>CM053580.1:31617985-31682708 GCA_028627135.1 Pseudochirops cupreus | reverse complement strand
CCCCCCCCCCCCCCCCCCATGCTCTGGCTCACTGGGCACATACTGTAGGACCACCACCCAAGACCATGATCCGGATCCAAGCAGGTCAAAGCAAAAACATTTATCCTCTGCATGGTGGCTTGGTTCCCCTACAATCTGCAGGCCAGGAGCTCCAGAAGCAGCCATGCCTCCTCTACTTCTTGCTGGGGGCGGGTAGCAGCTGGACCGCACTCTTCTATCTCCCCCTGTTTGAACAAAGTTCCACACTGACCTTTTACTTTGTCTTTGGCATTTGTGGATTGAGAAGTCTGGAAACCTCTACAGCTGCTGGTGATTTACTCTCATGCAGGCTGTTCCAGCTGCTGCTGGTTGTGGCTCAGTTGGGACCGTGCTCGGTTCCCAGTGAGCTGTGATGGACCCTTCCTGTCTGCCTGCTGGGTTGCCTTTGGCAGGAGATTTGTTTCTCTCTGTCACTTTGTGGGTTCTGTAGCTCTCAAGTTTGTTTAGAGTCATTTTTTACATGTATTGGAGGAAGTGGAAGTGGGAACCACATGGAAGTCCTGTTTCTACTCTGCCGTCTTGGCTCCGCCTAGAATTCACTTCTAAATGTATTTTATGCTTGAGTTTTTCCCTCCACTTTGTGAGTTCATTTGTGGTTTGTTCAGTTTTTCTTTCTGAGATTGAGATATTTAAGTTTTCTCTTTCCTTGTTCTGTTAATCTGGGCTTTCTGCCTTGAATCCAGAGTGCCCCTGATGTGTCTGTCTTTTTGTGGGGTTCTAGGCTGGGTGAAATCATATGCTCTGGTTTATTTTTGGACTACTTGAGCATTATTTGACCTGGTGCTCTTTTTAGGTCCTTACTGGAGTGCACGGGGGAGAGTTGGGTGCCTTTGGGACCATTTCTGAAGTCTTTTTCACCAGATGTCATTGTACAAATGAGGAGGCTGAGACTAGAGAGGACGAGTGGCATGCTGATCGTCATGCACATAGTGAAGTGGCAATAGAACCATTTGCCTGGTTTTGCCTTTAATTTGTTATTGTTGGATTTTCCAATTCTTCCTTCTAGAAGAGATTGCTGTCCAGATAAACAGCTCAAGCTGGATGGCCTCTGAACTAGTCTGTGGGTCTGTGATTTTCCTCAGGTAGATTTATTTCTAAATATAGGACATGGAATCTGTTTACTTCTCCGGAAGCTCCATAAAACCCAGTGGATTTATATTGTTGATATCCACTACTTCTACCAGAATGATGGTGATATTTAGGAAGCACAAAGCAAGTTTGTCCTTTTAAGATTATTACTTAAAAATGCTCTTTTTTTGTTGTATTTAATGACCATCTCTTGGAAGGAGGAATGCATGCAAAAATTGTAGATTTTGTTAAGTTATATTCATTTCACACCATAGCTCATGAGGGGATCTATTCCAAATTCCTGTTTTGAAGTAGGACTCTTTACTGATGGCCTAGACAGATGAATATATAATTTAAATCCTACTCTTAAAGATCCCCTGGTTAAGCCTTTTTTAATCCATCAGGATCTGGTCTTTACTTGGATCCTTAATGCTTATTAGCACAGTGGAGAATGGTCTCCATGATCTTGAAGGAGGTTTTTAAAAACCACCCAGCCCATATCTATTGCTTGTGTTTTATTTTTCTTGAGTTGTCAGATGATGTTACTTTTAGATGATGTTCTTAAAGAGCTTCATCACCAACCACACAGTTCATCCTTCTAGCATCTTAACTCCTTAGAGAAGGTGTGCTCAGAGATGGCCAGGAAACAAAAATGGCAAATCTTTTGTGATTTTCTATTTAAAATTTCTATTATTTTAAAGGAAAGCAAGGAGTTTTGAGTTCTTACATTTTAAAAACAAGTAAACATCAGCTTTCCTTTTGTATGTTTACTTGGCTGGGTAGTAGCAGAAAATGGTATAAATCCTTAAGGCGCTGCCTGCTTGGGGTGCCTTCCTTTCTTGGCTGGTAAATCTCAGTTTTTCTGTAGACCCCCATGGAAAGGTCCTGAAGTGAAGAAGGTAAAGGGAAGTGAAGTTAGAGCAGGCCAGTCTTTGCAGAGTGGGCAAACTGGCACCCCATCAACTTGCAGCTGGGCCAGGGATGTGGTAGGAGGCACAAGTGGTGCCAGGCGCTATTCCAGATGCTTTTTACAAATATCGCATTTGATCCTCATGACAACCTTGAGAGGCAGGTGCCTGTAGGTACCTCCTCCCCATTTTACAGGCGAGGAGGCTGAAGCAAGCAGACAGGAAGTGGCTGGCCCAGGATCACAGGGCTGGTACATGCCTGAGGCTCGGTTTGAGCGGGTCTTCCTGACTCCCTCGTTGTGTCGCTGCCTGCCTCTTAGAAGGATCACGTACCGCAGATGTGCAGTGCTGTGTCTGAGTGCTGCTGTGTCTGCCATCATCCTCATCCCTATTACTGTGGTCTGTGGAGAAGTTTTAGAAGATCGGGGATGGCGGCTGATAGGATTGAGGAAATGAACCTGCGGAGGTTTTGCACAGTGGAGAGTCCTGGTTTTATGTCATCCGAAGAACTGCGGTTGCAAACACATTAGAAATGTGGACCTAGCCCCAGGTCATTGGGGAAGGTTGAAATGGGAAGCACCCCACAACCCAGTTTTGGATGGCCAGACTCAGAGAAGGCATCGCTTGGATCCATGTCAAGTTGGAAGAAAATCTGTGCTTGGTCCTGTACTATTTCACATTTTTATCGATGATGTAGGTAAGGGCACAGCTTGCAGCTTTATAAAACCTGCCAGGAGTGAGGAGGCTTTTTAGTAGACTTGGAGCTCAGTTAAAGCTCAGATCCTTGGGCCTGGTCAAGTCTCTTAATCACTCCCAACATCAGTTTTCTTATCTTAAAGTGGTGATAACAGCACCTTGCCTCACAGGGCAGTTGTGGGAATCAAATGAAAACCTTAAATAATTGCTATTTAAATACTAGGTATTATTAATGATGACAGTTACGATTTGTGATTTTGCCTGTTTCATGCAGTGTGGTAGAGGATGGTGTTTGGTTTGTTTTTTTTTGCTTTTGGTTTTTGGCAAGGCAGTTGGGGTTAAGTGACTTGTCCAAGGTCACACAGCTACTAAGTGTGTCAATACGTGTCTGAGGCTGGATTTGAACTCGGGTCCTTCTGACTCCAAGGCTCTATTCGCTGCTCTATTCACTTTACCACCTAGCTGCCTCCGCGGTGGAGTATGAAATGAATACTGGATTGGGAGTCAGGGGACTTGGGTCCTCCCTCTTACACTTGGGACCTTTGTTACCGTGGCAAAATCAATGAACTCCTCTGGGGCTGCAGGGGGCTGGACTGGACGGACACTCACTGAGGTCTTCTTTCATCTCCACGTGTGACACTGTGACTCTTTGAGGTTCCATTTTTGCTTCTGTTCTTTTGTCGTCGTTGTTTGAGAAGGCGGAAGTGTTGCTGCAGAGCGGGTGAACTCCAGACCTTTAGTTGTGTGATAGATTCTTTTCCTTGGAGTGTGTGTGTCTTTTACTTTTTTTTCATTTAGCATTTGGGCCAGCCATCTGAATATGGCCTTGTGTTCTAGCTAATTTGCTTTCTTAGCAATAATTTGCAACAGTCCCATTAAACACGTGGTTGAACTTCATTGGATGTTGTGTTTGTAGTGACCCACAGGTTCAATGTCAGCATTACCTTCATTTTCAAATCAATAAGCATTAAGAGCCTAATAACCCTCATAGCTCCCAGATCTGTGCTCCAGCAGCCTTGGGAGATAGGGCAGTGCATTATTAGCATCTCTGTGTTACAGATTTGGAAACTTAAGACTACGGGGAGGTGTCTTGGCCGAGGTCATATGATGTGGGAATTACACTGCCATCCTTTGACTCAGAGTCCAGAGTTTCTGCCATTAGTTATTCCACAGGGAGGAACTAGGGGAAACATCAAACAGATAATTATGTGCCACATGGTAGGAAACATGATGTCGTAGGGTCACTAGGATCATATAGGATCATAGGAACTGCAAGCAACCTTCTAGGCTTATCTGGGCCAAATGCCTCAGATTACATACAGATGAAGAGACTGACATCCAGAGAGTTTGTGACTTGGCCTGAGCTGAGATTTGAACTGATGTCTCTCCCGATTCCAGATTCATCAGTCTTGCTTCTGTGTCATGGCCATCACAGCCTTGGGTTTGCATTCTGCCTCTGGAACATCAAGTAAGAGAATATATGTAAAATGCTTTAGTGACTTAAAAATATATACATAATTTACAAACTTTTATAAATCTTAGCTATTGTAATCTCATATATTTTATTTTTCCTTGAGGAACTTAAAATCCAGTAGAGAAGTCATAACATACCTGTAAATGCATATGTATGTAAGTATATAATCCACATTGTCCATTTTTGAACCTCTCTATCCCATGTTTGGTCATGAATTCTTCCCTTATCTAGAGGTGTAAAAGGCATTTCTGTCCTTGTGCTTCTAATTCATTTGTGAATGTGACCTTTTATATCCAAGTCATGTAATGTTTTGGAGCTTATCTTGGTATGTGGTAGAAGACATTGGTCTAAACTACTTTCTGCTTTTGCAAAAGCTAAAAACCCCTTTAAGGCAGACTCCCTCCACTGGTGTAACCTTGTGCTTCCTCTGCTCTTCCTCCTGAATGAATCTTGCCTGTGCCTTTCTTTGCCACTAGAGAGTTCAGGCGCTAGTGGTTTTCCTTTGTCATTCTTAGGCCCTGCTCGGGCTGTCCTGTCCACTCGTTACCCTGTAGTCACACTGCTGTATTTATTGGCCCATCTTTTCTGCCCTGGTCATGAACACTTCTTGTGTGTAATTCATTGCTTATGTATCTCCACTGTGCTTTAAAAAAATTACAATTTGGGTTATTTGCATTTTTTGTTTTTCTGCTGCTGGGGAATCATGATTTGTGTGTAGTTGCTGCATGTGGTCATCCGTCCAGGTTGCTAATTCTCAACTGCCTGTCCAGGATTATGCACATGTGCACATGCACACACAGAGATACACGCATACTCACACACATACTAGATGGACTGATTCAGTGGCCTACTTGTGTCATTGTATATTTTAATCTGGGCAAGAGAGTTTTCACTCTTTTTTTTTTTAATTTAGTATAGAGGGGCTAAAAATGAAATATATTCCTTTTTTTCTTTTGAATGTAATCTAAAAGTTTAGGATTTTGAGATTGAACAAACTTTAGAGACCATATAATCTAGGGATTCTTCATCTCTTTGTTTCATAGAACCCCTCCTCCCTCCACACCCCCATGGCTGTCTGAAACTTATTGTTTCCTTCTGAGAATGATATATTGAAAAAAAAATATGATGGAAGGAGACACAAATTTTAGTTATTGGTTAGTGAAAATAAAGAAGTCTTTTTTTCACCCTTCCAAGTTCATGGACCCCCTGCAATCTATGCACAGATCTCTTGGGGAGGGGGAAGTTCAGGTAAAGAACCCCCACTGTAGCCTAACCCAGTGATTTTAGAGGTGAGGGAAGTGAGTCAGAGAAGTTGTGATTTGACCAGTCTCGGATTTTCAGGCTTCCGTCCTTCGCACGAACTCGTTCTGTGATATGTAAATAAAGCTGAATTTATTAAAATTCCAAATGGAATTGGTGAACTTCTTTCAAAGCAAAAAATTAATAGCTGTAGTCATTTAATCAGAAGTTACACTGGATCTAACCACTTATTAACATCTTTATTGCTGAACTAAGGAGGAGAGGAGGGGGGTATAGTAATGGAATTTATAGATCACATTAAATTGTACAAAGTAGCAACACCAGGGAAAACTTTAAAAGATTTTCCTACATAAAAGAAGTGGCTGAGTAGGAAATTGTAAGTTGTTTTCTATTGATGTTTTAAATTACCTTATTTTGATAATATACTTAGAGGGAAAATAATTTGTGAATGTTTAAAGATTCTTACCTGACTTTCAAGATCTAAAACAAGACTCAGGGTTTTGTTTTGTTTTGTTTTTGGACCCATTCTTGAGTACGGGTCCTTCCTAAACTGGATTGGAGTTGAATAATTGAATATGGGGGTTGCAAAAAATTTGGCCACAGTAAAAGGTTTCTGAATGCACAGTGACCAAAAATGAATTCAAAATCAAACGAGCAGTGAATCTGAGGTGTGTCCCACAGTGCTTGCCCATGTGGCATTGCATGACTTCACTGCAGCTCTGTATCCTGAAGTATCAAATATTCTGCCAAGATTTAATTCTTTATGTAAAAATAAACAAGCACATCCATCTCATTAGTATGAAAATTTGCTTTCATCTTTAATAAATAGTAAAATTATATGTATACCAAAGAATTGTTTTAAAATAAATTTCTCTATGATTTATTATCAGTAAATGTTTGATTTGTATACTTATTTCACATACCTATATACCTGTGGTCGCATAAAAATTTCTCACACTGAAAGGGCATGTGAGTGGAAAAAGTTGAAGTCCTGTTTTAGAAGAACCCGGTGGATGCTCTGTGCCAGGCCCCAGTGCTGCTCCTCGCCCCAGTAAGCAGATCAGGAAGTTATCAGTGCTGCTCCTAGGGCTGTGTGATGCCATGTGGGCTGGCCAGCTTCTTTGGTAGAGGGAACTTCACTGAGGAGAAAATGTGATAAGAGAGATGCATCGAATGGAAGACATTCCTTTGCCATCTAACCCTGTTCTGACCAGACCTATCAGAGACATTGCTCTGCACCACTTGGATGAGATGGGAGTCTTCCTGGTGGGATGGAGGGTCTCTGGCTCCTGTACGCTCTGCCTCTTTGCCCTCCAGGTATCTGGCCACTGACCCTGCCATCTAACCTGCAGCTGAACTTCCTGTGTCTGTCTCCCCCATTAATTAGAGTGTGAGGTCTTGTTGAGCCTTTTCTGTTTGGGTCCATCCACATGCTTAGCACTGCCATTTGGTACGGAGTGTAGCTTCTGTTATGTGTTGTTTCTGCTGTCTTTTTTTGGACGGGTTTGCCTTTGGGTGTGGTCAGCCCCATGCTTATCCTTGGAATCTGGACATCTAATGCCGCCATCTGGCTTGGCTGGGCTTGAACCTCTTTAAACCAGAGTTTGCGTGCTCCATTGTCAGTTTTTGAGAATCTACTGTCATCCCTATGGAGAGATGGCGCTTTTTGCTGGAATGATAATATTAATGGTAATAATAATAATAATATATAGATGGTGACATCACCACTACGAAGAGATCCATCAGTCCGTGGACATGTATTATTAAGAGCCTGCTCAGTGCCATGATGCAAAAAGAGGCCAAAGACAGGCCCTGCCTTCAAAGAACTTAGAGTCTAATGGGAGAGAGCACATGCAGACAGATTTATGCAGAGCAAACTCTATTTGAGATAAATAGGAAATAATTAACAGGGGAAGCCATTGGAAGTAGGAGGGGTTGGGAAAGACTTCTTGTAGAAGGGGGATTTTAATTGAGACTTAAAGGAAACCAGGGGGGTCAGTGGGCAGAGTGGAGGAACAAGAGAGTTCCAGGCCTTGGGGACAGCCGGAGATGGATTGTGTTGTTCACGGAACCGAAGAGGAGATGGGGGGGGCGGCGTGTGAGGTGCTAGGGTGGAAGACAAGAGAGGTAGCAGGGGCTCTTAGTGTAATGATAATGCTGCTGACTACGGTAAGAGCTGGCATTTGGTGTTTAAGGTGCACATCATTCCGTTTGATATTGACAACCCCCAGAGAGGTCAGTGCTACAGGTATTGGCCTGGATCAATAGATGAGGGACTTCGGGCCCACAGAGATTAAGTGTTAGTCTCCCAGTTAGTGTCTCCTTTTACTCAAAAACCATGGTACCTCCCTATCCCCCTGCCCACAAGGGACGTCATGGGGAAGAAGTGACACCAGTGGACACCAGATGTCTGCGCTTGGCAGGCTGAGACAAGTGGACATCCAGAGAATTTGGTGATTGGTCCTAGGTTAATTGGCCAGCTCTTCGGTTTTGATTATTTCCAGTTACCCCGTAGTTTGATAGTCATCTGTGTGTAGAGTTGTAGGGTAGTTTGGGGGTGTAGTGGGTGACAACATCATACATCTTATCTTTATAAAAGTTTTTTGGGAGCACATGGTGAGAAGCTGGTAAAAACCAGGATGGTGGGCTGCTGGGCTTTGTCCTGAGTGGCGCTGGGGAGGGTTAGAGAGACTGGATTGATCCAGGATGAGATTGCTCATCTGATGCTATAGTCATGTTTGCATCGTCATAACACGGTGGGGTGGGGAACCTACAGCCTCGAGGTCCTCAGGGTGTCTGTAGCCCTTTGACTGAATCCAAACTTCCCAGAACAAATCCCCTTAATAAAGTGCTGCACCGCAGGACCACACGTTCCCCACCCCAGATGAGGTTTGCAGAATGTGTCCCTTATAACATTATGCTGTCTTGAGTAGAGTCTTACGTTTCTCAGTGTCACCATCATTTCTGTGCCTTCCAGACCCTGTGACTGTTGTCAGAGGAATTCTTGCATTGCTCAGGAGGCCCCCTCAGTCCTTGGGGGGCTTACTTCCATGGCCCTCCCTCTACTCATCCTGCAGTGAGGTGTTGTGTGTCTGTCTGCCTGCTGTCTGCCCCGTCAGAGCGTGAGCCCCTTGAGGGCGGTGGGCACTTGATGCAGATTGACTGATGTGAGAGGTTGGCAGCAGGGTGCACACGCGCCTGTGCACACACACACACACGCACGCACACACACGCACGCACACACACACACGCACGCACCACACACACACACACCCACACATACACCACACACGCACACACACACCACACACACGCACCACACACACACACGCACCCCCCCCCCCACACACTGTGAATATGCTTGCTGGGGATTACCTCACACATTGAGGTACAGAGCCTTCCTCTCACACAGCAGGCTCTAAAGACTTATTCTCTCCGCTGTCCGCTCCGCCCCTTCCTTTCTTGAGAGCAGAGACTTTTGTTTTTGACTTTGTATCTCCAGTTTGTAGAAGGGTGTTTGGCATATTCTCGTTTAATCTGTCTGACTCTTCATGACCCTATGGATCATATTGTCCGTGGGGTTTTCTGGGCAAAGATACTGGAGCAGTTTGCCATTTCCTTCTCCAGTGGATTTAGGCAAACAGGTTAAGTGACTTGTCCAGGGTCCCACAGTAAATGCATACAGTAGGTATTTAATAAATGTTTGTTGAGTTATTACATAGTACGAATAGCTTTTGTATCCTCTGCCGGTTTGGCTTACCTTAACCACTGCCTCTTTCCCCTGGACACAGATAATTTGGTCGGTTGGGCAGTAAGCATTTATTAAATACCTGCTGTGTGCTGTTGTGCTGGGCACTGTGCTAAGCACTGGGCATTAAAAAAGAGGCAAAAGACAGCCCTTACCCTCAAGAAGTTCTCAGTCTAATGGATCAGATAATTACGAGGTCACTTTTTTTTCAGCACGGGGGTGTGCGGGGTGTTACATTTGGCAAATTATCTAGATCCCTAAATCCAAAGGTTAAAATACTCTGAGGCTTTGTGAGACTAATTGAGTGGACTTCCCTGAGAGCATTTAAAGTTGGAAAAGGAAATGGTTCTGATACACTTAGTTCTTAGATATTGAAATGAGAAACTGATTTCATTGTGGCACTTTGATAAGTGGAAAGGAGGATTTCCTTGTGAAGATGATTTTAGCAAATATGTCCAGGCTTCAGTTTTGCTCTGTAGATTCGAATTTAACCAAGCAAGTCTGCTTTGGGCAGGTCTGCCGTGTGTGAAGCCAGATACATAGCTGTGGTAGAGATTAATCAGTGGTTGTTTTACAAATACACTCACCAGGGGGCTTCTTGAGGAGGGAATTTTCTGTGTGCATTCAAATGGGGTTTATGTTACAGTCGGCTCCAAATGAACATCTCTTAATTTTGGCCCCTAGTCCACGTCAAGGACCTTAGAGAAGACCCGGGCCCAAGCTGTGCTTGTATGCAGCAGACATGGAGTGTTTGGAGACTTGGTGAGACAGAGGCAGAGCACAGAGACTTGGTGCCGGGAGATTGCCCCTCCAGCACTTCCTTTACCCTCCACTGAGCCTTAGCTGGCAGAGCTGGACCCTGAGGGGGCCCTTCTCCTCACGAGGTTGCAGCACATTGCACGGACGGTCCCGCCTGGAGTCGGGAAGGCCCAAGTTCAGATGTGGCTTCAGACGCTTGCAGGCTGTTTGACCCTGTCACTTAACTAATTCACCCCAGGTTGCCTCGGTTTCCTCATCTGTAAAATGGGGCTGATAATAATACCTCCCTAGCAGGGCTGTTGTAAGAGTCAGATGAGATCATTGTAAAGTGCTTAGCTCAGTGAGTGTTACATAAATGTTAGTTACTGTTTATTATTATTATTAGTGTGATCCGGAGCAAATCGCTTAACCTCTGTAGCTGGTTGCTTTTTTTGTAAAACGGGGAGAGCACCTCCCGCCTTGTGGGATTGTTGTATGAAAAGGAGAGAATGTTTGCAGAATGGCGGTGTGTTGATGCCAGCTGTCCCTGTTATTTGCTGCCAGCAGAAACGTTGCAGTGCACATCGCGGTGGATACAGGGTTTTTCTGTCTGTCTTTGATCTCCTGAGGTATTCGCCTTGCAGAAGTTCTGCTGGGTTGAGCCTGTGGACGTTCTAGCCATTGTTAAAAAAAAAAAGCAAGCGTGTGTTGGCTGAGCTCCTATTCTTGTAACCCTTCCAGGATCACACATTTGCTTTTTGTCGTCTTTGCTGCTTTCTCAGTATGTGTGAAGCTTGAGTTGTTTTGATATTCATTTCTCTTATTAGTGATTAAAACAACCTATATGATTAGTAACAGTTTTCCGTTTTTCTTTAGAGAATTATCTGTATTCTGTGATTACTTTCTAGTAGGGAATTGTTCTTGTACATTTGTAATATGCCTTATAGTATTGGATATTAGACCCTTATCAGAGATTGGATTCCAAGATTTTTTTCCATTTGACTGTTACTCATGCTAGTTACGTTTTGTTAGCATAAAATAAATTGTCTTGTTTCATCCTTGGTGATGTCTTCTGTCCCCTTGTTTGATTAAAAGCCCCAATCCTGTCCCCAACCTCCCACCCCCTTTTTACCAAAACTCTGAAATATGCAGGATACTTCTTTCTGAGAGTAGTCTGTTCTGCTGGGAGTTGGCCTAAAACCACAGTCCTTTAGGACAAGAATAATTCTCTAAGGGGAGTAGGGGAGGGGAGACTGTCCCTTTCATGATGATTTTAAAAGTTTCTTTGGGGGGGGAGGGTAATTAATTGCACATTTTCTGCATCTGCTGCATTCCTGTACCTTTAAAGTTTTTAAAGAGGAACTGACCTATACCCCAGAGCTCAGGACCGCTTGGGTTCTTTTGAGCTTTTTGCTTTGCCAAAGGTTTCTTTTCACTTCTTTGCTTCTCTTATCCCAAAGGATCCCTAGTCCTGGCCATGACAACCCATGGGAGTCCTTCTTGGCAGGTGAATATTTGGATGGGCTTGCTTTTCTTTTTAAAAATTAGATCTGAAATAAGTGAGAAAACTCAGGATCTCTCTCTTTTTTTCTCTCTCTTCTTCCCCTCCCCTCCCCCATTACTCTTCCCATCTTTTTTTGAGAAGTGTTTTGAAACTGCACTGGTAAATGGCTTTTGAATTTGTTTTTGGCATTCTAAATGTGAAGTCCTTATTTAGTGACCAACGAATGATATTACTGGGAAAACTGAATTGTATTCATCTTTAATATTTTGACAATTAAAAATAACTGTTACTTTTCAGTGACTCCCTCTCCTTCCATTAATACCTTTTCTTTTAACAAAGTGCATTTAAGCAAAATAAGTAAATGTTTTATCTGCCAAAGTTGGCCACCTTCTGCACATATAATCTACTACCCATCATCCTAAACCTTTCTCCTGAAAGGGAGGAGATGCACTTCAGTCATAGATTACAGATTGAGCACTGGAAGGGGCCTCAGAGGCCATCCATTCATCCTTTACATTTTATAGATAAGGAAATGAGGCGGCCTCAGAGAGTTTGTGACTTGGCCCCTGGTACATATGTGGTGGTGGTGAAATGGGGCTGGATTTTAATGTAGGCCCTTGACTCCAGATTCCGTGTCTTTACAGTACATATTGCCTCCCTGTCCTCTAAAGTCAGAGTTGATTCTAGCATTTGATGATCAAAGTTATGATGTCTTTCAATGTTACTTCCTTTTATTATGTTTTGGTTGTTTAAATTACTCTCCTGCTTCTGTGTGCTTAGCGTTGTATAAGTTTGTAACATTTCTTTTCCAGGTTTTCTCAGGTTTTTAATTTATAATTTTTTTATGTTGTCACAGTATTCTATTGTATTTATATCCCATAATTTATTCAGTCATTCCGCAGTTTCAAGGGCTCATAATCATTTTACATTCCAGGTTTTTTGCTACCATAGGAAAAAAAATATCTTTGTTAGGACCTTTTTCAGTGTCTTAGGGGTGTGTACCTGTCTGGTAATTATATTGCTGGCTTAAAATGCACTTGCAGTTTAGTGACTTTTAAAAGTAAAATCTTTTTTCCAGAATGGTTTCACAGTTCCACCAACAAAGTGTCTGCATTCCATCATACTCTAGTTTAGTGATATCATCTTTGTCAGCGTTCTGAGGTGAAACCTCAGAGTTGTTTTAATTTTGCATTCCAGCACATCCAAGTGGTCATTCGTACACTGCTTGATGATCAGTATTGAAAGAGAACCCATTACCTCCCCAAGGCAGCCCGTTCCACTTGTGGCTGGTGTGACATTTTTCCTTTCATCAATTCTAAATTTATCCCTTTGCATCTTCTACTACTCATTGCTTCAGGTTGAGCCCTCTGAGTCAAAAGAGAGTATTTGACTGTCTTCCATAGGGCAGCATTTCAGGTACCTGAAGGAAGCGAACACCCTTTCCCTCCTACAACCCCCCAAATTTTCTTTCTAGACTATACATCTCTAGTTCTTTTAACTTTGGAGGCATTTGGAGCTTTCTTATGGATGTTGATTGCATTTCTTTTGGAAGCAGTCTTATCCTCTGGCCACATAACTGTTGGGGAATATTCTTTATAATAATATGACAATAAGCAAAATCAGCAATACCACAAAAAGAGTGATTGTTTCAGAGAACTTGGGGTTCATGTTCTGACTGCCACTTGGGAGTGCGCAACTTTAACTCTTTTGGCCCCAGTTTCTTCACACGTGCAGTGAGGGGTTTGGACTAGATAATTTTAAGATTCCTCGCAGCTCTAAACCTAAAGGGCTCATACGTTCTTCTTGGAGAGATAGAGCAATTGAAAGAGCTGATTTTGTTGTGTAATGCAGTACAGCAGGAAACATTTCACTGGGCATTGGGTTGCCATGTTTTGCGGTGCTTAGGATAAACATTTGCAGAATTATTAGCCCAAAGAAATATCAGCTTATTCTTCTAGTGCTTTAAGCTCTAAATTGTGCAACGCTGTAGTGTCCGAAGCTTTGAAGTTGAGAGTCACCTTAGCTTCACCCAAAGGACGCTTGCTCTTGATGGCTCTGAGCAGGCTGTTCCAAATGTGTTGGCACAGATGTGTTCCAAATGAATGGCACAGATGTTGTTCTTCCTTTGTTTTGGGAGACATGGGAGGGTGTCTTGGCTCAGAGCATGAATTGGATTTAAGTGAGGCCCAGTTGCATAAAGTTGTTAACCTTAGTCTTTTTTCCACAGTCATCAAAGTCCAGTGGCAAGACAAAAGTCAGAATGACTGGCATTGACTTTGGTGTCTTCCATGTCTGGCAGAGCTGTGAGTTCTTCATAGCGCTTGCTTCAGAAGCCTTTGTGCCCATTGTGCTCGGTGGTGGGAGGAGAGGGGTCTTTACGTGCTTGGAGTAGACACCCCCCTAACTTGCCAATGGGTTTGAGGCCCGTTGGTTACCCTCAACCTGATTTCGCCTTTTTGCCTAGATGGTTTGCTGGGGTCTAGCCTCAGTGCATGGTATGGCTTCTTGGAGTCACAGGTAAGAGTTGGGTGAAAAGTGGATGCCAAACATGAAAAGGGCTCAGCAAGCCCCCACACCGGAGATGCTAGGCCTCCCTCAACACCCCATACACCTCAGAAGTAATGCCTGAATGCATGCTGTCACTTTGATCTACAACCTGAAAAAAGCAGGGCTGACCACCTAGTGAGAATGAGGATGGCAGATGGATGGCCTCTCCACTGAAAGGGCTTCCTTCCTCTCCTGCATTTATGAAGGACCTACTATGTTCCAGACACATGCCAGACTTGGGAGATGTAGAGGAGAACAGATCTTATGACGAGTAGATCCTCTGTGCTAGATTCCCAGGGCAGACAGGACAGACGCTACAGAGGATGGGTTTTACTCTGCCTGTGTGGAGAGAAGCACAAACAGGAAGTGAGGCCATAGGTGCTCGCCACTAAGCCAAGGCATTTTTGACTCCTGGCGTCTTTCTTTTTTCACCGGTCTGACAATGTTGTGAGAAAAGTTCTGGGGATTTTTCTTACTTTAGCACATGCTAAATACTTGATACAAGCCTTTTCATTCATTCGGTAAAAGGCACAGTCATTATTAAGTGGGAAAAGTTTAAGTGTTTACTTGAGGACCAGAGAAGGAAAAAAAAATGGACTTTCCACACATTTTAGCTTTCATGAAAAAAGTTTTGATAACCATTAAAACTGATGTCCCACTTTAAAATTTGTTTTTCTAGTAGGAGAAGAGTGGTGATACTTACGACTGAAGACTTATAAAATAGCCAAATGGTCTTACTGAATAGGGTTGCTGCTCTCCCTTCCTCCATCTCACACCCACCCAGCGTGGAAATGCAGTGACCACTCATGGCCCTGATCTCACTGCTTATCTGCAGGAGAGCTTTATTTGGCCCCATTGCCCACCCTGGCCATTCACTCATCCTGGGGGCTCAACCCATGGGTGCTGGGCTAAATGTGGCTGCATTTATGCTGCCCTCATGGGAGCTCCAGCAGGCCACTACCCGTGGGGAAGAACAATGAAGTTCTGTAAGCAAAAATCCCAAAATGGGAGAGAGACAGACAGAGACAGAGAGTGAGAGAGTGTAAATAAGCATTGTAATTGAACAATATGCTGTTTGTGTAGAAGGGATTAAAGTGTACGCTTTAGAGGATATCTTCATTGGCCTCAGAGGCAACACTGCTTACTATATTGAGTGCTCTGAGCTGTGGAGACCCATTCAGATGTGTGATGTGTGCTGTGGGACCATGATGACTCTAGTTTGAACAGCCAAGGTGCTTTTGAACTTGAGAACCCCTTCCCTGCCTTTACCATTTATTGCTGCACTTAGAATTATGGGTAGCTGAGAAAAATAGAGTCTGCAATTCCTGTGTCTTGCCCCCTGACCCTGTTTGTATTGTGGCCTCTGCCTTGTCTGCAACCTTCCTTTCTGCTGAAATAGTGAGTATCTGAAATAGTCCTTTCCCCTAGAGTGGGGCTACCAGAGATAGAAGAGCCTTCCCTGTTACTAGCCCCAGCAACAGACCCTGTCCAGTCCGGAGGTGCCCCCAATCCAATTCACCTCCTGCCTGATTGAAACCTATGTAAGTTTCCTCCTTTTGTTCCATGATAAATTGTAGCACCAACATGATATTCACAGCATCGACAACGATTGTAAATATGCCTGCGTATAGTGCTCAGTTGCAAAATATAACAGACTTTCCATATAGAAGACAGAAGCAAAACCTTTATTCAGACACCAGAAAACTGAATCTCCAAACCAGAAAGCTGAATCCATCATAGCAACATAGAGTTAATATACCACCATGTAGCAGAGAGCCACACCCTCCTTTAGCCTTCCTGCAAGCCTAACTGCCTCCTCCTGTGTGTCCTCTCCTCCCTCTGTCTCTGACTGCTGTAACTCCCAGCTTCCTGTGGGCTCTGCTTCACCCTTTAGCAAACTCCTCCCACCACAGACTCTGTGTGATTACATGCAGCCTATTGAGGGGGGCAGAGAAGACCTTCAAATTCCCATTACCATTACAGAAATCCTCATTGGTTCCTAAATTTCTGGTTCCGGTTCTGGTTCCAGTTTTGGTTTGCTTGGGCACTGCAGATTTTACACACAGCGAATGGTGGCGGGTAGAATGAGGGCTGCAACACAAACATGGTCAGGGGCAAGATGGAGGGATTTTGGGCAAGATGGAGGGATTTTGGACAAGATGGAGCTGCCTTAGTTCTGCTCCTGGTTTGCATTTTTTTGTTGTGCCACAGTGTTCTTGTGTCCCTTGGTAATTTGCAAGTACCATTCATTGCCAAGGAACTTAAATGAACTAACTCCCTTTGTATTCTCAGTGCTTAAGCACAGGCAGAAGTGGCTGTTAAAGATAAGAGATGTTACCTGGGCTGGCTACTTAGTCATTTGGTCTTCACACCTGTACGGGATGAGGCTGCCAGTACTTGGCTAGCCTTGCACCGCCAGGATCATGCTCCAAGCCTTCCTTTCCAGTTAGAACTTGCAGTCCATTGGCACAGTTTTCAAGAACTCAGGAGTCGCCATCATGTCATGGTTAAGCCTTGTTTTGTGGCATGACTTAGAACTGAATTGAAATCTTTCTAGATATCAATTCCGTAATTTAATTCAACAGCTTAATAAGGTCAGGGTATCGTGTTAGGTACTTAAGACTACAGAGATAAACAGAGCCTCCCCATTAATAGCTTATATTCCATGGGGCCATAAGCCATGAAAACTGCTAAGTGTAAATATAGTAGGTTGAGCAGATAGGGAACATTCAGGATTTGGGACAGGGCAGAGGCATCACTTGTGCAAAGGGAATGTACGACAGAGCTGAGGAGGACTGAATGCAGACTACGGTGAGGACCAACTATGGAAGGAGGGGGAGGGGAGGCAGGAAAACGCCCAGTGCAGGGAGCATCAAGTTGTCCAGTTTGTAACGTAAAGTCAGGTGCCCTTGTTAGGGGTTAAGGAAAGGGGCCGGGATTGCCTCCTCACTACTTGTTGTCGCTCAGTCATATCAGATTGCCAACAAGGCCAGTGCTTTGTGTCCTGTTCCACAGACCCTACCAGCTCCAGACACTTTGCCTTTTCTAATGGGAATCTGTGTGGAAAATTAGAAGATTGCTTCACATTGGCCACCTTGCTGGACTGTTTATAGTGCTAAACATTTAAGTAGTGCTGTGATGTTCACACTGGGGATGAAGCTGAAAACCAAGGAAGTCTATGAATTGAGACAGTCATGAGTATGCATACGCATTAGTCTAGATCGCCGTGGGTTGTTAAAAACCTACTAGGTTGCTTCATCTCAGAAATATTCAACATATATTTGCTGAGAATCTAATGGGGGAGTCGTAATGTCATGAAAGCAGAGAGGGGTTTGTTAATAGAGTCAGAAGTTGCAGGGAAATGAAAAAAAAAACGAGAATACAGAGGTGACTGGATCTAGTAATTAGTAGATAGTTGGTAATATTTGAGAGGGCAGTTTCAGTTGAATAATGAATGAGGTTGGATGGCAGACCTGGGTGAGTGGGGAGGGACTTGGGCACTTGGGGACAGGTGTGAAAGGGAGCAGAGCTGTAGAAATGATAGCTTGAGAGGAGGGTGATCTAGATGGCAGAGAGGTGGGCTGGTTGTAGACCGGAGAGAAGGAACCAGTGGATGAAGAGATTGAAGATTGGAGAGAAAAGGAGAGGTTGTTTCCCTGCTTGGGTACCCCAGAGTTGATAGCTTCTGCAGATACTTCTACCTTATAGCCCTTAAAATGCTCTTGCCACAGTTTCTTGCTCACTTTGGTTATTATAGTTGAATGTATTTCTGAGACAAGTAAAATCATCTTTTTTTTAGAAGGCTGAACTTTTTTGTTATCATGTCTTGGTATTTTTCTTTTCCTGTCTGTTTCCAAATCCAACATTCTCAGTTCCCTGTTCTTTTTGTGATCAAAATACATCTTTTAGAGTTTGTTTGTGGAGCATATCTCTGTTCTTTCTTTTTAAATTTTGTTTTATTCACAACTATCTGTGTTGACATAGCCTTTCCATTTGTCTTTCAGTTAATTGCATAGTTGCATATTTAGCCAACTTGGCATCTGGCTGTCCTTCCTTCCCACGTGCCATATCAGATTTCCTCTTCCTGGATAAGAATTCTAAAACAGTCCCTGATGAGGTTTTAACCTTTGGGAATAAATCCAGAATTGTGTTGGGGATTCATAGACTTATCCAGAAATTGGTAAAATTTGAGGTTGAAGTTCATAGGACTAGTAGCCTGTGTAAGGTTACTAGTGTTTATGATACAAGTGAAATCCCATTATATTTGGCATAGTTAATTTCCAAAAAAATTTGCAGTCATTTGTTATGTAAGTTATTGTTTCTTGGTGAAGTAGAACTAGAACTCACTGAGGGAATTCTGCCAGCGTGGTTCTGAATCACCTCTGACAAGTTACTTATTCCTTGTGCCTTTTGCCTAGCTATAAAAACATCTGTATGATCTCTGGTCTCTTCAAGCTCTAAGAATCTATAATTTTTTTTTAAATGAGTGGTCAGGAATTGGACATCTTTTTTGTTATATGGATATATAAGTTAATGTTAATTTTTTTCCCCCCTGTGGGTAGAGTTCCTGTTAAATGGAAGATGGTTCATAGCTCTCCTTGCAAGGGAAAATAAAGGTGGTTTTATCCTGCATCCAAAGGCAACCAAAAATAACATTTTAATGAAACATTTGGTCATTGCTGACAATACTTGTGACCTTTATCCCCTTTCCCCCCTCAAAAAAAAAAGAATCAGGACAATAATTGCAGTTTGTGTGCCATCATCTGTTATAGGATGACATGGTAGATAGGAAGAATTGAGCCACGCCCTCCAGATCAAATCAGTTTATTTGGTACTTTGTGATTTGATGCATGCGTAGGATTTTACACTGTTTACTATCCTCTCTCTGGATATCCCTGCCTTTTTCCTCTTAGTTTTTGTGATTCTATTTTCTTTTGATTTTCCTTTTTGTGCGTCTGTGATTCCCCCTTGGATCCTTTTATGGCATATCAACTGGGACCTTGTTCAGCTGTCTTCAGTTCACCTCTTTACCTCCCAGGAGTCTTAATGGTTTCTTAAGATGACTCTCAGATGTCTGTATCCCTATTTGGTTTCTCTCTTGAGCTTCAGTCTGGCTTTGGTGATTGATTACCCTTTGGACATTTCAGAGTCAAATGTACCTTGTTCAAAGGAGCTCTCATTTTATCTCCTCCCTCCGCTTTTCAGTTTATCACTCTTTGTAACTTACTTATTTTTATCGTGCACACCAGCTGCCATCTTGTCACCCAAGTTTGCAACCTCAGAGTTGTCATCCTTACGTTCTCTCATCCCTTGGATCCCGTCAGGGAGCCAAGTGTTTTGAGTCTACTTCCATAGCATCTCTCACATACATCTTATCTTCGCTCACATGGCCACAGCCACAACCTTAATTCAGGCCTCCAGTCTCTTTGCCACACGACTGCCAGAGTAATTGGAAATAGGGCAGGAAAGAATGTGATGTGATCCACTTGTTGGAGGGAATACTCAAACTGATGTCACACATTTGGAGTCAGAGTCCTTGCGTTCAAATCCTGGTTTTGCTACTTACTAAGTGACTTGAGTTAAATAACATAATCTTTCTGGACCTCTTCCATGTAGAATAAGAGTTGGATTTCTATGTAAAATGTAGGTGCTTTCTCAGGACTCTTGTAGCACTAGATTCTATGGGTTTTTAAATAGCCTTTTCTCAGCAGAGAAGGTTGGAGGCCCCCTCTAGACATGAATAATAGGATATTTTAGTTTCAAAATGGTAATCCTAAAGGCAGATAATCAAGCTTCTGCCATAACTGAAGGAATTAAAAATTAATTAGAGTAAATTAAGTGGACTTTCTATTAATTGATTCCTTTTAATGTAATTGATGAAGTGTATAATGAAATCTTCTGTGATAAATGATGATAGGTATATGACAGTTTGATCTTCACTATCTAGTAGAATCTCTAATGGATTCCATCTTCAAGTTGTTTAATGTAAATGTTATAGGCCCTTAATATCATGCTTCCAAACACTTCAGTTACCACCAATTACTTTTTCTATTTTTGATTAAAAAAAATTAGAGTGCCATCGTGACGTTGTTTTGAAAAGAAAAAGCAAGATTGTTTGCTCAGTAGACTGAATGATTGGAATTAGGTTGAGAAAAATTAATTTGGAATAAACTCCCACGTTTTTCTGCACATTAGCAATAGATATTTTCTCATTGCTGGACGATTTTAAAAACTATTAAAATCAATAGGTGATATGTTGCTTAAGGGTTTACAAGATACTTAACATATGCTATCTGATTCTCCTAGCAAATATGAGGTTTGCAATCTGATATTTTACAGCTGAGGAAACAGACACTAATATTAAAGCCACTTAACACCCAACTCAGGTGTGGCACCCAAACTCATGCCCTCTTCCTGCTATACACCTTAAACACTTGATTTTAAAATGCTGAAAATCAAGGTATTCTAGCCCATCTTGCAAATAATTTTGTCCTCAGTAATATTCATGATATGTAGAGGAGACAGGAGATTCTTTTACCATTTTACTGTTAGGAGAACTTTAATTTATTGAGCAATGCCATGTGTTTTTTGAATGTGGAAGTAGACTTTGTCCTGGGATCTTTCTCTCCACAGGTCTGGGCGTGTTTACTATGACCAGTCTTTTCCATATTGTTTCCATGTGAAGTCTTCATTTCTCTAGCACCGTATGTTTTGAGTGTGTGTGGTTGTGCCCCTGCTCTGAGGCTGTCTTTCATCTGTGTTTCTTTTATGCTAGAAGGTATGTAGCTCTCTTTGTAGATACTTCTTCATGTTCTGCAGCTAGACCAAATCATCTGTTGTTGTCCCTTTAGGGTTTCTAATGCCTTTTTTCCAGTAGAGCTTTTGTTAAGTATTTACTAAGTGCCAGGCACTGTGCCAAGTGCTAGGGAGACAAATAGAAACAAATAAGACAGTCCTTGCCCTCAAGGGATTTACACTTGAATGGGGAGAGGAGGGTAGACGTGGTGGAGTTGTCCCAGGGGTCAGGATTAGGCTGGAGGCAAGATAAGGGGAATGCCCAACCGTGAGCGGTCCAGGGTGGATCCAGAGCGAAGTTCAGGTTTCTTGAGAGCAAGCAGCAGGGTCTGGGGCCAGCATGCTGCCCTAGCGCCCAGCCGCTGTGATTCCTTCGTGTGTTAGTGCAGGTAAACAAGTTGAGTTGTCCTACCTCATTGTGGTTGGTGCTCATTATAGATTAAGAGAGGTTGTAGTGAGGCTGTCAAAATGGCAAAAAACTAGATGTCTTTGACAGTGTAGGCCAGACAACCACATAGAATTTGATTTGGTTTGGAGCTAGTTTTTACAGTGAGAAGTATATTGCTTGCTATCCTCTTAAGGGACTTTTCAGGCCTTTTTGGTTTGTTTCCCACTTCAGTCTCATTTTATCACTGGGTAGCAGGATTTGTTTAGCTATTTTAGCTCCTTATTGTTGATTAAAAAAAATCTTTGGCTGTTTTTGTGTAGGCATTGATGTTCTCAGTTAGAAAAGTGTGGCAACGGAAGAAGAACTGAATGAGCAGACAAATACTGATTCTAATGAGCCTGGCTTTCACGGGCACAGATATAAATTTTACTGGTCCCCCTTGCAGGTTCAACTACAGATTGAATCTGTGGCCCAGGGTTTCAGAGACCTGGTGATAGAGACTTCCTTGACATGAACAGTTTTAGTTTTAGTTCTGCTCGAAGAGTGATTGGGAAGGCTGAACTGATGTTAATGGGCTAAATGTCAAGTCTTGGTTGCATAGATGTTTACGAATGAGAGAGCGTTATTAAGTGCTTCGGTACGAAGCTGCGTGCGCACCGAGAAAAGGGCGATGATTTGCCTGCTTTCAGGGAGCTCACGTTTCTTTAGAGATAGGCGCAGGCAGCTGTTTGCGACTGCAGGTCAGATGATAAGGCCCGAGATCTCACTCTCTGGGAGCGGTAGTGATTGCTGTCTAATCAAATGTGAATTGGCGGGGGTTTTTATAAGCTCGTAGGACGTGCGGTTTATTTTGTTTTATTGGTGTTTTTTCCTCTCTCTCCATGGGCATGGAACAGTTGGATATCGTAGAGAAGGCTAAGTGGGGTAGGTGTTGTTCCATTAGGGGCAGGTGTTAATGAGACTGTTGTCAGAAACTATTTATATGAAAAACAGGGTGAATTTCAGCTCTGTTTCTGGAGGTGTTTGAAGAGAATGGAGAAAATCCTTATTTTCATTGCTCTTGTGGTAGCTGGTTACTCTGTTTAGCCTGTTGGCAAACCTTTGTGAAAGACTTTCTCTGGCTCGATTTGTGAATCTTACTTGTGCTTGAGCTACTCTCTTGAGTGAATATTTTACCTGGGAGAAATAATCGTACCTGACTGCAATCTGTTAAGAGAATGGACCTGCCATGCTTTCCACCAGCAACACCAGCCACGATCAGCAAGAGCCCTGGGAGCAATAGAACTCCCAGAATGCTGGGCCTGCTTCCAGTCCAGACCACCACAGCAAACTGTTTTGAGAAGAGGCAAACCATCCTAAATAATCATTGACCACGTGTCACTTGATAGAGAAGGCAAATCAGTCTAGCTGAAGCTGCAAGTCACCCTAAAGAAGAGATGGAAGTGGCATCATGATGGTTCAATCTAGTCATTACTGTCCCAGCTCCTGCAGCCGGTCATTCAGGGAGGCAGCCCTCCTGGGAATGTGCTTCTGTCGGCCCTGAGGGCCCCACCTCCAAAGCAACAGCATCTACTGAAGGCCTGCAACAGGAAGTTTTTGCCACTAGAGGCCTTGGTACGTCAAATGGCTAAATATCTGAATTGGAAATAATTTTTGTAGGTGGGAACAGCACGGAAGAAGCTACATTGCCCTGTGCTTTGCTGCTGCACTCCAAGGATTGTAACTCACACCCCTCGATGACTTGGGTGGTCCCTTCTCCCCTCCCCCCGTTTGTGTCCCTGGAGCTTAGCACAGAGTCTTTTCATTCTTTGTTTCTTTCACTGATTCATTCTAAACACTTCTGCAAAGTGATGGATATGTGGACAAGTTCTTATTTCAGCAAGCATCCAGTTTTCAAGTTTTTGTTAAAGAAAAAAGGGATCATTGTGCGGAGGTTCAACGCAGTTGAATGGAGAAGTTTTTAAGAGCTTCCGATGTGCCGAGCGTTGCATGAAGTACCAACCTCAGAGATAAGACACATGCCTGCTCACAAGTGGTTGGGGAAAAACAAATCTCTTAGAGAAGTAAGACATAAATAGAATAGGGTAAGAGATCCAGAGATGTTGTAAGAGTTCTGAGGAAGAGAAGGAGCAGCCATTCTGTGCTGTTTGAGTAAACAGCTTGTGAGCGGGATGTGGAAGGGATGGACTGGGGCTCCATAATGGAAGAGTTAGCAGAACTGACTTCTTTGTGCTAAGGTAGAAGCTAGCAGCCGTTTTGTTTAAAGAAACTTGAAATTAATTTGATTTAGATCTTAATGACCCTTATTTTCAGAACTAAAGGTTTTTGTTGTCCCTTCTCCCTATATCAGATCAGATGTGCTCAAGCATTTGTTTGAGCAATTAAAACAAAATTGTGTCTGAGAAAATTAAATCAAAATAAAGATGGAACTCTTTTAGAGCAGCCAGGACTGTTAGAAATTTTTACAGATTATTTCACAAAGTGGTTGTTCGTGTGTCCTTAAAAGCCTTTTTTTAAAAAAAAATTGGTTGAGAACCTAATGATGCCTGGCAAAAATGTTTGCAAAATACTTATAGCACTAAATGAGCACAGGCATTTTCAGAATAAAATAAAACATTATGTTATAAAATGCTTTGTCCCCATAGGGATTTGCTCATAATATGGTTCAAATTTCCCCTTTTGTACTTAATGTACAGGCAGGCTTCCCTTTTCTTATGTGAGTAACTGGTTCCTTGAAAGCGTGAATTTAGGTGGAATAATAATGCTTTTCAGAGTTATTTTATAGGAACAGTATTGTAAATGGGATAGGCCTTGGGATGGCCAAAACTTGGACTTTAAAAGCTTATAAACTGTGATGGGGATGGGATGGGAGAGCATTTCCAACTTCTTCTTCATTCTCTTTTCTCTTGCTTCTTTCTTCCGCTCTTCTCTGATGGGCAGAACTCGCTCAGTTGATCAGTTAGGGGTCAGATGGTTCTTGGAGCATCAACAGAAAAATCAGCCAACATGCAAAAAAAATTCACAGTGGAATTTTTCCCAACCAGGCTTATACTACAGCACCAGGTGGACACTCAGAATTATATTCTGTCACTCGTGGTTGTCACAATGAGACAGCATCTAATTTATAAATAAGAACTATAAGAAAATATGAACTATGCCTTTTTCTCCCACTAGCGTGTGTTCTGTGCTTTGTTAAACAGTGTTCTCATAATAGGCATGTCAGAAGCTTGAGGTAAGGCCAACACTGTTGTCTTAGAGGAATGTTACTTGCATGTGGCCTGTGGGCAGGTCTCTTATAATATAACAATTTATTGTGAATCATTTTATCTTCTCTAATGAACACTCTGAGAACCATATTGACCTGGGCTTGGAGGTACTAGGGCATTTCTGGTTCCTCAGCATTAGATTAGCAGCAGTAGTGGTTGAAGAGGAAGCAGTGGGATGGGCTCATTATTACCCTCTGGGAGAAACGACCCTCCTGTTTCTTGATGTTTCCCTGCCCATTAACCTGAAGCTGGCAGAGTTGCTTGCTGGCAGCTGCTGGAGGTGGGGGAGCACCTAATCTGGAGGTGGGGGAGCGCCTAATCTGCACGGGACCTGGACTTTTTAGCATGGGTTGGGTGACATTGATAGCTGCTGATATTCCTCCCAGCTCTGAAATCTGGGGATTCTTTATTAGTAGCTTCCATTACACATGTGCTGGAATCAACAGGCATTTGTTAAGCACCTGTGTGCTGAGCACTGTGGTTACAGAAAAGGTCCATGAGACAATCCTTGCTTTCTGGAAGCTCGTCCCGGTCTGTGGAGGAGACAACGCGTGCAGCTGTGTGCAGACAAGATGCATGCAGAGACAGATTGGAGATGATCACAGAGGGAACACACCGCAGCTGTTGTTGGAAGATGGGGCTGGAATCTGAAGGAAGCCAAGGAAGCAGGAGGCTTGATCCATAGCTCTTTCCCTGGCATTTCTCCTTCTCTCGGTTCTGGGTGGAGTGTGATATCTTTCCTTAAGAGAATGCCGACTCCTGAGCAAACGTTTTGGGGTTCCTGAAGTGTCCTTCCTTCCTTTAGTGGCTTCATTTCTATGAAAAGACTGGGTCTCAGGAGTGGAGGAACTCACCCAAAGTTAGCAGTGAAGGCCTGTTGGAGTCCAGGTTTTCTGATACCAGCTCCATTGTACGACACCAGGCTGACTCTCCATTCTGGCTAGACCTCTTTGAAAAGACCAGTTGTTAATTGGTATGCTTAAAAAGGCTTGTATAGATTTAGGGGCACCCACTGTCTGCCTTTCCTGTTACTGGCTTATTGCTTGTCTTCTCTTGAGTTTCATATTTTCATTCTGACCTTCTCATGACTTGGCCACAGGGATATCTCTGCCTCCCAGTTTGACTCTGTTAAACTTTGACTCCAGCTTTTTGCTCCATCTCTCAACCATGATGTGGTGGTGGGGTGATGAGCGCATCTTAGGCCACCCCTGGTCTAAGAGCTGGCTCTGTTTCCAAAGTAGTGTTGCTCATACCAGGCCTGCCTCTGTTACTTTCCATGATATATGGCTAGATCTTGCATCCCTAGCCTTGGTTTTTTCTCCAGGAGAGGATCTAGCAGCTCCTGTTCAGAGAGCTTGCTGCTTGGGCTTTCCTCCCCTATTGACTCCAGCTGGGTCCTATTTGCCTTGTTTAATCTTTCCTCCTGAAGCTGGGAGGGTCAGCTCTGTAGTTGGAAGGGCTGAAGGCTGCCTCTCCCAGTGATCACCTCTTTTGCAGGGACCATTGTTGTAGCATCCTTACTCAGCAACAGCAAACTTTAAACTGAATACTTGAAACTAAACACTTGTTCGAAAAAACATCCTTAACAGAGATTACTTTTGTGGTGTGAGGACCACATTCTTGTATCAGGTGCATAGATTTAAGTGTTCGTATTTTGTGTTTGCCTGTTTGTACTCTAGGCTTTGCCCTGATTTACGTGGGACCATATAAACGATGTGTGTGATGAAGTTGAGGGGGGAAGCCAGAGCACTGCTCTGCTCCTCTCTGGTGTCAGTGCGGTTGTGATTTAATTTATATGTGCATAATAGAGCACTCCCGAATAGGCTTTCTTATTTATCCAAGTGTCCTAGAGCTAAAGCCTTTGAATAGTATGATCTGACTTTTACTAATCCATCAGGCCCAATTTAGACGCGTTCTTTATCTCTGGATCTTCATTTGTCCCCAGATAGATTGAGAGCCAGGCCAGCCTAGATCACTTACAAATTCACAGGTCCAGGCTTCAGGGCATCAGTGTGGAAAAACCCGGCCTGGGCTGGTGATGTGTATTAAACTGGAGTGGTACCGCCTAACATTTAGATTACCGGTGGCCTGTTCAGATCTTCCCTCTTCTCCCTGCAAGGCCCACTCACGGGCAGCTTAGGTATTGTCTGTAGGAGCTGCGGGCCGGGCGCTTGATTTCCAGATAACCAGTGGGAACTCTTTGGTGCCTCAGTTTGAACGTGTGCCTTGTAAGACACATGCACTTGCAGGGCCCTTGTAGAAGCCAGCAGGCCTCTGTTACTGTTGTTACTGGTTCTGCTTTCCTCTTCTTTCTTCTTTACTTCAACTTTCCTGTACTTTTCAGCCTTGGCTCCAGTTCCACTCGGCTTTCACAGCCACCCCCAACCAGTGAGAACCCTCCTTTCTGGGACATTCAATTCTGGGTCCTTTCTGGGACCTTCTTTGGTCCCTTGGCTTTTCCTCTTGTTTCTGGCTGTAGGACTAGTGAGAATATTGGAGTGCCATAGAGAGCCATGCTTAGGCCTTATGCTGTTGAGCATTTGTTTATGTGACTTCATTCAAGTCATAGAACATACTCTTATTGAATATTCAGATGACACAGAGCTGGTATGGAGGCCTGGTAAACTGGTTCAGGACTCACAAAGATCTTGAAAATCTAAAGAACTGTCTTGAATATAGGAATTTGAAATTTTTGGTAATAGACCTAACATCTTGTATTCTTTTTAAAAAATATACTTCCCAAGTACCAGGTTGGTAATGTATTGCTAGACAGTGGTTTACCAGGGGAAAAAAAAAAGATGTGAGCGTTTCAGGGTATTGGAAGCAGATAAGTCAGAAGTATGATATCATAGTCCCAAAAGGGCAATGCAGTCTTAGACTAAGTTAACAGTACAGCTACATTAACAGGGAGGTGGTAGTCCAGGGGTGGGGAACCTGCAGCCTTGAGGCCACATGTGGCCCTCAAGTTCAGCCCTCTGATTAAATCTAAATTTCACAGAACAAATCCCCTTAATGAAAGGATCTGTTATGTAAAACTTGGACTGAGTCAAAAGGCTGCACTCAAGGACCTAGAAGGCCACATGTGGTCTTAAGGCTGCAGGTTCCCCACCCCTGTAAATAGTCTGTTTCTTAATCAGATCACATGAGGAATAATTGTATTTGGTTCTGACTGACATATTTAATGAAGGACATTGTTAAGCTGGAGGGTAAGACAGGACAGGGGAAGAGGAAAGGGAAGGGAACAAAGCTAGCATTTATGAAGTGCTAAGTGTGTGCTAAGTACTACAGATGTTGTCTTGGAGGGAGATGATTCAGGTGATGAAGGGTCTCAAAGTCCAGCTGTGTGAGGATCCATCGAAGGAAGGAACGATAGAAGACTTGAGGAGAACAGCACCAGTTTCTTCAAGTGCTTGAGGGGTTGTAATGGAGAAGGATTGTCCTTGTTCTGTTTGCCCCCATTCATAGAAGAGTAGCAGGATTGTTAGATTCAGTCAGGATTGGTCTAAGGCAGTGATGTCAGATTCAGATAGAAATGAAACCCTGCTGGCAGCATGATGATTTGCTGTTGTTCTGACTCTTTGTGACCTCGTTTGGGCTCTTCTTGGCCAAGATACTAGAGTAGTTTGCCATTTCCTTCTCTAGCTCATTTCACAAATGAGGAATCTCAGGCAAATAGGGTTAAGTGACTTGCCCAGGGTCACACAGTTAGTAAGTGTCTGAGGCCCTTTGAATCCACATCTTCCTGACCCCAGGCCCAGCTCCATCCACTGTGCCACCTAGCTGTCCCAGTGCCATATTGACTTAGAAAACCACAAATTAGCATTATTTATGTTGTGATGTATTTTTGTTTTGTTAAGCAGTTACCAATTATATTTTAGTCTCTTTAATGGCTCCTTGGCCTTCTTGCAGGCTGCTGAGTTTAACACCTTTGTGGAACAGCCTTGTAATAATTAGAGTTGTCTGAATGTGGAATGGGCTGCCTTAGTAAGTAGTAGGTTTCCCCCAGATGCCTTATTCCCCAACTCTTTCCTCTGCTGAAGAGGGCATTCTTTTTTCAGGATGGGTTGGCCTTAGTCCATCTGAGCCTCTGAGGTTCCCATTTAGCTCTGAGATTGTTTTATTTTTTTTAAATATCTGACTACCAGACAAATGGGATGCTGTTTTATCTGCTTGTTCGTATATTTCTTAAATTTCCTTTTGTTAAGACGAATTCACCACCTTATTTTCTTTTTCCTTTAGTATCAACTCCGTGTGATTGGAAGTACCAAATAAGTTGAGCTTCCCCACATCAATGTACTGCCAATGGTAAGAAAATATTTTTCTAGTTGGAATCAAAGTATGATGATTTATACTTAAAGTTACTTACATTTTTAAGTATTGAAATATAACAAAGCAGAAACTAACTATAGATTTTAAATATTTGCCAGATTTTTTTTAAGTGGAGCTTTTAGAACTTTTTCATTCTAATTTGAAGAGGATTAAAAAACTGGTATTTAATGGTGATCATATTTATGTTTTAAAAGTTGGATTTATCACTTTAAACTTACAAATGGAATTTTCTGGTCAGATTTTAAAAATTGTATAGATTTATAGTAGCTCCTGTGTAATTTTATTTCTTTCCATCCAAACTTCCTTTAAATTAATTTTTACCTATTCTGTATCCCCAAATAACATTCCAGATCATCTCTTGCCTCACGCTACACTGATTGCCTTTTGTGTAGTATATGGGGGAGTGAAATAGTGCCATTTTAGTAAAGCCCTTTTCTTTTCTGTCCCATCTCTGATTTGTAGATTTGGTGAATGACTGCCAGGCTAAGCTTTGAGTAATTTAGAAAGGGAAAACTCAACAGGCAGGAATGAAGCCTTTTCTGGGTGTGTGGGGCACAGTCCCTGCCATGTACAAGATGATCTTTTGTGGGGAATAAAGCTTTATTGAATATTTGATTGAAAGAAAGAGCTGCCCACGTGAACTGTGTCTGAAGAAGGTGGCAGAGAAGAGAGTAGAATGGACCAAGATTTCCTGTACAGGTTGTTCCACTATCTCCCGAGGTGACCTAATCAGGTGAAACTGCTTGATCCTCTGGGAAAAATGAAATGAGAGGGTGAAACTAGACTGCACCTTTTTGTCTTGGTTGGTCTGTTTTATTTATGTCACAATTTGTTACCAATAGTTGAATTCATATTTATTCCTTGTCATTAAACTGTACCATCCTAATAAATCCCAGCCAACACCCACATAGTAGTTTTCTCTTATATTGTGGTTGCCACCAGGCAGCAGAATGGTAAACTTTAGTTAGTACATTGAGCAAACTGATTGTATTTATATAAAAAGTATTTTCAACAGTAGGTCGCATTTTGCAGGGCTTTTAAAAACCTGCTGCATGCATATACACCATTAATAAGTTCCTGCTCTATACTTTGGCAAAGTGAACAAAGCTTCAAGTTTGAATTTGGTACTTGATAGCTTATCTGTTGAGAAGAACCAACCTAGCTCACTTCAGAGAGGACTTTGTGCTATTTGTTGTAGATACTTTTGGGGCTTTGACAGCATCTTAAATTATACATCATTTTTTCTACTATAAAATACAGTTTACTGGGAAAATGAATGGAAGTTAAATAATTTATGAGAAATAACAGTGTATTAGCTGAAATTCTTAAATTCATGTTTTAGTCAGGAAGTAATCTTTCTTGGGGGATTCCATGTTAACACATTTAAACATTCAATCCAAAGCTTCTTACACTAGGGGGCTGCTTTTCCAGGAAGCAAAGGGGCATATAATGACGGATGAGAATCCCAAGGAAGTGTCAGGGGTCATGCTTTTCACCCAAGAAAATGAATCTTTGGGAAAATATAGACTGCCTCCCTTTTTAAGACAAACCCCAAATCCTTCCCCCTCCCTCTTTTACATGAGTCAATCCACCCAGACCCCCACACAGCGGGCAGTTGCATTCTGATGTGTTCTCTTCCCATGCTGCAGTTAAAAGTCAGGATCAGATTTAGGGTGTAGGAGGAGGGGATAGATTGACAGCTGGCACAGCGTGATGTGACGAGGCAGCTGCTGCTGATGATTTTTAAGTAAAAAGTAATAAAATTTGTAAACAGCTGTCATTCCTCTACTAATGACAGAGCCCTCTGAAAAACACTTGGGTTTTAGCTAAAGGAAAGTGGTTCCAGAAGAAAAACAGCGTTTGTCGTCAGGTCAGAGGGCAGGAGGGCAGTTACATCTGAGTTGAAATGTCATTTACTGGTTTCTGTCTTGTTCCTGCTTGGGTGATATGGTGGTCTGTCACTATTTTATTTTATTTATTGAAAAGTGAAATGAATTTTTCATTGAATAGAAAGAAGCACCACAATCAACTTCATGACTCTTCACTCTGGGATTGCTCGTTCCTGCTCCCCACCACTGAGCATTTCATAGTATCTTTCTTTTTGGGGATGGTTAGGGGAAGATACAGGATGTGTGATTTCCTGGTTATAGGAAACTCTCTATCCATGCAGATCACCCAATGCTCCAGCTTCTTCTCTTGTGACTTTCCCAGACCCCTTGTGTGTCAAAGGTGGAATTTGATCCCAGGCCTTCAGGACTCTGAGTTGTCTCTTTGTCATTAAACCCCTGCTGCTCTTCAGGCTCATCCTAAGGTCATAAAAGTAAAACCAATTCATGTATTGTATTGTACCTAAGGCTGTAGGTCATTGAGTCTCTCAGAGGACAGAGGAGATTGAGCTGGAATTAGAATTCAGTCTCTGACTCCAAATTCATTGCTCTTTTTTGGGGGTGGGGATAGGGAGGAGAGGAGTGGCGGGTTTTCTGTTGTCCCATGGCCTAATTTGATTTCATTAATTTTTGCTTTCATTCAAAAAGACAGGTGTTTTGGTTATTACTATTTTTTAAAAAAATAATCTGTTGAAACATTTGTGAGGTGAACGGACCTGTCAGCGATGGTCAAAAGAACAACTCTCTCATTAGGCATAGAGTTGCAGTTCCTATGCAGTTTTTTTCATGAGTAAGATTAAAAACTTTATTGGATTATTAAAAATCCAGTAACTAGTGTATGGAACGTTTGGGATTCTCCAGAAATCATCTCAGTGATGATAAGGCAGTCAGGGTGACATTTCACATAGGAAAACCAGTGAAATTTAGCCTTAGTTTCACTATTTCTTCTCTTTAAAGCTTTTTTCTCTTGACTATTAATTTCTGTTCCAGGATTTCTTTTGTTGGCCTTGGTTCATTGAAATCTAAACCCTTTCTCTATCATATTATCATTTTATGACCCATAGGAAAGAAAGTTTCTTTTGAGTACTTGAGAAAAACTAAAATTACTATGTCATAGCATCCTTCCTGCTTATATGTAGCTTTGCTACATCCCTAATAATAGCCTGTATTAATATAATACTTTGACTGGTGGGCAAAGTGACTTTCTTTCCTAGCCCCCCCCTCCAGCCTTTGATGTAGTTGGGATTTATCGACAGGGGTCCTGAGGTTCCAGGAGAGCGGCTGACTTGGCCACAATTGCAGGCCTGGTAAATGAGTGTCTTTTCTGGGCACGGAACCCAAGACTCTGCCGTCGTCTGCTATTATCTGTCATCGCTCTGTTAAATTCAGTTCATCTCAGTTTTCGGGGGCCTGTCGAGTGAGGTCCCTTTTGTTTTTATTGTCGGTTATACTAATTACTTTGGACAGTAAGAGAAACTGACTTAATACACGTGAATGAAAGAGAGGTTTCTAAAGGCGGGAGACACACCAAAATGATGTTTTAGCAAATTGAAGAAGTGGTTTGGTATCTAGCAAAAGATTAGTGTCATATTCCTCATTAAAAATATATGGGCAAACTGACAGGCTACATAGGAGAAGCTGAGTGAGTGTTCTCCAGAGCCGGAATTTCTTTTTCGGTTTCGCCGATGTCCTAGAGGAGATTGGATAAATAGAGGTAGTTAAAAGGCAGTTTGCTCAGAAAAACCACTGGAACTTTTGAGCAGGCTATTCTCTCAGAAAGCCAGTTGTCATTTGTAAAGAGTTAAGGCAAACTCTTTGAGGGTGATTCTGGATTTCCCTTTGGAGGCTCTGTGATGTTCTAGGATTTAGTACCGCAGCCTCTGGCGTGTGCTGGATATTGGGTATTGTGCCTCACTTCACAAAGTCCCCTGTTACCTTTCAGGGAATCTGATATATTTTAATATATGCATTGGAGACATCTGGTTGGAGGACACAGTGTTTTGCTCTATGATGTCTTTTTTTTTGGAGGGGGAAGGTAAGGCAGTTGGGATTAAGTGACTTGCCCAAGATCACATGGCTAGTAAGTGTTAAGTGTCTGGGGCTGGATTTGAACTCAGGTCCTCCTGACTCCAGGGCCAGTGCTCTAATCACTGCGCAACCTAGCTGCCCCCATGATGTCTTTTTTTAAGTCAACAAACAAGCACAGTGGCATCTTATATTTCCTATACTTTCCTTACATGTCATCTTTAGGGGTGGCTAGGTGGCACATTGAATAACAGGGAGTGGCCCTGTAGCCTGGAAGGATTCAGGTTTACAGGAGAAAACCAGAAGCCACCATCAGAGTGGAACTGTCGATTCCTAAAGCCAGTGCTCCCTCCTGGTCCTACCCTCTCAGACCAAATGTAATTCTCTTTTGTATCCTGAAACCCATTGGTGTCTTCCTTAAATCTTTTCTGCAATAAATATCTTTGTTCCTCAAGCCTTGATCTTGGGGCCTTCAGCCATCCTCATCATCCTTGTTTATCAATGCATGCTCTTTAATAATACTCTCTTGGGTAGATCATAAGATCTAGAGCTGGAAGAGACCTGAGAATTCATCTTGGTGAACCCCCTTATTTTCTTCTCCACCTCCCTCTGATGAGTGCTTAATGGATACCAAATTAAAAAAATTTTTTCTTGATTTCTAGAGCAAGAGTGTGAGATATTATGTGTCAAATAAACTATACCTCCCCCCCACCAAATACCTACCTACTCCTACCTACATTGGTAGGTTAGACTCCATTTCTAAAATCATTTAGAAAAGGGGAAATCGACACAGTACAAACAGAAGACTACTAGGACTTCAGCTATCCTTATTTGTCATCTTACACAAAATATATGATACTTTAATAGCATAAACCTCATTTCTTTCACTTGAGATGGATTAGAAAAAGATGGTGGTGTTACTTGGCCATTACCTACAATCGGAAAATTTTCACAAATGAGTTTATGAGGGAGAATGGATTATCATAAGGTAATAAATAGCCTGAATAAAAGCCTGATTTAAAGACAGTTGAGTTTGTTTCCTTATACGTATGGCAACTCACAGTAGACTAGGAGGGTGAGATATAGAGATCCTTTTGGGATCTCCTTAGAGAACAGATAATAATTTGCCCCAAACTTGTCAGTTGCGTGTAAACTATGTTTTCATAGCACTCCAAAGAAGCCTGCCTTTGTTCCAAGCCGTCACCCAATGATTCTGTTATCTTTTATTGAGAGGAAAGGATTTACTTGGTAGAAATGAGCCTCAAACTTTATCATATCCAGTTATCATGAATTCTTATTAATAAAGCCTAAATTAAAGACCTCGTTTAAACAGATGACCTAAGGAAAATGAATGTGTTTATTTAATTGATATAAAGCTTAACACTGTTTTAAGTTAATAAAATTCTAGGCTAGTCTCCTATTCCAGTTATATTGCACCAGTAAAACTTAGGTCTGATACAGATCCCTTCCTGTAGTTTAGATGCTTATATAAAATGACAACACGTAAGGCGTACTTATGGGTAACAAATGGGGAATATAGTCCCTGGGAAGGTACAAGAGAATTCCTCTGTTCCTCTTTCTTGGAGATGAAATGTTAAAGTAAGAGGCATGCCACTTTTGTCTCCGTGGTAGTTTTTTGTTTGAAGAGATGCAAGTTAACCCATCAATCTAATCATTAAATTGATGAATGAAAATGACCTATCTGAATTGATGGTATCTGGAGTGTGGTTTTGGTCAGTGGTAGAAATGGGCCTGTTAGGAGAGTTGGTATCAAAGCATATGAAGTATGGGGGAACAGGAACCATACTGTTCTTTCAGATTAGAACATATGGCTTACTATTACTTAGTCTGTAAAATGGGAGAGCACCTCCTTAGAAGGAGGTATAGGAAACTTTTTACTGTCCACCAAAAAATAAGTTTTTATTGGAACCAGGGGAAAAATTGAGCTTATGACGCACGCACATTAATATTAACCATATGAAGGGCATTATTTGAAAACGTAAAGGGTGAGAGTTCTAAAACTTCAAGAAATATACATTATCAAAATAATGTTTAGTGAGTGTGCTGTTTATAAGACTAGGGTTACAGGATGCAGATGGGAATGCTTTCTTCCAAAGCTGATATTCTTAAATGACACATACTCCTGTGAATGAAACTCCCATGGGACTTTCATGAAAGGGGACTCTCCTCACAGATGTCTTAGGATCCATCCCCCATTTAGAAGAAAATGCAGTGAAACGGAATTATTTACTACAAAGGACATTGTGTTTTTTGATTAGTGGGAGTCAACCATGTGACTTAGAAGGACGTCAGTCATTCAGTCCTGTTTCAGTGTCTCATCAGTGGTGTGGTGCTGACCCTTGGTTGTTTGAGGCTATACCAGAGGAGTTCAAACCCCTGGTGTGTTACCTATGTCGCAGTCATGAACTTGCTGGTGATGCCAGTTGCAGCCCAACTAGGCAAGATGCGTTGTCCCATCTGGTGTCAAGTGAAAATTTTTTTCAGGAATGCTACTCTGTAGGTGTGGAGGATTTCCAGAGGGAGTGTAGCACTGATGAAACCCTTGAAAAACCCAAGAACAAGTGATTATTCTGAACTTGGAAGTTTATCTATTTTCTAATGCATGTGTCTTATTTGAAAGATTAGTCAAAGATATGAGGTTGAGAAAAATATTAACCTTCTCTACTACCAGTTAATTTTAGGACAGTGGTTCTTGCTTTGTACCCTTTTCTAATAGGACTGAAGAACATTACTATAAAAATTGTGGATCATCTTCAAGCCTATGACTTGGGGAACCCATCAGTTTCCATAAAGATTAGTAGCTAATTAGATTAGTAATGAAGAGTACTAGACAGCTATAATTGGGGACAAACCTGGGATTACAGCCAGTTTTCAAGCTTTTTCTCTGTTACATCTATAGGAAGAAGTTGTTGCCAGGAACTGAAACATGTGAAAGCATCCTGGATGCTAAATCTGTAATTGTCCTTCTTTCCCCTTAGGATGTGTAGAAAGAAATTATCATCTCAATAGAACAGCCTTGGAAATAAGTTTCAGAAAACTGCCAGCTGTTCTAGTTTGTAGTAGCCTGCCGAACTTTAAGGTGGGCTTAGAATATAGTTGATAACAGTGTTAAGATGGGATATAATATTTATGCTCGGGCACACCTAGCAAGGATGGACAAGATTTTGTGCAGGGTGTTTTAAAAGGATCCTGTTAATATTTCTGTTATGAAGGACACTTCTTTTAAAACTGATTCTAGCCTGCCTTTTTTATACTTATTTCACTTCATTCCCCTATGAGAGACCAAGTTCCACTGGGACTATATAGCAACTGGTTAAATCAAGTGAGTGAAATGAGTTATGACTGAAGCCCTGACTGGAGGCTTCTCTGTATATACGTTGCCTTTTTCACGTAGAGTGGATGTGCTTCAAAGATGTGTATGTCCCCAGCACTTAGCCCAGTGCTCTTTCACATAGATTGAGTTGAGATCTACAATCCTTCTCCATTAGTAAGCCTTTGTTAAAGTACCTACTGTGGACCAGATACTTCACTGTGCTTTTTAAGATATTTGTTATGTAGATAGATCAATGAACTCCTGCCAAACAGTGCCACTTAGAAACTTGCAAGTGTTTGTCCAGTTTGGTTGTGGCTCCCATGAGCAAGTGACTGAGCATCTGTCAAAGGCAAGTCAATAAGATGATCAATTGGTGAGTTTTCTTTCTGTGTCAGTAGAGGGAATTTCCACACCAGGAATTTTCCATATGTGCAAAGTCAAGTGTTTGCTTCTATCCCCACCCCACAAAAATACATATTTAATCTGTTACTTCAAGGCCATTGTGGATTAATAAAATGATAGCCTCAGTAAAACAAACAAATTAAGGAAAGAAAAAACATTAAGTATTTGTTGTGTGACAGGCATTGTGTTAAGTTCTAGGAGTACAGATAAAATAAGTGAGATCTCTATCCTCCCAATCCCCCAGGGCCCTGTCCTCAGCCATACTCTCTGTTCCTGCTGTGGCAGTTCCCCATGGCTCTGTCCTAGGCCCAGGTTTCTTCCTGAGACTCTCTGATCTCACCACCTCCCTTGGGTTTAATGGTTTTCTTTATGCAGATGATTCCCGGAGCTATCATCCAGAGTCACTCTTGTGTGCAGTAGCTCAGAACGACACCACTACATCATGAATGTAATGTCTCCTGCCCAGCATGTCCAACACACAACTCATCCTCTTTTCTGGTATTCTGGACTTTCCTGTCCAAGATGCTAGGTGTCATCTTGCTCCCCCTAGCCAAGTCTCTCCTCACTCATAGCTAGTTGGTTCCCAAATGTACCACCTCCCTCCTCTCCACTCACAGCTCCCTCACTAATTCAGGCCATCTCTGTTTCTTGCCTGGACTCTTACAGTGGCCTCTTAATTGGACCCCCTTGCCATCAGTCTCACTCCACTCCACATTATTCTTCAAGCTGCCAAAGTGATTTTCCTGAAGTGTAGATCCGAACTGTTACAACTTCATGCCTTCCTGTTACCTCTAGGATCTTTTTGCCGTTTAAATCTCTTATCCTGGTGGCATCTTTTGGCACTGAAAGCCTTTCACTTGGCTCCAGGGCTCTTCTAATCTTTGCCCACATTATTCTTCTCCACATACTAGACAGGCCAGATGTCTTGATGCACTAGGCTGTTGCTCACCTCCATCCCCATGCCTTTGTCCTGACTGTTCTTCATGCCTGGCACGCTCTCCCTTCTCACTTCTGCATTTTAGAATGCCTGGATTCTTTCAGAGCTCAGCTCAAATTCTGCCTTCTAAGACCCTTCCTTGTCTCCACACCTGCACTAAGGTTCTGCCTACTTTCTCCCTTCTCGTTACTCGGTAGAGCCTTATGGATGCACAGTCATAATGTACATGGGTCCTTGAGGGCCTCATTTTGCATTTTATTTGTGTTCTTAGTGCATAGCACAAGACCCGACACGTAGTAAAGGAGCAATTGATTATGTTTTCATGGGAATAGAAGATACACAGAGAGGGGGTGGCTGGTCAGCGAAGGGAGCTTAGACCCGGAGAGTCACAGGCAGAGGGGGCTGTAGGGGAATGGATTGACAGGCCTTTTTCAGAAGCCAAGGTAATGCTGATTGGATTACTGTAAGCCTCGACTTTCTCATCTCCAAAAAATGAGGGGAGTCAAAGTGGCTGTCTTCCGGTTCTCAGGCTGTGATCCTGTCGCAGACGCTCGGTGTGTGGATGGTCAGTGTGAGCGAAAACGTCAGTTACTTAGAATTACGAAACCAGCTTTGCGTCAAGCGTTTACGTGAGGTTCGTAGACAATGGAGCAAAGTTTGGTTCCCCTAATGAAGAGTACGACGTGCCGTTATTTCAGTTTTTGTTTAGGTTAATTTCTTTCTGTGTCTGGGAGTCCGCAGGCAATGTGCCTCTTTAGGAAGTTTTCGCTTTTCTCTTCTCCCCTCTTATGTCTGTTATTTTAAATGTGAAATCTGCTGAGCTGCCTTGTTGAGGAAGCGGACCCCAGAACCTGGGGCCACCACGATCTGTCCGATCTGTCCGTTACCCCACCCTCAGGGCCTCCCTGTGTGCTCGTGCCGTGTGAAATCTGGTGTAGGGGACCGAGCTTTCCGGGCCGGACTTAGGCATGGCGCAGGAGGCGGAGCTTTGCTGCTGTCACTCGCGTATTTGTTACATTTAAGGTCGTCCAGTTCTTGACGACATCTCCGAAAAGATGTCGGCCTCTGAGCTCCGTGCGAAGCAGTAGTGGGCTTGGGAGGTGCGGGGGGCTGGACCTGTGATCCCGTTGCTTTATCGAGCCCCCTGGCGGGGGCCGGTGTGTGGTCCCTGCAGCAGTGGTGTCAGACTCAGCTAGAAGGGGGTGAGGAGCACAGAAGAATCCTGAGCTTTGCGTACGGATTTAGCTTTAAAACGTAATGTTATCTATGTTTTATTGTGTTTTTATTTGTTAAATATTTCCTAATTACGGTTTAAGATGGTTTGGACTGAGTACTGAGAGCACCCTCTGCCCTCTCCCCCTCCCCATTTTACAGATGACTGACTCACTGAGAAGAAGGTTCAGGGATTGGGAGGGACTTGAACCCAAGTTTTGCTAGCTTTGAGGCCCTTTCTGTCCAGTGCTCTCTGTTGATCTAAATGTGACTAGGATACCTGTGCAAATAGCTCATCTGAAAGAAGGCTGGGCCTCTCAGCTTTTGAAGTTGGGTGCCACTCCTATTTTCTATCGTTTTCTAAAATGCAGATAAGAAAATTAGGGGGAAAATACCCTCACGGTCCTTAAAGTAGTGCTGTGTGTGAATCCTGTTTTCTTTTCTCTTCACCACCTCCCTTCACCAAAGCTCCCCTGCCTTTCTTTGGGATAGATAGCAGCGTGCTGGAAAAGAGATAGCGGCCCTCCTTCCCCATGCATCTATTTCTTCCACCTTCCTTTTTTCCAGACCTGTGAGTTCATCAGAGAATTCAGAGAGTGGAAACTGCATCTGGGTAAATGAAAGTCATTTGGGGCAGGAGGTACTGAGATGTCACATCTAGCCCATGCTGACAGATTTTTGATTTTTTTATCCACGATAGTACAAAGTGTCTTTAAGGTTTTAATCTTCAGTGGGATTTTCTTCCCTCCTTTCATATTCTTTTTCTCTCCCCCTCCTCTCTGCCCAGTCATAAACATCTGTTTATTCTCTTTTATTTCCTTGTATTCTTTTTTTAAAAGCCTTTTTCTGGCTTAAATGCTGATAGCATCACAGATACAGCATTCGTGCTGTTTAGTAGTATAGAAAATAAATACAGATCAGACATCCTGGATCTGCATATGTTAGAGTTGTTTTAGGCTGATGGACAAAAGCTGATTAGTTTAAAGTTAGAGAATGCAGAAAGTATCTACAAGAAAGAGTTAGATTTATAGGGTGAAATGAGATTTATTGACAGGACACAGAGCAGCAAATACCATTCAACAGCCCCTGGGGCCAGTGGATGCAGCCCCAGCAGGTCCTGAGTCAGCAAGTCCCATCAGCCAAGCTTCATCCCAGACCCCGTATTCTTTATTTTTGTGGACATGGAAAGTATCATCAGCAAAAGGATGAAGAATGCCTGGGAGGAAGTTGGAGCAAGAAACCCATGTGCTAAGTGAGTCAGTGCCCCTTTGGGCCAAGAAGATTTTATGCCCCAAAGCAGCTTTGAATGGAAAAATACCAGCAGAGGCCTCAGATATTTACTGGGACTTTGTTGTGCAAGGCACCTCCATAAAGCCTGGGAATGGGGGCGAGGGGAAGGATTTGCTTCATGATGGGCCGTTTGGGTCTAAGACACCGATTGCCTGGTGAATAGTGACTAAAGCAGTTACAAAAGCTAGAAGCCAGAGTTCCCACATGTGATGGGTAGTTAAAGGAGTGAGTTGGCTTAATATTCCTGCTGTGGAATGAAGTAGTTATGAAGGAGCATTTACTCTATTGGCAAGACCTTCTAGTAGCTAATGAATGAGCACATAATGAAGCCATGTTCCTTGCTGACCCATGGCACCCATTCAGGAGTATCCACCGTGCCTCAAGGAAACATGATTGATCGACAGATATTTAGTAAACATTTGCTTTGTGCAAGACTTTTTGCTCGGCGCTGTGAGAGAAGCGAGGATCAGGCACAGAACTTGTCTTCTAGGGAGTTAAAATCAGGAGAAAGGGGAAGACCAATTCCTGATAAATAAGGATTTGAGGAATAACACCACTAGGTAGCAGTATTATATGATTAATTATGAAATGAATTGTTATTTAAACTCAAATTGCATTTTAAAATTGAAGCTCTCATCACTTAATTTGTTTATTCCATCGCTGTTTAATTTTTGCTTCTGAGGCATAATTTTTAAAAAAAATTATTAATTAATTTTTATTTTTCAACATTCACTTCCATAAGTTTAAATTTTCTCCCCATCCCTCCCCCCTGCATCTCCAAGACGGCATGCAATACGATATGGCTCTACACATACATTGCTGTTAAACACATTTTCACATTAGTCATGTTGCATAGAAGAATTATAAAGAATGGGAGAGAACATGAGAAAGAAAAAACAAAGCAAAGTACAAAAAGGAAATAGTTTGCTTTGCTCTGCATTCCAGTGTCATAGTTCTTTCTGGATGTGGATGGCGTTTTCCATCATGAGTCCTATGGAACTGGTTTAGGTTCTTGCGTTGCTGAGAAGGGCTAAGTCTACCAAGTCTACTAAGTACACTGCGGCTGTTTCTGTGAACGGCGCTCTGATTCTTCTCACTTCACTCCCTGTAAGTTCATATAAGTCTTTCTAGCTTTCTCTGAAGTCTGGCTGTTTATCATTTCCTATAGCACAATAGTATTCCATTACATTCATATACCACAACTTGTTTAGCCATTCCCCAATTGATGGGCATCCCCTCAATTTCCAATTCTTGGCTGCCTCAAAAAGAGCCGCTATAAATATTTTTGTACATATGGGTCCTTTTCCCATTTTTATGATCTCTTTGGGATATAGCCCTAGAAGCTGCATTGCTGGGTCAAAGAGTACGGACATTTTTATAGCCCTTTGGGCATAGTTCCAAATTGCTCTCCAGAATGATTGGATCAGCTCACAACTCCACCAACAATGAATCAATGTTCCAGCTTTCCCACATCCTTTCCAACATTTATCATTTTCCTGTTTTGTTGTGTTAGCCAATCTAATAGGTGTAATGTGGCACCTCAGTTGTTTTGATTTACATCTCTGTAATCAATAGTGATTTAGAGCATTTTTTCATATGATTATAGATAACTTTAATTTCTTCCTCAGAGACACATAGTACCTGTGTGGGACACAGTGGCTGAGTAATAGTATGTATGTGTCTGTTGGTGGGGGTGGAGGGTGAAGGGGTCTGTAAGCATCCCAAAGTAGCTTCAGGTTGCAGTTTTCAGATACTGGGAGAAAAGAAGGAGTGCCATGGGTTAAGGAGGGAGGTTTGTGAGAAGCTGCAGTAGCCTCTGGTTTCTGCCAGGTTTAATTACTTCTTTGTCCCTTATCCCCAGAGAAGACTACAAGACAAGCTAAGTGGGAACAGCAGTCTAATGCAGTGGAAACGCTGAAGGATTTGGAATCTCAGGACCCTGGGTTTGCTCCTGGATGCTCTGCGTCCTGAGACAGTACTATGTATTGGACCAGAGATGCCAAGGGCATTTAAAAGGCTAAATAAAGAGAGCAGAGGTAGTATGACCACTTGACACATTGTAGGTGGGATTCCTGTTTCAGGTGCAGATGGAGGTTCTTTAGGTCCTGGCTCTGCCTTTTATTGCTTGTGTGACCCTGGACAAGCCACGCCCTCCCTCTGGGTCCTGGTTTCCTGGTGTATGAAATTGTGGGATGAAGACTTCTGAGGTCCCTTCCAGCTCTAGATCTCTCCGATGTTCTGTGAATTAGGGAAGTTCTGTACGGCTGGTATCGTTTTCCCAGTCGACAGTGACCTGTTGAAACCGAAACTCAGTAAGAGGTTTCCTTGATCATTTCCTTTACCATTGTATTTAGTCGTTAGCATATTCCATCAATATAATTATAATGTCTTTAAAGAATTTTTAAATATTGGATTTCTGGATCAAAAAGGGAGAATCTGATACTGGATAAAAAATAGAGTAGTTGATCAGTGGAAGAGATTTAGGTATACCAGACACAGAAGTAAATGTGTGTTGTAACCTAGTATATGATAAACCCCAAAGATACTAGTTATTTGGGCAAAAACTGCTGAGAAAACTGGAATGTTCAGGCGGAAATTAGGCATAGACTGACAGTTTATACTGTACACCAGCCTAGGCTCAAAATGGATACGCAATTTAGACATAAAGAGTCATGTCAAAAATCAAATTAGTGGAGTATGGAAGAGATTATGGCTCAGGTCTATAGGTAGGAAAAGAGCTCGTCACCCAGCAAGAGATAGAGAGGATGTTGGGAGGTAAAATAGATAATTTTGATTACATAAAATTAAAAAGTTTTTTTGGAGGGGGTGTGAAACAAAACCAATGCAGCCAAAATGAGGGGAAAAAAGCAGGAAACTAGAAGAAATAATTTTTGCTGCACGTTTCTCTAATAGAGGCCTCATTTATCAACTCTGTAGGGAGCTAAGCCACATTTATAGGAGTAAGAACCATTCCCCCACTTGCTGAATCAAGGAATACGCACAGATAGTTTTCAGAGGAGGTAACCAATGCTATCAATAATCACATGAAAAAATGTGACTAACACTAATGACCGATGACTAGCACTTAGAAAGACGCAGAGTCACACCGTTCTGAGGTGCTGCCTCACACCCTCCAGACTGACTGAGACGCGAAACAGGGCAATGACAAACGCCGGAGGGAACGTGGGAAAGTGGGTGCAACAATCACTGCTGATGGAGTTGTGGACTATTCTGGAGAGCAGTTTGGATCCAGACTCCCAAAACTAAGAACCTGCACACCTTTAGACAATACCCTGCTAGGTCTGTATTCCAAAGAGGTCACAGAAAAAAGTAAAAGGCCTATATGTTAAAAAAGTTATTCTAGCAGCTCTTTTTTTTTTTTAGGTGGCAAAGAATTAGAAACTGAGGGGATGCCCCTAAATTGGGGAATGGTTGGACAAGTTACGGCGTATGAATGTGATGCATACTGTTATGCTGTAAGAAATGATGAAGGGAGAGGATGGTTTCAGAAAACCAGGGAAGACTCTGAAATGATAGAAAGTGAATTAAGCAGAATCAGGAGAACATTGTACACACTAACAGCAGTATTGAAATTGCAGTCAACTGTGGAAGACTTAGCTACTCTGATCAGTGTGATGATCCGTCACAGTGCCAAAGGATTCCCAATGAAAAACACTATCTATCTCCAGAGAGAGAACTGATAGGCTCAGAATGCAGATTGAAGCATATTTTTTTCTCCTCTGAATTTCCTTCCTGCCTTCCTTCCTTCCTTCCTTCCTTCCTTCCTTCCTTCCTTCTTCCCTCCCTCCCTCCCTCTTTCCCTTCTTTCCTTTCACTAATTCAGAAGCATGTTTTTCACAACTTCATATATGTGATGAGTTATATTTCTTGCCTTCTCAAGGGGTGGGAGTGGAAAGAAGAAGACTATTTGGAACTGAAAATAAAATATATTGATTTAAAGAGAGGGAAAATGTGCTTTATTTTATTTAATAGAACCTTGACACGGGTGAAGATGATGAAGAATCTGGGATTTTGTCTCCTCTTCCTATTCTAGTGTTTCTTTTGAATGTGCTGTCTTTTGACAACCAGGAGGCTTGTCATGTGGTGGTTGACACTGTAGTGGGAGGGTAGGGGAGAGGCAGAAGTGCTGAGCAAGGGGCTCGCCTTGGCAGGTAAGTGTCTGTTTCCTGCTGGCTTAGATGCCACAGCACAGTCACCCTCTTTGTGGTCAGATAGTAAATTGGTTTGCAGAGCAGGGCTTTAAAATTATCTGATAGGGAGCACAGTAGTATTTTAGCTGCTGAAATAAGAATTAATCATAGCAAGCTAAAATTGGTAAGCAAGGTGATTTTCTCTTGCTATTGTTTGCAATAAGTTCCTCATAGTTAAAAAAGAGCAGTGGAGTATCTCATACAAAGAACTCTCCCTCCCCAGGATAGCTCTTAAATTCGGTTAATTTAGACGTGTGGTGGAGAGGGGACTGGACTCAGTCAGGAGAGACCAGGATTAGAAATCCTATGTAGTTTCTGATTGTGGACGAGTCATCTCTGACTTGTAAAATAGAGATGAAGTCACTTAGGTGTTGGACAGAGGGAGACATGTGACCATGGACAAATCAATGGTCCAGGAAGCTTTTTAAGACAGAGTTGCATGTCAGCCTCAGTGGTAGGGCTCCCACCACCATGTCACCGATTGAAATCGCTAGAAGGTGGTGGGGGAAGAAGACTTAGAGGCTGTTAAGATAACTGAAATGGTAGAAGTAATAAAGCGTTCTACAAATCTACAAAAGAATTTCCCCTTAGAGCTTTTGACAAAACTGTTGTGGATTGATTGGCGAGTGATAATGAACTTGAAATTCTTTTGGCGTTTGTTACTTGAGGATTTTGAGCTGCGCACATTGAGGTAGAAGACTAGAAGAAATCCAGATCAAAAATCAAAGTAGCCCACGGGAGTGGGACGGCTTGGTCTCACCCTCTCCGAATTCCAAAGGCTCCGCCGGCGTGAGGCTGGGAAGGAAGAGAAGCCATTTCTGTCACCGAAGCTAACCTGATCCTTGTTAGACTTTCTTTTTAGGTCGTACTTGTATCCCGAATCTCAGAGTGTGCCATGTTTTGGTGACGATTAGCTTCCAGTATTCAGATTTAGATTGCCACGTTTCATCAATATACAGAAATGGAAAATCCTCTCGGTTGTTTGTAGTTTGGGTGTTTTTTTCCTTTTACTTAACAGATTGATGCCAACTTTACAATGTTTTGCCTGTAAAACTTGTCCTGCTTCCATACGTATAGTCTTGCCAGCCTAACTCCACAGTCCAAGCCTCCTTCATCCCTCTTGGAGGAATGAGAAACTTTTTGTTTCTGCAGTCCCTGACAGGAGATGGTAAGATGACTTACACCGGAAGTCCTCAGATATCTAGCTTCTCTGTAGGAGCCTCTGGGCTGGGCACTGTGAAGGGCATGGAAACAGCTCCTTATGTACTCACATTCAGTAAGAATGCAGGAGCATCACCAGCACACAGTGGCAAAGAGCACTTTGGGGTGGGAGTCCTCAGGGCATGTTTCCCAGAAGCAGGATCTTCCAGAATATGCTCACAGATTTAAGTGACAGTGGCTTTAGCTCTTCTGAAGAGTATTTCTATGCCACTGTTTTGAACTACAGATTCCTTACTGCTGGTGTCCTAGTGGACTGTGCTGGAATGACTTGGGATCAATGCTTTTTGCTGCCCATTGCTATCCTATCCCAAGCTTACATGCTTCAGCCTAACCTCAGGAATGTAAGGAATAAGAACTGCTCATGGTTTTTTTTTTCCCCCCCTCTTTTTGGAGGGGGAAGGTGGGGTAGTTGGAGTTAAGTGACTTGCCCAAGGTCCCACGGGTAGCAAAGTATTAAGTGTCTGAGGTCGGATTTGAACTCGTGTCCTCCTGACTCCAGGGCCATTGTTCTATTCACTGTGCCACCTAGCCGCCCTGCTCGTGTTTTTTCTTATGACTAGAACGCACCTCCCTCCCCTCTTCTAGCTGTTGGATTCCTACCCATTCTTTAAAAGCTAACTGCAAGGCCCCTTCCTTCATGAAGTTTTCTTTGACTTAACTAGTTAGTAAGTGTCTTCCCTCAGAGCTCAGATGGCGCTTTGTCGTGCTGTTCTCTAATGCCTTTATTTACTGTGTATGCCAGTTCTGTTTGCCTGAGCTGCATGGTGGCCTGCTGAGAACAAAGTTAGGAACCAAATACATCTCTGGCTAGTTGTGGGATCTCGAGGGGGTTACTCACAGTTCCTTTGCAGCCCACAGACTGTGTGCAATGGCCAGGTGATCTTGTTCAGGGCCACAGAGTGGGGGCAGTGTCGGAGGAGAGAAGGGCAAAGCTGAAATCCACAGCTGGGCTGCGAGCCTGAGGGGCTGGGAGGATGCACGGGCCTTCTCCAGGAATGAGGAAGGAGGATTGAGGGGAAAAGAGAACGAGCTCCGTGTTCCACTTCAATGTGTTGAATTTCTGATGGCTTTTCGTCATCCAGTTTGAGATGGCAGTTGGAAACGTGAGACTGGAGGTTAGCAGAGAGGTACGTTTGAGAATCGTCTTCGGCAGCTGATGAGATCACCAAGTGAAGGCGTCTCAAGGGAGAATAGAAGGGACCCAGGAGAAAACCCTGTGGGACAGACACCCTCTGGTTAGGGGGCTGTCTCTTGACATCTCCCCTCATCTTTCCCCTTAGGTGGCCACTGACCCTGCTTCTGGACCTTATCATCCCCATGGCAGTTGTTTTCGGATTGGTCCCTCTACTTCCAGCCTCTCCCCATTCTAGTGTATCTTCCACTTCCAGAATGTGATTCCCGAAGCACAGTTCTGACCATGTTATTCCCTCGCTAAATTCCTTCTTTTGGCTTCTGCCCGCCTTCTTCCTCTTACTCTGCTACTCTCTGGTGCAGCCACATTGCCTTGGTTTCTGTTCTGCACATAGAGCCTTCTGTCTCCCCCTGGGCCTTTGCTCAGGCCTTTTTCTTTGCCTGGCACTCACTTTCTCTTCAACTCTGCCTTTTAGAGGCCCCAATTTGCTTTGATGTTCAAGCATTTTCTGTGTAGGGCTTTTTCTCATTTATTAGACTGTCCCTCCCCACCCTACCCCAACCTGCTCATTCTTAGCCCCTCTGAAGGTCACCTTTTATAGTGAGAGATCTGCAAGAGGCAGCCTTGAAAACAGCAGGAGTCCAGTTCTGCCTCAGACAGAGCCTGACAGGCTCTCCTGTCCTTCCCAAGCCACTTCTTATGTTCTAGGCCAGTTGCTCTAAGCCCTCGGTGCTCTAGACCACTTTCTAAGCTAAGTTACGTGGAGATGCCAGCCTGCTTTAGTGCAGGGAGTTTGCTCCCTTGAAGGTTTCCCATACAGTGAGGCCATAGGTCCATCCCTCCCCCAACCCCAGTCCAGATGCTTACCTGCATACATACTCTCTCTGCCAGTAGAAGGTAAGCTCCTTGAGAAGAGAGAGTTGCTCATTTGGGGATTCCTCCTGGATCCATTTTCAGTTTTGTGTTACCGATGCCTGGCATGCTGGTGCCTACGTGCAGCTTACTTGCTTGGTTGTTAGGATTATTATCTTCTCACCTCGCTGTGTGAGACAAGCTGTGTGGAGCCACAGTGCTGCCCATCTGATGTCCTACGGCATCTCTTTCAGTGGAATGCAGATAGAAGAGTCAGTCCTGGGATAAATCATTATCTTGTTCTTATTACTGCTTATAGTTGATGCTCAGTGGATTGTTGTGCCAAATGTATAGAGTGGCTGATTTTTGTAACTGAATAAAAGTGTTAGAACATTAAGTTCCTTCTTTAAGTTCCCACGAAGCATCATTAGCATAACTGGGTGCAGGGATGCTGTCTGTACCTCTCATTTTGTTACCTGTCGACCTTTCTCCTGTCTGTTGGCTTCCTCTATTTTTTTTCCTTGAATTTTAGATGACAGTGATTCTGCCTTCATGAAAGGAAATGATATAAACAAGATTATTCTTGTCCAGAATTATACCTAACTTCATTTAAAAGGTACAAACAAAGCTGTGTCAGCTTCGAAGGGCATTTCCTATAGGAAGAAACATGTGACCTGTACTTGAAAAGATGCATAAGAGTCGTATGGACCGGGGAGGTGTAGGGGGTACGTTTCCATCCTAAGAACAATTCAGGCCTAGGAATCAGGGCAGGAATGGGGCTGAGAGAGACACTTGGCCCCCCTCCAGTTGCACTGTGTTGTGGAATGTGCAGGGAAGGTGTAGTTTGGGATAAACCTCTAAGTAGAAGGGGGTGGTATCGGATTGTGGAGGACCTTAAAGGAAAGGCCATTGAAGGATTTTGGACAATTAGATTGAGTTGGTCAAATCAGCATAGAGCAAGGCCTCTGCCCATAATACTGTGCTTGGTGTTAAGGTTACTGAGCCCCAGATGAATGGTGCCTGCTTTTCCTGAACCTCTGTTTTCTGTAGGGCTGCAGCATGCCCTAGATCAAGCAGCATCTGGAGAGGAAAAGTGCTGACCCCTAGAAGCATCAGGCAGCTCTTGAACTGAGCCTTGGAGGGAAGCTAAATTTAAGAGACCAAACTGAGTCAAGAGGAAGCATTCCTGAAAGAAGGAAGCAGAAGATAAGAGGACACATTCAGGCAGCAGGAAGGAGGCCAGTGGCGCTGCACCATAGAATGCATCTATGTCTGTACAGGTCTGGAAAGTTCCTGGAGACCTTCAGTGTCCTGCGGAGGAGTTGATATTTTGTGTTAGAGGGCATGAGAGTGAGGATTTTGGGCAGGGGCATCACATGATCAGAACTTTGGCAGCTTTATGAAGGAGAGATTGGTGAGGGAGGGGAGACTTGCAGTCATAGGGGTGAGAAGCAGAGGGTGTTAGCTAACTTTGGGGTTGGGGGGAGATACTATAGAGGTAGGATTGACAATTGATTAACTATGGGGTATAGGCAAGGGAGAGGATGGGAGAATGAAATTTGAAAACACAAAAGAAAATGGCTCTAGTGAGGAGGAAAATAAGATTTGTCAAGAGACAGATGTCTGTGCACAAGGGCCTCACCAACCAGTTTAGACTTAGAAAAGAAATGGACAGAGATGGGGACCAGGCTTGGTTGCAGAGAATGACAATGGGTACTCAGAACAGTGAAGGATTCTAAGTCTAGTAGTGGGCTGATGCTGGTGAGGCAAATGAAGGCCAACTATGAGCAAGGATACCTTTGCACTGGAAGTGAGAGAAAGAAACTGTTTAATAGGGAGTGATGTACAAGATTGGAGCAAGGGAGCAAGCTCCTCACATAAGTTCTAGAGGCTGCTCCATCAGCTTAGTGCAATTTTTTGTAGGTTTTTAAAATGCGAAAAACTTCCTTTCTAAAGGGTTTTCAAATTAAGGCATTATTAATACTGAAATCTTGTTTTTTCCAGGAACCCTTTAAATTTGCATTCTTGTCTCATTTATCCAGAGCAGTGGCGCAGATAATCCCAAACTAACATCAGCTAGACACAAAAATAAGTGGTTTGGTTTGCAGTAAAATTGGAATTCTAAATTGTTTTGCTCTTACTAAAATACTGTGATTACTTGTTTGAGTAAATGTTACCCTGAAATGCTTTTTTCTCTGCCCTCATCTGACCTCAACGTTAGTGGTAGGGGAAATATTAGAGGTGTCCGTCTCTACTGGAGATTGGCAATTAAGAATGAGAACATTCCTTTTCATACTAGTAACCTAGAATGTAGATTTATATGTTAACTGTGTTCAGGCTGATTGATGGTAGAGGGAGTTGTACCAGAATCATTCTGGGATTCATATTTTTCATATATAATCCACTGTGAGTTTAATAACTGGAAAAAAAAGGAGGAAATCCTTTTAGGTGCTTTCCCCTCCCTTTGTAATGTACTGAATATGCAGCAGATCCATTTCACTGAATTCTTCTCATTTTCTTTCAAGATCACACACCAACTTGACACGACTTATTTTTATATAACGTCAATGTCCTGTATTTCATTAGTCTCTGAGATTTCGTTTTTCTTAACCCAGAAGTTTTTTGGTCAATTTTCATTATTTCACACCTGAAGATTAGACTTTTGACTGAATGAGAAGCTCTTTTGAAGTCTGTTATAATTCCAACTTTTATGATTCTCTGTAGAGTATTGCATGATTTAATGTAGTGTTTATGGATTTGATCAAAATGTGATTTTGTCCATTGGAGTACTTAATGCACTCAGGCTTATCACAGTCTACCTCCACCTTGTGGCTGCCCTTCTTGACCATGTCTTTCATAAATCATTCGGAGATGCTGTAATATGCTGGAGGCCTTCTTCTGTTTTTAATATCTCAGATGCTACTGTGGCATTTAAAGATGAAACCAGAAGATAACAGAAGAAAAAGGAAATAAATCTATGAAGACATTTATAGCCAACTTCACCATCACGGCAGGGTTGCCATGACATTTAGCTTCAACGTCTCAGCCCCTGGCTTTCCTGCAGGTGGAACTAAAAATGGGACTAAAGAAAACAGAGATAGGAAAATCAAGTGGCATGTGCCAGGGCAGTAGAGGGAGAGCTTTGGCATTGTATTGAGAGAATTAGAGAGGGGAAAGAACCTTGGGAAATATCTCCAACTTTATTGTTACCTTATTTAAAACAAAACAAAACATTTCAGCAAAATGAACCAATCCATCAGCTGAATCAGACAGTACATGCATATCCCATACCCTCTAGTCCTACTTCTTCATGGAAGGGATGGTGGAATGTTTGCTCTTGTCTTCTTTGGGGCCAAGGGGGGGGTCGTTGTAATTATGTAAAGTGTTCACTTGCCTTTTTTATTGTTCATAGAATGTCAGTAGGAGTGGGGTTTGGTTGTTCCTTTTGACCAATTTGTTGTCAAACATTTCATATTAAGAGTACAGACCGCTAAGTGTTGTTTATGCATGGCTGAGCACTGCCTGATCTGTTGGAATGGAAGCAGAAGGGGCGTGTGAGCTGAGGATGCTTTTTATGTTATATACCTGCATAGAACCTGTCCCAGAAGCATCCCAGAAGCCACCCTGTCTTCCGCTCTCTAGCCTTCTCCAAGTCACTGTGAGGCAGCCAAGTGGCGCCTCTATAGGACGAAAAGTAAGAATTGCAGCGATTGTTTTAGACTATTTGATTGATGGTTCATAAAATAGAAAATTGCCATGTGATCATGGGCAGAACCTTAGGTTCTGGGAATAGTAGAACAGCTGAGATGTTTTAGGTTCTGGATATTGCCAATCCCATAGTTTATTGTATCTAATTTAATATTTTCTCCTTTATGTTTTACAATCCAGAATTGTAATGAGTTTATAAATTTGAACCCATTGATATTTTTGTCTTTGAAGATGGGTTTTTCCTTCACTTCTTTGAAGCATTTTTTGTGGTTTATATGAAAACAGTTTCTTGGCTTCTTTTATTTCACATTTAATTTTTCTAAGAACTTCACAATTTTAATCATCAAATATTTAGGAAATGTTTGATAGTCAGGGTTTTCTATTATGCACCTAAGGTTTTTTTTTTTTTAAATGATTTTAACTTCACTTTATTTTATTTTGGCCCATGTCAAAATGCCTGCCCCACCAGAGATATATGTGTACCATGGCCTGTTCTACAAATAACCTTTTAAAAAGGAATGTGGAAAGCAGTACTAACGGGATGTTTGAGATCATATTTGACACTAATCTTGAAATGTGTTCCAGTAGTGTCAGTCATTCACACCATAAGCCCCTCCTGGGCGAAAGGACGTGTGCTAGGCATTTGTGTGGGATCAGAGAGAATAGTCACAATTTCTTAGCTCCCCTTTGGGAACTTGTAGTGGCAGATACCTGACAGTCAAATCAAATGGTCATTGAGTTTTATTAGCCTGTGCACAGGATTTTATGTTGATGACGGTGGCCTAAAAGTAGTTATAAGGCACATGAAAATGTCACTGACCATTATAGATATCTAGCAGAGCAGGCCAGTTGTTCCATGTACATGTGCCTGTGGTTAAGCACAGATCAGACCCTGAGTAAAATATAAAGTGGCCCAACGACACTTTCCTACTTCCTTCAGGTGCTTTTTACTTTTGCCGTTTTCTAGACTCTCCCATGTTCAGTGCCAAGTTAAATCAATCTGGGAACAAGAAAAGGTGGTGTAAGAATTGTAAAAGGTGCTAGGTTTCTGAGTTGGAAGGGACCTTAGAAATGATCTAGTCCAGCACCATCAGCTTCAGATGAGGAAACATAGGCCCACTGAGAGAAATTATTTTGACCAGGATCAGAAATAGGCCCATGTACATAAGGTAACTTGCCTTGTGCCAGAGCTGTCAGTGTTGTTGGCCATGAGAAAGATCTAACAACTTGCAGAAGCAGGGGTCTACCTGCAAAGTCGGTCAGTAGATTGACTTGGAGTAGATGTGGTACCAGTTGCATTGAAGTTATTTTCTATAGTTCTAATTCCATGCACTTTTGGGAAGACTTCGTATCATAATTACTCGGGTATGTGTCTGTAATGGGCATGAGGCGGACTCTGTTGTCCCAGCTTAGCATCTTTTCCTCCACTTGGTAGTAATCTTTGTGCAGCCTCTTAATCCAACCTTGTTAGATGTAGTTCAGCTGTCCTGGGCCTTATTGTCCTGGAGCAGAAAAGGAGACCAGGATGGAGGAGGATTACATTAGAAGTGGTCAAAGAAGGCAAATAAGAGGAACTTGTCTGTTACCCCAGAATGTTGTATCTCAAAAATAGAGTGGCAGGATGGGTGGACCTGAGAAAACCAGTCTGCAAGCATTATTAAACATCAGTTATATTGTTAATGCAAGAGAAACAAATGCTAAAGGGCCAACCTTTACCTCAAGGAGTTTTACATTGTAAGGAGTGGATTGAGGGTTGGGGATGGTTAATGGGCAAGAAACAGTGTGACTGGGCAGTCACTAACAAGGTGGATGGAGCCCTCCAACAGTAGATGGCTACTGTTTCCAAGAGTAGTGGTGATGGTGATTTGATTACTGCTCCCTGAGCAAGGAGAAGTAGACAAGGTGGTCCTAGTGTCGTGGGGATTGGCTGGAGGAGATGAAATGTGGTCTGGGCAGTTAGAAATGGAGAGAGCAGAGGTGTGAGCACTGACTGAGGTCACCCCTCATGTTAAAGGGCACAGAGAGCTCAGGTGTTCCCAGTAGTGGAAGAGGGAGATGGAGAAGTAACTTAGCCCTGTCATTTTGATGGGAGAGAGAAGACAGGTAAGATGGTTCCCCAGAGGAATGGACCTGAGCATCACCTCCTCCTCCTCTTCTCGGGGTAGCAGAGTTTTCACAAATGATCTGGATGTTTGGGGCATATAGTTGAATATCAGCAGAGGGGATAACACAACTGGAAAATCTGTGAATTAGAAGTAGCAAAGCCCCACGCTTTTAGGAACATGGAAAAACTGTGATAACACCACCACCACTAATAATAATATATAACAACTATTGCTCATATTTAGTTAGTGTGTGTTACGTGCTAGGCATGGTGCTAAGCCAGAGGTGGGGAACCTGTGGCCTTGAAGCCACATGTGGCCTTCTAGGTCCTTGAGGTGCAGCCCTTTCACTGAATCCAAATTTCATAGAACAAAGCCCCTTAATAAAAGGATTTGTTCTGTAAAACTTGGACTCAGTCAAAAGGCCACACCCAAGAGTAGCTAAAAACTGTACAAATTTTAACTCCTATAATCCTCATTACAACCCTGGAAGGTAGGGGTGCTCTTACCCCTGTTTTACAGATGAAGAAACTAAGACAAACAGAAGCTAAATGACTTGCCCAGGGTCACACAGCTAGTTAGTGTCTGAGGCTGGATTTGAATGTAGGTCTTTCAGTTCCAGGCCAGGCATCTTTCCACTGAAATGCAAGAGAAAAGAGAGAACCTGCCTGAAGACAGCTGGCGTGTCCACACAGCGCTCTGGGGGGCAGGCGTTATCGGCACGCCCACTTTGCAGGGGTGTTTGAGCAGCGGGATGACCTGCCTAGGCTAGAATTTAGATTTGGGCAAGTCTTAACATTTGTTGCATTTATAGGAATTCTTTTCATTTTAAGGAAGGTACTTTGTTTCCTTTCCCTTTCTGGTTCCACTTTGGCTTTGGTTGGCCGTTTTTAGAAGTTTCATGAAATTACGGTCAGAAATGCAATAATTTGGTGCACTCAGGCTACTTGTTTGCTGGTGACCAAGATCTTAGTCTGAAGAGGGAAGAGGGAACCTGGCAACTGTTCGTGTACTTTATAAAAAAATTGTGTCCTATATGTTTGTTGAATTTAAAAGTATATTTTTTATGTCAAGTGAGTATTGATGTTTGAGTATAAGCATAAAATGCTTTGAATTTTTCCTATTTAAAACAATTTCAAATTTTAATCATGATTTATCATTTTATGTTTCCCAGTTTTCCTGGGTTAATTTTAGTTTGTGTTGCTGCCTTAGATGCTGTCATTCAGAACTTATTTACTTTTAGAAAAAGTAATGGTTTTTCCATTACTTTTTTCCCAGTGCATATTTATTCCTTTATTTTTGGAATGATTTCATTTTGTTGGGGTAGGGAGTGGAATTGTACGTACCACTGTAAGGATAGATCTTTGCCTATGCTGGTACATTCTTTGATTTAGAAGTCATTAGAATTGGTCTTTGCTTTTTTTTTTTGTCCTTTTAATGACTTGAAAACCTTTTTAGGTTGGAACTTTGCCCATCTAATTTTTTTGAGGTTTTCGTAATGCTGGATAATGCGGTTTTATATTTTTCTATGTGTCTGTGTCACATAAAGCTTTTAGGATGGTCACTTTGCACTATCTGAAACAAATAAGGAATCTTAACCTCTTTTACCCCTTTTTCTTGTATAAATGCCTTGGATATATGAGAGGGCAGTGACTTCTTGTTGCAATATCACTGTCTATTAAGTCATTTATTTCATTGTTTCTCCTCAGGTATGGACTCTTTGTAAATGTTAGGAGAGAAATACACTCAACTCAGAATTTTCTGTTTGGTGATGACCTTCATATATACTTAGGGATCTGATGTTGTTTCCTGTGATGAGTAGAATTAACATGAGAAATGGCTAAACAAGGAGATTCCTGATAATGAGAGTTTCTGGTAGACAAGAGAAGAGCTCTTTACCCACCTGCCATGGGCCACATTGAGCCATGGCCTTTTGCTGAGGTTTTGAGAGAAGAACGTAATAGAAGCAACAAGATCTTTTATAGAACTTAGATTCTTGGCTGGATCATAACTCTTTTCTTTTGTAGTTCATTCTCAAAGCAGTGCTGAGTAAAGTAGATGTCTTTGTACTGTTCACTACCTGTTACTGGTGCTAGTTGAGAGTTCATTACATAAATTTAAGACATAAATATATTTTCCTGTATTAATTAGGAAATTGTTTTGGTTGGCACATGACACAATTTTTCTGTTTTATTTCTTTATTAATATATCAAGAATCTATAATTTATAAAAGAAAATAAAGGAAGTGTATCAGACTATATCCACTTAACTTAGTAGAGTTGGGGAAAGATTAAGTATTGGCAGCATGGATAGATATTATCTATTACATGGATTAAAATTTCAGTCAAGCATTCAGTGGGTACTTACCACGTGACAGACACTGTGAGGCATTTCAGCCATAGAGACAAACTTGACTGTCCCTGCCCTCAAAGACCTTGCATTGATTGTATCTGGGGAAATGATACATAAACATCCAAGTAGTACGGAGTAGTTTGAAGAAGGAGACACTCATAAGGAGTTTTGTGTTCGTGTGTAGTATGAGTGTGTGTGCAAAGGTTTTATGTAGGAAGGAGGTGACACTTGAATCAAGTATCAAAAACATAAAGGAATTGAAAGGATAATGGCTTATAATCCAGGGATTGTAATAGTTAGGAAGGAGGGCGTTTCAGAGATGGGAGCAGACTCTGCAAGAAGATACAGATGGGAGACAACATGAGGAACAGCGAGGAGGCTGATTTAGCTAGAATAGACAGCGTGTGGGAAGGGATCCAAAGATGGATACCCTATAGAACTTCATTGGTACACGTACATGTCTAAGACAGACGGTACAGTTGAGTAAGTTAGGTTTGGTTAAATCCAAGGGAAAAACAGACTGGACTGCTTTAGAAAACATTACAGCTTGGCCCAGCTTTCTTTGAAAGGAAAGGTCCATATTTTTATTAATACTAACATTCTACAAGTGTTACTCTGGCAGTGAAACATAATAAAACTGTTTTCAAATAATTTAAAAATGACTAGCATGTAAAGGGCACTGAAAAAGTGCATGGTGGGTTAGAGGTGTTTGGAAGGCATGTGCAGCTTGCAGTGTGTAGCATTTCCCTAGAGAATCAGAGCAAAAGATGATGTCATTGAATTGGATGGACTGGAAGAAGGAGGGACACATGACTTGCTCCCTCGGTACTGTTAGCACAGCAAGGGAAGGTGGTGATGGTCTCCCCAACCCCTTGAGTACATTCATATGTTGAATGGGGACAAAAGTCCCACAGGATGTGTATGTTTGAATCTTGGAAGGTGGGGAGGCTGCTCCTGAGCTGATGAGCCCATAGATTCCTTTGAGAGAAGGGAAAGCCAATGTAAAAAGGCTGCAAAGGTAGGCTAGAGCCAAATTGTGATGGTTTCAAGTATCTAGCAAAAGTTTGTGTTCCTAAATGTATCAGGGAGTCCCTGAAGCTTTTGGAGTAGCTGGAGTGACTTGATCAAAGGCACTTTAGAAAGATCTCTTGGCTGGCCTCGTGGAGAATGGCTTGGTGAGGGAAATGATCAGACCAGGAGTCCTCAATGGGAAGGTTATTGCTACCATCTGGCCTAAATGGTGGTGGCTGTGCAGGTTAGGAGACTAGATAGATTTCAAGAGGTAGAGAACGGGTGGTTGTATGGCTGGGGAGAGAGAGAGCAGGAACATCAAGGTTTTCTCAGAGCTTGCAAACCTGGGTTACAGTGAGGCTGGTAAAAGGACAGGAATGATGAAGCTCTGTAGGAAGGCATGAGTCTGGGGGAAAAGATAGTGAGTTCTAAGTATCACCCCTTTAGTTGTCTACAGGAGGAGTGTCAGACTCAAATAAACAAATCACTCCGGCTACATATTGACTTAGAATACCATAAATTAACATTATCTCTGTTATATTGTATTTTTATTTATTTTACTTAATATTTCCCAATCACATTTCAGTCTGGTTCTGGCCTTGGTTTACAGGACATAGAGTAGAAAATGGCCAGTAGATACTCAACTTAGTAGAGTGACTATAGAGTGAGACTCCGGGCGTATTTATAGATATGGGACTCAGTTCAGTAGATTTAATTTTTAAATTCATGGGAAATGAGATCAGAGAGAGATTGTAGAAAGAGAATCCAAGAAAGCAGGGAGCAGTCTTGAGAGATACCTACCTAGGTAGAGGTGGGGAACCATGAACGATGGCTCAAGAAAAGTGATGTAAGAATAACCAAACTGGAAAGAGACTCCAGAGAGAAAAGTTTCATTAAAAAAACGGAGAGGAGAAAGTAACTGGGGTTGAAGGGGGAGGTCAGCATGAAAAGCTGCGGAGTGGCCGAGATGAGAAGGGATGAAAGGGGGCAGCCAAGGTATCTGTAGTGAGTGTTAACTGTGGAGAGAACAGTTTCAGTTGAATGATGCCTTTGGACCCAGATTACAGAGGGTTTAGAAGAGGGAGGGGAGAGGAGAGGAAGTGGAGGTGTCTCGCATCGGGATCTTTCCTTTAAGAGATGAAGGAGGATCCCTGGGATTGTAGGGGTGTTCTGATCCAATTATTGCGGAGAGTTTAGAAAAGTTAGGAGAAAGTGGAAGCAGCACATTTTTTGGTAAGTTTTTGTGAAAGGCCAGGTTATGACATAGGATGAAAGCTTGAGAGGATGGGAGCATCAAATGAAGGCCATTTTATTTCCTTTTTTTGTTGTTCAGAAAGAGGGCCAAGACCTGTTCATGTTTGTAGGTGGAAGGGAAGGAAGCAGTAAATAGGAAGGTATTAATGAGAAGAGGTGATAAGTTAAGGAGATGATCTCTAAAGGAGATGATTTGGGAGGGATTTGGCAAAGAGCCCTTTTAAGGCATCATAGAATGATGTCTGAATAGTTTGTGCCGGGCCTTCAAAACTGGCCACGGCTTAGGGAGGGAGAGGAGAGTCAGGGATAAAATAGAAGCAACAGATGAGTCATTGCTTCAGGAGGTAATAATGAGAAGGAGAGAGAGAGAGAAATTGAGATTGATTTTCTGAATGACTGTTACCAAGTATTTTCCTCTTGACTAAATTTAGGTGTGAGTTAATTTTAGGGCTTCTCCCACTAAAGTGTGGTGGAGAAAGTACACCATTGCTGAAATCACACATGACTGAAAAGGTCTTTGACTTTAGTAGCAAACTTTAGTAGTCGGATGAGAGTAATGGAAGTTAGCAAACTGGGCATCAGAAGACAGAGATGTGCACCGCAAGCTCCTGGAGGAGAGGCTCAGCTGCATGGAAGGCTGGGGCTCATTGGGGGAGCCACTGAACCCCTTGCTGGAGGTCTGGAGCAGAGGGCTGGGGAGGGTAAATAGAGCAGTCTGGTTCTCAGTGGGTCTTAAATTCCTTCATAGACTGAAAGCATGTTTTCCTAGGAATAGTAGCTTCAAGCTACCAATAGCAGATTTGGAGGTGGTGAGACTTGACATTGAAAAGTTTGGATGCACATTCACAAACCCCTTGGTGACTCTAGGCGGGGCTTTTAAAGAAGGGCGGTAAAGATGCATTTAAAGATGAATACACCTCCGGACCCCAATTTCATGTCCGTTCAACTTAAAAAGAGTCCAGTTTGCATGTTTTATGGAGAGCAGACTTGTAGCCTTTGTTATTGCTATCACTGCAATCATTTGTTAAAGCAGAGACACGCTCCCAAGGCTGTGGCTTGGTGTTATTGTTTTAATCCTCTTCTCAAAATACAGACGTAGAATTTGTGGCAAAGCTTCTTTTTGCTTTCTGGAAAATAAGTAGCAGGTAGCATTTTCATTTAAATTGCTGCCCACGTTACCTGCCCACAGCCTTCTCAGCCGTTTTTGTTACACGTATGCATGTAGGGTGGGGTGGGGGTGTGCATACTTGCGCTTGAGCTCAGGCCCATTGAGGCTTACTTTAGCCCATTTAGCTAATTTGTGAATAGTTTCTAGAATATAATGTAATTTGACACACAAATCAAAAGGCCCATGAATAGGACATTTTAAAGATTCATCGCTGTTAAGAGACAAGTGGCAAACGGGCTGGGTTTCGTAAGCAATGTTCCATTAAATAGAACATTTCATTTGTAAGGAATGAGAGTGGGGGGGGAAAGTGACATAATGTGGTTTGTTTTTCAGGTGGTGTAAAACCAAAGTTTGTACTGCTACCACATCAGAGATTTATGGGACTTTGAGAGAGTAGTTCTGGTAAGGACTTCCAATAATTTACGTATGTGTATATAAAGAAGATAGAGACCAATACCTTGGTATAAATGAACTTGAAACACGATTAAATCCCCCTTTTGGGTTGGTGATCCTTTTTTTTTCCTGTTAATATTTTTAAAGCAGAGCATTTTATCAAATAAAATTTAACATCAGAAAAGCAACATGAGACCACTTATTGAGGTGAGATTTTATTGAGCATAACAATTCATTTGAAAATGTTACTCAAAGAACACTTGAAAGGATTGTTAGCAGAGTCTGTCTTTCCCCCCCTTTCCCCACAGATATAGTATTGTTTGGACTTGAAGTTCATGGTTGTTGGGTCTTTGCTGGCAATTGCAGATACTGGCTTGGCAGCTAGATGACCAAGCTACCTGATTTTTGCAGATGCATCAGCCTATGGATTTACTTATGTTCAAAAATGTTCCCTGGCCTTGGTCTCTTACCAGCCCCTAAGTTATGAGTAGATTTTGCTCACAGCAGTAGTCCAGGCAAAGGGACATATTTTCTGCCTGTGGACAGCAGGAGTGTTTTACTTACGAGTTTACAAGTTAAGTGCAGAGCCCTGTTTGAAGGGTATGTCACAACCATGGGGACCTAGAGCACAGTGACAGTGTTCTTCCTCTGGTCAAGGCCTCCTGTGGAATGCCAAAATTTGGGCTATCATTCTGATGGAAAAAATGTGGAAATAATTAATGAAGAAATGAGCTCTTGGTTTGTCTTTAGCAGGTTACTTAGAGAACCCCTTTTGAGCACATCAGACAACAGTTGTACAGACAGATGAGCAGAAGACAGCGCAGTGGACGTGTGTGACTGTTTAATTCAGAGTTTTTAGTGCAGTTGTATACTCATCACTAAACCTGAAAATTAAATTGTCTGGAGACTCACTGTGTAGTCACTTAAGCTCCAGTTATTTCAGCTTTCTACCAGCACAAGTAACAGCCATGGGCAGCATGAAGAATTTTTCTGCATCCCCTCTGTACTCCTGCTTCATACCTCCCTTTTGCACCTGTCCTTGCTAGTGTATAGTTTGATAGTCATAGAACTTTAAGACTAGAAGGGCTCACAGTGATCATTTTAGTTCCATCTCCTTGTTTCATAATTTAGAAAATTACAACTTATCAAGGCAAGTTACTTACCCAAGGTTCCACAACAAGTAATCACAAACTACTGTTGGAAGTAGATTTCCAAAATTAGTATGTTCATATTCAATTATATGAAGAAATTATTTGTGTTTAGTCTAGCGTGTAATTAATCAAAGAGGATAACCATTTTTCATTAGTTTCTAAAATACTTGAATTCAGGTAAATGGCAATTTTCACCTTGAAAGGCAAAGAGAACTTGTCTTATTTTTAACTTATCATTGGATCTTTAGTGGTTACATTTTCTTCTGGGAGAATGTCAGTGTTAGGATGTTAGTAATTTTGACAAAAATAGAGCTTTCTAGCACAGGGACCATAACTTTATTTCCTTAGTTTTTTGCTTTGTAATCTAGTGACCTGTCAGGAATAAAAACTCTTGTTCTAGAATCTTTATGAACAGAACAGTTAATTTTTTTTTCACTTAAATCTGAAGCCATGCCATTTTTATTTTTTGATTTAATTTTTTTTGATTTAACGCTCACGTGTGGCTCCAGGAAGCTAGAGCATGCTAAATGGCCACACCCTGGTAAACTGTTTGGAAGACAGGCTAAATCAGGTGGAGGGTAACTAATGAGTGTTCAAGCCTATTGTTGACTTAGGTGTCTACCCCAAGCATTTTGAATGGGCAGATGTGAACAGTTTGTTCCAGTGGGTCATGAAGACAGTAGAAGTAGCTGCTTTGGAGTGCTGAGACCTAAGTTAGACATTGAAGACATCCAGTTCATCCACTATATTCTGAGCCATCTCCAGTTACCTTGACTTTTGTCCTGCCACTAAACTTGGATGATTCTGGAAGAGAGAGTGAGGCCAACTACTTCTAGCAACTCTGCCTCACTTACATCCAGTTTATGTTCGAGTCAAAGACATTTTTATCTACCTCAAAGTCTTATGGCAATGGGCAAGTAAGGAAGCAGCAGGTGTGAATACACTGGGAGCTTTTGTCACAACCTTGCATGAAGGCATTTGTGTCCATAAAACAATGGTTCTCAACCTTCCTAATGCCGCGGCCCTTTAATACAGTTCCTCATGTTGTGGTAACCCCCAACCATAAAATTATTTTCGTTGCTACTTCATAACTGTAATTTTGCTGCTGTTATGAATTGTAATATAAATATCTGATATGCAGGATGTATTTTCATTGTTACAAATTGAACATAACCCACAGGTTGAGAACTGCTACCATAGAGCATCTTTTTATTGGGTGGAAGCGGCAGTAGCATTCGGCAATCCCCTGGGTTTCAGAGCAGTCTTTTTAAAGGACCTCACTGCTTACCTCCTGGCATGAGGAAGAGGCTAGAAGAAGTGCCCTAAAAATCGCCTGCTTCACCCATCTTAACCCTGGACAGCTTACCACAGCAGGTGGGGACCCTACCTTGTGTTTGAAACACACACAAAATAAATGTACAGAAACTTTTACAAAGATGATTCCTCTCACCATTGGTACGTGGAATGTGTGCATAGTTATGGACAACATGAAATCCATTAGGCCTAAAAGATACACACAGCTCTTGTGAGAGAACTCAGTAGGTATTACATCTGAATAGCAACTCTGAGTGAAACAAGGCTGGCAAATGAAGGCCAGATTACTGAAGTCAGAGCTTAATGCATGTTTTTCTTGATTGCCTGCAGCGATGGGGAGCACAATGAACCTTTTGCAATTGAAATGAATCTAGTCAACAAGTTGACATGCCTCCCCAAAAGTGCTTGTCAGGTTCATGACAGTATGATTGCCACTTATAAGAAAGAGCCATGCCAACATTATTGGTGCATATGTTCTCACCATGACAAACCCTGATGAGGTCAAAGAAAAATTTTATGAAGACATGGAGACCTTTATCATAAGTGTGCTAAAAGAGGACAAGCTTTTAATTCTGGGTGACTTTAATGCCAGAGTAGGCACAGACTGTCAGACATGGCAGGGTGTTCTTGGGAAGAATAGAGTTGGAAACAGCAATAGTCACTTACTACTAAAGACTTGTGCATCTCATGACCTCATCAACCAACAATGTCTTTTGTTTACCCAAATGCAGTAAAACTTTGTGGGTGCACCCTCATAACAAACATTGTCATTTAATAAGTTATGTCATCATAAGGAGAAGAGACAGGATGTGAGAGTAATGAAGGCAGTGTATGGTGCAGAATGCTGGACCAATCATTGACTTACCCTCCAAGCTAAACATTTGCTTTTCAACAAAAGCAAATGCTCATAAAGCAAGACAACTACCAAAAGGCTTAAGGTCAACAGATTAAAACACCTTCCTGTGCACAGTTTGTTGCTAACATGGAGGGAAGGCCCAGCCAATACATGTTTGGCGACATTTGGAGTAGAAAAGGAGTGAGTAGCTTTCAGAGGTTTGGTATGTAGCACCACATTTACTTTTCTGGGCCAGAACACTCACAAACATCAAGATTAGTTTGATGAAAATGATGGGGAGATTCAGAAGCTGCCAAATGAAAAATGCTAACTCCGCAGAGTTTACCAGCAGGATGGTTTTGTCTGTCTCTGAGAAGGTAGCATTTAACTCCATCAAAAGTAAAGTGTAAGGGAAGATTAGAGAGATGCAGGATTCTTGGCTCAGTAAGAAGGCAGATAAAATTCAGTTTTATACTGATAGTAACATTCCAAAGTACTTTTATGATGCCTTGAAGACTATTTCTGGGCTAGAGACCTATGGTGCACCTCGATTACTCAGTGTTGATAGAGCCACCTTGATTAGGGATAAGGACATGATCTTGGAGAGATGAGCTGAACATTTTTATAGTATTCTCAATAGACCCACATCAGTCAGTTCATTCATGTGGCAGAGCACCTGGTGTTGATTCTATTCTAGCTGAGATTTACAGGGCAAGGAGTCCACTGTTCATACAAAAACTGACTGAAATCTTCCAGGTTATATGGCTAGAGGAGGTTATCTCCCCCAATGTCATCCTTTTCTAGAAGAGAAAAGGAAATAGGTTGTTCTTTCTTTCTCTTAGATTATTGCCAGGGTCCTCCTTAATAGGCTGATCTTCACCTGCAATATGGTCATCTACCTGAGAGTCACTGTGGCTTTAGAAAGGGCTGATGAATTGTTGATAGCGTGTTTGCTGCCTGACAACTTGAGGTCTGGATATAGTGTTTGTGTATCTGACCAAGGCCTTTGGATACTGTCAGTTGTGAGGGCTTGTGGAAAATCATGGCAAAATTTGGTTGCCGTTGAAGATAACACATGATGCTCTTGGCATTGGTATACTGTTACAAATGTGAGTTAAAATTAGTTTTTCCCCTATTTTCTTTATTTATATAATTTAGTACATCTACCTATGATAGAAATTAAAAATAACACTTATTAAGATATGCTTCATAAATATTGAATTTAATTTAAAGTTAAATTTAACCTAAATGTAGCTAAACCTTCAATTAAACTCAAAAATTTATCTTAAATTTAATTTAAAATTACCTTAAAATTAAATTTAGCTTAAAAATTTGACTTAACTTTTTATTTAAGAGACTCTTCTTTGACGGCACCTGAACATATATTTCTTTCTGAGTTCTAGAAATGTTTCTGGGTTCTAGGAATCCTCTGCCCCTCCCCCAGTAAAAACAGACAAAACCAAACCCTCCTTGTTCTCAAGGAGCGCAGATTTCTCTGTGGTACAGAGCATGTGCTTGACAAGTTACTTGATTAAAATTGACCCCACTCATGTAGGAAGTGGTGATGCCCGCTGCGAACATTCAGTCTAATCACCACTTAGGCATTGGCTGTGTTTCATGGCACATTCTAAGGGTGTTGGATTTACCAGTACCAAACCAAAGACAGAGAAGAAATTGTTCTCCCATTCTTGTCCGACATCCTTGTTGCGATGGGTGGAGGAAGACAGGAATGGACACGCGGCTAAGCATGGAGTAACGGGAAGAACAGGGAGAGCAGTGACAAGGATAGCTAAAACAGGCCTCCTGGCACCCAAGTTGAAGGGGGCTGAGGTGAAGGTGCTGACACAGGGCGTTCCAGGCATGGGGAGCTGCATAACTTTTGTGATGCTTTAGGACTAACAATCCTGGAATACAATGTCAGAAATGTAGGAATTGTGGGTCACTCACCTGAGTGGCAGTGGAGAGAAATATTGCCAAAACGTCATTCTTGAATACTTTCTGTTCTCCCTAGTGTTTGGATAAGAGGAGGCTTTAGACAGTTACCAATGATGCCTTGCCTGTAAGGACCCATGTAAGTGATAGATACCTTGTAGAAATTGATCTGAATCTGAACTTCATCAGGAATTGCTCACCAAAGTGGACGGTTCGTCTGTTAGAGGTGGCCAGGTGGAAC
>CM053580.1:31606110-31617885 GCA_028627135.1 Pseudochirops cupreus | reverse complement strand
CCCCCCCCCCCCCCCCCCCCCGGTAGAATGGAAGCTTCTGGAGTGCAGAAATCATAGCAGTTTTATTTTTCTGCAGTTCAGTTATGTATATATTTTATTAATTTTGAGTATTTCAGAAATTGCACGTATGTGTTTCTGTGTGTATACACTAGGGAGTCAGTTTTGTGGTATCAAGATTTTAAGGTTGAAAGACACCTTAGAATTTATTGCTGATTCAGCCAGCTGAATAAGCATTTGTTGGACACCAGCTGTTGTCCCAGGGCTAGGCCTTAAGAGACACACAGACAGCACAGAAGTAAATACAGGACAGGTACAAAGAGCTTGTGTGCTCCCGCCCTTTTTTGGGGGGGTATTAATAACTGCCCTCAAGTTTCAGCTAAAACCCGTCCCTCTTAATTCTAACACTGCCCTTTACTGGTTGTTCCCAGTTGATCCTTTACATAAGCTTGTTTGGACTTAAGCTTATTTGCAGGCTCTCTCGCCTGTTAAATTGGGAAACCCTGGAGAGCAGGGATCACTACTCTTAGCCCAGGGCCACCTAATAAATATTTACTGACAGACTGTGTAGGAAGTGGCCCTTTGGCGGGTCCTTGAAGGGAGCCCGGTGCTGCAGCTGCGTGCGGGGAAAGCATTTGTGCGTCAGGGACAGAACACAGAGAGTTTGGAGCAGGACTGAGGCCGAGGGAACAGTGTGTAGAGAGGAGAGTGTGGTCAGCAGTATCAAATGCAGAGCCGTCGGGTGTTGGGATTTGTTCCTTCCAGCTCCTTTGTACTTTCTTTTCCGGGCACACTTAGTGTCTCCAGCAGACACAAAGCTGTGGTCTGGTTTCATTTTGCACTTTGTCTACTCCACGCACTGCTGTGCACATCTGTAATAGTTTACTGAAATGCTTTCTGAGTTAGGGTCAGAGCAACTGAGGCCAGATTGTAGGTAGTCATTGTGTGAGTTAGGTTAGAAATTGGATGCAACAAGATAGCAGCCTTCCTGAAGGTATAGGAGTGAAAAAGAGGAGAGAAGGTAACCAGTAGCATGATAGGGTTGGGCAGGGTGAAGGAAACTCGGGTCTTTCAGGTGTAAGTCATGGTTCGTGGACCCCCAAGGACTCTTGACCCTCGGACCAGTGTGTTCCTGGGGAGCTTCATTGCTGTCCCATACGAAGAGGAAAAGAAAGTTTAGAGCCACCCAGCATGGCCTTCATTCTTTGGGGAAGTCTCACTTAATGGTCTCCAAACCAAGAGACATACGCTGTTGTAATGTCACCAGATCCTCTTACCTTAACTTAGAGAAAGGAGACCTTAGCATATTTGTAGACAGAAGAGAAGGAGCCAGGAGAATGGTGGGTAACATGTTATAGTCTGTAAAGGTGGAAAAAACTGTAGAGATCTTTGGCTTCCTGATATCCTTTTGCCTTTTAATTAGATTATCACAATCTCAGCTGTGTCCTGCTTGAAATTTCTGGCTTTCCTTTTATCGTTGGGTTCTTGAACTCCCCATTTCAAGCTCCTAATGAAATTTTCTTAATAATATTTAGCATAATAAAATATTGATGTAGCTCTGAAGTAACTGCAAAGCTCTTCACATACGTCATCTCATTTGATCTTCTCAACAACCCTATGAGGTAGCTGCTGTTACAGTTGTTACTTTTCAGATGAGGAAACTGAGGCTGAGTTGCTCAGTATCATACAGCTGGTAAGTGTTGGAAGATCTGAAGCTCCTCCTCATTGGAAATCCAGCTTTCCATCTGCTGTGCTTCCCAGTTGCATTGATGAGTAGGGAAGGAATAGTTCAGCCTTCAAGGAAGGGTTTAAAAAAGGTTGATGTGTGGTGTTGGGTTCACCGTTTTATCGGGAATCTCACCTCATTCTTCCAGCATGACCAGTTCTCCGTAAAGTGCCCACGTGCATCTTCTTTCTTGCCCAGGATGGCCATATCTAGTCGGCACATTCATGGAGGCTTTTCTGCTTTCTAGTGGTTGAGCTGGTGTGCTGTTTCTCTTACTCTAGAATCACCTTTCAGGTCTGTGTCATCAGGGTGATACCAGATGGCAACACTCTTCAGCTTCTTTTAGGTAGCCCAGCTGTCACCCTAGAGATATAGTATTTAGGGTTCTCTCTTTCCTTCTCCTTTTTATTTTGCTGTGCATTTGTTTCAGTCATGTCCGACTCTTTGTGACCCCATTTGGGGTTTTCTTGGCAAAGATACTAGAGAGGTTTGCCATTTCCTTCTCCAGCTCATTTTACAGATGAAGAAACTGAGGCAAACAAGGGTTAAGGATCACACGGCTAGTAAGTGTCAGGCTGAATTCGAACTGCAGTGTTCTGATTCCAGGCCCAGCTCTCTATCCACTGCACCACCTAGCTGCCCCTCTTCCCCTCTCCCTTCTCTCTCTCCTTTCCTGTTGGTCTCTTAGTCTCCTCTTCTCCTTCCCCCACCTCTCAGGTCCTGTGCTCCAGTGCTTCTCCTCCTATACTATAATGTCTAGAATTCAAAACCTAGTCATTGTCACCCAGGTATCAGGAGGCAGCCTGGTGTTGGGAACACCCAGCCTCATCGTGCGGCTTCAGCTGCTCTCTCCCCATTGCCAGATCCGGTGGTCTTTGCTCTGTCTTGACTTCTCTCTGGCTTCTGACGCTGGCCATCTTCCTCTTCTCCTTGAGGCTCACGTCTCTCTAGGTTTTCCTGACACTGTTCTCCTCGGGTTCTTCTACCTCTCCCTTCACTCCTTTCTCTCTGGGATCTTCTTTCAGTCATGCCTGTTACCCCAACATGTCCCACAGGGCTCAGCCCAGGCCCTCTTCTCTTTTTTCACTTGGTGCTCTCATCATTTCCTGTGGATGAGTGGCAGGTGTTATCTAGTTCATTCCCATAGACATCTTAAACTCAGGATGTCCAGACTCAGAGCGTTGTTTTTTCCCCCGAACTCTTCTCCCTTCCAAACTTCTCTTCTACAGTTGAGGATTACTGTCATCATTCCCGTCGTCCAGGCTCTCGTCCTTGATTCCTCCCTTCTTCTTATCCCGTCCCCCACATTCAATCAGTTGCCAACATGTGTTGATTTTACCTTCATGAAATGCTTTTGCTCATATACTCTCTATCACAGTGATCTTCCTCAAGTGCAGATCTGACCACTTCAGCCCCCTACATAATAAACTCCAGTGACTCCCTGTTACCCTCAGGATCTATTCTCTGCATGCTATTCAGAGCCCTTCATAATGAAAGGCTTTTTGTACCTTACCTCTCCTTATATACTCTTTGATTCAGCGACACCTGCTTCCTTGCTGCTTCACTGACAAGACTCTCCGTCCCTCACTCTGGGCATGTCATTTTCGCTTCCTGGCCCCATGCCTGGACTGGTTTCCCTCCTTGTGTCTGCCTCCTAGAGTACTGCCTTCTATAGGACACCTCTCTACTGCCCCGTCAGGTTAGGACCTTCCCTTGTCTCCAGTTTACCCTCAGCACAGCTTACGGCTGTAGAGCTGCTTGCCAGTTCTCTCTTCTAGTAGGCAGTGAGCTCTTGGAGCTCCAGCTTTTGTACCTCCAGCACTTAGCATAATGCCTGCCACATAGTAGGCATTTAGTATGTGTCACTAATTTTGAAAGGTTAAAACATGGTCATTATCCTCCAGCTCTTGTGCTGGATAACCCCAGTTTTCTGCCTGATGGGTAAAGGACATCCCTGGGGGGGGGAAAACCACATTTGTATACTAATGATGTTTTCCCGGAATGCTTGAGTCAATTTGACTCACTGCAGAGAAGGCCAGTCCTGGAGTGAGAATCACTCTGGTCACATTCTGCCCCATTCCGTACTGGTTGTTTTACTGAGTTACCAAACTGCTCAGGGTCCCCAGACAACTCACTCACTGTGATGATCAGTCCATAGGAGAGTCTTTCTGGGTGGTGTAAGGATGTCTTAATCTTGGAATTCTCTGAAATATTGGTATCAAGCTTGAATAAAAATGGGGCTACTAAACCAAACATCAGGATCCTTGCTTGTCCACAGTGCCTTAGAAAAAACCACATATTAAAATGATCTATGTTCTGTTGTGTTTTTATTTTCTCAGATATTTCCCAGTTACATTTTAATCTGCCCTCCTCTCCTTCCCCTCCACCCACACCCCCAAACCTCCCTCGGTTTGATACCTTTGCCATTGGACGGCACCAAATCATAGGTCTGAAACAACCTCTTTCCTCTTCCGCTTCGAAACCAAACTAAACACCTAGTCATTTATGCATAATAATTAAGGTTTTTTTTTTTTGACATAGAAAGTTTAATTTCTTCTTTATTCTTCTTCCTCCTTTTATACAGCAGTTATTTTGTGACCAGAGATAACTTGGCACCAGATTAGCCCCACAGTCACCTAGAATAATTCAACAAAAGTGAAGTAAATTTTGAACAGGAATTTACCTGTTGGAATTGGCAAGCTTGGGTAGCTTGAAGCACTAGGAGATGGGATTAGTAAAGACCACTCAGGTTTTATGGACCTGCAAAGGGAAAAGGGGGTATTGTCTGCTTAAGCGCTTTTGTCTCTGTGGGAGTGTGAGTGCTCTTGCCTCTTTGGTAAGGTGAGTGAATTAGAAGATTTTTTTTTTCCCTCTTAACTGTCTGCTGGAGTCTGGCGATCACACTTGGCAGTAGAGAAGAATTCACTCTTGAACTAGGTCACTGGGCCAGTCTCGAAATGTATCCTAGATTTTTTTGTTTTTAAATTTTTGAATGATCGAAATGATTTTGTCATAAAGTAGTCCTACTAGATGGGCCTTCCATTGCTAGTGTGCATCTTGTAGGGCTTTTATTATTCATATTATAGGCGTGTGTATGGTTCAGGTTGGATTTGGGATTTTTTATATTTCACATTGCCCTGTTTTCATATTTTCTCAAAGGCTACCAAAAGTCGTTATTGGAATGAAGTGTAATTGTTCATTCAATTTTTTAGAAACCTCTGTGCCTAGATAGAAAGGAAATATTTTCTTAAAGACCTGCAGACTATGGGTGGGATGGGGCAGCGTATGCACACAGATTGGGGAATACAACAATGTCCAGAAAGGCCTTGTTAGGAGGTGGCTCTGGAGCCGCTTTGAGAGCTTTCCAAATGGGGGGCCACTCGTGCAGTTATGGGGATGGCAGTGCAAAGGGGCATAGCTACCCAGCCGGGGTGATTGGCACCATGAATGTGTGATGCCTGTGCTGCAAAGTGAGACTGGAAAGGTGTGTAGGGGCCCAGACTGTGGAATGAGTGTCAGCTGTCAGTTTGCCTCCCACCCCTACACCTGCTCTTGGCTGCTTTTTCTTCCCGGCAGAGACGCCTGCCCAGTTTCAGTTTTCTGGAGACACTCATAAATTCTTTACCTTGTCTCTTGTACATAGCGGGTATTCAGTGGGTAGTTGTTGATTACTGTAGGATTATCAGTAAACATTAATACCAAGCGTTTAAGGTCTGGGTTATAATCCAGTGCCCTCCTCTCCCCTCCCCTCCCCTCTCAGGTTGCTTGGAGGTAGTTTCCTGCATGCTGGCTGCACGGAGCGCTTTTGGAGAAAGTCTGCTCTGGGCTGGGGGTGGGAGGGAGGAGCGTTTGCACAGAAATAAGACATGATGACATAATACAGTCATTTGAAGGAAATGGCGGGAATTGGTGCCCGTTTGGTGACCTCTGTTTCTGCCCCAGGTGCCTTGAACTTCAGTGACTCCTCTGGGCATCCCACCTAGGATGAGGAGTTGTCCTGGCAGCAGAAGCTGCTGGCTCCTGTGTTAATCTGATCAGAGTAAACCAGGCTTAGAAGAGAGTCTTGGAAGAGTCCTAAAGTGTAGAGGTGTGATTGGTGATGAATCGCAAAAGGCAGGCAGTAGGTAAACCAGGAGATAAGTGTCCCAAAAGCGCGGAAAGGAGAGGGAGGATCTAGAAAGAAAGGCTCTCCAGTTTGCCATGGCGCTGGCTGTATCATGCACGGGGGACCTCCAATTTTTCAACTTATAATGGAGCTAAATGCTGGTAGGCCCTTGTCGCAGGTACCCCAGTTACCTATGTAGAAATAGCAGAGGAGGCAGGGGTTAGTTATTTGCTTACTGCCACGACTAAATTAGACTGTCTTGACCAAAGTTGGTCCTTCTTTTGTACTACCTGCAATTTTCAGTGACCTAAATTTTCCTGATTTTGCTCTATTGACCCTCAAAATTTGTTCTGCTCCATTCAAAATAAGCATACAATTTAATCATCAGATTTCCTAAGAAAATAAGTTTCAGTATGGAATAGAGCTTTGACATGTTTTAGGAAGTTAATGTTTCCAGTGAAGTGTGAGATATCTGTGTTTCCTTAACAGGGCAGCTGGGTGGCACAGTGGCTGCAGTGTGAGGCTTGAAGTCAGGAAGCCTCCTCCTCCTGAGTCCAGATCTGGCCTCAGCCACAGAACAGAGGATCGTGAGGACAAAATAGATGAAGCGGTGTTCATGTGGCAGTAGCTAGAATGCTTAGCGTGGATTCAGGAGAGATCTGGTGCCAGGAACTCGGCCTCTCTCTGTCTTAATATCCTCCTGTATCAAATGGGAGTATTTCTGTTGTACTCCCCTCCTGTGGCTGTTGATTGGCTCCAGGGAGTTGATTGCAGAAGTGCATTGTCAGCCTCTTTAAGCACCATGAAGTGATGGAGGAAATGTCATGGTCGACTCAGAAGGCCCAGGGCTGCTCTTCAGTCGCTGTGGAAGCTTGGGCAGTCAGCCTCGCTAGCCCTCAGTTCTTTTATCTGTAAAATGAACGAGGAGCTTGTTAAAGTAGATGACCCCCCTTTTGTGTGATGGATCCCCTTGGCAAAATGTTTTTAAAAAATAAAAAAAAAACCATGCGTTTACAGAGGAGATGAGTTATATTGAAATAAAATCATAAAAATAAAACAAGCAAGGATCCCAGGTTAAGAGCCCCTGCTCTAAGGTTTCTTCCAAAATAAAACCCATTTAAATGTGAAAAACCCAGCTGGCATGGGAAGGATGGAGGGAAGGAAAGAAGGAGCTCACAGTTACTAGAGAGAAAAGGAAATAGACTTTTGTGGGGCCCATCTCACTGTATGTGATCATGTAAAAGCGCTTACTTTATCTGTCGTTACCACACAAGTGAGGATTATAAACCACATTCAGATGTCATCTTTAAGGGTGCTGGATGTCTTTGACTCTTGAGAAGCAGATGTAGGTCACATAAAGGAGAGATGCTCTTTAGCTAACATGCATTCGTTAAACACTTAGTATGGGGCAGGCTGTGACCATCCTCAGAATCCCTGCAGCAGTGTCTGTGGCAGGTCTGCCGATGTCCAATTCCTTCCTTGAGTGTCGGGCACTTTCTGCGTACTCTGACAGAAGACCAGGCAGACCAGCTTTTTGGAGCTTGCTGTGTATCTGCCTGCACTAGCAAGGTCCTGTACCCAGCCAGCATTTTCATCAGCAATATAAAACCCAGCTCATTCCCTCAGTTCCCCATTGGGTTTTTGGAAGTTTTCTGGAGCCTGTGTTACTCCCTGTGTGACTGTATAACTTAAACATGATAGAGATGCCATTTCTATTTTTTGGAGCACTTTGAGTGGCCTTAGCGACAAGGCATGCTTAGTATGAAATTACAAGCAGACTGCATGCATGAGGTGGCCTGGAAGGGAGCCAGTCTTGTGTCCTTTGTCACGCCTCCTCTCCCATGGCTCAGCGGGCGGCATGGGGGACACAGCACGGGGGACATGGCACGGTCACAGGCAGGGTGCTTATTTTCTTCTTGTCGTTTTTCTTGCCAGACACCTTAGGCAGAGGAGCTCCTTCCCTGCAAGATCTCAGCATGGTGTTTCCACAACTATTCTTTTCTCATTCTTCATTCTTGGTCATCTTCCCCTTGAAATATGCCCATTGACTCATGTTTATGCTCCTAGTCCATCATCCTTGAAATGTAGTCACCATGGTCCTACATAGGCAGAGTTTCAGCTAAAGATTAGATTTGGGCTTATGACCCTTATGTGACTCATCACTTTCTAAGATATTTTCCTGCAGTATATAATAGGGTACAGGATTGTGATGTTAAGCAGTCCATTGTTGTTAAAAAAATTTTTAACACTTAATGAAGCTCCTTTTAAAAAAAACCCAGACCTTTAAAAGCACTTCCTTTGGCTTTTATGGGATTAGTATTTTATGACTGGATTTTTTCAAACCTTCTAAAAGCAGGGATTTTTGAGATATATAAGTGCTCCCTCCTTTGTAAATGAGACCTTTATAAGTCAATAACACATAGGTAATGTAAGTCTTGTATTAATAATCTTGAAATTCACAGCTAACTGTATCTGCACTTATCTGATATCCTTCAGGATGCCCGTCCAGAGAAGAAGAATCTGTGTGTAGAAAAGGACCCTTGTGCTCATTTCTGTGATTCATTTTCTGTAAGAATTCTCACCCGCTCATCTTCCTCAGCCCTTTTTAAAGCTGACTTGGAGTTTCAGAGTGGTAGACTGTCTTGATCATTTTATTCCACGTGTCTGGTTCCTGCCTAATAGAGCACGAAGCTGGAGCCATCATTCACTTTTTGGCATTATTTTCCGTTCCTATCAGGCACTCAGTTGGGATGAAGTCAGGGGACCTACTTCTTGATTTGAACTTGCCCGGCATTGTCCACTGGATATAAACCATGAATCGTGTTTTCTTGACAACTCCCCTTCTTGTTGATGCTGGCCCTCCTCATAGGATTATAGATTTAGAATTAGGAGAGATCTTAGAAATAAAACATCTAGCCCAGTTCAATTCCTTTATCTTATAGTTAAAGAAACTGAAACCCGAATGGGTAAATGAATTGTCCAAGGTCACATAGAGCTAAGAATTCAATCCAGTTCTTAAGTGGAGATGCATGTGCACTCAAGCTTATGGGCCTGTCTTTGAGAGCTTCTCCTCTTGGGGGTTCTTCTACTCTCTATTTCTCTCTGGACCTCTGCTGTGCTCTCTCACCGATACAGGAGTAGTAACAGCAACAATTAAAAATGGCCGTAATCAGTGGTTGCTGTACGCTATCACCTTGTCTCACGCTATTCCACTGAACTCTAATTCCATCCCTGCATTGCCTCCTTCCTACTTAGCCTTTTTCTTTTTCTTTTTTTTTTTTTAGTTTTTAACATTCACTTCTGTAAGTTTAAAATTTTCTCCCTCTCTCCCCGCCCAAGGCAGCTTGCAATCTGATATGAACTCTATACATACATTCCTATTAAACCATTTTCACATTAGTCATGTTGCATAGAAGATGTATGACAAATGGGAAAACCATGGGAAAGAAAAAAAATAAAGCAAAAAAGCAAATAGTCTGCTTCGTTCTGCATTCCGACTCTGTAGTTCTTTCTCAGGATGTGTATTCTTCGGAATTGTTTTAAGTGCTTTCATTTCTGAGAAGGGCTAAGTCTGTCAAAATCAGTCCTCACGCATTATGGCTGTCGGTGTGTACAATGCTCTCCCGGTTCTGCTGCCCTCACTCAGCATCTGTTCATAGGAGTCTTTCCAGGTTCCTCTAAAGTCTGCCTGTTCATCATTTCTTATAGCACAATATTATTTATATAATACCACTTGTTTAGCCATTCCCCAATTGATGGGCATCATCTCAATTTCCAGTTCTTGGCCACCACAGAAAGAGCTGCTATAAATATTTTTCTACATGTACTTTTCTCATTTTTATGATCTCTTTGGGATACAGCCCTAGAAGTGGTATTGCTGGGTCAAAGGGTATGCACATTTTTATAGCCTTTTGGGCATAGTTCCAAATTGCTCTCCAGAATGGTTAGATCAGCTCACAACTCCACCAACAATGAATTAATGGTTCAGCATTTCCACATCCTCTTCAGCATTTATCCTTTTCCTGTTTTGCCATGTTAGCCAATCTGGTAAGTGTGATGTGGTACCTCAGAGCTGTTTTGATTTGCTTTTTTCTAATCCATAGTGATTTAGAGCATTTTTTCATATGACTATAGATAACTTTAATTTCTTCCTCTGAAAACTGCCTGTTCATATCCATTGGCCATTTATCAGTTGGGGAACGACTTGTATTCTCTTCCTGCTTATCCTTCAAGGCCGCAGTCAGGTTCTGTCTCCCAAAAAGCCCCCCCAGCTCACAGTGACCCTTCTCTCCTCTCTGTGCGTGGCACTGTCTGCCCCAGGTCTGTCTGCTCCCACTCTGCTGGGGGCCGCTTCTGGTCTTTGAGGCTTTCCAGTAGACTCCATTTTAGGGCAGGAGAGGAGCTTGGAGCCTCATTGAACCTTCCCATCACACAGCTAGGAAGGAGGCTCAGAGTCACCAGGCCTCTCACAGTTGGTCAGAGACAAGACGGGCCTGAGGTTCCTTAAGGCACAGCCATGGCTGTGCGGCAGGAGCGGGCGTCGGCAGCCGCCTGATCTCTGGGAAACTGACGGCCTTTTGTTTAAAGTTTTGATGAGATCTTTTTTCAAGACTGCTTTAGAAACACTCTCAACATTCATTTCTGAACATTAGCCAGTTTGAACACTGTCATTTTCTTTTTAACTAACAAGAACAACTAACTTTTTAAGCTTCACTTGCCGACTCGAGTCAGAAAAGCCCTTGTTCAAACCCTGACCCTTCTGCTTACCACCTTTATGACCTTGGGCAAGTCATTCAAATTTTCCTGGACTCAGTCTCCTTAACTTGTGAAATGGCTGCTAGCAGTGCCTCTGTCATTTGCTCATGTGTGTAAGAGACCTTGGTGAACTTGAAAGTGCTGGGTAAACTGGAACACTATGCAACTTCCAGAATGCCATCCAGAGTCCCGTCTCACCAAGTGTCCACATAGGAACAACCAGGGGGGTGCTGACGGATGGCCATTGTCCAGACTGGGCTAGACTGCTGGATGGAAAGCTGGTCGACTCACAAATCACAGAAAAATAGCCGAAGAGCTAGAACTTAGAGTGAAGTCCTAGTTAGAGAAGAACACAAAGGAATCTCACATAGGGCAGATTGGTCAACGTCCATTGGAGAGAGCCCTGGTCTTGGGGGCAGGGCCAAGGTCGCTCAGTGCCTCTGTTTCCTCCATAAAATTGTCAGACAAGAGAGCCTTCAAGGTCCCTTCCGGCATGAGAACCATAATTCTAAGATGTGGTAGGAAACAAACATAGTTTCCATAGTTTGAAGGAAACTCAGTAATGATTAAAACTCTCCAGGAACATAAGGGCAGAGATTTAGTACTGGAAGGTCATGTACCGGATCCCCATTTTATAGATGATACTGAAGCCCACTGAGATTTAGTGAATTGCCTGAGGTCACAGAGGCTGAAGTGACTGAGATAAGATGGGATCCTGGGGCCTCGGAATCTAAATTTCACCTCCAGTCACAGGGGTGAATAAATACAAAAATTCTGGTAGTACCATTGATACAAAGCCCTGAATCTCAGCACAGAATTTGCTTCTCACTTTACTTTCTTCTAAGGTGCTGGGAAAATGAAGCTATTGCTTCAGGGGCAGAGTCCTGGCTGCCCAGCAGCCTTCCCTCTGAAGGGATGGGCTGAGCCCAGCCTGGGGGGGAAGGATGAGGAGGAGGGCCACACTACTGCCCTTTGGTTTTATACATTTTGATGCTGCCTGTTTGGATTCAGGCTTTCAATTTCACTTGAAAAAAGAATCCCTGCCAACTATTCCTTGAGACATCATGAGCACAATTGTAGGTGTTGTAAAGGCATTAAAAAAAAAATTTTTTTTTATTTACTCATTTACGTTTAATTTACAAGATTCAGTTCCACAATCACTTGAGTTTCAGATTTTCTCCCCTCCCTCCCC
>CM053580.1:31530536-31605610 GCA_028627135.1 Pseudochirops cupreus | reverse complement strand
TAAAATAATTTTTTGGGTAAAGGCATTTCTTATACTTGACTATAAAGTAAGATGAGTTAAATCCCAGATTTATAGACTCTGGGGAGTTAGAAGGAACCTTGGAAGCCAAGCCAGTTAGTCTAAGCTAAACGTGTGTATCCTGTTTAATTTACCATTTACTGAAGAAGTCATCCATCCTCCTTTGAAGCCTTCCCAGGAAGAGTTGCTGACTACCTTCTAGACTTTTGAACAGCTCTGCTTGTTAGGCTTGGTGAAACTGTCATCTCATGGTTGTTTAGATGGGATACAGTGCCAAACCTGGAGCCTGTACTCACAACCAACCTGGGGTTCTGTTTGTGTGGCCTTGGACAAGTTACATAGGCTCCCTAAGCTCAGTGTGCTTATGTATAAAACGAGCTGGTTAGACAGACACACCTTGATTTCTGAGCCTTCTAGCTCTAAATATGAGCTTATGCTTGTATAAGCCAAAATCTGCCCCTCTGCAACTTTCACCGAGTGTTCTTAATTTTATCTCTTTCATTTTGGAGAGGTAAAATAATATTTTGATTAAAACGGGTTTCTGAAATTCAGAGAACACCTCCCTCTGACCCTACTCCGCCTCCTAAAAAGCTCATTACCAGAAAACTCATGAGTCTTTTCCCCAAGCGATTTCATATTCTTCAGCTCAGATGCTTATCCAGGCTGCTTCTCCCTCTCCCCCCGCCCCCCAAGTTCTATGACAAAACACTCTGGGTAGCCAAATCTGATTTTTGTTTGAAACGCAGAGGATTCTTAGGCCCAGAGGTAATGAAGGCATGAGTTCCATTGGGAATGTGTACAGATTATGTTGTAGTCAGACTCACCAGGATTTAGCAACTGGTTAGCAATCTACCCTCTTTTAAACTTTAGTTAGGAGGTAGATTCGGGGAATTGTTTTCATAGAACTGCTTGAAACTCTAAGAATTGATGAAATGGTCTAAGGATGGAGCAGGGTAAAGAGCACAGGAAGGATGCCTGCAGGGTGGATTGAGGAAGGGGAGGAGCCTGGAGATGGCCAGAAGGTTGTGTGTAAGAAATAGCAAGGCAGATGGTTTGGTTGGACCAGAGAGTATGTACAAGGGAAGAAGGTTTAATTTGGTCCTTGGATGTCGTTGATGGGAGACTTATCTTTAGGAAAATCATTTAAACACTCATGGGGCTTTTATCAGGGAGCTCAGTTTGGAGGTGACTGGAACTGGACAGGGGATAGGTGGTGGCAGGCCAAGTCTGGGTGGTGAGAACTGCATTAGTCTGAAGAGGAGAGGATGGCTATGAAAGGAGGTAGAGCAGAGAGGAGAGGCCTCGGGGTCAGGGTCATTCGGTCTTAAACACTGATTAAGAACATCCTATGTGCCAAGTGTTGGGAAGATGAAGAAAGGGAAAAGCCAGTGTTTACTCTGAAGGAATTCACTGGTTAATGGGGAAACAGTGTGTACCAGCTCTGTGCGGAAGAGATATTTATGGCATTAAATGGAAATAATCAGTAGAGAAGCATTAGAATTAGGCGAGGTTGGGCACAGTTTCTTGTAGAAGGTGGGATTTGATTGGGAAGTTGGGGGATGGTAGTGTGTCCAGGAGGCGGAGAGGAGGAGGTATGGGGTGCTTGTTTGTGAATCAGCCAGGCCAGTGCACTGTGGAGTGCTTGTCAGGGAGTCACTCCTAAGAGAACTGGAAAGCAGGAGGGTGCCAGCTTATGAGGTGCTTTGAGTAACAGCCAGCATTTTGTACTTGCTCCTGCTGGTGATGGGAAACCACTGGAGTTTGTTGAGGAGGAGGAGGATGGCATGTGTAGCAATGAGGTTCTCTAGTCTCTTGGAACCACAGTTTTCCCATGCACAAAATGGGGATAATACTGTGGTTCCTTCCTCATGAAGATACTGGGAGGATCCGTCATCTAACAAGCTTTTATAGGCATCTAGGATGTGTCAGTTAACGAGTTTCCAAGTACAAAAATGCTAAGACTCAATAGGATTTAGCAGTTGATTGGCAACTTCAGGTGTGTACAGCTTTGCAATCTGCTAATTGGAGACCCTTGGTTTGGTGGCTAGGGAATTGAAATTATTGTTATTAAATGTTTCTTTCTAAATTGGGGTTCATTGGTAGTTATTGCAGATGATGAGTACATTCTTACCTCCTAGGGTTTGGGTCATAATTTTGTGATGAAATTTTACAACAGGTAGCTTGGGGATTTTTAAAATTGAAGCTTTAACAATTGAACTCCAGCTGTGCTGTAAATCCCTTAGACGTCCATTCAAAGTACTTTTGGACCAAATTGTTTTTGTAAGATAAAGAGAGTAGAGAATTTTTTCAAAATGAATTATAAAAAGATAATATGTTTCTTTGCATGTATGTTGGTAAGATTATTACTACTTGGTGTGGTGTAGTACACAAATAAACCAGGGTCAGGATGTTGAGGCTACAAAGCTGTAGAACAGGTCTCTGTCTGTGTATAATCAGATTAAAGTGGGACTGGATGAAGAAATCATTAACGTTTTGTAACATCTGACCTTTTTCCATGAGAGGTTGTATTTTTTTACTTTCCCAAAGTGACCTTCATGTTGTGATCCACCTGATCAGCCATGAATGTGTGCTGATTGATCATGCCTAGCTCTTTGGGGACTTGTGCAAGTTATTCAGTATCTTCGAACGTGTGATTATTTCAAACCCTCCCTGAAAAAAGCTTATTAGAAATGACTATGTTCTCTGGGATGTTGAGGGGAGTTATTGATTTCTAGGATTCAGAGTTGGTTGGGAGGGAAGTCTGTGAATAACCAGCCTCACTTACAAATGAGGAAACTAACCTCAGAGAAGTGAACTATATCAAACTAACTTCACCCATAAATACATTAAGAATGAAACCTCCGGAGGACAACAATCTGCCTCATCCATCCTTGTATCCCTGATGTTTGGTTTAATGCTTCACTGATCATTTTCCAAAGTTGAGAATAAATTCATTTATCATGATGTCAGGGAATGCCCAAGGTGTTATACTCGTGGGAAGCAGTGAGATGGTTGAGATGAGGACCAGACAGTCTGAAATGACCTCTGAGAATGCAGTGGAATGTCGTGTGAGGCAGAGACCCACCATAGTCAGTAATTCACCTGGCCTCTCCTAGGGGTGCTCCTTAAGACAACACACTCCAGGTACTGGGCTGCTCTTGTTTCCAGATAAGCTAGTGAAGAAATGAAGTTGATCAAGCCTCTTTTTTTACATCCTATTGAACACCTCTCATATGTATTTCTTTGACGTTTTTTGTCCTTTTAATATCTTGGCTCTTTCTGTAAGAGATGTGGTGTGATAGAAAGCACAGGGACCCTGGGGTATGGCCTGCCAGGATTAGGTGTCTTCGGATGTAAAAGAAGCAGTTGGACTTGATGGCCCCTCAGGTCCCATCTGCCTCAAATCTGATCATCCTTTGTATGTGCGCCTGCTTCCCTGTAGTGAGGTAGCTGGGTCATGCTGTGAATTACGGGGGTTTGGAGTCAAGGAGAACCTGTGTTCAAATACTTCCTCAGACGCCTACTAGCTTTGTGAGCCTAGGCCAGTCACTTAATGTCTGTGAACCTGCTTCCTTCTCGGTAAAATACCTTCAAGTGCTAGCTAGATATGTCTATCTGCATCTATATGTGTCTATATCTATATGTATCTATATCTATCTATCTATATATAGCTAGCACTTGAAGATATTTTAAGGAAAAAATATACACATGCTAGTGATTATTGTTATTATTATATATTAATATATATCATTATATGTTGTTATTATTTATTAACAGTTTCCCATAGAAGGTTACAAACCCCTTAAATAGACTGTGTGCATGCCGGTATTCTTATTCTAGTTTCCCTCCCTTGATAATCTCAGATATGCAGATAACTCCCAGATTGGTATATCCAGCCTTAATCTCTCTCCCTGAACTACAATCTCCGAATCACCTGCTGCCTGCTTTCCCTATTTACCCAAAAAACATCCCCATTTCAAATTGAACATATCCAAAATTGATCCTGTCATCTTTCTCTCTAAATTCCTGATTTACTTAAAGAGTCTCCCACGGTAACATCTTGAATAATGTCCCATTTTTACAGATAAAAAAATGAGTAAAGAAAGATTAAGCGGTTTGTCCAGCCTCACATACACAGCCCTGCTCTGAGGCGGGATTTGAACTCAAATTTCCTTGATTCCAAGGTCAGCACTTTTTATACAATAGCAGATCCCCTTTAATAGTTGCCATGGAGTCTCTGCTTCTGTTTTCTTCACTCTCTAAAACACTGTCCACGCATGTCAAAATCAACCTAGAACACTGCTTTGATGTTCTCGTTCATTCCCCTGTTCAGAAGTCTTTGGTGGCTTCCTCTTGTGTCTTAGAGAAAATAAAAGTTTCTTAGCTTGGCGTTTAAAAATGTTTCTTTCTGGCCTCTGTCTGTCTTATTAGCCATATTTTTGTCTTCTTCCTTTTTGTAAGTACTGAGTTCCATCCAGATGAGACTAGTGTGGGATACTATAGCATTAATGCTTTCCTTAGATAGCTGTCCTGTGTAGAGGGGCAGGAACAATTAGAGCAGTCTCTGACCCCCGATATACCCAACCTCCCACGGGCTGCTGGGGGAGCAGGCAGGCAGAGGCCAGAGGCCAGAGCTTAACCTTTGGCCATGGAGTCCAGGCCCAAAGAAGCGGCTCTCTTGAATTTTGTAATTCTCTTGGCTTACACAGATTCAAATTGTGCCTCTAGGCTCATGGTCTGGAAGTTTACAGGTGAATCCATAGGCTAAACAGGCAAAGAGGACTTCAGCATGCCACAATGGTTAGAGCTCTGTGCCTGAAGTCAGGAAGATCTGACTTTAAATTTTGTCTGAGACAGTAGCTATGTGGCCCTGAACAAGTCCCTTTCCCCGTTTCGGCCTTAGTTTCTTCACCTGTAAAATGGGATAATAATAGCACCCAGCTCCCATGGTTGTTATGAGGATCAAATGAAATGTTATCTGTAAAGGTTTTTGCAAACTTTTCTTAATCATCGTCATCACCATCACCATCCAAGGGCAGACTGCTGAATTCCATCACAATTTGTGCAAATAAACACATCCATTTCGTTTGTGACTATCTGATTAAGTCAGTGTCTCTTGAGGACAAGTCTCTGCTCTAAAGAGTGTGCCTAAGGAAGTAAAACTGAATTGTTCTGGTTTGAAGAACTCTTTCATATCTGTTCATTTATTACATTTCCATCCATTGTTATTTTTTGGTGTTTCTAAACTCATTCTGCTAAAGTACATAAAAGTGACGGTGCCAAGACCATTTGATTTGACACTTACTTTATGGGTTCTTTAACTTCTATTGAGTGCGTTTGCAAAGAGGACAAGGTAGTATCAGGAGCTCTCCGTGTAGCGGGGTAATAAAGTCAAGTTTTCTGTGTGTGCACTAAGACACTAATATTTCTTAAAACAAAAACAGTTCTTTAATGTGAGTTAAGGATGATTTAATGGGTAGTTAAGTCATATCTAATAACTCATTCTCACAAAATAAAAGGCTAGTATATTAATTATTCTAATTCGTGACCTCTTGCTAATAGGGAAAAAAAGTTTGTTCCCCCATATTATTTAGGTTTTGTGCTAATGTAGTCAGGAAGACTTGAGTTCAAATGTGACCTCAGACACTCACTAGTGTTATCAGACACTCACTAGTGGTGTGACCCTGGACAAGTCACTTAACTTCTGTCTGTATAATCCACTGGAGAAGGAAAATAGCAAACCGCTCCAGTATCTTTGCCAAGAAAACCCAACAGCTCAACACAAACAACATTAAAATTATAGAAGGGTCTTCAGGTGACCTTCTGGGAAACATTTGAAATCTTTGTTTATGTCAACAACTCCACTTGCCTTTGATTGGTCTTGGGGGACGAGGGGGAAAGAGGTGATAAATGGTCAAGGCTTGGTCATGTAATTTTCTAAAGTTGCTTTGTTTATCAACATTTGTTAACCGATGTTAGATAACCTTCATCTTATATCAATTAAATTAGTACAGTGTTTTCATCATTTCTTACATTGTTTTAAAATAATTGAGAAAATAATTTACTTTGTTTTATTTTTAGGGTTATATCCTGTGTTGTGACCTCATGGTTTAAGTGGGAATAAAGATGAGTATAAGCAGTGATGAGGTCAACTTCTTGGTATATAGATACTTGCAAGAGTCAGGTGAGTACTGATATGGAATAAATAGGCCTCAAATTCCTTTAATATTCTCAATCATCTTTCATGCATTTGACGTCTGTACCAGTCCAAATTGTTCAACTTTATATGTTTCCTTAATAAATGGACTGCCATTTATTTTTAGCCTATGTACTACTGCATGGTTTAACTCTCTGACTCTTTCAAATATATTGGAATCATTTCAGGCATATATTTGACACAAAAACTTTGGCTTTCCCAATTTAAAGATGACTTCTATGCTTTTCATCCAATTGGGAGAAGTTATTAGATGCATGTTCACTATTAGGCTGCTGTTCTCCAGAGTCTGACTGTCTTTATTCAGAATCCTCAGTCGTCTTTTGAGAAGAATTAGAATGTACCAGGCACTAGGAGTGTGGGGTCATCATACAAAAGCAGCCCAATTAACTATCAACATACTTTTAATGTCATTCCATTGAATTAAATCATCAAACCTGAAGTATGGAGGAATACAGGAGACATGTGTTCATACGGTCAGTTTCGATATAGAGATCTATGCAGATATCATAGAGAGCACTGGCTTTGGGATCAGACGGGCATGGCTTTGAATTCAGGCTCTGCTCCAAATGACCTCATCTGTAAAAGTGAGAGGCTGAACTCTTGGGGTCTTAGGGCCGTTCTAGTTCTGCACGGGGGATGCTGTGATTTCAAGCACATGTTATGCAAGTGAGTTCTCCTAAGGCCTTGGCTAAACATGTGACTGTGTGTGCTTCCCCTTTACTGGTGATCAGAATGGAGTCAAGAAAGACACCAGCAGTGAGGGAAGGATGTTTTCAAGGAACATCCTAGCAGATGCTTGGAAGTGAGAGGGAACATGTATATAGGGAAGGGATAATGGAAGAGTTTTTGACTTCAAGTTTTTTGACTTCAAGAGGAGGTTCAGGTTGTGCATTTAGGGGGCAGTCATCAAGTAGCTTGGAGCCCCAAAGCTAAAAGTTTGAATTTTAAGGAATATGACCTAGAACTTGTACACTGTTTACTTTTAAGTAGTGTAGTCCTTACAGACTGAATCATACTTTTTTACTTTATTTTTCTTGAGGTGTTTTTTTCCATTTATGTTTTCTTTCACAACATGGCTAATATGGAAATGTTTTGCATGACTGCACATATGTAACCTATATCGAATAGCTTACCTTCTCAATGAGGGGGAGGAAGGGAGAGGATTTGGAACTCAAAGTTTTAAAAAATGAATATATATTTTTAAATGTCTTTAGAAGTAGTATAGTTCTATGGTAAAGCCATCTGTAGAAATAAACTTTTTCAGCTTTGGGGTAATACAGTGTAGGAGTAGGGAAAGTATGACCTGACGGGCCAGGGGAACAATTTATATCACAGCCTTTAGACAAATAAGCATCCTCAAATATACTCGCCCCAGTAAATTTGCTTCCCATTGTACATTCCCTCTCTTCTCCTGCCCAGTTTCAGTTGAGCTCTTCCCAGCTTCTTTTTATAGCTACTAATGGTCCCTCTGAAGGCTGCTCCAAAAAAAGTGTCTTGGTTGAAGTGACCGCAGTATTTGAAATAGGATGTCCGTCAAAATGCAGGGAAAGCAGACCAGCCCCACTATATTATATTCATACCATATTTCAGGATGGCTGGTCAGTGTGCAGGAAACTCGGATTCAAAGGCACACGACACCTATATGGGCCTTCAGAGAGATGGGAAGGCTCACTTCTATAGGATTACAGTAGGCTCTGTGCATGTGAGCCTTAAGAGCTGGGTCAGGCCACAGCTTGGGGGCTTTTTGATTGCAGAGCAATAACTTGATGAGGAAACCCAGCATGGAAGTTAAGTTCCATGAATTCTGAAGGCCAGTGCTCCCTGTAGGAATAACAGCAGGGTGCAGGGCAGGCCCGCTAGGGCTAAAAAGGTAGCAGACTTCCTGCTATCAAATACAGAAAGAAAACTAAAGCGTGTGTCTGCCCCAGGGGGCTTTCATAGTGAACCAGAGGGCAGCACAACAGACATCCTGAGACTTATTTGTCAGATGTATTCATTAGATTAAACCTCCCTCTCCAAATGTCTTAAAGGTGCTTGTCCGAATATATCCAAAGACACTTTCACGTTCTATGACACAGTCCTTCTCCCAACTAGTTGTAGTTTTAAAAGTGGGGGGAGGGTGGGAACAGGAGAAGATGAGAACTTGTATGTAAATTGGTGCTGTATTATTACTCACAGTTTTGTCATTGGTTACTATTCCCCTGTTTTAATTATGTATGCTTTATACTATAGAATAAATCAATGTATCATTGAAGTTGATTCTCTATTCTTTGTCCTTAACATAAATGGTTTGGTATCAAACGCTTGCTTAAGGACATAATATCCCGTTACAACATTTTTTCCCCTATGGGATAATAGGGTTTGTTATCCATCCTTTTGTAGGAACATAGCCTACTACCCATGGGCCCAAGGACTGCCACCTAGTCTATGCCTTGTATGAGAAGTTTAGAGATGAGAACGTTAAGAATGGCTATGAGAAAAGAAAAAGACTTAGCAATGTTATGTCAGCGCACTTTCCACAGCGTAGCCTTGCGGTAAATATTTTAGTAAGTCCATTTTTAGGTTAGGAAATGAGATGGAATAGAGGATAGGTATAAGCTGGATCTGGGTCAAGATTAAGAGGAATGAATGGGAATCCTATCTGGGCTGGGAGGAGATAGGGAGCAGTGAGAAATTCAGTTAGAAATTATTTCTAGACTTTGGGATATGGCTAATGAGAATGATTAGGAGTCTTCAGGCAGAGAGATAGGTGTCTATAGGGTGGAACTCTGGACAAGGCCAACCTTTAGCTCTGAGTCACACCTGCAGTAGACTTGACTGTAAATTGTGGGCAGGTTTACTTAGTGGCAACCATTCTGTGTTCCTCCCATCAGCTCCTTTCAGGTGATTTGCTACCCATTAAATGGAGCAAGGGATCCTATGTTCTTTGTTTCAGTTTCTTAATAGTCAGGGTTTTGGTTTTGTATACCCAATTTGTATTGATTACACAATCACCATGACTTAGAAATGTACATTTGGTGCCTTATTTCCCTGGGAACAACTGTTATATTTGGGTCATTGGCCAAATTGTGTAGAGAAGATTGTCAACTTTGTGGTGGCATTTAGTTTTAATGTATTAATCATGAAACTTGGCTATATGTTATTGACCAGGGCAGTCTTATGTGCTGTATGATGCAATTGGCTAATTCTGTTCTGCCATTATCAATCCTTTCTTATAGAGTGACGGAAGGTTAAAAAAATAAAGCAAGAAAAAAAAACACTTCATAACTGAGTTAATATTGCTCCTTTTAACAAGTAGGGAGCCCTTACTGTAAAAATTTGGAATAGCAGAGATGGGATGCTCCTAAGGATCTGAATTTAAGGACTTGAAAGCTCTTATGATCTGTTAACATCTCTCACATTTTGGTAGAGTTGTAAGTTAACCATTGCAGACAAACTGAGGTGCATTGTACTTTTAAAAACCACTAGAGGAGCATGTCACCAAATTCTTATTTTTTTCTTTAAAGATCTTCTCTTAGGTTCTAAACAGAGGTTCCCAAAATTATTTGGCCTTCCACCCATTAAAAAAAAATTACTCAGCACCCCTGTGGAAATCTACTTTTTTTTTTTAACCCTGTAATACATATTATATATATATATATATATTTTTAAATTTGCATCATTAAAAAAAATACTGTCCTTCTGGATCATTCCAACCCAGGCCCCAGGGGAAAGTATTGCCCACTTGGGAACCTGTGCTTAACAATAGGTTAAACTTGCTGTTTATCTCTCTCCCTGCCCTTTGGGGGAGGGAGGGAAAGGGCATTTAAATGACTATATTAAGTAGAAGTCTTCCAGTGCAAAGATTCCTTAAATATTAATTGTTCTCTACAATATATTTCACTGGTAACTATGGGTGGTCTCATGGAGTTGGGAAAAAAGTGCTTTGTAAACTTGGTGGGGTAATGGAAATGGGCAATATCATGTTTCTACAAGGAGGCCTCAGATTGTTTTTGTCTGTGGCCTGTGTTAAATTTGGGTGAACTTTATTTTGTGTTTTTACTGGGACTTTAAGATTTAGTCTGTTGAGGCTAAAGACTAATTTAAAAATTATTTTTTAATGTATAGATATGAGTATACACATTCAAAAGCATTGTACATTCATTATAATCAACTTTTCTTTAAAAGATTTAACTACATTTTTATCTTTATCTAAACTACACCTTTTTTCAGCCTTTCCTCTCACATGGAGATCTGTTTGATGATAGCTTTTGGAATAGGGTTTCCTAGCTGAGGAAACCATCTTTTTTTTTTAGTCATTGCAACTTAAAGGAATTATTCCTTGGATTACAATTGTGTTTAAGAACCATGGATTATATAACCACGAGAGAATCCTAATAATTGGTCATCACCTTTCCCTTCCATTAAAAAAAATATTTTACTTCAAATGGAATCTCCATACTCTTGGGGCATCCTTTGAATATAAAAGCTGCAGTGATTGAGTGTATTTCCTCTCCTTTCCATCTTCAGAGAACTCATCTTATACAGTTTACCCCTTACTTTTTAGAATCATCAATAGCTTTATACTCCCCACAGTCAGATTTTTCCTACTTCCTGGCACTTGGTTTGACAGTTTTGTGGTGGCTTGACAAATCAGAGTGCATTCAGCATGTATCTTACGTGCCAAAACAAAGTAAGCAGAGAGCGACTTCATCTGCTATGCTGTCTTTAATGTCTGTCAGGAGGAGGTTAGGGACATACTTGATTGTCTTAACAACTGATGAACATGACTACTTTGTGTTGAATTCTGACCAGCAAATCAGAGAATTCTGCATTTTCTATTCTCCACTAGTACAATTCAGTTTTGGACTTTTTCTTTTTTTAAAGAATTTTTTCAACTGTCACTGATGTTTTTGTATTTGGCCATTTGTAGGTTTCCTTCCTTCCTTGCTTCCTTCCTTGCTTCCTTCCTTCCTTCTTTCCTTCCTTCCTTCCTTTTGATGGTTTTTTAAAAAGCCTTGTATAGGAGCTAATCACCTTTATCTTAGACTGTCTATTAGGTGAGCTAGCTTAGCACCCCCACCTCCACCCTAAACTTTAGAATTAATTTATTTTTTAGAACTAGCTGCTACTGCATACATAAATCTCCAGAATTCCTCTGTTTAGAATTTCCTTGACAGTTTTGAGAAGTGAAGTGTTTTAGTCTTTAGAACTAAATGAATAGCTGGAGGTTGAGAAAACATTTTTTGATGTGACCAAAGTTGAGAACCCACTTTGACCTTCTTTTTAATGGAACTACAATATTTTATACATTATATTTCAGAGGAATTGTCCCTTAGGTTTTGATTTGTACATATATTTGTACATATATATTGTCATATATTTCCCTGGGTCTACTTGCAAGGATTCCATATGTGACTGGGTATAGGTCAACCTGAATTTTTCTTTAAAAATTAGTATTTTGGCCCATAATTACGGTCTAGGCCAGCCCATGTTGAACTGCCATTCTCAGCAGCTGCAAGGAATAGGCAACACGGCTTCCTCCGACTTTTATTTATGCAGCTGCTGATGGGCTGAGATCACCATTGCTTTTCCCACTCCAGACCAGGAAGAGCTGATTTTAGCAGCAGGCTGGGCCAAGCTTAACTGCCTGTAGTGGAGCTTTGTGCAGCTGCTCGGAGCTAGGGTGGAGGGGGCTCAGCTGTTGGGATGCCTGACTTCAGTGTGGCCTTTAAGTCTTTACAGTTATGAAATGACAAGGCTCTGTGAGCATAGGAGACTGAACAAACATGCACAATGTAGTGATGTAATTGATAAAGCTTAAAAACTAATCTGACACACTTTTATTTAAATAATTACTGTTCGTGAAGCCAAAGAACCAAGGAAAGACTATTTTTTCAGAAATTTACTTCTGGCAACCCTAATGCCCTTTAATTGCACCAACCTCAGGTCTCTCATGCTTATATCACAAGTAATCATAGGTGATGCCTTCAAAAATATAATAGCATCCATAGTACTGTACTGCTTGGCAGCCCTGTAAATTATGAACATTGTAAGACAGGGAGTTGAGTCTGTTAAGGATCTGTTAGACACTCTTCTGTATGCCAAGTCCTCTTCTAGGTTGTAAGGATGCAAAGACAAACGACATGTACATTCACAGGTCCCAATTGGTGCCAAGGAGATGTAATAGGAAGAGGAAGAGACCAGTAGCTCCAGGAATCAGGGAAGGGCCTCTAGAAAGCTATTCTTGAGCTGAGCTCTGAAGGAAGTTAGAGATCGTTTTCAGTAATTGTTTTTTTTTTTATGATGAACTTAAACATCAACATGAATAGCTCAGGAGCTGCTACTCTGTTGAATTAGTTTGGTTTTTAAAAAGATGTGTACACTCAGATTTAACATAGGGAATCTAGGAGCAGAGGGAGGGTGAACATCTCTTTCGGACATGGGGAGCCTCCACAATGGTCCTGAGATAAAAGATAGAATGTTGAACATGAGAAGAAACAAGTAGGGCAGTGATCCATCCTAAGACGAAAAGGTAGGCTGGAGATAGATTGTAAAGAGCCTTAAATGTTCCAGCAGAGGGCTTTGTGTTGCATCCTGAAGGAAGTGCAGGTCCCCGGGAAGATTTTGAGCATGAATAAGACATGATCCACATTGCACTTTAGGTGCAGGACTCTGGAGGCTCTGTGTGGGATACTTTGGAGAGGGGAGGAATTTGAGCCAGGAAGATCCTTTAGAAGGCTATTGCAGTAATCCGGGTAGGGGGTGAAGGACTGAGTAGAGAAAGGGGTGAGAACTGTTGTGGAATGAGAACTTACAGGACTTGGGAGCTGATGAACGATGCCCTGGGAAGGAGGGTGAGGAGTTGGTGACTCAGGGATTGAGTGGTTGGACTGGATTGGGGGAGGGGCGAGCTCAGTTAATGACCTCCCATGCATCTAGAAGGACATATCACCCGTGCCCATTGGATATGTCTGGATTGAAGCTCAAGAATCCCACAGGGAAAGGATAGATTTGGGACTTGTATAGAGATGATAATTGAACCTGTGGGGTCTGATGAGATCCCACTTAGGTAGAAAAAGAAGACATAGCTTGGGGTGCTCCCACACATGGGCTTTGGGACATGGATGATTATGCAGCAAAGGGTGCTGAGGCCGTCCAGCACAGGGAGAAGTACCAAGAAAGAGCAGCATTTTGAACACAGGAGAAAGAATCTAGGAGGTGCTCAGCAGTATCCTGCTGTTGAGAGGTCAAAAAGGATGAGGTCTGAGACAAGGATACTGAATTTTGGCAAGTGAGAGATCGTTGGTAACTTGGGAGCAGTTTCAGTGGAGTGATAGTTGGCTGCCAAATTGCAAGGGGCTGAGAAGAAAAAGAGAAGATATACACCGGGTGAGTAAATAGCTTTTTCTATCTGTGAAAAAGAGCAGAGAAATACAGTGAGGGAATAATAGAAGCAAGTGAAAATGTAGGCAGCATCTAAGGGAGCGTCCAGGAGGGAGTGATTGTGGAGGCAGTTTGCTGGACTAAGAGTACAAATAGTAATAGTGGCTCTGACCAGGAGAAAGGCCCCTTCCATTCATCTGTGTGGAGTAAAGGATAGGGTGGGGAAGAGGACTTTGAGATGTAAAGTAGGAGGTTAGGTTCTCTGAGGGGAAGGAAAGGAAGACTTGAGGACAGAGTTTTAGGAGCTGCTATAGGGAAGAATAAAAGATTTCTTGGTAGCTTTGTTGATCCAGTTGAGAATAGGTAATGTAAGTTTGTAATGGACCTAACGATTGTGGTTGTGTGATGTTTTTCAGCACCATTCGGCAACACATGAGTGATTTTTGAATGGGAATGGGGGAAGTGGAAGTTCTGGATTGGTGTTTGACAAAGGATGGGGATAAGACAACTGAAGTCAGTACAAGCTTGGTCTGATGGGATTGTATCAAGATTGGGAGCAAAGTCAAGCCCATAAATTCATCAGATTTGCACTGTGGCTACAGCTACAAAGAATGAAATGGTCCTTACTCTCAAATATGTTTACATGTCAGTGAGGAAGGCAAGTACATGTAGAAAGAATGGATACATCATAAATAGAGACAGTACAGGTGAGTTTGGGAGAGAAAGGGTTCAGAAAAGGTTCCCTTATCAGATGGCGCTTGAGTGGAGAATGAATTCCAGGCGTGGGGAGAATCACCAGGACAATATCACAGACACAGGAGATGGAGGGTCTTGTGTAAGGAGCAAAGGGAAGACTGGTTTATGGGATTGTCCAAGTGTGAGAAGGAGGAAGAATCTTTCATGAATTTGAAAAGAGGTTATGACCAGGATGTGAAGTTTGTATTCTTTCCTAGAGGAAAGGAAGATACTGAAGCTTGAGTAGTTGGTGACATGAAGAGATCTTACGCTTTAGGAAAATCATTTTGCTAAATGCATGTAGAATATACCAGAGTCAGGAGAGACTGAGGCAGGAAAAGCAATGAGGAGACTGTTGTAATTTTCTGCGTGAGAAGTGGCAAGGGCCTGGTTTAAGTTGGTAGCTGTGTGAGTAGAAGAAAGGGGGGAAAGAGATAGCAAGATGTGACGATGGATTGGATGTGTAAGGGGTGAGAGAGAATAAACAGGCTACAAATCTTAGAGGCTAGAAGAAGGGTGGTATCCTTGGACACGATGAGTTTGAAATCTCTGAGACATCCAGTTAGAAACTAACTGAAATTCAGGGGAGCTGTTGCCTCAGCACATAAATTTACAGGTCGTTTGCCTCAGAGTAATAAAGGCACAGGAGATGATGGGAGGGGAGGGGGAAGAGAAGGAGAGACCCCCATGATAGCCCCACAGTTAGGGCATGGCATGGAGGAGAGGGAAGGAGGAGTCGCACAGCTAGCAGGGAAATTAAAATACTGTACTGTGAACGAGGAGAAGATGGGGAGTATCCAGGAGGATACCTTCTGGTGGTCAGCAGCATCAGATGTAGTAGGTCAAGGTGGCTGAGAAGTGGGAAGAAGGAAGATGGTGGAGTAAGGACAGGGGGGAGTAAATAGTAAAGCAGAAAAGACTTAATGATTTTAAGAAGCTGAGGTTAAGAGAGCAGAAGGAAACTTCAGAATGGGGTAGAGGCAGTCATAACCTCTTCTCTTTTATGTTGTCTTGATAACCCTATCTCACCTGCCATGGATTCATGGTCATCTCTGTGCAGATGCCCCCCAGATATCTAAAGCAAGCTCTGGTATCTTTTCTGAGTGTCAATCCCACATCATCAGATGTCTATTTTAAAGTAAAACTGGATGTTTTAGAGACATCTTCAATTCATCGTATCAAAAACTCTTCTTTTCCCCCCAAACCGCCTTACTTAAAAATTTCCATGTTGCTGGAATCAACCTTCCAGTCACTGTGGATCCCAGCCTTATTCTGATCCTTAGCCCCTCACCCCACAGATCTAGGCTGTTGCCACATCTTGTCATTTCTTTCTACACAACACACACAGTGATTTCAAGAGGAATGTGCGCTGCTGATGGGGGGAGGGGAGCTTTGACAGATGCTGGAGTCATTCATCAAGCATCCTTTGGCCACTATCCCTGCTTCTGAGTCCCTGGACTTAAATGAGAAGAAAAGCTGAGTACTTTGGTGTCATGCACTGATGTATAGGCACTCCTGTTTGCATTAAGAGTACAGGGGAACCAAAAAAGGCGCTCTGTAAGACTAACAGAATGTATTTCAATTTTTCACCGTATAGGCATTGACTGCCTACCAGAACATCTTGAAATTTCATCTGGTAGCTGTCTAAACTGCTCACTGCCACCATATTTTCTATATGATTTGCCAGGGCCCTTGCCGAAGGGAGACAATTTCAACTGACGTTAGGAGCTACTTTCTTTATTCTGCCCCAGAACTTTTCCTTCTCTCTCCTCACTACACAGATTTCAAGACACAGGGAACGTGAAGAGCAGGGCTCTACCACAAAACATTTGGGGACTGCTGTCTTTTGGCAAAAAATCCTCAGAGCCATTCTTGTGAAAAGGGGGAAAATAAAGCTCAGCTGAAATCATCTCTCCGTGCTCTAAATTCCTGTCCAGGTTGTTGTGAGACCATGAACCAGAAGCACAGGCTTAGCTGTTGTCACTCTGATCTCGATGAGTATGGGCACAGAAAGGGAGAGGGGGCTGTCTAAGGAGGCAGAGAGGTTTGAAGGTCAGAGCATAGGTGAAATAAATGTTTCATAAGAAATTAATTTAAAATACATTCAACATCATTTGGCACTGTTAGTAAACATTGGTGACCCCTAAAGAAGGGCAGGATTCTTCCTTTGTACACTTAGAAATTGGAGTAGACCAGACAGAAAAGAGCTCAAATGGTTAAATCATGAAACAAGCGAACATTAATGTAATTCTTTGTGTGAGAGATGCGTTATTTTAAAGTTGTGTGTAATTAGATTAATATTTACTTGTAATTTTACGCTAATAAGCCTCTTTTGTGAAGAGAATAGCTTCTTGCTGAGTTCCCTGTTTCAGTTTCAGATGTGTGCAGATGGGCCCTTTCAGTGCACAGTAAACAAGTTATTAAAGGTACATAGATTTGAAAAGCCTAAATCGCACTTAAAAGGAAGCCAGGTGCCCTCTTGGGGCACCCTCACGTGGTAGTTTTTGTGCCCGAGGCTGGCCCACGCCACTCTGGACTCGTGAGCTTAGGGCAGGCCGAGACCACGCCGCCTTCGTCGTCGTTCTCTACCCGGAGCCCGGCAGGGCTCGGCAAGAGCCAGGCAGTCAGTCTGGGCTGAGTGAGACTGAGTCTTCACGGTGGTGAAAAGAGAGAGCCAGACTTCCCGTGCTCACTTGGGCTCTCTTACTCTGTTTTTAGACCCTAGATAATCTTACAAGCAAGACTTATTTTGTGATTAGCACATTTATTGTTCAGCATTTAGTTTGCATGCAGAACAGTTTTCCTTCCTTTATAAGAAGCAGCATTTCCCGTTTTATGTAAATAGGTTGTTTTTAGCAAACCTTTTATTTCATAATTAGTATAAAAATAAGCACTCATTGATTGTTCCAAATAGGTTTATAATTTATATGAATAAAATGTTTCACTGTGCTGTGAATAGTAAATTCAGTGTAACTTTGAGCAAGCTACTGAGGGTCCCCAAGCCTCAGTTTTCTTCATCTGTAAAATGAAACATTTGTCATAGACAATTACCAGTTTCCTTCTAGTACTGAAATTTTGTGATCTGTCTCTTTTCATTGATGCATAACTCCTATCAGTTCAAGACTTCCAACTTATGTAAAACTTGAAGATACGTAACTACATGTACTATAAATATCAGAAATGTAATAAAGCCTTTAAAGAATATGGACAATAGAATTGTGAAGATGAACATATTTGATGTTGTAAATATCCTTTATCAAAAAAAATTGAATCTCAGAAAAGAGGTATATGATTGGAGTTACTAATGTTAGGAATGTAATTTTCTATGGTGTTTTATAATTATTATTCACTTCAATAGTTTGTTTAAAATGTTGTAAGATTTTTTCATCCTGTCATTTGTGATGTTGCCTCTCAAGAAATATGTTCTTATGATTTTCCTCTTGTCTTTAGGGTTTTCTCATTCAGCATTTACCTTTGGTATAGAAAGCCATATCAGCCAGTCTAATATCAATGGTGCCCTGGTTCCACCTGCTGCTCTGATTTCTATCATCCAGAAAGGCCTGCAGTATGTAGAGGCAGAAGTCAGTATTAATGAGGTATGGTCGCTTTCTTTAAATAAAATGGCTTTTCTCTCTATTCCACTCAAATGCCATGTAAAAAAAAGTTCCAGGATATGGTTGAGTTACTTCGTGTTCCTTGTCGATGATGTTCGTGCTGAGCACTCTGTCAGCCCGGCGCAGGGTCATGTTTGGTGTCGAGATGTTTAGGGCCTTCCCCACGCTTGTCCGCTTTAGCCTGATTGGGCCCCCCTCCCCGGGTTTCCTTCCTCTTTCCTAAGCTTAAAAATCTTTTCTCACTGTCTTTGTTACCTGTTGAATTTTTACCCAGTTCACTTGTTGCTTCCTCCATAAAAGCCTCCCTGGTTTCCCCTCGACCCCGCGTGGCGGTGTGTCTCATAGCCCGCCAGTGCACAGCCCCGGTACAAAGTGTCGTTTGTGTCTCTGAGTCTGATTCTCTTGGCCTGTGAGGGGGGGGGTTGAGGGTTTCAGCTCAGCATCTAGCACAGCCTCGTCTGCACAGTCGGTCACCATTTTCCAATCATTCATGGAATGAATGATCCTTCTCCCTGATAATATGTCTTTGTATTTAGATAATAAGACTGATTGTCTTGTTTTTTTAAATTAACCGTTCATCGGAAGAAGAATCTTTTTGGTGCTCGGGCTGGGGACCAGCCGCTTCCCTAGAGACCCTAGACTCCTAGTTAGTCAGTCCTTTCCATCCCTGCCCTCTGTGGCAGGCACGGGGCTGCCTTCCTCCGCCGGCTTCTCTGGCAAGAAAGGTTCCTGAGGAGGACCCGAGTGCTGTGAAATTTGATCCATGATTGTTGGAGAGATTAGAGTTAAAGTTATTGTTCGATTTTGTTTCTCCAAATGTTTTCAGAGTAAAGCAACTGTATTTTTTCTTATTATTGTTTCTTGCCAAGAATATTCATTCTAGTAGATAGATTAGGAGGATCTCACTAAGTAAGGAGACTTCCTGAGCTAATTAACTTTGAAAAGAGTCATGTTATCAGTAATTTCTGTAGCTGAAAAACCCTCTTGATAAGAAAGTGGTTTTACTTTTATGGTATCCAAATAGTCTTAGCAAACAAACCCAGGTATCTATATGTAATCACAAAGGAAATAGATGAACTCTTCAAGCTTGTAGCTATATAAAAATTCCATGAAGCTAAAAAAAAATACAGGAGTTTGGGAGTCAAGAGAATTCTAATCTGTTTGCAACTACCTTTTTTGACCAGGAAAGCTTGTTAACCATTTGAAACAATAATTTCTTCATCTGTAAAATAAGGCAATTTTACTAGATCTGGAATTCTTAACCTTTTCTTCAGGATGTAGACTCCTTTGGATGCAGTCAGAAGCCTAGGGCCTCTTCCCAGAGTCATGTTTTTAAATGCCTAAGACAAAATACATAAGATTGCAAAGGAAACCAAAAATATTTAAATAATTATAAACATAATAAAATAACTGCATTTTCAGAACCGAGGCTAAGAACCCCCACACCAAATAATGTATTTGCAGTATGAAATTCTCCGATTCCAGTGAATCTTCGTAAAAGATTATTTTGACCAGACCCACCTTTAAAAAAACATTCCAGTGTCCCGTGGTTATTGTTTTAAGTGCTAGGCTGTCCTTATCCTATGATCTTGCCTTTGGAAATGCTGGTGTTGTATTCTTGTTGAGTTGTGACTGACCTTTTGTGACCTCATTTAGGGTTTTCTTGGCAGAGATTCTGGAGTGGTTTGCATTGACTTCTCCAGTTCATTTCACAGATGAGGAAACCAAGGCAAACCAGGGCTAAGTGATTTGCCCAGGGCTACACAACTACTAAGTGTCTGAGGCCAGATGGTACGTCATCCACTGAGCCCGCTAGCTGGCTCTGTTTTATTTTTATTTGGCGCTAAACTATTTAAAATAGATCATAAATGAAACTTAGTACAGTGCAGTGAGTGCTGTATTTGGAATTGGAAGATGACCTCAGCTTGATTCCCAGATCTGCCATTTAATTCTTGTATGTGATCTTGGGCAAGTCACGTAACCTCTCTAGGCCTTAATGTCTTCATTTTTAAAGTGAGAGGATTGAACCTAATGGCCCCCGAGATTCCTTCCGGCTCCAAATCTGTGATATCCAACCAGACATGTGTCGTCTCCGCACTGGTACCTGGCTCTTGTCTTTTAGAAGTAGGCACGGATTTCCTAGTTTCCACCTTAGCTGTGTCTACACTCCGCTAAAAGCATTTAGTTGAAATTAAAAGTCGTCAGTCAGGGTTTTTATAGAATGTAAGCTCCTTGAGGGTAGGCACTGTTCAGTTTTTGTCCTTGTATCCCAGTTACGTAGCATAGGGCCTGGCCTGGAGCAGGCATTCAGGAAATAAGGGCTGGCTGATTGCTCAGTGCTTTTTCCTTCCCTTCCTCTTGGGAACCCTAAGAACATGATCAGAGTCCTTTTGTACAGTAAAGATCAGGATCCACATGGGTTGCCTTTGGAATTGTTTCCAGTTCTAAAATTTTCCAGTGCCATCAGCATAAGAAGAATTTGTCCTTTACTGTAATCTTTATTTTTCTTCCCCCTGACTTTTCAAACTTAGGATGGTACCTTGTTTGATGGACGACCTATAGAGTCTTTGTCACTGATCGATGCCGTGATGCCTGATGTGGTACAAACCAGACAGCAAGCGTACAGAGATAAGCTTGCCCAACAACAGGCTGCAGCTGCTGCTGCCGCCGCTGCCGCCACAACCAATCAGCAGGGTTCAGCGAAAAACGGAGAAAATACTGCAAACGGAGAAGAAAACGGAGCTCATAGTATAGCAAGTAAGCCAAGCCCTAGGCGTGGTGTGATGGACATCGCAGGGAGTTCTAGGTTGCGTCCAGTGGAGAGTGACATTCTCAAACCTCAGTGAAATTCTCTATGTGGGTCAGTCAGCGTAAACCTAGATAATAAAACCAATGTGTCTTTCAGTCATTTTAAAGATTTTAAAGTGTGCTCAGAGAGCTGTTCAATTCTGGCAAGAGATGCTTTTCCAGTTACTGCCTCACATGACTGAGTACGTTGCAATTTGGGCAAGGGCCTTTGTTTTTCTGGCACACTTTGCTTATTACCCAGTAATTTATTATCATGCCAAAGCATCAGTTAAGAGGTTATCACTTTGGCTTATTTAAAAAGATGGAAAATGTATCTTTCCTGTAAAATTCCTAGCCCCCTTTTAAAATTCCTAAGTTAAAGAACAAAACAAAACACAAAACACCTTAGGAAGCTCTAAATATAACTCAGCTGTTTCTTCCAATACACCATAAGAATGATATATCAGCAGCCCCTACTGGCAGAAGCAAAGCATGGTCTTGTCCTGGAGTATATTTCACTCCAGAGATGTGTATTGGTTTGGTCCACAGCGTTGAGGCGAAGTGTCCCTGCCCCTCTGCTGGCTCTGTCTGGATTGTCCAGCTCTGATGTTTGAAATGTTAAAGTCATATGAGTAACTAAAGCATGTGCTGCATTTAAGCGTGATGTGTTTTTCATTCTTACTTGCCCCCTGAAGAAGCGTATGAAAAAAACCCAGCGACCTTTGTTTATGTGTGTGACATTATTCTCTTATTATTGGTGTTTAATTCTGTTCAACCCAACAACTGTGAAGTACCTGCTCTGTGTGTGAGGCACTGGGAATATAAAGACAGAGGGAGAAAAAATCTCGTTTTATCACCAAGGATACTTGTTACACTAAATATATCTTATTAAAAAAAGGAGCAAATATCACAGATTTCCCTTTTACCCTTTAAGAGCAACAGGTTCTACTTAAATGGTACATAGTGCTAATTTATAGATCAAAAACACTTTTATTCCTGATTTTATAACTTCTTTGTAAACATTTTTTCTGCTACTAATTCTTTTTTTAAAAAAAAATTAATTTATTTTTAGTTTTCTGCATTTAGTTCCATAAGCTTTTGAATTTTAAATTTTCTCCACCTCCCTCCCTTCCCCCCTCCCCCAGATGGTGTGCAATCTGATATAGGCTCTACATATACATATTAAGCATATTTTCAAATTAGTCATGTTGTTAAAAAAAAAAAAGAATTAGAACCGATGGGATGAACCATGAGAAAGAAGAAACAAAACAAAAACAAAAAAAGAGAGAGCAAATAGTATGCATCGATCTGCATTCAGACTCCATAGTTCTTTCTTTGGATGTAGATAGCATTTTGCATCATGAGCCTTTTGGAATTGTCTTAAAACCTTGCATTGTTGAGAAGAGCTAAGTCTGTCAAAGTTAGTCATTGCACAGTGTGGCTGTAACTGTGTATAGTGTTCTCCTGGTTCTGCTCATCTCACTCAGCATCAATTCGTATAAGTCTTTGCAGGTTTTTTCTGAAGTTTGCCTGCTCATCATTTCTTGTAGCACAGTGGTATTCCATTACATTCACATACCACAACTTGTTCAGCCATTCCTCATTTTATGGGTGTCCCTCAATTTCCAATTCTTGGCTGCCACAAAAAGAGCTGCTTTAAATATTTTTGTACATGTGGGTTCTTTTCCCATTTTTATGATCTGTTTGGGATACAGTGCTAGAAGTGGTATTTCTGGGTCAAAGGGTGTGTAATAAACCCTTTGGGTATAGTTCCAAATTGCTCTCCCGAATGGTTAGATTAGTTCACAGCTCCACTAACAGTGAATCAAAGTATTCCAGCATTCCCACATCTTCTCAGGCATTTGTAATTTTCCTGTTTTGTCGTGTTAGCCAATCTGACACGTGTGATATGGTACCTCAGATTTGTTTTGATTTACATTTCTCTAATCAGTAGTAATTTAGAGCATTTTTTCATGTGACTGTAGATAGCTTTAATTTCTTCCTCTGAAAACTTCCTGTCCATATCCTTTGACCATTTATCAGTTGGGGAATGACTTGTGTTCTTGAATCAGTTCTCTCTATATTTTAGAAATGAGCCCTTTATCAGACACTGGTTGTAAAAATTCTTTCTTAGTTTTTCTGCTTCCCTCCTAATCTTGGTTGCATTGGCTTTGTTTGTGCAAAAACTTTTCAATTTAATGTAACCAAAATTATCCATTTTGCATTTCACATTGTTCTCTATCTCTTCTTTGGTCATAAATTCTTCCATTTTCCATAAATCTGATAGATAAACCATTCCTTGCTCTCCCAGTTTGCTTATAGTATCAGCCTTTATATCTAAATTATAAACCCATTTTGACTTTATTTTGGGATACGGTATAAAATAATTGGTCCATACCCAGTTTCTGCCATACTGTTTTCCGATTTTCCCAGCAATTTCTGCCAAATAGTGCTACTACTAATTCTCTTTACAGATAACCATACAGATATGATGGAGGTGGATGGAGATGTTGAAATCCCCCCAAACAAAGCTGTGGTGTTACGGGGTCATGAGTCAGAAGTATTCATCTGCGCCTGGAATCCTGTTAGTGACCTTCTAGCCTCAGGGTATGTTTCTCACAATGAAGCAAATCTGTGATTCAGTCTAAAGAATTTTATAAACCTGTAGTTTTAACCCAAAGTATTGATCGGGGAAATATTTCTTGGGATTTTTGGAGTCTTCAAGGTTGTCACATTCTGGGAGCACTGAGGCTCTTCTGGAAGGAAGTGTTTGTTATTCACTCTTCCTCCAGCCCTGACTAGTTTGTGAATGCTGCACTCTTAACTTGATGAGGATGGTAAACCATTTTTCCTGATCTCTAGATCTGGTGACTCAACAGCAAGAATATGGAATCTGAGTGAGAACAGCACAAGTGGCTCAACCCAGTTAGTCCTCCGCCATTGTATAAGGGAAGGTGGGCAGGATGTGCCCAGCAACAAAGACGTGACCTCCCTCGATTGGAATGTAAGTACGCATGCACACACAAACATCTGCACAGACAAGCTAGAAGTGCTGCCTAAAATCACCCCGATTTGCTAACCACAAGTTATTTGCCTAATTTCTTAGTAAAAATGAAAGGCCAAGTGAATTGAGTGGATTTTGGAGGTCTAGCTTTAACATTTTTTGACTCTCCTTATCAGGGTCAGACTTATCTTCTTTATGCTAAGAAGTCTTTGCTAAGTTAAAGCAGCAAGAGGGTAAAATTTTCATGGGAAAATAGGAACTCCCTTATCTGATTCCTCATTTTTGAACTATTGATTCCTGGCTAGGTTATGCTGAAAACTGGAGTAATTTAAAGTGTGTAGCCTATAGATTTTCACATATGGCCCACTGCTGTATTTGTCTTTATTTTTGTGTCAACTCCAACAGGCTGCATATCCCCAGCGGGCTTCCTCAGAAGACTGTTATCTCTAGGGGAATGGAGTGGGGAAGGAAGGGAGAAGGGAGTTCCCTAGACTCAGATTATGACTGTTGTCTGAATATCCAGGCTTCCATTTCTTCAGCATGTGACCGTCCAGTCTTTTCCTGAACTCTGTCTTTTGAGACAGCTTTCTTGAGTTTCCTTACAGCATCTTTCTGAGCTCATTCCAAGGGGGTAACACATTGACATCTGCTTGAAAACAGATTCCCTAGAACCTAGAGGGAGAGCAACCTTTTAGAACTTTTGGAATATGATGTTGAATCGTTTCACTAGGTAGTCTACCAGCTGTTCAAAAATGCAAGAATTTGCAAACTGAGATGGGGGCCCAGGATCATAAAGTACATCTTTGGCTGTATTGGCAACACCTTGAGCAGGTCACTTAACAGGCCTGGGTTTCAGTTTCCTCCTTTATGAAATGAATGTTTGCCTCTGAAGTTAGCCTCTGAAAGCCCTTCCAGCTTTAGATCTGCCCTCCTGTAAGTATCTGTGTATTGGTTTCTAGACACAAACAGATGGTCTCCCTGACCACAAAGGATGGAAACCCAGGGTCCTTGGACCAGACATCAGGGCTAGGTGATCTTTTGAGGTCTAACATGAACTCATTACTTTCTGATAGTTTTGGGAAGGGCCCACTGAAAGGTGGCTTACATTCCTTCTCTCACCCTAAGGTTATTCAGTGGAGCCCCAGCACACACCGTGGCTAGAGTTTCAGTTCACACATGAGACTGGCTCTCTCTTTCCAGGGCTGTACCTGAGAGGGCCAAGTTCAGCTCTCTGAGCCCAGAAAAGATCTCACCGCTGTTCTCCCACTCTAAAAATCTTGTTTTCTGCATTTCAGTAGTGATAAAACCAGCTGCCAGCCTTTCTTGTCCTTTTTTCCTCTTTTTTAAAAATTCTTTCTGATTTGGATAGCAGTGGGAAAGAACTAAGGAAGGAAAGAGTTCATTGTTTCTGTCTTTCTTTCAACAATAATGGAGTTAGAAGTTTAATTTTCTTCCTCTACTACATCCAGAATTTCACATCAGAAGTTTTGTCTTTTTGCCATTACATAATTTGTGCTTTTCAAAAAAGTTTCATCTTTGTATATATGTGGCAGGAAGTAAGGGCCCCCCACCCCCAGAACCTGAAGAAAAGAAATATCTGAATATTTGAATATCTTGACATGTAAGCTTAGTCTCTTTAAAAATGTGCATACCAATTTTGAATTCTGTCAGTGAAAAAACAATCCTCTTTTTCTAACAGAGTGAAGGCACACTTCTTGCCACTGGGTCATATGATGGATTTGCCAGAATATGGACTAAAGATGGTAAAACAAATAAACAAACAAAAAAGTTACATTTTGTGTTCATTTTTCCTCTTGTGTATTACACGCTTCCAAATAGTTAAAATGTTTTTGTCTGCTTAAACATCAGGTAATCTTGCTAGCACCTTGGGGCAACATAAAGGTCCTATTTTTGCATTAAAATGGAACAAGAAAGGAAATTTCATTCTGAGTGCAGGAGTGGACAAGGTAAGAGAAAATGAAACTCTGCAGAGCTTAATATGTGTAAAGTATTCATGAAAGTTTATTTTTTTCCCGTTTTGTCAATGACATTGCAAATCATAAATGATTAGGACACAAAGTAGTTTGTACTTGTGAAGAACGAGTATTTTATGCAGCCTTTATAGCGTAGGTGGAGATGCTTTTGATTGTCCATAGACCCACCCCCAGAAATACTTTGACAAAGACCACCTTTTGGCTTTAATCTTTAGGACCACATTTCCCTCTGGTTGCAGTGGGAGCAGGAGTGGGTGGGCCACACTTTCTCTCTTGTAGCACATCTGTGGCATGACCCCATGGACAAAGCCTAGCAGCACCCTGAGCCTTGCTGGGAAGGCCCCTGGGGGTCACACCTCTCAGCTGTTTGTCAGTGTCAGGGCTAAAAATAACTAAGCCCTTTTCTGATGCAGTGCATTCTAACTCCAGCAAGGCTAATTAATCTGGAATGGTTTCAGCCTATAATTAACTTTTTCCTTATCCCCTAAATTTCTTCTTATCCCTTCCCCAAATGTGGAGGAGGCACTGATGGGAACATGGTAGAATATCTCTGTGAAGGGAGAAGGCTAGGTCCTTTAAGTCTGAGGTTAACAGAAAGAGGGGGGCTCCTTCAAATTAATAGACATTTATTACACAGCTCTTTTGTGGCAGCCACTGTCCAAGACACAAAAACAGTCTGTGCCTTCAAAGAGCTTAGCCTCTCCTGGGGGGAGGGCATGCAGTAAGAAGAATCATCTGGGTATGACGTTAGTGAGTGGAAGTGGGCACCATGCCAGGTGAGTGGCACAGAAGGGCAGGCCATGAGCTGACCCAGGCCTCTACAGGCCACTCAGCTTCTCTTTAAAACAGGGTTTCCAGAAATCCTGGTCTGGCCAGACACTTCCTTATCATAGGTCACTTTTTCCTTTGGTCACTTTTTTGTCCCCCAAAGTTTTGTTTATTTTTGAAGTAATGAAATGAAAATAAGAAAAAGTGTGCCAAGGTAAGCAGAGGGCTCTTTGGAGTTAGAAAGGTCTGGATGCAAGTCCCCTCTGACATACACCGACTTTGTGAGCCTGGGCAGTTACCTCAGTGACTTGGCGCACCATGGTAGCTTCTGATTTGCCCTGGTAGAAAGAATTCTCCTACCTCAAGTTCAGTATGCAAAGGAAAAAAAAAACCCAACAGTCCAGATACAAGCACACAGGAAAACACTTGTCTTATATCCTTATTTATATACTTATATTTTAACTTGGAATTAAAGGATATTTTGATAAGTATCTCAGTATTTGTTCTTATATTTTTAAAAAGTGATTTGTTTTATATCATCGCTTTCACTATACAGCAATAGAAAATAGATTGAGTTTTGAGTTGTTAGGCTGACTCAATTTAAAATTCTTCCTTTGCCACTTAGTAGTTGTGAGACCTTGGGCAAGTCACTTCCACTCCCAAGTCTTCCATTAATCTATTTTACAAATGGGGATAATAATAATACCTGCTTTGCTTGTTGATTGAGTCATGAGAGATTGCTTGTGTCTACAAAGTGCATGGTAACTGGAAAGCACGATGGCTGCTTATTGTGGGCCAGCTCTTCTGCTCTTCTTTCTATCTATCCTTCTGTGGGTTGCCAGATTATCAGTTCCTCCTTCCTCCTTGCCTCTCCCTCAGCACCTGGGACAGCACTTTGGAAAGAAGGCCTTAGTGTTTGCCTAGGGCATGTTTGGCCCATGTCCCTAACAACTCAAAGTAGCGTGTGTTAGTTTAACCCCACTATAAGTGTGTCCACCTTGAAATATCATTATAGACTCCTCAGAAACAGCTTCAACAAGAACTTAGAATAGTGCAGTCAGGAGGCAGTCACCTGAGATCTGCACATCATCTGGCTGATCAAGTTACCAGCTGAATAGTAGTAACTTGAAGTGTTTTGTTTTTAATGCGGTTGTGTGAGTGAAGTAGGATATTGAGGAAGTATATTTAAAAATATGAGGGTTTTGGGTTTATGCAGGTCAGCCTTTTGTAATGATTATTCAGCAAGTGTTTATTAAGTATAAGCTACACACAGAATATTCTGCTCATCACTAGAAGTAATCAAGCATTTATTAAAGGCCTGCTTTGTACTGGTCCTTGGGCCAAGCACTGGGCCTACAGAGAGAAAGATGAAACAGTTCCTGCCTGCTACTGACAGGCCAGCCTTCTGTTGGGAGGGTGAATGGCAAGCAGCGTCTCTACAGAAATAAATTGGGAGATAGAGAAGGTCTCCTTTGGGAACGGCTCCATGTAGTGTGTCTTAAGTAGTGTGCCCACTCCGATTTTTAGTCTAGCAAGGGATCTATTGTGAATAATCCAGAAGTTCAGAAGAGATGGGAGCAAAATATGCAGGAGCTCCCAGCGAGGGGAAATGGAGAAATTCTTGGCAGACCTGAGTCTGGAAGGTTTCCTAGAGAAGAGGTGATTTTTCAGCAGTTCCTAGTTTTTGGAACTTGATCATCTCAGTTTCTTCAGGGAAAAACTTGGTGGTTAGGATGAGAAGTCAGAGATGGGGAAAGGCCTGCTCCTGGAGGCACTCCGTCCAGAAGAGGCACTTTGCAGCCTCGCAGCCTGCTGTGTGTCGAGACCATTGTTGCAGAGTCTGAAACTTAAAATTGCATAGGAAAAAGCAGTTCCCAAATATTAGACTTCTTTCTGAAAGTGCTCAGCATAATCATCTTCTTTACAGTAAGTTAGAAGTTTAAAGATAGATTTTGTAGTTATTGTATGTCACTTGAATAAAGCTTGGTGTTTATTTTGGAGGAAGCATAAATAATGCAGTTTTCCCTTTTCAGTTTTGTAATTCCATTTTCTTTTCTTTCGAAAATAAACAAAATTATAGACCACAATTATCTGGGATGCACATACTGGTGAAGCCAAGCAGCAGTTCCCTTTTCATTCAGGTAAAATATCCTTTACAATTCTCATGAACCTTTTTGTTCTTTTTAAAAAAAAAATTCACATGAACATGAACAGTTTGGCATTTTAGAATCCAAAGACTCTCACAGGGTTATTTTTTCCTTCGTACATGAAATACTTATAGAAAACAATACTAGAAGAAATTTTATAATGTAAATAATTTTAAGATAACATGTATAATAATGTAGATAATAATAAAGAGTTGACAATGACCAGGTTACTCCTGCATTTTAAAGAAGAAAACATTATTCATGATTCTCACTCATTATAAGTGTGTGTTTATATCTCTTAATTGGCCAGAGACTTTGTCCAGGACAAACAGCCCAAACTTTTCGCATTAGATATATTCCTCGTAGCATTGAGTGTGGTTTAAAAAGTTTATCTGTCTGTCTGCCTATCTATATATTTGGTACTCAACACATAATACCCACACATTCAGAAGTCGTGACAGTTGTCCCTTAGTGTGACTCACTCTCATTATCAACCAAATTGGATATTTTATACCTGGCACACCATTCGTAACCATTTTGTTGGATGTTTTCACCAGTTCTAGGATGCTTGAGTAGTCATATTAGGGATTACATTGCTCTGAATGCAAAGAACTGGGAAACATAGAAAATGTGGTTAGTTGGTTTTCCCCCCCATAGAATTGAGGTTATGCAAATTCCTCTAATAGTCAAGGTATACTGTGGGCTTTTAGCTCTGCAATCATTATAAATGTTGGTTGATCCTAATGACAAATGATAAGGAAATTTTGCCTGCTAGGCCAGGAGAAAAACATGTATCTTTGAAGTTTTTTTACATGCCAGTGACAGTTTAAAATGAGGAGGTATTGACAGCCCAGACCCAGTGCTGTCTTTTACGAAGTTCCACTGAGGGCAGCTTTCTGTCTCCAGGCCTAAAGCCTCACAGCTTATTTTTCAAAACCCGTCGTCTTAGGCCCTGGGCCAGTTGTGTGGCATTTTCAGCGTGAGTTAGCAGGCTTGCTACAGTGCACCGTGTGCTGATAAAGTCCGTAGCTGTCTTCATCACAGCCTTTCTCATGTTTCAGCATAGAGAAAACTTATCTTTTATTTAGACTAACAAGTATTGACTCTATCATATGCCCTCTGTCCTGTATGGATGATAAGCCAGGTTGAGTGCAGTTACTTTTTCAGGGGGGGAGTGGGATACCTTGAAACATCCCTTTTCTTCTGAACACCTGTAAAATGTATCATGAAGAGTTGACCTTTTAGTTGTATTTTTAGTCGCCTTTTGTTTTTAAGAACCATACCTGGCGCAGTAACCCTTTGTCCCTCTGCTTCTCAGCGCCGGCACTGGACGTGGACTGGCAGAGCAACAACACCTTTGCATCTTGCAGCACCGACATGTGCATCCATGTCTGTAAATTAGGACAAGACAGGCCTATTAAAACATTCCAGGGACACACAGTAAGAAACTTTGTCTTTCTTCATGGAATTTGGATGGAGATGTTTTTAAATTTATGGTTGGGGAAGTTAAGGAAGTTATACTGAACTTTGTTTTCATGCGTATGATGAAAAATTAAGTATGAATGATTATTTTTAGAATGAAGTAAATGCTATCAAATGGGACCCAACTGGTAACCTTCTGGCCTCCTGTTCTGATGATATGACTTTAAAGGTAATTTAAATAGAGGCTTTTATTTTTGTTTCTTTGGGGGAGTGTGTGTGTGTGTGTGTGTGTGTGTGTGTGTGTGTGTGTGTGTGGAGGTGGGGAGGTGGGGAGGGACAGCCACAGAGACTATTCTAAAGCTCTCAGATTTGAGAATTTCTGATGTGGTATTTTCAAGCCTGGCCATGTAGAGTCTTTTGTGTTTTATCTTTCTCACATTTCTCTTTCTAAAATATATGGTAAGGGTTATTGATTGCAGTCAGCCTTTCAGTGGAAGGGGCTTCTTTGTCTCACTGGAAGTCACTTTGTAACGTCTGCCTTTCAAGCACATGATGCTGTGCAGAATGAGGCCTTGATTATAGGAGAGTTTGAGATTTTCTTTGCACTAATATGGAAGGTGATCTACACGGTTAATTTTTGACTTGTAGACATAACACTCATGCTGTCAGAATATTTTTGAGAATGTTTTATTGTATAGGCTAAGATAAAAGCTGCATTGGTAAATGTTTACCAATACTTAGCAATCTTTGTTTTCTCCTACCGTGTTTTGTAAGTCACTCCTAGCCATATAGAAACTCACCTTTTGAGGAAGGGTGTTTTAAGTTCCTGCTTCGAGTCATAGATTCGCCGAGCTGTGAATCACACTGCTGTTGTTCTTGTCTGGCTGATACGCAGTCTGGTTAAATCACCTGACTGAAATCTCTACAGAGCATCCTTATCCTGACTGCAAACAGGACTTTCTTGTGTTACCATCACCATGAAATCTGAGCTCTTGGCCCTTCTTTCTCTGCCATAAGCTGAGAAATATATGGAAAGAGAGGAAAGGAGCAGTGCCTCTGCCTTATTTGGTGCCTACCTGTGATTACTGGCCTGTATTTGCAGTGAAGAGATGAATTCTCTCAAACTGTGCTTGAGTACCTTCAGGGGTGAACGGTCCTGGGCACTTATGCAGGGGAAAATAGAAATGTACCACATCTAACAAACAGTGAAGTTGAAAAGGTTTCAGACCCCTAACTGGTATGGGGCAGTAGTGCTGTTACATTTCATTCTGCCCATTCTGTCTCGACTCCTCCCTCTATCCCAGCACCTGGAGGTGGGCCCAGTTGGAAAGTTCTGGGTGCTATACATAGGAGAACCTCTCCTGCTGTCTGGGCACCAGCCAGTTGGAAAGCTGGAAGACTTTGCCAAACTCCCAGTCCCAGAGATGCAGTCATTTTTCATGTGTGCTCACTCACAACTTTGACCCAGCCAAGTATTTAAATGTGGTACTTCCAGCCTACACTCAGCCATTTGGCTGCCTTTGGGCCTTGGGCTGGTTTTTCATCTGGGCCTCACTTCTCTCATCTGTAAATGTGAGGGTCTCGCCCTACGTGATGTTTCACCTGCATCCCTCTAACAGTCTGAGGATGGAAGAGGATTTATCTTCATTTTTCCTCTTTTAGATATGGAGTATGAAACAAGAGAGTTGTGTCCATGATTTGCAAGCACATAATAAAGAAATTTATACTATCAAATGGAGTCCCACAGGACCAGGAACAAACAACCCAAACGCCAACCTCATGCTGGCCAGGTAATGTTTCACGGACTGCAGAACAGTGGGTTTGGGGGGGGGGGGGGTTGCTCTTACTGTTTTTTTCCAAATGTGGTTCCTCCATATGAGTTTCCTGCATTCAGCATTCTCTGTCTTCAGAGACAGCGCACCAGCTTAGATCTCACGACAGAAGAAGAGCTGGCTGGTAATCCAGGCTCGCAGCTTCCTTCCTCAATTCCTTTGCAAAATGAGGATGTTAGCTTAGGTTCTCAAAGTTCTGCTCTAGCTCTGAATTCTATAAGGAAATGGGAAATTAGAGAGAGACCTCAAGACATTATCTGCCTCACCGTGCAGGAAAACTTGGAGAGCTGTATAATTTTCAGAATGTATTTTAAGAAAGCATCCTTATTAAATTGAGGGATACTGTTTTATTTCTCAAGCTGTATAGAATAATTTTGAAAATACAGACATAGTCCTACTTGAAAGCACTTTTTTCTCAACAGCATCAGCATGACTGGCCTCAGTTTGAATGATTCCTTGGGGCCATTCTCTGGGATTTTAACGGAATAGGCTTGATTCTCTTTGTCATCTGAACCCTAGCCTCTGTAGAGACCAGGGCCCCACAGGTTCCCTTGGCTCCCAGCACTCGGGCCACGTGCTTTCTCTGTTTTGTTGTTTGTTTGCTTTCTCCTGGGAGCCTCTTAGCTGTTCCCTTGAATCCTGAAGTAGGCCGCTCACTCCTGGAGCTGAGCTGCAAGAAGGCCACTTATCTCCCATTGTCATTAGGTTACATGTTTCCTGGACATGGGAGGAATAAAGAGAAACATCATTTTACTTTTATGGTGCAGCCTTCTTCCTCTCTCTCTTCTCTTCCTTGTTCTGACCCTTACAGTGCGTCCTTTGATTCTACTGTTCGGTTATGGGATGTGGACCGGGGCATCTGCATCCACACTTTGACAAAGCACCAAGAACCTGTGTACAGTGTGGCTTTCAGTCCTGATGGCAGGTACCTGGCAAGCGGCTCCTTTGACAAATGTGTGCACATCTGGAACACTCAGGTACGCTTTCAGAGATTGGCCCTGGATTTAAATGCCTGACTGCACTAAAATTAAACATAATCTTCCATAAGAACAGTAGTTAGAACTTAAATTCTATTTTCAGATAACAGATGAGACAGCTTTTGTCATAGAGTAAAGACATGTTTTCACTCCACATCTTGTTGGTTGTTTGGGCTTTGGTTGCTGCTGGTGACTTTTTCCTTTTCATAACTGGAAGACATTGGGCACCATGTAAAAGTTTGCTGACAGATTGGTTTTAATTCAGGATTCAAACTCCCAGTTAGACCCATGCCACGTCAGACCACTGGTCCAGCAGTTATGAGTCCTTTCCTTCCTTCTGGAACCCCATTTTTCTAGTCTGTGTTTTGAGTATGAATGAATGCATGCATCGGGAAACGTGTACCCTAAAAAAATATAAGCTCCTTAAGGGCAGGGAGTGTTTCGTGTTTGTCTTTTCATTCCTAGGCTTGGCATTTAATAAATGTCCACAAATACTGGGGCAGTTGGAGTCAGGAAGACCAAGATTTAAATCTGATGTGGGACACTTAGTAGCTGTGAGACCCTGCGACAGGTGGCCACCTCTTCCATACTTAACCTCCTGAGTGATTGGTTTCCATCGCCTTTAATGAAGGAAGTTCTCATATTGGGGTTTCTCCGTGTCTGATGAATATCCTTGGTATTCAACCAGTACCCAGCTTATACCTCTTTTAGATCTTCCATTATGATTAAATTAGGCGTAATGAACTGTCAAGCGTCTTATCTTATAATGAAAAACCTTCTAGACTACTAGAACTGTAAATGCTGTTGAGCTAATAGGTCCCACACAACTTACCAATAGAACTAATTGACAGCTACACCCTCCATAGCACTGTTGAGAGGGGAAAATTTATTATCAATTTCCAGCCACCACTGAAATGGCAGTAGTTGTTACTGAAAACAGTCCAACACCACTTTCTAATAGATTACATTTGGAGATAAAAGTAGGTCATTGTACAGAGTTTGTATTTGACATACAGCTGATTTTTTGCTCTCCTTGCACATTTAATGTGATTTCCCCCAAATTTCATAAATCAGTTACTAATGTAAACTGGATCCATGGCACCAGTAGATTTTAGGTTGAAGGCTTGTTGCCTCAGGAGATAATTTTGAAGTGACTCCGACTCCCACTCTCTAATATAGACTTGGAATTTGATTGTCAAAAAATGACTTCTTGTCAGTTTTTAGCCACTTTTCCTACCTCTGCTGTGGTTAGAATTTATGACTGCCATTCTTTTATTTTACCTAAAGCTAACCACATACATATACGGTCAGAAATTTGCAAGTTTTCACTGGAAACCACTATCCATCAGAATTTGTTAGGGACCTCCTGAGTAAATAAGGGACTCAGTATGCAGATACAAAAGTGAGATAGTACCTGCCCTCAAGGAACTTTTATCCTGCCTAGGGGAGATATTTTTTTAATTTGGTTTTTTTTAATTTGATTTTTTTCAATTGCAAATTCTCTTTCAAACCTATCCCCCTATCCACAAGCAAGAAATGGTTTCTTCCCCTGCTCCAATATGGTTAGTGTGGAAATAGCCTTGCATTACTGACTATGTATAATGTATAGTGTATGTCTTGCTTTCTCTCAGTGGGAGGAGAGGGAAATGGAGAAAGAGAATTTGGAACTGAAAATAAAAAAAATTATCTTTTTTTAAAAGAGAGAAGGCAATCTCAATAAGGGGAAGAAAGAGAGAAAATTTGAAACTCAAAATTTGAAAAAAAAAGTTTATATGTAATTGGGGACAAAAATAAAATATTAGATTAAAAAGGAAAGAGAGAAGGCAAGAAATATGAGACAGAGGAAATATTCTGAGTCTGGAGCCACTCGGAGTCAGGGGTCGATTTCCGGGGGTTTGCAGGGGGGGGGGGGGGAAGTGTTGTTGTTTGTCCTTCACGTTTTGAGAAGGACTGATGACATCACAGGTGAGATCCTGCCGGACCTGCACAGGAATGGGATTTGAGTGAGGCAGAGTAGCACAAAGTTGGCCAGCTCATTCTCTCTTCCTGAGTCATCCAAGTCCAGTGGCAGGACAAAAGTCCAGAGGCTGGGGATGGCCCAGGATGCAGTGGATGACCTTGGCATCTTTGAAGTCTGACCAGCCTCTAACACAGTGCCTGCTTTAGCTGCCTTCATAGTGTTAGATCAAATTGTTTTCATGTCACGCCCCTAACTCACTGATAGATGTGAGGTCTGTTGGTTGTCCTCAACTTGGTTTAGTTCATTCACTGAGATGGTTTACTGGGAGGTGGCCACTGTACATGCAATAGCTTCTTGAAGTCATGGTTGAGAGTTGGGTGAGGGTGGGCAGCAAAGGTGCATGGCTCCACAAGCCCTCACACCAGTACTGCTAGTCTTCCCTGAAGCCCTCATATACCCTGGCAGGGGGAAGAAATATAAGGCATAAAAAGACTAGAAGTGGGGGGACGGGTGATAAAGGGCTTTGAGTGCCTGAGAATTTTATATTTGATACTGTCCAGTGCTAGGGAGCCACTGGAGTCTAGGGGTTACATCATTGGTCAGACATAGACTTTGGTAGCTGAATTGAAAGTGAAAAGATTTGTGACAAGACCAGTTGGGCTATTGCAGTAATCCTGGCATGAGATGATGAAAGCCTGGACCATGATGGCCGTATCAGGAGAGAAAGGGACATATTCTGGAGATGTTGCAAAGGTGAAATCATAGGCTTGAACAGATATGGGGTCTGAGGTTTGAGGGATAGAGAGGAGTTGAGGGTGACACATAGATTCTTAGTTTGGCGACTGGGATGGCGTTGGTACCCTTGACAGTAATGGAGAAGTTAGGAAGAAGGGGGTAAGTTTAGGGGGAAAGATAATGAATTTCAGTTCTAGACATGTTGAGTTGAAAATGTCTACAGGACAGCCATTTCAAGATGTGTAATAAGTAATTGGTGGTGTGATTCTGGAGGTCAGCAGAGAGGTTAGTGCTGGATAAGTAGACTTGAGAATAATCAAGTTAGAGATAATTATTGAATACGTGGGAGCTAATAGGATCAAGTGAAAATGGAAAGAAAAACGAAGAGCAGAGGTCCCAGGAAGGGCTCTGTGGGATACCCATGGTTAGCAGGCATGACCTGGATGAAAATCGAGCGTAGGGGACTGTGAAGGAGATAGGCAAGAATAGCTGACCCATGCCAAGCCCAGTGCTGAGTGCTCTGCAGATAGTTATCTCGTTTGAGTGGTGGATGTTGCATGTTATTATCTCCATTTTACAGGTGAGGAAACTGAGGCAGATGGGTCAAGTAACAGTCACACAGCCTGTAAATGTCTGAGCACAGATTTGAACTCAGATCTGCCTGACACCAGGCAGGAAGGTCTGTGCACTGTGCTGACTCCTAGCTAGGAGTAGAGTCTGGTGACGCCGTGTCTGGAGAACTTAGAGAGAGATGATCCACATTGTCAAAGGCTCCAGAGAGATGAAGAAAGACGAGTGTTAAGAAAAGGCTGTTGGCAGTTAAGAGGTCATTGACAAATTTGGAGAGAGCAGTGTTTGTGCAATGATGAGGTTGAAATATAGACCAGAAGAGTTAAAAAGAGAGGAAGGGGAGACTCCTGTGTTAGGTGGCCTTCTCTAGGAGCTCAGTCACAAGAGGGACAAGCATGGGGTGCTATTGAGCAGGGGTGGAGGAAGGGGGAGTCACGGGCATATTTCTGCTCTGTATCGTAGCAGCCAGTAGACAGGGAGAGATTAAAGATAAATGAGAAAACAGGAGAAGATGGGATGTGTCGAGGAGCTTGCCTCGGCAAGGAGAAAGGGCCTCATTTTGGAGAGAGAAAGGAGGAGAGAATTGCAGAAGCCATCTGGGTGACAGGAGATGGTCATCAGTGATAAATGATACTTCTGTGGCAGTCAGTTTGAATTTTCTTTAGCATTATCTGATGTTTGCAGAGGGACATTTCTGACACACTTGATAGGATTACATATTTAAAGTTAAAAAAGACCTTATGGGTCATTGTGTCCCCTCAGGATTCAGACTCGTGCCTTCTCTTCTCCCAGTGCAGCCCTGTGTCTCCGCTGGGGTCCCCACCGATACAGATTTGTGGGAGGGCGGTATAGGAAGCATCCCTGCAGTTGGCACTAGCCACTTATTCTCTGTCAGACTCACTCTTTCCATTTTAAAAGAAAGGGGACCCTTTCCCTGAACTTTTCCGTATGTACCTTATTTCCTTTTAACTTCCTTGGTAACTACCCTAGCAGAGGGCATACAGGGAGATGTGGTGAGGTAACATTCACTTGAATTAACACTTTTTCACTCTTTATTTTCCCATTACACTTTTTGCTCTTTCTTGCTTTGTTAAGAATTATTTTGTTCTGTTTTGTCATGTGTCTACCTAATGAAGCTTAAAAGACTCCAGATAACTTGGAGGTGTAGTGGGGTGGAAAGAGCACAGCACTCAAGAGGGGAGGATCTGAGTTCAAATCCCAGCTCTGCCTCTTTTTTACCTGAGTGACTTTGGACAAATCATTGGACCTCTTTGTGTGGCTGTTCCTTGTTCTGTAAAACGAGGGGTTTGTACTAGAACTCTACAACCTCTTCCATTCTAAGACCACTGGTCTTCATGTAAGGTCTCTGGGGCCCTGGTGCTTGTGCCCAAGGCCACTGATGCCAGCCTGTCTCAGACTCATGACAGGAGCTGGGTGCAGCAGTGAGGGCTCATTCCCTGGCACTGGAGAAGGTTTGTGTGTACTGTTGGTGAGTGCCATGGGAAATACATTTCCTCAGGTTCCTGTTACTGTTACAGGTAACTTGCTGAGGCTCTGAGTGCTCAGTTTCTAGCAGTCTTAATTTCTGTGTCTGCAGTGAAATATTGTAACTTTTTTGCCTTCATATGTTCATTTATGGTGCTACACTTCAGCTCATAGATATCATTAATGTGCTTTTTTAAATGGTCTCTTTCTTTTTAGACGGGTGCCCTAGTTCATAGCTATAGGGGAACAGGTGGAATATTTGAGGTTTGCTGGAATGCAGCAGGAGACAAAGTTGGAGCCAGTGCATCAGATGGTTCAGTAAGTACGACAGAATGTTTTTGAGGGAGCAACTTCCACGCACCAGGCCAGGGCGGGGGAGAGGGTGAGAGGAAGAGGGTGCGGAGACGGGTCTTGTTGAAAGTCATTACTTTTCAAATACGGCTTTGGCCTTTTCCTAAAGGCTGTATTGCCTTCGTGGCCAGTACACTACGATACTGGAAATTAGGTGCTTTTCGAAGCCTTAGCTATTGTTTGTGATCAAGGAGCTGACTGTTTGTCTGACCTAAAGCTTCACTAGTTAGTTGGTCTCTTAATGTGAAGAAGCAAACAGTGAGTTGAACATTTACTGTATAGCAGTCCTGCTGGTAAAATATGTTTAACTACTCCCGCTTTTTAGAAAAAATGGTGATGTGTGTCTCATGGGGTGAATGAAAGTAGCCTGTGGCTCTTGGGCAGGCCCACAGTGCCCGTCCTGGTCCTCTGGGACTAGCTGCTCGAGCCCACCTCAGTCCAGCAGGACTGAAGCCCATGGCCTTGTCCAGTGCTCACCTGCACCTCTCTGCCCCTTCTCAGGCATCTCCCAGCGCTGGCCAGCACCTGTGGTCACGGTTGGTTTAGAACTCCATTGTGGTTTTGAAAGTGTCTCATTCAAATAAGTCGTGGGGACGTGAGGTTCAGTTTAACTTGTAAAACCCTTTGTTTGTTACAGGTTTGTGTACTAGACCTACGGAAATAGTGCTACTAGTTGGAAGCCATGGACCGACTATGAATGTGTACATAGCCAAATGACTGTCCCTGACCCATGTACTGCTCTAGGCCCACTGGAACCATGGCCAGTCCACTACAGCCAAACGAAAGAAATCTCCACTTACACTGTATAGAAACAAGGCAAAATGACACCCTGAGGAGGATGACAGAGTTTTGTCACAGCTTGTGAATCCTGCTCACCAAGTGCTGGCATCTTATCTGCTGTGCCCCCAAATAGCATTTGGAAGCTTGGGATGTGAGAAGCAGAAGAGGAAAGGAGGGAGACTCTACAAAGCAGACCGGACGCGCCCCACGCCGGGAGACACGCGGCAGCCTTCCCGCCCCCCAATCAGTCCGGAGCGGACGCTTTCATTTTTCTTTCATTTCCCCCGATAGTCGAGCAGTTTGTCCGTACAGAGAGAATGGGCGTGCGCAGCCGTGCAGCCGCGCAGCCGTGCAGCCGTGCAGCCGCGCAGCCCGGGCTGTTTCTTGCTTTTCAGATGTTCTTTTTGTTTTTGTTCATGTTTGTTTTTATGGGTGCAGGAAGGAAGGGAGTAACTCTGTTTCTTGTTTTTATTTTTCTCCTTTTAGATATAAAAAAAATCTTTTAAAAATATTTTAATGCATTCTTTTGAAGAGGCCAAGTGATGTTTGGCCCATTCTGTGGCTCTCAGAGCGCATTTTCCATTGGTTGTGTGTTGGGGGTGAGGGGTGATTTTAGAAAAATATATCTAAAATGTGACATTGGTCATGTTAATCAAGAAAGGACATTATTTGTAAAGGGTATTCTGCTCTGGTTTTTCTGCTGGTGTGGCTGAAATGCAGAAGTTTCTTATTTGGGACATATTTCTGCCAAACTTAAGAATCGAAGGGCACAAAAAAGATTTTTTTTAAATTTACAAATACAAGAGCTGCATTTAAAAAAATTCTTGTTGCTTCAAGACCATAGCTAATTATGGTTTAGTTGTGCACTATTGTGAAAAGGAGCAAAGTAGCATTCTGGGGTTTTTTTGTTTTGTTTTTAAGAGATAAAAATCTTTCTGGACAAGGGTTTATTAGCTTCTACCGTGAGTATGCATCGTATGTGTAGGAGCTCAGATATATAGTGTAACCAAATTCCAGTATTAAAAAAAAAGTCTCTTCATGTCAATTTTCTTTATATAAATCAAAGTACCTTTGGCATATATTTGGTAACACTGCCATTATGTGGCAAAATGTTTACTACCTTAGTTTCAAAAGAAATCTTTAGAACAGAAGACTTGCTTTAAGGTGTGTTTAAATAGCAGTGATTCAGCTTATTAAAAAAATAATAATCCTTGCACTAATGTCTCTGCTGCTCTGATTCTGCAGTTTCTTATAACTTATGGCTATATTTTTTTTCAAGTATAAGTAGGTATAAGCTGCTATTTTTCATTAATCACTACTATATTGTCCTTCAGTCTGTTTACAATATCAAGTATTTTTCTCAATAGATAGCAGACTTTTGTTATGCTCACAGGACTAGGGCATACAGAAATTTCTTTTGTATGTTCAGCACATTTTGTTTGTGTGTGCTGTTGAAAGGGGTCACTTCATGTTTCGTGCCAGCTTCCAAGGCTATTAATCTCAAAGAGTATAGTTGTTAAACTTATGTCACAGACGTTTCAATTAAGGAATGGCTTCTGTCACAGAGCTTTGCAAAGTTAACCATTTTATAACACTATTTCAATCACTAGTAATTTTGTGACTATTATTGCTTTAAAAAAGTTAATCTACTTTGTTCTTAGTTTAGGCATAAATTGATTTAACCCAAATAATGCAGCTTTTTTGCCATTGATTTTCTGCTATTTTTACAAACTAATATTTGACTTGAAGCAAGTCTTCATTTTGCTAAGGTAGGGATAGCATTGGCCTTTGGTAAAGAGAATATACTTAATTCCACATTCATTGTTCTATGTACCCCAGTTATTAGTGGGGAATTTATTCTAAATCACAGAATTTTTTTTTAATTCATATCCAGAAAGGCAGTCATTCATGATGGTTCTGTGCCAGCTCTTTTTAGGGTTTTGGAACATGACAGATGTCTAGGACAGTTACCTTGTGAGTTGTGTAGGAAACCTCAGACTGAGTATCTGGCACTTGGACATCCTGCTTTTATTGGTGGAGGTCTGTGTCTGTGGCTGACCTCTGTTGTTGTTTTAAAAAAAAGTAAAAAATAAAAAAAAAATCTGTGCAATAATTTTTAAATGTGCTCCCAGGAATAGACACAAATGTTTTGAATATGTTTAAGCTGCGTTTTCCTTTAGCGATGCATTTGTCAATTGCACTGAATTTAAATCTGAACGTCAGAGGTGATTATTGATAGTACTTTTGTATTTTGATATGGACGATTTATTCATTTGCATACAGCTATTGACTGGTTTTTTCAGCCGATTATAAAACGATAGTCAAGGAATTCTGCAATATGGCTGCCAGAATAGACAGCTGCATTTTTACACTATTGCTCTTTTTCCTTTTTTGATCTTTGGCTGTTTTCCTTACGAAAAAGAAATCCACGATAGGAACCCTACACAGTCATAAACACAGAGCTTTGTTGTCCTGAAGTCTCGTCTCGCTGAGAGGTATCCATGGAGTAGGCCTGGGCTCTTAATGAACATTGGATTATTTATTTTTTCTTTGCTGCTGTTCTCAGTATCATCATTGCCTGCTGATGTGCCACGATGCTGCTCCTAAGCTGTTTTAAAAAAAAAGTCTTGACTCTAGAGCATAAATGTACTGGGCAGAGACGGAGGTTCGCAGCCTTGTGAAGTACTGTGTTTATGGAGTTCCTGGTCCGTTGTTCTCTCCCCCTACCCCGCCCCATCCCACCCCTGCCCCCCTACATTTTCCCCAAGGGCCGATGATTGAAGTGCTAGTAGTTCTTCTAGGAGGATGGGATCATAGGATGATCTGAGGAGGATTCCACTCTGATCATTTTAGTATAAGCTCTGCTGATGAATTTGTTGCCATGGGGAAGAAAGAGCTGAAAACTTGGGGGGCCCATTGGTTAAAGGACAAAGTCAAGTAAGAGGAGCCGTCAAGTCTCCCATTCATTCCCACGCTTATGCAGGAATCTCATTGTCCATCCCCATGTAGGGAAGGAAGCCACGTTTTCATGTGTTTGTTCCCTTTTCTGTTAATGTGGATCGGGCCGCGTCAGTGACTTTCTGACGTATTCTAGGCCGTGATAAATTTTAAGTAGGTCTTAGGTTATTGTTGATTATCCAGTTGTGATGAGCAGCTCTCTAGTGTTAGATGTGATTTAGGATGAAACATCTTTTACAAATACTAAAAGTGCCTCCCTTTGTGGTTTAACAACTAATTATGGTGCAAAATGCAGGAATCACCCGATGGAAGAAGTACAGGAAGGTTTCTTGCTTTTTGACATGTATAGATGTCAAGAGAAAGGCCAAAGATTTGTGCTGATTTAACTTCACTTTTAAAGCACTCCTTTTTTCCTTTCCCTGCTTTATGTCAAAATAGATTATTTAATGAGAGATGACTATTTTTAAGGAGCTAGCTTTGTTTAGGTAGAATGGTTTGGTTGAGGGTATAATTATAGTTGCGGAATAGACAGGCCTGGAGGGCGATCTGTGTCCAGGGCTCTGCAGAGGGATTCTGGGTGAATCACATGGAGCTGGTGTGGGGTTTCACTAGAGAAGCAGAAACGATGTCTCCGATGTTGCTTGGTGCCATTCACTCAGTGAGGGAGCGATGCTCAATTTCCTCAGCTCAGGGCACGGCACGTTTCTCTGCATATCCCGAGTTCTGCTCTGGTGCGAGGCAGGCAGTGCAGACTAGGAGTTCACATCTGAAAGTTCCCAGGAAACCCTCTTTTTGGCGGACCAACATTGTGGCATGGCAGCAAATGCCCATGTTTAGGGAACAGCAGCAAATCAACAAGAGACCCTGAAAGTTTTCTCTTGGGTCGAAAGGTGTGCAAAGTGGGGGAAGGGAATTAGGAATGACCTTTTCTTCCAGCGATAGCTCTGAAGTATCACAATTCAGTATCAAGAGTTTCTTAAACATAAATCTGGTTAAAGGTAGAGAAGAGAATTTTTTTAAGTGAGGAGAAGTTCAAGTTATGTTGGTTTTTTTTTTTCCTACACTGATATAGAGATAGAGCAACTTAGTCAGTAGTGTGAGGAGGTATCGCGTTCTGTTTCCACCTCTAAGTTTACAATGTTGATGCAGGGTGATGACTTAGGGCATGCCTTTTTTCCTAGTAAGCTGTTTCATAATGTTTTTTGGAATTTGTGGATAAGTTCAGGAAAACGTTCTGCATGTTGTATCTAGTCCAGTGTACTGCTTATCCATTTCTTTCTTTTTCTTTGCTTTTTTATTTTTAAGGCTGCATTCTGTGGCTCTATAATCCTCGAATACAGAAGTAATTTTTTTTTTCCTCTCCTGACTTTGACATTGTAGTTGTAATGGTTTAATTTTGGTTTTACAAATCCTTTGGGTCTAATTCTGTGAGCCTACCTATAGCACTGGATTTGAACGTCTGCATCATTTCTTTAGTTATCCAGTTAACTTACAACTGTTGTCAAAGTGTAAACCAGCCCATGACAGTTTTTTGTACTTGTTAAAGGACTTTTCTTCAGTTTTCACGATGATTGTCTAAGGAAGACTGATAGAGGTGTTCTAGGCTGTCCTGGCCCATGTGAATTACCCTTCGGGTGTCTTTGGGTTCTCCATCACAATGGCTTACCCCATGCCCCCATCCCTCGAAGGCACATGTCCCTGTTGCAGTTCCCATTTGCATTGTATTGCTCTGACAACTGTAATTTGAATCAGATCTGAAAGAGGTCCAGAATAAAATATATTTTGATATTATGTTGGCTGTGTATATATATATACATATATATATAAAAGTATAGATATAAATATAAATTTTTTGATACATATGTAGTTTGTATAGAATATTTACTGGTCAAGAGAGAGGGTGTTACAATTTTTTCTTGTTTACAATTTCTTGTTTACATTTGACTTGATTTTTATTCCTTTAATGTTCTATTGTAGAATAAACTTATTTTGCTCTAAGTTAGCTATCATAACAGAGCATGTCAATTGTCTCACATGTACCCGTGTAAAATAGATAAGAACTTCCAACCAAGAATTAGAGACTGTCATGGTGTTTTTTCCAGATGCATGAGCACAATTTCAAAACAATCCAGCCCCTTAGATCAGATTGCAAATTGACTCTTTTCCATTTCCTACGATAGAATTAGTATTTTTGAACCACTGAGGGGATTAAGAGAAAAGATCTTAAATTAATCTGGATTTCACTCTCTTATATTATAAAACTGAAGAGAGCATCTAGTCATTTGAGTAATAGTTAGTTGCTATGAATTACTTTCAGTGTTGCATTAATGAGCTCTTAACTGTGTAATGTAGCACTGAAGGGTCCTTGGGCTCAGTCATTCTTCCCAAGGACTACTAGATTTTCAAGAAAAGGACCTTTCTTGTGTTCAAGATGTTGTACTCTCCCATACACCTTCTTTGGCCCCACTCCTTGTGAAAGTTTAAAATCCGTACCCTCTTTCGGTGTCATCCTCAGCTGGCTAGATGTACTGTTCCCTTTAAAATAGACTAAATGATGATTTAACGCTATGTCTGAAGATGTCATCCACCAGTCATTAGTTTCTGGTTTTTCACTGAAGTTAATCGAAACCTTTTTTAACTCTCCCATGGAAGTGTTTCCATACCGTTGATCCTTGTGTGCATGTGAATGTTTGCGTAATCATCTTTTCCCATAAAATTTTTCAGTTGAATTCAGTACTCTAATAAAAGCATAACTGTTTACAACTATTGCTTGACCATAACCTTAGCCTATGTTAGGAAAACTACAGTTATTTTTTTTCCAGGCAGCCTTTCTCAATCAGTGGCTTACCTTTGATTGCATGACACAGAGTGTAACCAACCCATTACTTATTAAGCCTTTGAAATGGAGCTGAGGGTCACTAGTGGAGAAGTCCACATCTACACATGGTACAACTAATTGCTTCCAATCCCAAGCAAAGATAGGGATATTTTTTGTTTCCTCACTATTATAAATTATAGTTCTTATATGTCAACTAGGTTTTTACTATTTTCCCAATATATTTGTGTGCAAATAAGTTTTATGGTGCCTCTCACTGCAGTATCTAGGCATACTATTAGTATCTCCAAGTCAGCAATGAAATGTTAACCCTCTACTTGTGTTTTTGTGCTTCTTATCAAATGTCATATCTCCACGCTGATTTGTTCTAGCTTGTAATATTTTGTATTAAAATTTTTATAGGAATTCCTTGAAATTTCTTTATCTTTTAAAATACATTCAACAAAGTATTTGATAGTGTGTCGAAAAGTGAAGTCCTGGGGTTTTTTGGCCACTGGTAGAATTCTGTAGGCAGGCAATCATATCAATGTGAGAAAGAAAGGGAAGGAAGAAAGAAAGCAAGAGAAATACAACAATGCCTTCATATAGCTGGAGCCTGTACTCAGGATAACCTCATCTCATCAGAACAGTTTCCTGTCCTTGGAAGCCACAAAACCCACGTCTTCCACCAAAAGTACGCTTTTGGCTCTTGGGCCCTCACTCAACTGCTTGACTTACCTAATGGCCAGGTTTAATAAGTTTGGTTAGTTAGTTTCCTAGTTATTTAATTTCCTGGTCCATAGCACATTAAAAAAAATTACCAAAACAGGTTGCAAAATGCAGAGGAACTGCCAGAGAGATAGGCCTTCTGACATATTGAGAGCAGGGCCCAACAGGCGCAGAATTGGATTGTAGCTGAAGAAGAAGCCACTTACCAGGAAAGGCTTAAATGCTATCCTCTGCCTCAAAGTATGTAACACGTCTTGAGGAGATTTGTCATAGATACCCAAACATGCATATGGAAGTTGGTACTCGAAGGAGCAAGTGTTACTCACTAGATAAATTGAATGTTGCCGTGTTTTTTCAGAAGAAGAGGTCCTTGTGGCCACCGCCTGTCTTGGCACCTGACACGGTATCTGGCAGATAGTAGGCACTTAATATCTTGAATGGTCAGGAGGATATTGTTTATCTCTAAAATGAAGTTAGACTATCTTGGTGGGGGGAGGAGGAGGCCTTAACTCGGAGTCTGTCAACTTTTTTTTTTAGGTTTCGATAACTACATTTCAATATAACTAGTTCCTTTTATAATCTTATGTATTTCATTTTATGCATTTAAAAATCTTGTTCTGAGAAGGGGTTCACAGTGCAAAAAACAGAAATGAGAGAAGCCTGCAGTGGAAAGTCTCTTAAGGGCATCTCCAGATCCTAAGTTAGATTCCTGGTCTATGGAGTGAGAGATAAACTTCCTGTCTGTTACTTATCAGTACTCCCGGTTTCTTCCCAGCTCTATCAAAACTTCTTGGGTGCTGTTTATTTTTTTGCTTTTTTGGAGGGGTGAGGGTAGGGCAATTGGGGTTAAGTGACTTGCCCAAGGTCACATAGCTAGTGTTGTGTCTGAGTCTGGATTTGGGTGCTTTTTTTGTGTGAATGTTCTCTAGATGGGTTTTATTTAGATTATGTGGCACACACACACTCATTTGGGAATTTTATTATTGAGTGACTTAGAACAGGTATGCCAGAAAGGTGTTATGCAAAATTGTTGAAGAAAATTTATTCACAGTCATTTTAATAAGGCACTATCACTGTGGATGCCAGTTCAACAAGTACCTACTATCCAACCCTACGGGTGTGTTTGTTATTATCTGCTATATGCAAGGCATTATGCTAAGTGCTGTGAAAAACAAAAGATGCATCTCTACCTTCAAGAAGCTTGCATTGCATTGGCTCTTGCTTTGTAGGATCACTGGGGAGGCAGAAGATGAAATAATGCTCAGTTAATGTGGTTTGTTAGTTTACAAAATGTTTTGAGACTGCCCTTGCCCCTAAGACTGTCTAATAAGCGGAGATAAAAACATTTACACAAAGTGCTCAGAGAAATTTTGCAGAAATTTTTCTTTTGAGCTGCTGGGAACTGGGCATAGCCAGTGGTGACCTGGGGCTTGGAGATGGGAAGTATTTATTTCAGAAGGCAGAGTAGTCTCTGGTGGAGTCTCAGGTTTTAAAGAAAGGAAAAGAGATGAGAATGGGGCAGTGGACAGCAATTAATTCAGCTTGACCAGAATATAGAATTTATCATCTAGGCATTTTTAACCTGGCATTTAGGGCAAAGGATTTTTATGGGATTGTTCTGTTTAGTGATTATTCATGCCTCTGTCTTTGCTATTTTTGGATCTCATCTAAGATTGGAAAATGTCTTCTTTAAAGCTCCAATAGCATCAATTCACTTCTGCCATCATTGGGGAAAGGAGTGAGCGAATGGGGACGAATCACATCCTCCTTTGTGTTGGCCCCAGTTCTTACCAACACCAACCATCTAACCACTTTACTCTGGCATGCCTTTTGTTGCATGAAATTTAGCAGAGGGCTAGACTTGGGAGTCAGGAACACATACATTCAAAATCAGCCCCTGACACTTGTGTGGCCTGGCCAAGACATTGAACCTCCCTGAGCCGTTGACAGCTTTCTAAGCCACCAAGTTACAGACAGGTTGAGAACTCCAAGTTGGAGTGAAGACTCAACATTACAGGACTTTGATGGGGAATTCCTTTCACTGAGAACAGGAATATCTGCTACCTTGACAGAGATCAAAATGAAACAGTTTTGTCTTTGTGATGTGAGTCTGGGTTACATTTTGGAGTTTAACTGCCTTAGCAGACTTGGAACTGGACTTGTCTCACTTGCCATCAAGGAGCCAACCAGAGAAAGTCAACAGGTACTTCAATGCTAAGCCTTGAACCATTTTCTTTCGTTATCTTGATCTTGATGATCCACAAAGAGGCAATGATTTTTGCCAACTATTTCAAGGAAGAGCTTACACAATTCAAATGTTTTCAATCTTCTATGGACACTTAAGGCAAGTAATTACTGCACAACCAATTTGGGATGTTTCCTGAATGGACCTATGAAGCATTTGGACAAATGAGGAAACCAAGGATATGCATAAGATGGCCTTCACTGCCTCAGTGATTCCTTCATTCATGCATACGAGTTCTGAGTCAAGCCAAGAGCCCCACATAGCTACAGGAAATGTAAACAGTCACCCAGTCTTGATGCCATTTTTCAAATGAAAGGACTGAACAAGATTACATTAAGTGACAGAACTGGGATTTGACCTGAAGTCTCTTGAGGTTCATGCAATACTTTTTTCTTTTTATATTTTAAATTTTAATATATTAAAAAAATTACATATGTATAATTTATTTTTAGTTTTCAACATTCACTTCCATAAGATTTAAATTTTCTCCCCCTCCATCCACAAGATGGCATGCAGTATGATATGGCTATACACATATATTGCTGTTAAACACATTTTCACATTAGTCATGTTGCATAGAAGAATTATAACATGGGAGAGGCCATGAGAAAGAAAAACCAAAAAAGAAAATAATTTGCTTTACTCTGCATTCCAACTCTGTAGCTCTTTCTCTGGATGTGGATGGCATTTCCCATCATAAGTCCTTTGAAATTGTTTTAAGTTCTTGCATTTCTGAGAAGGGCTAAGTCTACCAAAATCAATCATCATACAATGTTTCTGTTCTGCTCACTTCCCTCTTCCTCAGTTTATATAAGTCTTTCCAGGTTTTTATGAAATCTGCCTGCCCAGGCAACTAGGTAGTAAAGTTCAAATCTGTCCTCAGACACTTAACACTTACTGGCCATGTGACCTTGGGCAAGTCACTTAACCCCAATTGCCCTGCCTTCCCCCCCTGCAAAAAGAAAAAAGAAAAATCTGCCTGCTCATCATTTCTTATAGCACAATAGTATTTCGTTACATTCTTATACCACAACTTGTTCAGCCATTCCCGAATTGATGGGCATCCCCTCAGTTTCCAGTTCTTTGCCACCACAAAAAGAGCTGCTATAAATATTTTTGTATACGTGGGTCCTTTCCTCATTTTTATGATCTCTTTGGGATACAGCCCAATGCAATGCTCTTTTCACTGAACCACATGTGTCCCATTTCCCGCCTTCCTATCAGGCAGTCTTTGATGATTTGTCATTCTTTCCCCAGCAGGATTTGGAAGGCGCTTCAAAGACATCTTAGTTCAGCTGATAGGACATGAAATACCTCTTACAAACCCCTAAAATGGATAGGGGCAAGGGTGAGGCTTATGTTCTGTCCAGCATTTCCTTTAAGATCTCTAGTAAGATAGGAATTCCCTACCTCTTGGAGCAACCAATCCTACTTGGGTGTAGGTGTATGAAAAAATTTCCTGATGAATCTAAATCTGCCTTTGTAACTTCCATCCTTGATTCTAGGTGAGCTCTCCATGGTCAGGCAGGATGTGTCTAATCCCTCTTCCACATGACAGCTCTAATTCTTAAGTGATTGTGACCTCCTCCTCTGCCCCCATGTCTTCTGTCCTCTGGATGAAACAGCCTGAGTTTCTTTGTCTTAAACAGCATAGATAAAGCTTCTTACTACCCTGATTGCCCCATTCCTGCATCCTCTCCAGCTTACTAACTTTTTCCTGATATATAGTGTTCCAAACTGATTCTTTAGAAATGCCCTGACCTGGGGCAGCTGGGTGATGCAGTGAATAGAGCACCAGCTCTAGAGTCAGGAGGATCTTAGTTCAAATTTGGCCTCAGACACTTAACAATTACTAGCTGTGTGACGTTGGGCAAGTCACTTAACCCCAACTGCCCTGCCTTCCCCCTCCAAAAAGACCAAAAAAAAAAAAAGAAATGCCCTCACCTTATGTATACCATGAGTTATCACCCTTTTGGTCCATGATACCATGCCTCTAAATGTAGCCTACAGTTTTATAATTTACTAACTTTTTCAGCTACCTTATCACATCTTAGACTCATTGGGCTTAGTGTTCACTAAGGACCCCAGAGAGTTGTTTTTTTTTCCCTTCTGACAAACCTTTAACTTACTACCACTCCTCTGGACCTTCTACTTTAGAAGTTAATTCTTTGAATCCAAGCATAGGAGTTTAGATTTATACCAAAATCTCATCTGATTTAACTGTCTGTCTTGGCCTATTGAGTCTTTCTGGATCATGAATTGTTAGGTATGTTAACTATTCCTCTCAGCTTTGTGCTATCTGAAGATTTGATAGGCCTAACATTTATGCCCTTAACCAAATAATTGGTAGGGGGAATAATGTTGGCTATGGTCCATGGCATAGCTATTACACATAGAAACCTTCAATCTGACAGGGAAAAGAGGATGATCACTTGTTAGGTGGGTTGAAGAGAGAATCCAAAGATTCTATAACCAGCAACATGGGCCATCTGACCCCAGAAAATGATAACCAATTAGACCTAGTCTATGATCAACTGGCCAGAGCCTTTCCTCTCCACATGGAGCCCTGCAAGACACCACTTACAGGAACTGCCATAAAAAGGTATGCAATGCAAAATAGCTGGATTTAATTTTGACCTTTAATTCTAAGGTAGAAAAAATAATTGTCACCATCAACTGATCTTGGCTCACTTGGTTTCTTACTGTGTGGAATTCCAAGAATATGGTTTGTATCTGATCCTTCTGGGTCTCTTTTTGGTCATGGTCTAGTATTAATTGAGAGGGGCCAGGCCATTCTTCCTCTCTTCTCTCCCAATTTAAACCTTATTACTTGAAGATAGAATGGGTTGTCTAGGTAAACTCCCTCATTCTGCAGATTGACCCAGAGATTGACTAACCTGCCTCCCTCTCTTCCCCCCACAGAGATAATCAGTAGAGCCAGGGTTTGATCCAATCAGGCTCTGAATCAAAGTTCACTAATCTTTCCAATATACTCTGTCCTGAGAGATGCCATCCTTCCACCTCCTTTCTCCTGTGAGATGACAACCTAGAGCTCTGGGGTAATTTTTTTTCTTTTTTGCCCCTTTACCCTAGACTTGGCAGATAGATCTTTTAACAAATCCCTAATTTCTGACTGATTTCCTTTTCAGTTGATCTCTATTGATCAGATTCTTGGATGCCTGAGGAGATATGTTGTTTGCATAATAATTGTCTTGGAGCTTTAATGGTGGGGATCTACACACAGTATCTCTTGTGATCTTCACTTTTTGCTGTATGGGCAATTATCCACATTTCGCAAATGAAGATACTGAGAGTGAGAGACTTGCCCAGGGTCTCTGGGCTACTAGGGATCTTTCAGACTCCAAATCCTGCTGTCTTTTTTAACTGGGACACTTCACTGCCTCATAGTCATTAGCGTTCAAGAAAGCAACTGAATTAAACCAATAAAAATGCGATGATAGCCCGTGGGTGTTTTTTTTTAATCAACATGGATTATTATTAGACTGTTTCCCTGGTGAAGACGAGGATTTAGAAATCATCTAGCAATTTAATCCAAATTTTAATCTTACTGTCCTCAGGCCATTAGTATTTGTATGCACTTCAAGATTTACAAAGCACTTTACATACTTTATCTCATTTGGTTCTCACAACTATGGGTAGGTGCCATTATTTTTCCCATCTTACAGATGATGAAACTGAGGCTGATGGTAAGGGACCTGTCTAGGGTCACACAACTAGCAAATGTCAGTGGCAGAATTTGAACTCAGGTCTTCCTAACTTTTAAGTTCAGCTGTACCACTTTGTGACAAAGAGATGATGGTCAGAATGAGAAGAAACACATTGTTTTGGAAGTGTCCAGTGTGGGGATTTGTTTTGCTTGACTATGCTTAATGATTCAAGAGTTCTGTATTTCTTTCTTTCTTTTCTCTTTCCCGGGAGAGAGAAAAATCTTGATAATTAAAAAACTATTCCCTTACAGCTTGCATTTTGCCCTTCTTCCACACCCTCCCCCACACCCCTTTTAATTTTCCTTTCATGAATGTAAGCTCCTTGAGGTCAGGGACTTTCTACTTGTTTCTGTATCCCCAGCTCCTAGCTACATAGTAAGTGCTTGATAAATTTCTAGTTGACTGACTAGCTGAAAAAAATATGTATAATTTTTTGAAAGTCAGACTAATATATTGTTTCCAGTGCTGTATAATTAGAAGTTAGAATACCTATTCTGTGGAGCTGTTGTCTGGATTTTGGGATAATATCATAGAACTATATTCAAACTTTTATAATTGCTTTTGCTGTTCGTATGATTATAGACAGCTCTCAAGAATACCCCTAACGTTTTAGTCAGTGTCATCTTTGAATCTGAGTAATAATAGTAAATTCTTATAGTTACTTTTAAAGAATCAGCATATAGTGCCATCTCGTTTTCCCATCTCTGAATAGACTTGTTCTGCTCTGCCCTAAAGAACAGAAATCTGACCATTGGATGGAAGTTAAGGAGAGGGTGACCTGAAGGAATGTTAGAAAAATCTCCCTAACAACTAGTTATCAAAAAATGACTCCCTTGGAAGGTAGTGAATCTCCCACTCACTGAATATCTTCAAGCAGAGATGTGATCAGTCAACAAGCCCTTCCTGCATTCTAGCCATGGGGCTGAGAGAAATGATTACTTCTCTCTCATACTAATAGCCAATTATTAAAATTGGGGGTACTCAAGTTTTTTCCCCTGTCCTACTTCCATGTTCAAAGCCAGTCTTTCTGGGATGGCACTGATGGGAGATAGGACTAACATTCCCCTCATTCTGGAAATTGCTACTCCACCCAACAGGTGACTCCCCCAGAGAAAATGAGGCTGATGACTGCTCAGCCCTCCCCCATTTAAATCCAATTCAGTTGCATATCATGGCATCACCTCCTGGATGTCACGGTTCTCTTTTAGAACGAAGGACAAACAATAACCACCTTTGTGAGATCTGTAACTGGCCAGTTGGGCAACACTGTTCACCCTTTCTTCCTTTTTTCCTTCCTTCCTTCCCTCCTTCCCTCTTTCCCTCTTTCCTTCCTTCTCCCCTCCCTCCCTGTATCTTTCTTCTTTGCTCAAAGGAATGTAAATTTTGATTACTGAAACCTCACAAGATATGCTAGGGTTTCTAGGCTAGATTTCTTTCTTTAGGACCATCACCTCTCTGATGTCATGGTCCTGAAGGACAAACAGCAACTCCACCCAGCTAGATCAGATTTCTTTTTTTTTTCTTTTAAATGACTCGTTTATTTACTTTTAATTTACAAGATTCAGATCCACATTCACTTGAGTTTCAGATTTTCTCCCCTCCCTTCCCCCACCCCCACCCCGCCATGGTGGCGTGCAATCATAGGTATAGCTAGATGAGATTTCTAATCTAAAATGATTACTGCCCATTGGGTTACACTCTAGCTAATTTGGGCTGTGGTAGATCCTCTGTCTATGTTGCCCAAGGCTGTGGGTCTACTCTCCCAGCTCCTCATTAGAATAGGTCCACCTCTAATTAATTGTTAGCCAATCAGAGTTGATTACCACCCTCTGGAACACCCACTTTTCAAAGGGCATATAAGCCATGGACCCCACCATGATTGTCTTTGGTCCAAGAGAGAGATGGGCAAATGATCATTCCTTTTATTAATCAAATGCTAGCGTTATTAATAAAATGATTACTCAGAAATTGTCTCTCAAACTTTTTAAATGCGTTGGGGTAAAGAAAAGTTAAAAATGTAGTCCCTACTCTCAAGAAGATTACATTCTGATAGAGACAACATGAAAAAATTATATATGTATATATGTATACGTATGTATATATATATGTGTGTATATATATATATATATATATATATATAATAACATATTTACTGCGAATGAAAGGGAATCTCAAAGAGACAGGATGGGGAAGGGAAGTGATGGAACAGGAAGGTAATCCTGTTGAAAGTGGGATTTGGACTGAGTTTTGAAAGGTAAGCCAGGGGAGGAGGGAGAGCATTCCATGCAAGGGGGAGGGCATAGTGAGAACTTGGCAATGATGCTACCCACTCCTGCTCAGCTGTAGGTTGTACCAAATCATTTCAAAGGTCCTTCTAATTCCAAGATTCTGTTATTTGGTGACCTGGGTGTATCTGAATTCAGTTCTTCCTGTGTGATCTTGGTCAGCTGGGCACCACATTCATTTTTTGTAAGATAAAGAAACGGGGCTTGAATTCTTCTGAGATCCTTTCCAGATCTAACTCTCTGATCCTTTTAGAAAGTCAACCAACATTTTTATTGAACACCTACTATGTGCAGAATGCTGTACTAGGCATTGGGAAAGTTACAAATTTTTAGAGAAGACTCAGTTCCAGGACTACACGATTGAGTGGGATGCTAAGACATAGCCACAGAAAGGGCTAGATAACGTAAACAGATGCATACTTAGTTATCGTGGTTCACGACAAAGAGGTTCCTACCGTCATTTACTTCTTTGGTTGAAAGCAGCAACATTCACAGAACCATTGGAGCCCAACTCCATGGGATTGACTTGGCATAAGTTTAGGTATGTCCCAAATCAGGACAAAAGTGATTGACTCCAGGTGGCTGGAGTTGCCAGCTGGTACCAGTTCTTCCTATGTATGTTAAGTTATAACCAGGCAACTTCCCTGGCTGGTGGAACCTGTGGGGAACCAATGGGAGAACAAGGACAACAGTCAGGATGGGCTGGCATGGCCACATTGCCCCCTTCATCACTACAGGTGAACACAGATCCACTGGAGTATTTTCTTCCCTTGTGAGTGGGGGAGGATATCTCTTTTAAATCCAAAGGTCCTGTAATGGTGGCATGACCAGATCCACACATCAGAGTGCAGTGGATAGGAAAACAAAACTTGTGGTCCCAAGACCCAAGTTCAGTCAATCAGTGAGCAGTTATTAAGTGCCTTTTGGGAGTCACGCACCATGCTAGTGGTCATCCAAAAGTAAAACCAAAACCTGCCCTGTCCCTCAGGGACTTGACCTCTTGAGAGGGAGGTGACATGCACACAATGTGTACAAATAAAATAGAAAATAATTTGGGAGATTTGGAAGGGGCACACCTGGAGAAACCTCATTTAAGAGGCAGCCCTTGAAATGAGCTGTGGAGAGAATTAGGGAATCTCAGAGGAGGAAGGAAGTGAGGAAGTTTTGAATGAATGAAAAAGCATTTACTAAGGACTTTCTACATGCCAAACACTGTGCTGAGTTCTGAGGTTGCAAATAGAAAAATAAGATGGTCCCAGTTTTCAAGGAACTCACATACTAATTGGGGAATAGGTTGTACAAAGTAGGGTAGAGCTGCAGGGCAAATGGGAAAGTCTGAGAGTCCTGAAAGTTCAGCAATGGAGTGAATGGTAAGGTCCAGGGGACCTGGGATATGTTGAATGACACTGCCTAGGAGTCAGGAGGGCCGAGGAGGTGGGTAGAGGATAGATAAAGCCGAGAGTTAGGATTTTCAGGACTTCAGAAATTTGCCATTTTAAAAGTTCCTCTTTTAAAAAAATAAATTATTGGAAATAAAGCTGAAAGAAGATAGGCTTCAAATTAGGAAGGCCTGAATTCAAATCTAGCCTCAGACACTTAATAGTTGAATGATCCTGGGCAAGTCACTTGATCTCTGTTTGTGTCAGCATATCCTCAAACGCAAAATGGAGATTATAGTAACAACCTACCTCACAGGATAGCAAACGAAATAATACTTGTAAAGTGCTTATCACAGTGCTGGTATATGGTAAGTGCTGTATAAATGCCAGCAATTATTTTTATTACCACTATTATTATTAATTAACAGCAATATGAATTCAGTCCTAATTAGATTAATCAGCTCAGTCGACACAGAGGATGCTAAAGCTTAATGTTGATACTTTTCCATTGTTCAAGATAACACAAATTAGATCAGTAACAGTGTTTTGGGCTCACAACTAGAAATAACAAAAATGTAAACATCTCAAGTGTGACCTTGGGCAAGTCACTTCCTTGATCTGGAGAGTTCTCATTTATAAACTGTGGCATTTGAATGAGATGGTCTCTAAGGTCTCTCCCAGCTCTACACCCATGACCCTATGATCCAATGTGGTGGCATTTGTGAAGGATGAATTGGAGGGACAGAGTTTGTAGGAAAGAAGGCCAGTTATGGAGCTACCGAAACCATCTTTGAAGGCCGCATTGGAATGGTGGCAGTAAGAATAGAGGGAAGCAGATACAAAATCCACAAGTCTTTGTCCATAGATATAAAAAGTAAACAAGAGTGGTGAGCCCGACTGAGAAATAAGTAATGCCAAATGTTAGAAATAGTGAAGTTAGGAAGAGGAGATATGGCAGAAAAGATGAACTCAGTTTCTGGCATGCTGAGTTTGAGGTATTGGTAGGATATTCAGATCTTAGAGTTTTGTATTCATTTGAAGATGTAGATCTGAAGCTCAGAAGAATGATCAGGACTGGATGTGCAGAGGTGGGAGTCATCTGCCTAATTATGGTGGGTGAAACCATGGATATGATTGAGACTAGGGGCAAGGCAGAGTGTGGAGAGGAGAGGGAGGTGAGGACAGACCTTTGGATAACTGCCCCCTTGCCCCATGCAGAAGGCAATGGCTTCTCCAAGCATCCTACAGTTACTCCTCAAACAAACAAAACACACACTTGAAGATAAAGTTGGCAATAAACTGGAAAAGGAAACACACATTGGAAATCCAAAGTAAATGCTGGCAGATTGAGGGTAAAAATGGTATTTTTCTTTCCTTTTAAAGTCGATTTTCAGGCTTCCATCTAATCTTCTTCACAGTGTAAAATAGCAGCCCACAGTCCTATTCCGATGAAGATGCCTCCAAAAAATTGCAGATAATTCAAATGCTCAACTATAAAGAAGGGCATAATTTAAAAAAAAAGGCAGATTGGGAGAATCATTCTGTTCCCTGCCCTCAAACTGCAGGGTGGTGCTTGTTGTTTTATAAACCTCTGTATGTTTCTGACATAGTCATTTTCCAAAAATATAAATAAACTCAGCTATATTTAAGAGCCTCCAGTGGGGAGGATTCTAAGAATCCAGGATGTTTCACCCAACTAGTATAAGTTCCAAGTATTTGATAGTTTACATTTTACGTGACTCAGTGCTGTCAGAGTTATCAGGACAAGTGAATTCTCAATGCTGAGAGCTATTGAGCTGTTGAGCATGAATCCCTGTCCCTCAAATTTAATTATACATGTTTGTCTCTATTGGTAGGACAGTGGAACAGATATGTAGCTGGTGTCAGATTCAGGTCTAAAGTTCCTTCTTTGATACTTCCTGGCTGGCTAAGTCACTTAAGTTCTTATTATCTCTAAGGCAACTCTCTAAGATATGAAGTGGAAGAGCCATCTGCATTGGTGGAGGACCTGTCTCATCAGGAACTCTCTACGTCAGTTTAATCCCAGGTCAAGTGGGGAAAAAAAATCTTCTTTTGTCCAGCTCCCCCAAAGAGCTGAGCCCTCCTTAAAATCTCCAGCTTCAAAAGAAAATGGCAACATCCAAGCTAGAAATGATTTAGGAAGAGCATCATTTAAAGGGATGGTAAGTGAAGACCTAGAAAAGGAAACCATAGTCACATAGCTTTGTCAAGAATAGATGATGCCTCAATCCTGACTTTGGAAGACTGATGATGTGGCACATTCCTTTTGGCAGAGACATGAAAAGAGATATGCATTTTCAGACCTGGTCAATGTATTGGTTTGTTTTCATTGACTGAATTTAAGAAGTTGCTAGATGGCATGGAGGTACTGGACCTTAGAATCAGGAAGAACTAAATGCAAAGTTTACTTCAGACATTGACTAACTGGGTGACCTTGGGCAAGTCACTTACCTTGTCTCAGTCTCAGTTTCCGCATCTGTAAAATGAGAATAATACTGGCACTTACCTAATAAGATTGTTGTACAGATCAGTTAGATAATATTCACAAAGGGCTTCACAAATCTTAAAGAACAGTATAAAAGAGCTATTTTTATTGGTTAATTTTGGGAAGGCTTCTTTTGGAGTTGTGGAGGGAGCTAGTGACTAGTAAGTAATAAGGATGCAAGAAAATAAAAAAAAAGTATATTCATAAAATAAAAAAATACTCCAAAGAAAAGTTTAAGTCCAATGGACAATGTTGTTACTATTGCTGTTGAGTTTAATGTATACTTTTAAAACTGCAAACTAAAAGGGGAAGAGGTCAAACCATATGATAAATTATTTCACTTCTTTGCACAGGTGGGAGATTATGGGTGCATAAAGGTGTCAAAAACTGTAAACAGGCCATATATAGCCCACAACACTCCCACACGTGGCCCAAACCAAAGTATAGGTTTTTTTTTATTTTAACGTGTCGATGTAAGTAATAAAAGAAATATATAAAATGTGTGGTTTTCTAAGTCAATGTCTGACCCATGGGGATTCTTATAAACAATTTAATGGCCCCCATTTCCATTTGAGTCTCGTACCCTTGATGTTGAATATATACTGCATATATACTCCAAACTGAGTCAATGTGTGAATTAACTTTGCTGGGCTGCTTTTCTCTCCCTTTTTTTTTTATTCTAAGGATTGGTTTTTTGGGTGGGGGAGGAGGGAAAGAGATAATGAGAAATAAAGGTGGCATTAAACACAAAAGATAGGAATAATTTTTAATAGACCCAGCAAAACTGGGATCCTGTCTCGTGAAATTATTTGCCTAAGGTTCCAAAATTTCCAGAGGTTCAGATGCATGACTTGAACTTAGCTCTTCCTAGGCTACGTCCAATGCTCTTTCCCCTAACTTGCAGTGTACAAACATGTACTTTGCATTTGGGGACAGTTGATTTTCAGACATTTTAGGAAGAAAACACAGGTTGATTTCAAGAAGGTCAAAATTAAATGAATTTACTACCTGACTGTATTTGAAAAATATGTATACACACCCACAATTCCTCAATATGCCTTCTTGTCAGTTAATGATGGTGTTGTAGACTAACCATAACAATGCCAGTTTGTTTTGTCTCTGAACTCTAGGACTACAATTAGAGAGGTTTTTAAAGGAGAGATGAACTCTAAATTCTATATATTTAATTGAGTAAAAACAGAAAATACGGTTATGAGTCAGAATCACAGAGTTGGAGAATCCCTTTGGGACAAGAAATAGATGATTTAAAAAAACAACTATTAAGATCATGAAACAGTTAGAGATGGAGGCCTTGTACAATATCTTAGTTTGAATCACTTAGTGGACGGAGCTGTCTTGGGAGATAATGGATTCCCTCTCAAGGAAAATCTTTAAACAAAGACTGGAGGTCTACTTGTTGGGGGGAATGTAGTGGGGATTCATTTTGGGGTATGGATCCGACTACATCAGGTTTCTTAACTTTTTTTGTGTCATGGACTCCTTCTGTACTTTGATGAAAGAAACCTATGGACCTCATTTCAGAATCATGTTTTTAGAAGCATAAATAAAACCCATGAGATCAACAAAGGAAACAAATTATGTTGAAACACAGTCGTAGATGATAAAAAACCAAGTTCACAGAGCGTAGGTAAAGAACCTCGTATTAGACAGTTGCTGGGGTCCCTTTCAACCTGGACATTTTGTTCTGTGAAATTCTTTGGGGGATGAGCGAGTGTCTTTTGTTGAGGACAATCCCTGGGAAATAAGCACACCCCAGAAGTGTTGTTATATCATGAATTGACAGGAAACGATAGGCCATCTTTTGTTAACCTGGCAGATCAGCCAACCTGAGCTAGGGCTTGAATTGGGTGTAGGTTACATGAGAGACCTGAGGATAGAGAGGGAAGAGACACTTACTTCACAGATACACAAAATGAGGAGCCATTAAACAGTATAATCACTGTAGGCCATGAAGTAATTCTTATTTCTTATTTATTTATTTAGTAAGCACTGTTCTATCATGGGGTACAAAAAACAGCAAAACAAACGAACAAACAAAAACGAAATAAAAAAAATAACTGAGTCTCTGCCCTCATAGGAAGGCAGATTTGGAAGGGGCCTTAGCAGCCATCAGGGAGCAGCTAGGTGGCTCAGTGGATAGAGGGCTTGGCCTGGAGTCAGGAAGACCTCTGACCTCAGACACTTACTAGCTGCCTGACCCTGGGCAAGTCACCTAGCCTCTTTTTGTCTTAATTCATTAGAGAAGAAAATGGCAAACCACTCTGGTGTCTTTGCCCCCTCCCCCCCCAAAAATCCATGGATGGTAGGGTTCATGGGGTCATGAAGAGTTGGACATGACTGAATGATAAATAACAGCCATTAAGTCCAGCCCCCATATTTATTAAGTGAAGAAGCTGATGCACAGAAGACATGCCCGTGTTCACACCACAAGTCTGTAACTGAGGTGGAATTTGAAAGCAAATCTTCTTCTCTCTAAGTCCAGGGTCCCTGCTGCCTCTCAGCTCCCGGCTCTCTGTGGTACAGGGCAGAACATGTTGATGTGGGCATATTCAGGACACAACTTCTATGGTGAGTGCCCCACCCCACTATGATGCCAAAGGGCTTAATGACCAAACGGAGGTCTGGGTGATTTTGGGCAAATAATTTAACTCCTCTCAGCCTCAGTGTCCTCATCTGTGAAATGGAGAAAATACCCTGATTTGGAGGAAATGCCTTGAAGGGAAGTTGGTGATGGTAGAGATGTATGGTAACAACGTTGAGTGGGAGGTGAAAAGGTAGATGACTTCTGCTCAGTATCCTCTTATCTTGTTGATATTAAGCCTACTCCTAAACAGAGTCATTGTGATCATCTAATTCCCAGGTCAAGCCCCTTGCCCCCCAAACAGCAGTCCCCAACTTTCCTAGAAAGTATGAGTGACAGCAATCTCCCATTTCTAATGGTTTTATGAGAAAGCACTGTCTTTTTCATTTCCCTTTGCCTCAAAGGACCCAAATGGGCTTGGGACAGGGACAGGACTCACAACTTTCCATGCCTGGGGAGATTAGGAGGAGGTTTGCCTGGACTACACACATAGAGAGTATTGCTGTTGTATTTCCTACATAGCTTCAGGACCTGGCACAGTGCTTTCCACATAGTAGGTGCTTAAGAAATGACTGATAACATGATGTTCACTCTTTTGTGGAAATTGCTTTTGGTCTTTACCACTGACATAAAGTCCAAGTAATTTGTTGTCATAGCTAGATCTAAGAGGAACTGGGGAATTTCCAATGGGATGGGTATAACAAGCAAATAAGAGTGTCTAGCCCTAAGAAATGAGGAATATGAAGAAACAGGGAAAGACCTGATAAAGTTAGCAGAATCAGGAAATCAGCAAATACAATGACTTAATGTTGTTATTTAGTCATGTCCAACCCTAGGTGACCCCATTTGCAGTTTTCTTGGCAAAGATCCTTGAGTAGTTTGCTGTTTCTTTCTCCAGTGGGATCCACTTTGGATGGATATTCAAAGGTTAAGTGAGTTGCCCAAGGTCACATAGCTAGGAAGTGTCTTTGGCTGACTTTGAACTTAGGTCTTCCTGGCTCCAGGCCAGTGCTCTATCCACTGAGTCACCAGCTGCTGCCTTTAGACAATGACTACAGTAATGTCAATGAGTAGACCAACTGCAGCGTCAAAATGAGACTGAAAACTCTGCAATTATAATGACCAACCTTGGCTCAGGAGAAGAGATAAGAAAACACACTTCCCTTCTAACTGAGGTGAAGAATTAGGGTTGTGGAAAAGCGGATAGATATGCTATCAAATTCAGCTGATGTGTTGGTTGGTTTTGTTGAACCTTTTTTCTTTATTTTGTTTTTTTACTAACATGGGATGGCTCCAAGAGTAGGAGAAGGGGAGGGAATATATTTGAAAATGATGATAGAAAACAAAAGATATCAACAATTTTTGACAGTATCTGTCATCTCAGAGTTGAGAGGGTAAATCCCTCCCCCGACCCCCACATCCAGGAGGAATGGCACATATATCTCATTATGCTTGGTTGCAATTTCTAAGGGAATTCTCCTAATGCAAATACATTGGAACTGTACATAGCCCAAGTCCAAGCCTCAGACCTATAAATACTTGGTTACTTTTTATTCTTCTTCTTTAAAATTCCTAGGATGGACTGAGTGAATCTTGTAAGCCATCAAAGCACATTAACCTAATTACTTGTGGGATTTAGGCCAATTGCTGCTTAGTAGTTTTCAAAGACAATGAGAGCAGTGAATTGCAAAATAATGATGATGTATTAAGAATGAAATTAAAAATACATTTTGCATAAATATTTAAGATTACCAATAAATATGAAGTGTCAAGATTATGGAATTTGAAGACTGAGAGAGAATGGAAAGGGTGCTGATTAGATTAGTGGGCTAGGATAACTGTGCCAATAGATTTCAATCCCAAACTTTTCTTGTGGATAGAATCAATCAGCATAGACTATTAGGGTTGGAAGGTACCTTGGAGGTCTTCTAGGCAAGGCTCTCATTTTGCAGATAAGAATACTGGATCATAGAAGTAAAATGATTTGCCCAAGCACTGGCTGTAATCTTCAATCTTTCTCTATCTATTGGCTCCTTCCCCTTTGTTTATATACAGGAACCAGGGTTAGAGCACAGATAAGTTCAGTGACTTACTCAGGATTGCTCAATAAGGATGTGTTAGAGGCAGGCTCTTTTAGAGCCAAACTGTCACTCACATTAAATAGAAAATCAAAAGATGGATTTTTGTGTCCTAATTTAGGGTTGTTTATTTTCCCTCTTTTCTTAAAATGAAAGGGGAAAAATTAAGCACAGTCGTAAATTATAGTATGACCTTTAAGAGTGGAATTTCATTGCTTTGTAAATTACACACTTTGTTGTTTTTAATTATCAAGTCCAATATTGGCACATAGGAAGATCTTCAATCTCTCTAGAAATGTAATAATCTCTTAATGGGCCTCATTTTTTCCCTCAGAATGTTGGCACAGCTTCACGCTCACAGCTGCTTGCTCCAGGACCCTTTTGGAGGAGGCCTCAGATTGTGTTCTTGAGCATGAGGCTGAACCACTACAGCCCCCTTCAGTGTGCAAATGCTGGCTTCCGATGATTGCTCCCATAAATCTGGGATTTGGTAGAAATGAGATATTGATGACAAATATGCTTCCTGTTCAATGTTGGAAAGATTTATGTGAATTCAGGAATTTGAGGGGAAAACAAATCATGTAAACCCAATGGAAATAGAAACCAAGAATTTTCTACATCTGAGAACAAAGAGGGTAACTTCCTGTTTGGAGTCAGATGCTGTTTGGTTCTTTAACTCTGCCATAGCCCATCCAGCAAAGAGCACTTTCTCACCCATTCCCCAACTGCTTCCATCTTAGGAGCTTGGGCACAAGGTTTCTATTCTGAGTTGCCAAGAACTTGCCTTCCTTGGTTCTTGAAGTGGCTTCCTATTTTATAGGAAGAACAGAATCGGTCTTCTCAACCATACTGAACACATTCTCTGTGGGGTAGAATTTCACTTCCTTTAATGGCTTTCAGACTCTTTGAAATTGATCAAGAACTTTTCTAAAGATTCTATCTATCTATCTATAATCTATCTATCCATCTATTTATCTATCTTGTTGAGTTGTTTCAGTCATGTTTGACTCTCCATGACCCCACTTGGGTCATGGGTTTATTTTTTTTTTTTTGCAAAGATACATGGAATGGTTTTTAATTTTCTTCTCCAGCTCATTTGACAGATGGGAAACTGAGGCAAACAGGGTTAAGTGACTTGCCCAAGGTAACACAGCTAGTAAGTATCTGATTTGAACTCAAGAAGAGAAGTCTTCCTGGCCAAGTGCTCTATCCACTGACAGATCTATCAATCCATCTATTTATCCATCCATCCATCCATCAATTTATGTATGTATCCATCCATCCATCCATCCATCCATCCATCCATCCATCCATTCATCCATCCATCCATCCATCAATCTATGTATGTATCCATCCATCCATCCATCCATCCATCCATCCATCCATCCAATCCATCCATCCATTTTCTTTCTGTCTGTTTGTCCATCTATCTATCTAGTCCCAAAAGTTTTGGTGCAGTTTTAAAAGCTTTAAACTTTACTAAGACTTTTGGGATACCATTATAAATATATGGGGTGTGTATATATATTCATATATACACAGTATATATATATATGTACATATAAACACACATGTGTGTATGTAACATATATATTTGAAAAATTTAAATGTTTTTTCAATTAACATTTATTTTCTCTCACTCCCATTCCTATTAAAAAGAAAAATCTGCATACCAAATATACGTAGTCAAGCAAGACAATTTCCCACATTATGCCTAGGATGTATTAATGGATCCAACACAATAATTTTTTCCATCAGTGACTCTCCATGGACATCATGCCCCACTTTGGGTATCTCTTGGCTCTGCCCTTCCCTTTCAGTTTCTTTTTGGGCATTGTCTTGCCCCAATCGATCACAGTCTCCTTGGAGACGGGAGCTGTCTTTTTCTTATTTACGCCCCTAGTTTAGCACAAATCAGATGCTTAATAAATGTTTATCAGTTATTGACTGTTATTGACAAGAGATATCTAGATTTTGTTTACACTTCTGGCTGATTAATCGGTTGTTCTCCTTGAGGACCAGGGCCTCAAGTCTCATCATTACTTTAAATAACAATTCAACCAATCCTCCACTTTGAATTTTTTAATATGCATGCTTTTTGTTCCTTTTCTTAGAACGCAAACTCCTGGAATGCAGGGACTTTGGTTTTTGTGGTTGTGTCCCTGGTGTCTGGGACATAGCAAGCAGTTAGTAAATGCTTGTTGAATGATTTAGGGACTGGATATTCCTCAGATTCCACAGTAGCCCTGGTTGGAAAAGGAAAATTTTAATTGAATCAAAGCTTTTTGCCATTCGAGTAATAGGCTAATGGTGTCCAACCTTTCTAGGTCTGAGAAACTCTATTACATCAAGGAATTTCACAGACCCCTAGTGGACTGAAGCTTTTCTATTATTTTCTGTTGACTGAACATGTGAATGATTGAAAGCTACTAGGAATTCAGCTCTGCTTTTAAGTGGAATCATATTTTGTTCACCACAGCAACTTCTACATGCATTAAAATGGAAATACATATGTATGAGCCACATTATTTATTTAGTCTACAGAAGATAAGTTGGCTTATTAATAGATTCACAGTGGAGGGTGCTGGATTTTGAGTCAGGGGCCTGGGCCTGAATCCTGACTCTGCTATTGATTTCCTGTGTGACTTTGAACAACTCACTTGACTGAGCCTTAGTGGTAACTATAAACTAAGGGGCTTAGATTAGGTGACCCTTGTTATTCCCACCAGCTCTAAATGAATGATTCTGTTTTCCTAGGATTTATAGATGTCATATGATGATTATTCTACTTCCTGGGGAATGTGACCCACAAGTCAGGAAATATTGTTCTAGGATAACCTGGTCTATCAGTTTCTTAGCTCCCCAATATTGGATAATTACCATATACCATCTTATTGTTTGGTTTGCAATGTTTTGCTCTGGAGGTCACTGAACCAAGTAATGGCCCATTAGTTGCATTACTTGGTTTCCACTCTTATCATCATCATATCCCCACTCCAGGTACCCTTCACTACTACCTCCCTTTCAAGTTTCCTTTTGTGTGTTATTTTCTCCCATTAGAGACTGTAAGTTCCCCAAGGGCAGGATCTGTCTTGCTTTTTCTTATTTGTACTCCCAGTACTTAGGGAATACACTATTAGATGCTTAATAAATGCTTATTATATTGTGTAACTGACTAAGGCCAAGAGAATGTTGTAGGCTCTGTAAATTTCTAAAGGGATTGCTTACTTGACTATTTCCCCTCTCTTTTCCCTATCCTCATCCCCTTTATGAAAAGTAAAATGCTTTTCCCATATTCTGTCTGATACCAGTTGGGTAACATTTTTGTGTCACGTTTCTATTATTGAGTTAATTTAATTTCTTCCCTTTACATGCAAACAAGCATTATGCAATAATAAAAAATAGTAGATGGGCATTGACTGAAAGCTCTGATTATGGCACCATCTTTAAATTAATTAATGAGACAAAGGCTGCTAAACAGTAGCATTTAGAAAGAGCTCTGCAGCATTAACCACTAATGAGTTCATTTAAATCCATCATGCAACCCGTTTTGGAAAGTGGAGGCCATATTTAATCATATTCAATCAGATTTAATAATGAAATTATGAACACAAGACATTGTTGAGTGTGAAATTACCATGGAATTTTAATTGTTAAATACATTTCTTGTCAGTGCTCCTAACTGAATGATAATTTGATGAGGAAACTAGTAATCTATGTACAATGCTGCTATAGGCAAAGGAATAAGAAATAATAAGATGCCTTGATTCTAGGTGATTATTCAACACTAATCATAGAACCATGGGATTTCAGAGTTGAATGGGACCTCAGAGGCTCTGTTGCACAAGCTCTTCCTAAGTAGGAACACTATGACACCTCCAATTGTCCATCGTCCACTTACTTGACCTTTAGTGATACTAAGAAGAAAGCATGGTGTGCTGAATTTGGAATTAGAGAACCAGGTTCAAATCCTGGCACATTTACTGTCTGTATGACCTTGGCAAAGTCACTTACTTCTGTGAATCTCAATATCCTCATCTCTAGAACAATTTCTAAGCTCTCAACTTATGATCCAAAGATCTGTGATCCTATGATGTAGAGGTTTCCAAAGGCAACTGATGAGAGTCTGAGATAGCTCTAATTATAAGAAAGTTTTTCACAACATCAAGCCTGACTCTGCCTTGTCAAATTCTTTGCCTAGTGCCCCTAGTTCTGCTTTCTAGGTCCAAGCAGAACATCTTTAATTCTCTTTCCATTATGAAAACTTTTCTTCACATACTTGCAGGAAAATATCATGTCCCTCTGGAGTCTTCTCCAAAGTTAAACATCCCAGGGTGTTCAGAGGATCCTTATATGAAATGATATCCAGTTTCTCTATGGCTCTGATTGCTTTCCTCTGAATATTCTTTGAATATAGCTTTTCATAAATTGTGGCACCCAGAACCAAGACAAGATTAGGATCTGACCAGAGCAAGCACTCAGTAGGATTGTTAGCTCCCCTTGGAAGTTATGACTTTCTTAGGTTGCCTTAAGATTACATTAAGCTTTGGGACTATAATTGACTATAGTCATTCAAATTTGCATTAAAACCCTAGGTCTGTTTCCTTAGAATTGTTATCTAGCCATCCTGGCCCATCCTGTATTAGTGATTTTTTAGAACCCAAATGACAGATTTTACATTCAAATAAAGTAAAATCCCATATAATTTTCAAGTGATTTGAATATTGCTTTTCCTAACAGCAGGAGAGGGGGTAAATTTCTCATTCACTCTTTGGGGCTGTGGATTCTTTCTTTCTGGGAGGGATACGCAAATTGTTAGACATTTGGAACCTGAGCAACACACAAGGTGATACTGTCAATCCCACCTATTGCAGTTTAATTCTAGCAATTTACTCATTCATTAAATCGACTATCCACCTGGAGGGCTAAGAATTAACAACAACAAAAAAGTCACTGATTAAGCAATTGCTACTTGGCAGGCACAGTGCTAAGTTTTGGAGATATACCTACAAAAAATGAGACAGTTCCTGCTCTCAAGGAGCTAATATTCTAAAAGAGAAATAAAGCACATATAGAAGAGTGGAACTGGGGATAATTAGGTCAGGAGGGTCCTAAGGCCAGTGAGTTCCTTCACAGGACTGTCAATCCACACACCCTCTGAAGAAGTCATGGTATTTTTAATTACTGTGGCTAGGTGGGAAGTGGTGGTGGTGGGGTGAAGAATGGGAGAGAGCTATATGCTGGATGGGATAGAGACATGAACTGGGAGATCCGTCAGCTATACTATACGTCATATATTTGTGTGTGTGTGTGTGTGTGTATATGTATATATGTCAAACATATAAATATATGTACACGTGTATGTATTATATCTATATCTATGTCTATGTCTATCCCTATCAATCCATCCATCTGTCCGTCCGTCCATCCGTCCATCCGTCCATCCATCCATCCATCCACCCATCCATCCATCCATCCATCCATCTCTATCTATCTATTTATCTATCTATCTATCTGTCTGTCTGTCTGTCTGTCTATCTATCTATGAAGAGAGCCTATGCTTTCCCCCTAAACTTCAGTCCTATTCCCTGAATTGTCTATTCCACATTTCAAACTAGAATGTCCCAGAGAGATATCAAATTCAACATTTCCAAAAATGGACACATCCTCCCTATTCTGATACCCACCTTGCCTCCACACTTCCCAATTTCAGTTGAAGGTATCACATTCCTTCCAATCTTGCACGTCCATAACCTTTGTTAGCCTTTTTACCATTGCTCATACCTCATCTCCATCCCCAGTTTCCATTCATTTGTACAGGCTCTGCCCCATACCTGGAATATACCCCTCCCTCATCTCCACTTCTTGGAATCCCTAAATCCCTTTAAGGTTCAGCTGAAGCACAGCCCCCTACATGGAGCATCCCAGATGTTAGTGCTGCCTGCTCCCACACCTAATGACTCCGTATTACAGAGCAGGAAGGGACCTCAGGGGCCATCCAACCCCAACCTCTCATTTTACAGATGAGTTTTAAAATGACTAACAGGTTTAAGGTTTGTCATGCACCACATGTTAGTTCATGTGATCCTCACAGCTCTGTGAGGGAGATTTTAATCATCCTAACTTTATAGGCAGAGAAGCTGAGGCTCAGAGAGGTGCAGTCACTTGTCCAGGGTCACACAGTAAGTATCTGAGACTGGATTTGAACTCAAGTCCAGGTCCTATATTTTATTCACCATGCCACTTATCACATTTATTGTTGTTCAGTTGTTTCTGATTCTTCATGAACCCATTGGGGATTTTCTTGGCAAAGATACTGGAGTGGTTTGCCATTTTGTTCTCCAGCTCATTTTACAGATGAGGAAACTGAGACAAACAGGGTTAACGGACTTGCCTAGGGTCATATAGCTATTAAATGTTTGAGGCTGGATTTGAACTCAGGAAGATGAGTCTTCTTGACTTCATGCTCTGCACTCTATCTACTGCACCACCTAGCTACCTCAACTATTGTATACCCTCCACATTTTCTGCCCCATCTGCACTGTCCTTCCCCACTGACCTAAAAAACAGTATTTTTCATATGTCCTTGGTTCTAATTCTGAATTAACTAGAATTCCAGGTTAGAATTTTAGAAAAATTAAAAATTAGAACCAGAATGTACAATGAACTTATATTTAAAAAAGTCAAGATAATAAAACCTTAAAGAAAAGGATATATGATTTAATAAGAATGTTTAAAAATTGGATAGCAATTTGGAAAAAAATGGAATTAAAGCTACCTCTCACATCATATGCCACAATGGATTTTAAATGTATCAATTATCTAATTATTTCTAAATTAATAAAAATGAGAAGAAACCAGAACCACAAATATGAAGTGAAGAAATATTCTCAGTACACGGAAAATAAAGAATATAAAATAGATAAATTTGATTACATAAAATGAAACATTTTTGCACCACAAAAACCAATTCACTCAGAATGAAAAAGAAATAGGATGGACAAAAAAAAAATAAAACAAACAAAAAAGCCTTTTGCAATATATGTCACTCTAAGAAATGTATAAGCATCAGATCAATTGCATAATCGATAATTGACAGATATTAATGAGCAGTTTCTAAAAGAAGAAATGAAATAAAAATCACCTGAAAAATTATTCAAACTCTCTAGTAATAAGAGAAATAGACATTAAAACAACCCTATGGTACCATCTTATACCCACTAGACTGGCAAAGATAGTTAAAATGATACAACTCGTTAGTGGGACAGTAGGGAAACAACCCAAGTTATTTCACTAATGGTGGAACAGTAACTTTGTGCAATCTTTTTGTAAAGCAATATATGACTTAATAAAATCAGGACCAGAACATTGTTCCTACTTTCTTTTTTTTTTTACCCCAGTGAACTCACTACATGAATTATGCATCGAGAATACTATTGAAGAGGGTGGGAGGTGAAGGTAAAGGGAAAGACCTAGCTGTACAAAAATATTCTTTGGAGAACTATTTACTACAGCAAAACACTGGGAGTGACCCCTGTGTTCAACAGTTGTGGCATGGCGGCATAGAAACGTGATAGAATATTATACCCCCCCAACCCCCATCCAATGAAAAATAAGAATAATACAAAGAAATTTGAGAAGCTTTACTTGAAATGATACAGTGGGGAGAAAATATAAACAGATTTAAGTTAAAAGGCACCAGCCTATGTGATCATGGATCCTAATCACCTAACCCCTCTAAGCCTCAGTTTCTGTATCCGTAAAATGGGAATAATATTAGTAGTTCTTGCCTTGAAGGGTTCCCATGAACTTAAAATGAGTTTATGTATGTAAGGGGCTTTGCAAACTTTAAAGCCCTAACTAGTTATTTATTTTTATCATTATCATACCTACATAGTACTTAAGCCACAGGAACAAAATCCAGAAAAAAAAATACACAAAAGAAACAATTTTGAGGAGGTGACAGATAATATATGTATTTATTACCATTTTGTTAAAATTAATATACATTAAAGATTAACAATGCTATAAAGACTGAAAAAAAGAATGATTAGAGTTTCATGCAAAATTGTTATTCTGATTCTTGCATTTGATTGTTTTATTGTTGATTATTAAGTTATTATAAACAATTATAACATGGCCATTTAAAATGTATGTTAGGAAGGAATAGGGACCTTATATATTAAATTGGCATAGACAGAAGAAACATTTTTTTTTTAGCACTTACTAGGAACCAGACATGCTTCTAAAACTGCCAATAAGGAGGATTTAGAATTTCACACCTACTTTTCCTTGATTTCAGGACAAATTGATTCAACTAAAGAAATTAAATTCAAGCAATATTGATTAATTGCCTAATGTGGACCAAGAACTGGGAGAACTACAAACTTTCAATGAGACATGACTCCTGCCCACGTGGATCTTACAATATAGCAAGGGAATGAGCTATCAATGCAGACAATGAGGCAATTTTATGTAGCCAATGGAATAGTCACAGAACTAAAGTCAGTGGGGAAAAGATTGCTATTTTCCATCAGGAAAGGCTACCCGGAGAAGATAGTATTTGATTTGGGTTTTAAGATTGGTCAAGAGTTCAATAGCTGAGGGAGAGAGTGGGGGAATGTTGGATGTCAGGAACAGGATAAGCCAAGGCTTGGAAGAAGGAAAGAACAAAGTGGTTTTAGGGGACAGAAGATGGTCTGGCTTGGCTAGAAGGTTGGTGGCTGGGTAAGTTCATACCAGGTTCTCCACTGAGCCTTATTTTATTGTTTTAAAATAGAGTTTATTTGAACTCCTGGTGATAGTATAAGTATTCAAATACATCCATAAAACAAGAGAAATTAAGAAAAAGCAGAAAAAAGCAAAAGACAAAAAAGGATTGTAAATGATCATATATTTAACTGTTATTTACTGATTAGTTATATAAACTGTAAGTTACAGTGACTATAGAAGTAACAAAGTCATCATGCTGGTTCCATATCCCTTTCTGAATGTACTTTCTGTGTGGGTTTCATGGATTTATTGCTATTATTGTTGTCTTTATTTCCATAATTATAGTCTGGTGGCAGATTGCTTTTCTGAGTGTACTTTCTGCTTTGTATCTTCATCTGAGCTTTCCCACATTTCTCTGGAATTCAACTCTTGAACTCAACATTCAACTTCTGGTCAAAAGCCAAGAGTAGAATCTGGTGGATAGAGTTGGAGATGCCAAAAGGCATTTATTACACATTTACCAAGTGCCAAGTAATGTGTGAGGCTCTGAGAGTACAAGAAAGAAAGAAAGGAAGGAAGGAAGGAAGGAAGGAAGGAAGGAAGGAAGGAAGGAAGGAAGGAAGGAAGGGAGGGAGGGAATAAAAATGCTTTCCCAGCAGGAAAGTTACATAGATGAAATTATTAATGATGGAAAGACATGCTAGACCTAGATATGAGAAACAGTCAGACTTTGTATTTGAAGCTCTATTAAGAGCCAGTTTTATGTCAGTGTCCTCTCACCTAACTCCCACTTTGATAGAACAAGTTTTTAATCCAGGTAGGACTGCCTTGATATTGACAGAAAACTAGCTTGAGCCACAGAATTATAGCTGGAAGGGACATCAGTGGCCAAAAGATTCTACTTGTACATGACAAAAAAATCCTCTCTCCAGTATTCCTGACATCCAGCCTCTGCTTGAGGACCTTGAGGGAGAGGAAACCCTCTACCTTTCAAGGCAGTTCATTCTACTTTAGAACAGCTCTCATGGTTAAGAAATTTTACCTTACATCAAGCCTAAATTTGTCCATTCAGAGGGTCCACTTTCCTGATACTTATAGTTGAAGATTGAGATGAGTGGGAGGACAAGTTATTACATGTCCCCCGTTCTAAATCATTGGAATGTAGCAAGATATTATTATCATTGTTAGGAATCATAATTCAATCCTTCCTTAACATGAATTATGGACTATAAATTGGTCCAAATTATTTCATTGCCAATTACCATCCCTGGCATTCTTCAAAACTCAGGTTAAACATGACCTTCTGGAAGAGTCCTTTCCTAGTTCCCCAGTTGCTACTGCCTTCCTTTCTAAGGGTAACTTGTAGTCCTTTTATGTGTCACATATGTACATGTATAGATGTCACATGTATGTAATGTACATATACACATCACATATATGTACATGCCATCTCTCAGGGAAGAATGTAAGCCCCTGGAGGAAGGAAATGTTTTGCTTTTTTGTCTTTGCATCTCTAGCCCTTAGCCGAGAGCCAAGTATGTAGTAAATGCTTAATAAAGGCTTGCTAATTTATGTATATAATATGATATATGTGCCATATATACATATATACATACACACATAATTAAAACTGTGATTTGATCTAGGTTCCATGGATTTATATCCATGGCTAGAAGGTTGGTGGCTGGGTAAGTTCATACCAGGTTCTCCACTGAGAGACGACATTCTAGAGAACGACGCTAACAAAATAGCTTTGGAGTCAGACAGACCTTCATTCAAACCCTTGCCCTGAAAAATACTAGCTGTGTGACACTGGGCAAGTCACCGAACCTTCCAATGCTGTAGGCAACTCTTGAAGACTATAAATTTCAGGGCAGTTGATTGTCTGCATTGCATCTTCCCCTAAATTCTAGCAGTAGAATCAAAACTTTACTCACAGTTTCCTGTTTGTACCAGCATAATTAGCAAGTCGATAAGTACATATTAAGCCTTTACTGTGTGCTGGGAACTGTGCTTGATGCAAGGGACATGAATAGAAGCAAAAGGAAAGACAGTCCCTGCCCTCAAGGAGGTTACATTCTAATAGGGAAGGAAGGGGAGAAGAGAATAAACGTTTATAGAGTACTAACTATATACTGGCACCATGCTAAGTACTTTATAAATAAAGAAGCTCGCAATAACCCTGAGTGGTAGGTGCTATTATTCACCTCATTTTACAGATGAGGAAACTGAGGAAAAGAGAAGTCCAGGGTCACACAGCTAGAAAGTGTGTGAGGCAAGATTTGAATTCCGGTCTTCCTGACTGCTGGACTCGTGCCACCTAGTGCCAAGATAGGCATGAAGGTAAACATAAAAAGGAGATGAAAAACTGGCATTGGGAGAAGATAGCTATGTCAGAAGCAGAGCTGAGAGAGGAAGCAAGGATGGCTGGCTTGGACTTTTCCACAAAATGGAAAACTGGAGAAGAGCTCACCAATGGGAAAAGAAGGTTGCAAGGGCAGAGGGATATCCCAGGGTGAAGGACCACAGGAATGATGGAACTTCAAGGATGAGAAAACACCTGTGGGGTGGAGGCAAAATCTGCAGTCAGAAGCAGAGCCAGAAGAAAGATTTTCTGTAACGCAATTTATTCACAGATCCAGACTCCCCCCCATTTATATATTTATATAATCTATATCTAAGTAAACACACACACACATATACACACATATGTACACATAATATTGCATATCAAATAATGAATGCTATGATTCCTGGATATTATAAACATCATTCCTTCTTTTTTATGTTCCTTTTCAACTCCCCTCCGACACAGATTGAAACTCTTCCCTACTTTATTATATAGCTTCATGAATTGCAGGAATCAAAAATATTCCACCCCTTGGTTCCTAGCCTTCTGGTATTATCTTTCCACATTGCTAGCTATTTAGAGGACAGATACACAATCTTTATCTGAGCTTTTATCAGAAGCCTTTTTAGCTTGATAGCAACTTCAGAATCAATCCTTTTGTTAGCCAGAGGTCTTTTCTTGCTGAACTTAGATTAGAGTTTTTAAAATAAGAGAATCAAGGTATGCCTAAATTAAAATTAAAAAAAATTCTTTTGTTAATCTGAATTTGACATCAACAAACATGTTTCCACATACAAAATAAAAAGAGGATTTTATATGAAACCACAGTTTCATCACATGTAGCCTATTTTCTATAAAGTATGTACTCAGTTTAGTACATTAATTCAAAATCTTTCTGATTGTCTGCACTGCCCTCTGAACTTTTAGATCTCTTCTTTGCATTTTTTTTCTTTTTGGAGAGGGGAAGGTAGAGCAGTTGGGGTTAAGTGACTTGTCCAAGGTCACACAACTAGTAAGTGTTAAGTGTCTGAATCTGGATTTGAACCCGGGTCCTCTTGATTCTAGGGCCACCTGTGCCACCTAGCCACCCCTCTTCTTTGTGTTTTTTAAAAAAATACTTCATTGATGCTTTTTTCTTTTTTGAGGGATTACTACCACTCCAATTGTCCCTCCCCTCAAGAGTCCTATTTTGTAGTAAGTTAGTAGAGGAAGGTAAAACAAATCCACAGTTTGTACGTGCTTGATACTATATAGCTCATCCCACACCTCTGGCATGTAGCCTTTCTATCTAATGGTGGGTAGCATGCTTCATTGATTCTCTGGAGCTGGGTGGATCATTGCATTCATCATAGTTCTTAATTCTTTCTAAATTGCTTTTTGTTACAACATTGTAGTCATTGTGTAACTTTTGGTTCTGCCAACCTCCTTCCGTCTTAGTTCATAGAAGTTTTCTTTGGGGAAACAGGATTGGGTTGGGACTCTAAGGAAATGAAGAATTTACAGGAAGTCAGAATGTTGACTAGGTGGCAACCCCAAGATCAATTCTCTTTTCAAAAGTGTCTAAATCATAGGGTATGAGTTGGAAGGGCATTAGGACCTTACGGAAAAGTAGAACTCACTAGAGAGGAAAGAGAATTATTTTCAATCTTTATAGGCTGTGGAGAATTCCTTCATATGATTTCCGCATTTTTATAGTCTCTGAGCCTTTTTTTTGTCTTTGAATCTTCTGTTGAAATAATGGATGTTCTGTGCCCCATAAAACTTCTCCAGAATCTATTGGACACTGTTACCATCATTTGTGGAGGTCTAGAATCTTAGCGATGTCCCAGAGCAAACTCTGAGTGAGGGCATAACAAGTCAAAGAAAATCTTTCTTGACCTTCTGGCTTCCCTGGCTGCCTTCAAGTCTCAACTAATGCCTCACCTT
>CM053580.1:31519296-31530436 GCA_028627135.1 Pseudochirops cupreus | reverse complement strand
CCCATCTTTCCCCCATTCACCACCCCAAAACAGCCATCCCACTGTATAACCCCTCCCCCCCAATCTGCTCTCTCCTATGTCCTCCCCCATCGCCCCTCTGACTTTCCAGTAGGGCAAGATGGATCTCCCTACCCCAGTGCCTATATATCTTAATTCCCAGTTGCATGTAGTTAATAATAATAATAATAATAAATGTTTATATATATATATTTTAACATTTGATTATAGAACTTTAAATTCTAGATTCTTTCCTTTCCTCCATTTTCACCCATCCCCACTGGAAAGACAAGCAATTCCATACAGACTGTACATGTGTAATTATGCAGAACATCTCCACAATGGACATATTGTGAAAGACTGATTATATGTCCCTCCTTCCTATCCCATCCCCCCCCCCTTACTCTATTCTCTACTCTGTTCCTGTCCCTTTACAGAAATGTGTGCTTCCAACACCCCTCCCCCAACCCTGCCCTCTAATGCCTCACCTTCTACAAGAAACCTTTCTCAGTTCTCTTTAATGTTAGTGCCTTCCCTCTGTTCTTGTTGATTTTTTCCTCTGAGATTATCTGTGACCTTGTATGTAGCTTGTTTGCCCATAGTTGTTTGATGTCTCCTCATTAGGCTGTGAGCACTTTGTGAGCAGGTGTTGTTTGCCCCCTACTTTAGCATAGTGCCTGACACCTAGTAGGTTCTTAATACGTGCTTGTTGACTTGACTTTTTAGTGCCATGATGTTATTGGGTCTGGTCTGTGTAAACCTAGAGATTGGGATGTCCTAGGTCATACTTTATACTATCTAGCCATTTCTTAGACATATATCCAACTGATTATTTAACAAGAGTAGGACTCAAAGGATGTATTTTTCCACCTGTATTGGCCAGTATATTCTAGGGCAGGAATGTTGTTATTCATCCTTCCTGAGAAGATTATTCTTGCCAGATGTGCAACCCAAAAAAAGATTAGTCAGTTTTCCATAGAGAGAAGAAATGGCTTTTGAATTGACAGGATATATTGATGTGAAGGTGAGAAAAAAAGAGCTTTTAAAATGAGCATATGTTATTTGGCAGCCTTTTAACTTAGGGCATGGGAAGCTCACTTTTTTTTTCCAACTGAAGGCCTTAATTGGGCATTATTAGGACATTTTAATGATGTTGCTCTCTTTCAGAAATCCCACCAAATAGGACTTGGTCTAAGAGTTTTCATGTGTCATTTGAAATTTTATTCTAATACACTAAGCCTCGAATTCTAATTGGTTAATGGTACTGTGGCCAAGCAGATGCCTATAATTTGTCAAAATTCTGGCTTCTGTGGGGCAGAAAACATGTCAACCAAAGAAATCTTTCAAGTTTTCTTCTGTTTTAAGAAGTAGGATGATAGAATGGTTAGAGTGACATAGTGGGAAAGCCCTTGCTGGGGAATTCAAGAGAATTGGTTCTAGTTCTGACTCAATCAAGCTATGTGACTCTGGACATGTCACTTTGCCTCTTTAGGGCTCAGTTTCCTCAATTGTTAAATGAAGTTGTTGGCTTAGATGATCATTATGATCTCTTTCACCTCTAAATTCTGGCATCTACGTGATGTATGCATTTATATGGATGTATATATGTATGTATGTATGTATGTATGTATGGTAAGCTAGAATGCTGGACTTGGAACAAGGAAGTTATGGGTTCCAATCTCAGCTTTCTCCCTACCTGTGTAACTTTGAGCACATCATTTCTTCTTTTTTGGCTATGATTTCCTCATTCATAAAATGAATGAGCTGGACAAAATGTTGTCAGTGGTTCTTTCCAGCCCTAGGTCTATAATCCTATGTGATAACGTTTATCCACTGGTGGTAAGGGGAAAGCATCTCCTGTGTGTCTAATTTCTCTAAATAGAAACGAAAGTGTTTCTTTGACAGAGCTCAGGAGGGGGGTACTTATTAATTACACCCATTATGGATCATACCATAAATATGTCTGAATTCCTTGAAATTATCCCATAATTTGATCACACAGTAACTCAGTTAACAAGGCAGAAATAATATATAAATGATGTCTAATTACCTCACTAACCACCAGATGTCAGTTTATAAATGGAGGTCACAGATCAAAAGGCACTTTGGTAATTGGAAGGGTGGGGAAAATGTCTACTGAAGCACCATCGTATAAACTGGTATGAATTGGGGGGGGGGGGGGAGAATTAACAGTTGAAAGTATTTTTAAAATTTTGAGTAATTAAGGCTAGAAATAATGTATGTGTGAGAAGAGTCTGATACTCTATTGGAAGTTTTCAACACAAGATATGATCATTGTAAGGTCAGTTAGATTTGACATTATATCTGTGATCCATGGAAATCTGCTGTAAAGGATAGAGAAAGGAACCCAGAGTCCAGGTTCAAATCTTACTTCTGACACTAACTGAGTGGACAAGTCACTTAACCTCATAAAGGTTGAATGTGCTATAAATCTTACTGTACTGTAGAAACATGATCTGCAGTTATTGAGAGAATTCTCTCTGATGATGAATATTAAGATCCGTTCACATCCTTTCATCCTGTAGGGTGCTTGGCCATATCTTACAACAAATATTCTTCGAAGGGTCTGCTCAGTATGTTGGGAGTCGTTGTCTAATTCCTTTGACATTTTGTGGGCACCAGTGGGTGTTGTAGGTTCTGCTGTGGTTACCTCATGCTTTTTCAGAATGACTTTCTGTCATTATCCTCACTTTGGCCACATAGATTTATGATTACAACCTTGCACTGCCACTTCTCTCTTTCCTTTCTTATTTCTTCTGTTTCTCCCCCTTTCTTCCCTCCTCTCTGTCTGTTTCTTTTTCTGTATCTTGTTGTCACTCATCTTTTTCTGTCTGTCCCTATCTCTGTCTCATTCTCTTTCCCTCCTTCTCTCCTTCCTCTTTTCCTTTTCCCTCCTTCCCTTCTTTTTCTTTCTTCTTTCTTCCCTCCCTGTATTGGTGTAGATCACAGCCCAACTACACCCTCTCTACCCATGTGTATCAGCAAGCACCCTAGCATATCCAGGGCAGCTGCTAGCACAGGTTTTTAGATCTGCTTTTCTAAAGGAAAGAAACTCAAAATGGGTTAACAATCTTACTTTAATCAATCAAACATATATCTTTTACCTAGTTCAGGGGGAAAAAGTCAGCACTCTGCAGATGATACAAACACAATACAAACAAATTACAAGCAGAAATTACAAGTAGACAAAGAAACAGATCAGCAGACAGGCTTCCAATTGTCTGACCATGACATCCATACCTAGTCAGTTACCAGAGAGGGAAGCATCAACATCTGGGTTTTTCAAAGCTGGGGGGCTCAACAAATTCCCAGAGTCTCATCTGGCCAAATCACACAACTCTTCTCAAAGTGAGCCCCAAACCAAAACCTCACACCAGGGCGTATATATAGCCTTCTCCTGGCTCAGAGAATGTCACAGCCCTCTTGACCTACTGCCCAATCACAAAGTAATAAGGCATAGGCATTCCTGAAGAACAAGCCTCCTGCCACAGGCTCCATGTGACCACATTCAGCCTATTAGGGGACAGAGTATACTTTCAAATCTGGGAAGGTTCTCAGAGTCACTTAAGCCACTTAAGCAAAGGACCTAGGGGCAGGAAAGATCTTCAGATTCCCATAACACCATGTAATTCTTGTCTAAGACTTTGTTTTCATTTCCAGAATCTGGCACATCAATTAATCAGTAAGGATTTATTAATCAGGTATTATATACTAGACATTGGGCTAAGTACTGAGGATAGAAAGAAAAATGAAACTATTCCTTCCTTCAAGGATCTTGCATTCTGTTGGGGGAGGAGAACAGGTACACCATTAGACACATCCAAAATTAACACAAGGTAAATTTTTAGAGGGGTAGGGATGGGAAGGAGATAGCATCCTGAAGGAATCAGGAAAAAACCTCACACAGGAGATTGCTTTATAACTCAGCTCAGTTGTGAAGGAAACTAGGGATTCTGAGGGATGGAGGTATAGACAAAATGCATTTAATGTGTGGGCACAACCTGTGAAAAGCCATGAAAAAAAAGATACATAGGGTCAAGTAACTTGCCCAGGATCACACAGCTTGTCAGTGTCTGAGGCCAGATTTGAATTCAGGAAAATGAATCTTCTTGATTCCAAGCACAGTGCTGTATCCACTGCACCACCTAGCTGCCCTACATTTTTGTAGCCATTGTGCACATTGTTTCTTGTTCCTGCTTACTTTCTTCTATATCAGTTCATACAAGTCTTCTTATGTTTCTCTGAATTCTTTGTAGTTAAAATTTTATATGACACAATAATGTTCTATTACATGAGTATTTTTATACATGGTTAACAACAGGCATCCACTTTCCCTCAGTTATTTTGCTATGACAGAATTGCTTTTTTTGGGGGGGGGACAAGATGGTGATTTTTATTAGTTTAAGGAACTCCTAGTGAGTAACTTCCTTTATAGATGCAGATAAGTATATTCTCTGAAATATATATGCTTAAAGAGTTACCTGAGGTTAAGTGAGTTGGGCTAGGCATGTTGCAGAAGCAGAACTTGAATCCAGGTCTAGGTGAAACAACATGTATGGTCCAGTGATTTTTTTGGTTTGGTTCTTTTAAAAATTTAACTTGTTTAATGAACAAAAATCTATATTCCTTCTTCTAACCCCCATTTTAAAAATGCCAAAAACCTAATAACAAATATGCATAATGAAGCAAAAACAAATTCCCACATTGGTCATGTACAAAAACATATCTTATTCTGCACTCTGGGCTTATTATCTTGGCATAATTCTTACCCTTTCCCTCTTATTCTTGTCTTCTCTCTCAGTCCTTGGGTAGTGATGAGTTGTAGCAAGTACATGCCGACCATGTACCTCTTCATTGCCCTTTGGATGATCCACAGCATTAATTCTTTGACTACAGTAGTTTTCATTCTGCCAATTTATAGACATCAGAGAGGCAAGAAATCATACATAGTATGGTCAGTTCAAGGTATATCTACTCCTGCAGTCAACCATTTGAATTAAATCATCCAAAACTTCTTAGATAGAAAGTCAGGAGTGTCAAAATGGGAGCTCCATAGCATGCCCAGGTATGTTTTTTTAAAAAGGGACATCAGCAGTATACAGGTGTGTGCTAATGTGAACAGTGTTTCTTAGCAGCTGACAAAATGAAAATAAAAAAGCAACAATATTATTTTTTGAGTGGTCATTACAGTTTTCCACTTCAAATTCCTGTTCAACTAAATCAAACAACAAGTATTTATTTTAATGCCTACTGTGTGTCAGGACTGTGCCAAATTCTGGGGATACAAAGACAAAAAAGCAAGAGAATCCCTGCTTTCAAGGAGCTGACATCTTAGTGGTACAGGATCGTATGCAGACTAAATACAAAATAACCATCTATCTAAGAACTTTCCAGGAATCCTGGCCAATTTAAGTACTACAGAGTTGCTTATGTGAGTGAGCTCATTGGAACAGTGACCCTCATGTGATGCTGCCCAATTGGTCTTATGTTGAAGCATTAGGTCATAGTTTAATTTGAGATATGCTGTCAGACCTTCAGATTTATTCAGTCAAATTGACATAAAAGATTGCTATGTATCCAGGATTTTTCCATTCCGTATGAATACTGGAGTCAGTGAAAGGATAATGGAAAGAGTTATTCTTAGCTTTGAGTCATGTAATGAAAGATAAAGCTACTTAAATGTCCTGATTAGGTTTTGATCAAATTGCCTGGTTGAGTGGAGTCAGGAATAGATAATAAAATTTGTGTTCTCCTTCTCCTTTCCACCGTGTTATTGAATCTAGAGAGCGAAACAGTTTTACTCCCGCTTTTCAGGGTACTCATTCTTAGGACAGGGCTAGGCAAAGATATGATTATCATCCTGCGAAGACCAAATCAATGTAAAATAACTCCCAAATCTATCCTTCAGCACCGTGGTCAGCGACCATGCACTCTACAGCCTGGCCAGTAGGTGGCATTGCCGTCTTGCAAACCTCTTTGCAGTCAGCCTGATTGGCAGTTGGAGTTCACAGTGATACTGAAGTTTTTGACATTATAATAGAGCTTCCTCTGTTAGTTAATTATCTCCACAGAAATGGGTTGGGCCTAGAAAGGACTTAATCAGTACCATTTCGAATTCAGGTAATGGGGCTGTATAATTTCCAGGTCCGATGTATGCAACTTTGATTTTAATGCAAGCCGGAAAGTATAGCACTTCTAGTTGGGGCACATGGCTTATATTTATATTCATGATGAACAATTGACTCCACGATGAAAATAGGCTTCTGGAAGTACAGTATTCGGCTAAATTATATGGTCAGGACATATTTTGAGTTGAGAACCTAATAGAGTTTTTGCAGGGGAAAATAAAAATGAAAAATAAAACCTGCTACTAGAAATTGATTCTAATAACTAGAGAACTTTTTGCTATTTTCAAGGAAGGAGAAAATGTATATATACTCTGTTTTTTTTCTGGGAAAAAGAAATAAAGTAGTAGAGGAGGAAGGGCTCTGGACTCCAGGGGTTACCAGTTATACATACTTTCCTCCTTTCCTCATCTTGACCCCTTAATGAACCAGTTCATATGAGCCCCTTGTTCCCTTGTCATACCATTGATCTTGACCTGTCAAGCCTCAGTCTTGGATCTTTCCCACTATATGCTGCCATTGCTCTTATACAGGCTTCTGAACAAAGTTGGAGAAAAATCACCACCCTGTGCTGACTGGGCCCACAATAAATTTATGTTACAAAAACTCAACTAGGAACTCATTGTTGCAAGGTAATCTTGCAAGGTAATCAATCATCTCCCTAATCAGTTCACTACTGCAGCTCTTCCAAACTTTTTCAATCCTCCTTGAACTTTCCACACACCTCCCACCCCCATGAGAACATTGCCTCATGTTTTGCTGCAAAAATTGAAGCCTTTGCTCAGATCTCTTTCTTCTCTCCTCCCTGCCCCCAAAACTTCATTTGTTCTATTTATCCCCACTCGATGTCATCTTCTAACTTTTCTCCCTTTTGTGGCTAAACTCCTTGAGAAGGTATCCATTTCCTTTCCTCTCATTCTTTTCCTACCTCTAACCAGATTGGCTTCAAACCTCATCATTCAACTGAAATTGCTTTCTCCAAAGTTGTTAATTTTCCCTTAATTGTCAAATCTAATGGTATTTTCTTAGTACTTATCCTTCTTAACCTCTCTATAGTCTTTGACACTGATATTCATCTTCTCCTGGATTCTCTCTTCTCTCTATGTTTTTGTGGTGATACTCTCCCCTACCTGCCTATCTGACCACTCCTCCATCTCCTTCACTAGGCAGTCATCCAAGTCATGCCTACTAGCAATGGCTTTCCTATAAGACTCAGTCCTGGGCTTTCTTCTCTTCTGCCTCCATACTATTTCACTTGGTAATCTTATCAGCTCCTATGGATTTAATGAACATTTCTAGGCTAATAATTCTGAAATTCCCTCATCCAGCCCTAACCACTTGCTGACCTCTAGTCTCTCATCTCAAACTGCATGTTTTGTAACACATCTTAAACCCAGTATATCTGAATAAAACTGAATACTTATCTTTTTCCTCCAACACCTCCACCTTCTAAATATCCTTTCTACTGTCAAGTCTCTACTGTCTCAGTCACAGACACTCACAACCTAGGTGTTATTCTTGAATCCTTTGTCTCACTCCCCATATCAAATCTGTTGCTACAGTCTATCAATTCTATCTTTGTAATATCATCGGAATGGTTTCCTTCTCTCATCCTCTGTCCTCACATTGGTCCAGGCCCTCATCACCTCATGCCTGGACAAATGCAATAACTTGTTGGTTGGTCTCCCTTCCACAATCTCTGCCCACTCTAGAAGTCTGACCATGTCAGCACAGCCCCCACCTCCCATAAACCCCAGTGCTTTGTTATTAGTTTTAGGATCAAATATAAAATCCCCTGCTTGGAATTCAAAGCCCTTCAAAATCTGCCTCCCTTTCAGTCTTCTAGTACTTTACAACATCCTCCCTTCATGTAAGCTTTCATCTGGCTTTCTTGTTTTTCTTTGAACAAGAGATCATCTCCTGACTCTAGGCATGTCACTGGCTGTACCTCATGCCTGGAAACCTCTCCCTCCTCCTTTCTACCTTGATTTCCCAGGATTCCTTCAAGTCCCAGCTAAAAGTGTACCACCTACAGATAGTTTTTTCCTGATCTCCTTATTTATGGAGCCTTCACTCCATTATCTCAGATTTATTCTTCTCATAACTTGTTTGTTCAAAGTTGCTTGCTTGTCATCTTCACTAGACTGTGAACTCTGTGAGAGCAGAGACTTTTACCTTCCTTTGTATCTCTAATGCTTAGTGAAGTGTTTGGCACATAGTAGGCACTTAATGTTGACTGCCTGCCTGATACTAGGTGATTTTCAGGAGGCCAATTAACCTGCTTGTACTTCAGTTTCCATATCTGTAAAAACAAGGGGTTTGGTCTAGAAGAGGGGTTCTTCATGTTTTTGTGTGTTATAGACCTTTGGTGCAGTCTGGTGCAGCCTCTGGACCCCTACGTGATGTTACTTACATTTATAATAGAAAGAAATATTGAATTTCACTTAGAGGTTTAGTAAAAATAAGGATGTAATTATTTTTCCTATCTAAATCTATTGACCTCCTGAAATGTATCCATGGACCCCATCATAGTCTGTGAACGCCTAGGTTAAGAACTCCTGTTACATGGCCTGTGAAGTCTCTTACAGGTTGATCTAGATTTGTTAAAGATCCTATGCTTTTTATCTGGGAAGAGAAGAAATTGGATAATCTCTAACGTCTCTTTAAATCTAATCTTAAGGCCTTATGGCAGGAGTATTAATTGCCATTTTCTAACTGGATAGCTGGGTCTCACTTTACTAATTTGTAAAATGAAGGGTTGGATCCCAAAGGCCCCTTCAGGCTTTAAATCTATGACACCAAGGTATCCTCTTATGAATTGTCTAAATTCTATGATTCTATGAAAAGAAAAGATTTCATCATGAACATTTCATATCAAACTTACTGGGATGTGTGGGCTCTTCTCTTTTTGGCTCAAGTTGTGATCTTGCAAAGATCCCCCAAAGAATCATTCTTCTGTGAATCATATTTAAAAGGGATAAAACATATTCACTGGAAGGATTTATTGCATGCTCTCAAGTGAAGAGAAAAACAGAGAAAGAGATAGAGAGTGACAGACAGAGACACACCGAGATTGAGATAGACAGAGATAGAGAGACAGATACAGACACAGAGAAACAAAGAGACAGAAAGAGGAGAAGAGCAAAGAAGAGGAGGGAACTAAAGGGAAGAGAATAGAAAAGGAGAGAATACTGAAGAGAGAAGGAGAAAGGGAGGGGGAGAGCAAGAGAGGAAAGAGAAGAGGAGGGGAGAGAGGAAAGGAGGAGGTAGAGGAAGGAAGAGAGAGAAGGGGGGAAGGGAGGGAGAGAGAGCTTGATCAAGACAGAACCTGGGGCCTAGGTGGACAGAATTCTAAGATGTGTTCTGATGGATTCCTGTTGTCACTGCTGAGGGTGTCTGAAGGTGCAGACGTTGTCTGCCACACAAATAGGTAACATTTGTTACCTAACATATTTCTCACTTGTTAATACATTTCCACAATACATTTGCCCAGAATTTTATTTACCTTCCTGCCAGCATCATGGCTGAATTGAAGAGGAGAATATAAAAAAGCCTCAAGGTTCTTTTTTATTGTATCATTAAGAATCTCTTAGGAAATTAGTATTCAGCAATAGGATTCAGTCATTGTCTACCAAATACAATGAATCTCTGACGTATGCACTTTTAAACTGGAAAACATGGCACTTCCAGCTCTCTTGGTTAGTCTGTATCTAATTTGAGAAAAAGTTGTTTCTTATGACAGTTACTAGACTTTTGTAAATGAAATGCTGACCTCTTAAGAATATCAGATGCTGGCCTAGCATTTTCTTATTGAATTACTCAGGAGTTAATTCAGAAATATTGATTCTTTTTTCTTCTTTCCAACTACTTTGTGAGTGTGTGTATGTACCTATGTATGCATACTGGGCATAACTCATTTTTGACCCTGACCTAGGATTTCATTGGTATGGGGAATTCTTTCTACTCTTCAGCAACTAATCTGTAATTTATCATCTCATTGAGCTACCTGGGCCACTCAGATATTAAGTGAATTGCCCAAGGTCACACCACTAGTATGCGTCAGAGATAGAAACTGAACCCAGGTGTTCCTGAGTATATGGCCAGCACATTACCCACTATATCACTAGACTTAATCTGGTAGCCCACTTACAACCTATGGGACCATGGGAAGCTCACTTGATTTTTATGGGCCTCAGTTTGTTCAGCTTTGAAATGAGAGGGTTGAATAAAATAGCCTTGAAGGTCCATATCAGTTCTAAACATGATTTCTAGGCCAAACGTTATCACATCAGGATTGTCTTTCAGATTTTTTCTTGATATATCAGAGCTCCCTGTTTTTCAGATTCTTTAAATAAAAGAAGTTGGAATTAAAATACTATCTAACTTCCATTTGGAGTTATCAGCCCAGGAAGGGAATGTCTTATTCTCAATGTTTGGTGATGGTGGTGATGATGATGATAATTTCACATTGATAAGGCTCTTTGTTTTACAGGGTGCTTTCCTCATAACCCTTGGAAAAAAGAAGTACACTCATTTTACAGATGAGGAGACAAAAGCTCAAAGAAACAAACTAATTTGCTCATGGGCACATAGCTAGGAAATATCAAAGTCAGGACTTGAACTCAGGTCATCTGCCTAAGAGTTGATCAAAGACCATGCCCTGGTGTACTGTTATGGGAATCTGAAGATCTTCCCTGCCCCTAGGCCCTTTGATAGGCTTAAGTGGCTCTGAGAATCTTTCCTGATTTGAAAGTATACTCTGCTCCCTAATAGGCTGAATGTGGTCACCTGGAGCCTGTGGCAGGAGGCTTGTTCTTCAGGAATGCCTATGCCTTATTACTTTGTGATTGGGCAGTGGATCAAGAGGGCTGTAACATTCTCTGAGCCAGGAGAAGGCTATATATACACCCTGGTGTGAGGTTTTGGTTTGGGGCTCACTTTGAGAAGAGTTGTGTGATTTGGCCAGATGAGACTCTGGGAATTTGTTGAGCCCCCCA
>CM053580.1:31490643-31513534 GCA_028627135.1 Pseudochirops cupreus | reverse complement strand
ACTACTACTACTACTACTGCTACTACTGCTGCTACTACTACTACTACTACTACTACTACTACTGCTACTACTGCTGCTACTACTACTGCTACTACTACTACTACTACTACTACTGCTACTACTGCTGCTGCTGCTACTACTACTACTACTACTACTACTACTACTACTACTACTACTACTGCTACTACTGCTGCTGCTACTACTACTATTACTACTTATGATGATGATGTGATGATGATAAATTTATTAGGGATGGTTGTAGACTTTTCATACCTTCCATTCTGAGTGAAGGAGGATTCCATCTTGGTGAGCTTTTTGGTCTTAATGGGAAATATCTGGGTCAGGGACTTTAAATTATTCTGAAAATCCTAATAAGGAAAAGGCTTAGGATCTCACTCTGATGAAGAATGGGGAAAGGATGGTCCTGGGTTTAACTTGGCGTAGGAGTGGGAAGGTTCTAGGATATACTTCAAGCCCTAGTGCTGGTATAAATACACACACACACACTTTAATTCTTAAAGTGCCAATGATGTGATTAGTATGAATAATTCCTCAATTGATGCAGCTCTCAAGTTTGCTCCACCTTACCAGACAATCCTCATGAATTCTGTGCTTGAAATCATTCATCTCTTGGTGACTCCCTGAGTGGTAAGATGAGCCTCACAACACTCTTTTATGTGTATGTATTTTGTATGGAAAGGCTAAAGATTTCGATAAGCAAACTTCAAAGGTTAAGGCTCGTCAAGATGACTATGAAATATGTGAATTTAACCTTTGGCTGTTACTGTGTCAACCATTTAGTTTTGGAATGTTTGCCCTGAAATGACTGAAGGTTCGTATTTTCACTTGTCAAAAAGCCCATGAACTGGGGAGTGAAACAATGAAGTTTGCAAATGCCATCTTTAATGCCTGTCTGCTGGGTCACAGGAACTACTTTTATGTATTTAAAAAAAATACTCACTCCAGAAAGGAATCGAAGAAGTGAGTCAATGAATAGCAACTAGAGGTTCTTTTAAAAGATGATTTGATGAAAGGAAATAGTGATGAAGTGATGAAAAAGTAGAGGTGGAAATCAATACCAGTCCTAACTTACTAACTGCTAGAAATACCTTACTGGACTCATCAGTGAGATCCATGATCTCCTCAGTGGAGGCACTCCTTTCCAGGATGGTGGTCATGGCCCTTGCCTGGCATGCCTTCTCTTTTCAGTTAACTCTTGTTTATGTGTTCCCATAAATCCTCTGAAGGGGGGGGGGTCTCTTGATGTGATAGTGACCTTTCTTTAGAGCTGCTGACATTGTGTAGATACCACTGTTCATTGCTTGTCTCTCACTTTCAGTGCTTGACCATTTTTTTCCCATGGTCATTCATCCTACTGATGTCTTTCATGCCACTGATGCAATTTTGTTAGTGAAATACTGCTACCTACTTAGCTCTACCCATCACTTCTCCATTTCTCTTTGGGCCTCTTGCAATTTTTCACCTTCGGGATTGTGGTATATCACCTTTGGGATTGTGGTATATCACCTTCGGGATTGTGGTATATCACCTTCGGGATTGTGGTATATCACCTTCGGGATTGTGGTATATCACCTTCGGGATTGTGGTATATCACCTTCGGGATTGTGGTATATCACCTTCGGGATTGTGGTATATCACCTTTGGGATTGTGGTATATCACCTTTGGGATTGTGGTATATCACCTTCGGGATTGTGGTATATCACCTTCAGGATTGTGGTATATCACCTTCCAAAGCTACACCGCAACACTCAAAGAATGTCTGCATATCAAAAGTACATTTTTATTTACACATTTTGTTGATATCACTTCAATTTCGCAATATTTCTCCTTTTCCCCTTCCAAGAGAGTAATCTTTTACAACAAAGAATGAGTAAGAGGAACAGAAAGAACTAATTAAAACCAACATATTAAGAAAAATTCAACATTATATTAATTTTCCATACTAATGGGTCCCTTCTTGTACAAAGGTGTGTGTTTGTGTGTGTGTGTGTGTGTGTGTACACGTGCGTGCAAGTGCACACACACGCACGAGTAACAGAGAGAGTTTTCTTACACATCTTCTTTGGGACCAAATTTAGTCATTCTAATTTATCAAGATTCAGTTTCTGTTATTTTGTTCTTCTTTCCATTTCCATTGTTGTAGTCCTGGTATATGTTGTTTTCCTGGTTCTGCTTACTTCACTTTGCCTCAGTTTATATGTCTTCCTGGGCTTCTTTGTTTTTTTTTTTTTTTTTAATCACATTCACTTTTTTTCTTATAACAGCGCATCATGAGCATATTACCATTAAAAGGGGGGGGGGAGTCTTTGTTCCAGAGAAAAGCTCAGGGTCATTTATAAGCATGATACAATTTGTTAAAGGTCATCTAATCAGCTTTCTTCCCCTTCTTTGTCAAGAGTCTGCTTATCATCCATGCGCAGAGTCTGTCCAAAATATAGGTGTGAAGAGACTACTTCTGACACTTATTTCCAGTGCAACATTGGGCAAGACACTTAAACTCTCTGAGGTCCATTTTCCTTGTTTGTCAAATGTAAAGGTTAGATTAGATGGCTTCTGAGTTGTTGTTTTTTTTCCAGCTCTATTATCTAGGATCTTTCATTTGGGTTCAAATTTTAGCTCTGTTACCAGTTGCCCATGTGACTTATAAGTTATTTCTCTCTGAAGTTTTCTCTGCTGTAAAAAGAGATTGGAATAGCTGAATTCTAGGCTTCCTACCAACTCTACCTGTCTTATCTATAATCCTATAAACTATATGTTATAATCAGAATGTTGTTATCATCATTCAGTCATTTCAGTCATGTCTGACTCTTCATAATTCCATCTGGCATTTTCTTGGAAAAGATACTAAAATAATTTGCCATTTCCTTCTCCAGCTCATTTTACTGATAAAAAACTGAGGCAAACAAGGTTAAGTGACTTGGCCAGGTTTGTAGAGCTAGTAAGTATCTGAGGCTGGATTTAAACTCAGGTCTTTCGAACTCCAGGCCTGGTATTCTATCCATTACACCACCTGAATAGTAAGCTACAAAGCTGATAAAAATGAGTGAACTCGATCCTTTCCAGTACTCCTGAGTCACTGTAAGAAGGCTATATTTTTTTTTCTAGTGGTTAGGATCCTCTAAATCATACATGCCTTCCTCTGCTCAGAAATCTCATTGCATTATATAACTCACTTATACCTGTACCATATTTTTCTTTCTATGAATAGTTTTTTAAATGAATTAATGAAGAAAAGCATTAAATATCAAGAACTATGCTAAGCACTGGGGATACACATCCCTGCCTTCATGGAGCTTACATTTTGATGAGGAAGTCAGCATATAGAGAACTAGAGTTAGGAACGGGGGTGGATGGTGGCAACATGGTTTGGATGGCAACATGGCTATGATCAGAACACATCTGATCTCCCATGAGAGATCTCAAGGTGAAGGAAGGCATTGTATGAGCCCTCAGGAGGACAAGGATGGTTAGGTCAAGAGGGGACATAATCTACTTTTGAAATACATGGAGCAGGGGCAGGAAATGAAAGCCGCCACCTGAGAAAGATCAAAGCTTTGGGAACACAGGCTGATTCAGACAAATGGCTTCTCTCTCCCCTTTATCCCAGTGCACTGTGTGTGCCCACACTTGGGTTGCCCTTGCCTCAGCTAAGACTCAAGAAATGTCATTTATTTTTATGTTTCTTCCAGGCCTAGCACAGACCAGCATGTAGTAGGCACTGAATGAACGGATTTTAATGTTTGCTCGGAGTCACTCCTACTCCCTCATTTTTACAGGATGACTGGCTGGGCTTCAGGGTGTAATCACTGACTAAAGCAGGAGGAAGTTTTTTGGATCATTCAGAAACTGACTAAAGGCTTCAGCAGCAAGAAGCAGTTATCACAGCATCATCATCTTATACATGCGGTGAAAGAAGCGTCTTGTCCTAGAGACACACAGACAATGAGGGAGAAAGCATCAGCTGTGTTTCCAACCCCTGTCCCTCTTGACATACCTTCCAAAAAACCTAACCTTTGATTCAACTCTATGAACATTTTTGAAGATCTATGATCTATGAACCACTATGTTTGTTGCTAGGAGTGGAAAGGCAAAAAATGCAATGGTCCTTGCCCTCCAGGGCTACTGGCAAAAGGAGAGTATTTGTGTTTTTGCAGAAACATAATGCAGCTCTTTGTATATTTCTCTAGCTCTTTAGTGAGGAAAGGCTCTGTATGGAAGAAAGGAAAGGGAAATTATGACCAGTTTTGCATGTTTTGATTGTAATTCCATGCAGTGAAGGGGATTTTGGATTCAGTTCGCATATGAAATCTTGAAGAACTTCTATTGATCTTTAGACAAAATTGCATTTTGCTCATGTGTATTGGGGGCAGATAGACCAGTTAAAAGTGTGACTGATTAATTTCATATCTGTCACTTTCAACATAGTTCCTTCCATGACATAGCACAGTGTTTCCAGGAATTTGCAAAAGAAAGATGAACCCTAGCAGAGGCATAACAGACTAGGAGGACAGAATGTTCCATGCATTGTCAGTTGTGATCATTGTACAACTGCTGAGCTCTTTTTCTTTGTTATGGAGGAGGATTGTAGCATGTGTATATTGTGTGTGGGTGAGGAGGGAGAGAAGTATATCTCAAAGTGATAGTGAAGAAAAAAGTCAAAAGGCATCAATAAAACATTGGAATTGAATCAAATCAGATCCAGGCACCCTGCTAGATTTGTGATTTTTGTGGTAACACATGAATAGAAAAAAAGGTGAGTGAAATATCACCCAGTCTCCTGGCAGCATAGGGTGGCGAAACTAGCTGATTTCCATGACATTTCATCTTTTCTTCCCGTGCCTTTTTTTTTTTTTGCACAAGTGGCCAGGCCTGGAAGGGTTTCCATCTTTATTTCTGTCTCTTTGGTTCTCTCCCACCATTTCTTCAAAGGATGTGATAGCTCCGATGCCACTTCACATAGGAGGTCTTTCCTGAGCCCCTCAGTTAATAGAACTCTCTCTGTCTACAAAGAACTTTGCACAATTTGTAAATACTTAAAAAAACCCAAAGTTATTTGGGCACATATTTGATCATCCCAGTCAGATGTAAGCTCTGTAGGAGCTAGGATTGCTTTGTTTTTGTCTTTGCATATTCAGCCTCTGGCATGAAATTTTGAGCAGAAGATACTCAACAAATGTTGGTTGAACTGAATTGAATTGCCTAGAATACTAAATAACCTGGTAAAAGAGACTATTGATTGCCATTAATTATTTTTAAATTGCTCTAAAACTTCAGACAAACATCTTTAAGAGACACAACATACTCTAATTGAATCATAGTACTCAGATTTAAATCCTGGATATGTGGAATCCTGTGTGACCATAGGTAAGTCATTCAACCTTCCTAGATCTTAGTTTCCCCATCTATAAATGGAATGGGCTGGACTAGATGGCTTCTGAGGTCCCTTCCAGCTTTACATCTACCTCTTGTCCTATGGGTAATAAAACAATAACACCCACCCCTTCCTCCCCCCAATTCTCAGCCTTCAATTTACAGATAAGCTTCAGCAAAATTATTTAAATTTTCTGGGTCTATTTATATTCTGTACTCTACTTAATTATCCAAAGTATTCATGAGTTTATAATACTGGGTATATATTATGCAGTTCCTTATGAAGTGTATTTGTTATGCAAATTGTTATAGAGAATAATCTTTCATAAGCTATTTATACTCATTTTAATGGGAAAAGAAGCACCCTGTCTCATCCTGTATAAATTCCTTTTTATAATCTATGAAAATACAAAAGGATGCTTGAGATTAAATCTGTTACTAATATTAGTGAGTGGTTGCTGCTTGAAATATTTAAGAGACTTTTGGACAGTGATAATGACATCCAGCTAATTGTTCTGGTAATTGGAGGACAGGAACAGCAAAAGGCGACACCTCAGGTAGGGTGCCAGGCCAATGATAGAAGAGAAGAAGAGCAATTGGAAGGCAAGGAAAAGAGGAGTTAAAGTGTGTTTTTTATTCTTCTCTGTAACTTTAAATCAGGCTTCCATGGGACTTCTGGGAGAGGAGCCAAGTCAAGTTCTGCCTTTCTCTTTGTCCTTCAGAAGAGTTGGGCCAACTCTAATCCAGTCACAGAATTGGTGGATCACAGATTTCAGAACTGGAAGAGACATCAACAGCCATCTATTCAGCAGCGTGCTGGCAAATGTTTAACAACCAGTACTCTAAAAAAGGGACCATGGGACACTTTTAAGTTAAATCTGCATTAATAACATTTTATCCATCACTTTCTTAAGTCTAGACAATCAACCTTGGTTTGTAGAATTTGCCAGTTCCTAAGGTTTAAAAGCTTATACTGAACATTTAATAATTGGCTTCTTTTAGTCAGCTCGAGCTGGCTTCAGTACATCCTTTCATCTAGACAGTTGTGCCTGACAGTAATCCCTTCTGTATCATCTCCAACAAATGGCCATCCAGGCTCCATGTGAAGACTTCCAAGATGGGGGACCTATAACTTCTTCAGGCATTCAAGTTCACTGTGGGACAGCTCTCTTTGTTAGGAAGGTTTTCCTGACCTCAGGCTTGCCTTCTTGCAACTTTCCCTCTACTCTTCTCTCATCACTTTTCAAAGACGAAATTCTTGCCAAAATAAAAGGAATAAGGGAGTCCTAGTCAGAAACTGGAAAGGATCCTCATTCATAATGGCTGAGTAGACAATAGAGGACTAAACAGAGAGGCCTGAATGGCTGTAGTTTAAAAGGCAGCAAAGCCCCCTTGGCACCTGTCCAGGTAACTATTGCTATGGATCTCTCTTGGAGGCTCTGACTGCAGGCTCCAGACAGTCCTGATGTGTTATCCCTTCTGAGTCACCATTTAGCAGATTACCTCACGAGGACTAGGCCCTCAATAAATGCTCACCAACCCTACCTCATAAGCTCCCCAGACACCCCCTTAGATCTCAGAATAAACTTTAAGCTTCCTTTTTGTTCTGCTGCCTTGATTCACAGTGAATGATTAAGGCTGTCTAATGCTAATCTTGGTCATAGTGCTTAAACTTTCATGTCCTGAAACATATAGTCTTAACCCATTATAAAATTTGGTTGATTGGTCTAACCATAATATTTTAGAAATCTCCTAGTCCAATTAAACTTTAGAGTAGGAATGTGAAAAGGAGAAAAGATGGGTATTTCTAGAGTTTTTCTTTAGTCAGTCAATTAGTAAACATTTATTAAGTACCTACTATGAGTCAGGAACTGTGTTAGGTGCTGGAATACAAAGACAAAAAAAGAATCAGTCTCTTTCCTCAAAGCGCTTACATTCTTGTGTTTTCTTACTTTAAACAGGTACCCATAGAGTTGCTTTATCCCCTTGGGTTACCCTAATTCTCTAGGTATGGTTGAATAAATGGAATCAGTCTTGCTTTGGCACCTCTTTACTGGAAATGTCTTACAAAAGTTGTCTATTTAGTTAGTCAAGTAAGCATTTATTATGTACCTACTATGTGCCAGACATTGTGCTGAATGGCAGGGACTCAAAGATGAGAAGAAAATCATCCTGACCCCCATGGGACTTTCATTCATCTAGGGAAAATCTTCTGTCCTTCCTATCTTTTCCCCCCAACACTGGTGTACCTTGGTTTTCATTACTACTCTTCAAATGCTAGGATGTGGCCCAAGGACATTTTTTTTTGTCTTCATGAGTAGATGATTTGGCTGTATTGTGTATAAATGCCACCTTATGCTCCCTATTGTAGTATTTTGATGGTTGTCTAAATGAGAAGGGCAAATTAAGCTCAGTAGGAAACATTTAAATACACGATTATGACCTCATCTATGTATCAGTCCATTTCATCTACCTAATTGATTGTCATTTCCTGGAAGGGTGGGGGGAGGAGGGAATAGTATCTATCCCAAGCTCTATAAACCACATGGGTTCTGTCCATTATCATGGACTTTTCTTTAGGAGCAATTAGTGTTGATGATAGCATTTGAAGTATTGCAAACTGGAAACAAGTGGTTATAATCGCATCCACTTGACTCAAACTGATTTTCATATTGTCTTGAGCTCAGTTGGCAAAAAGGAGAAACATTTTTGCTTGAAAAAAAAAAACCTTAGCTGAGGAACCTTCATTGGGGAAGTTGGGGTTTGCATAATAGAAAGACGGAATAAACCAGTTGAGGGCAGCAGTGCTTTACCATGAAGATTGGTTCTACCCATTTTTACTTTAACCTTGTTATTTAGACTTTAAAAAACCCCTACCAATAACAAAACTGCATGGAGACAACTTTCCTGAAATGGATCTGAGCAAGTGGGTCAATTTCAACACCTTGAACATGATTTGTAGCATTTTCTATAGACAAGTGAATCTCTGTACTTAATCAGGCTGGTCTTCAGAAAGGAGACTATAGCTGGGACTGTACTCAAAACCTTTCTAGCTTGGTAGAATCTGCTTTAGTTTGTATTCTGGGTGGGGTTCTACTCAGATCTGTCCCCTTAGAGTTTAATCCAATATTGGAAGGAAGTGAGACACTTGTAGGTCATTTAACAGTTGCCAAAATATTACTTAACCATAACCAGGGAAGAACATTCAACAAGAGTTACACACAGAGGAGACTATAAGGTAATTCAGCTGACCTAAGCTCCCCTTCCTGAAATGCCCATGGTGGACTTCCGGGCCAACATCAGAGAGTGCCTGGAGATCCTTGTTGTTGTTTTGTACTCTGGTGACCATGAAGTAGTGCCAACAGCCTTAGTCTTTGGTTTTCTGAGCCAGTTAAGTCTTAAGGATGGCTTCAATACCTTTTAAGGAAAAACTAGCATGAATTGCATGGGGGTGCAGGGGAGGTTAAGATATTATTCCCACCACACATTCACTAGCATAACTTTGGAGAATTCATGGTCACTTCCACGTTGTGGTGAGGAATAAGTATGACTTTGTACAAGTGTTGAGAAAACTTTTCAGAAACTGCTTTGAGTATCAATGGATTGGTTTCATATCCTAAAAAAGACTGGTAGTATTTTTTCTAGATTAATGACCCTCCACTTCAGATCAGTGGAGTTGTCATACTCTATTGTTATTCATTTTGCCTTTTTGGGTAATCTAAAGATGATGGTGTAAAGCTATTTCCCTGAGGGTTCCATCATTTCCAAATAACATCAGTTTATGAGGGTTTTGGCTACTCTAAATGCCTAGTAGCAGATGGAGAAGAGGATGAGGAAGAGGGCATAGGTAGAAAGAATGGGTGATGGAATAGTTATTTTCCCAAGAAAATTTGAGCATTTCCTGAGGTTCTCTAGATTTAATTCCATCCATTCCTTTGGATCCGGGGGCTCAATACTTCTTGACCTTTTTGTACCTTCTTCTTTAATGGTTCAGATGTGATAGGGAGAGAGATGAAGGGGTAGTTATATGAGAAGTTTCTGAGTTGGAAAAAATAAAAGCTCTTTGGTGTGAGTCCACTAATAGAGCTGGCCTAATTTGGAAAGCGTTGGCATGCTGTAGACTGCACCTGGCTTACAATTAATATTTGATTGGAAAAGGATGGGAAGAGGTAAGCTATGGGCACTTATATATTTATGGATATAGGGTGAGCCCTATTATGATGCCATTGTTCACCCGCATATACTAGTGTTCTGAAGTTATGATGAATGGCAAAACTTCAGGGTAAGGAAGATGGGAGCAGTCAAGGTACTGCCCTTTTGTTACAAGTGCCATCTTGTTCTCTCTATCCTCAGGTTTTATTCATCCTAAGCACATCCATCCTTAGGCCCCTCTGGGAAACTTGATAAGAATAAATGGACAATTTAACTCCTTTGCTAGGCATTTGAGGCCTTCCCCAAACTGGCACCACCCTGCTTTTCCAGTTTTCTTTCATATTACTGTCTGCTGATTACTATATGCTCCAGCCAAACTAGAACCACAGGCTCCATTCTCCAAACATGCTTTGTGCTTTCTGGCTTCTGTGCTTTTGTTCATGCTGTGATTTGTGCTTGAATTGCCACTTCTGCTCTTCCTTGGGTATTGTATTCTAAGCCTTCCTTCATAGACCAGCTGGAATGCTAGTGTTCAGAGACAGCCTTCTATGATTCCATTAATTGGTAAAAATCTTCTCTCTAGTTCCCTGGATCCAATAAACTCTTTTGCTTTGCATTCCTCTGATGTACATATTATACAAGATGATGTGTTATAGTTAATCCTGTTTGGTCACATTCTCTCTCTCTCTCTCTCTCTCTCTCTCTCTCTCTCTCTCTCTCTCTCTTTCTCACTCTCTCTTTTTTTCACTTTTTTCACAACTTTTATTTTAAAAGTATTTCTTACAAAAAGTGTAAAAAAATCCAACTAAACCAGAAATTTCAGATTTTTTTTCCTTTAGGCTTTTATAAGTCAATGATAATTTCTCCAATTCTATTCTAAAAAGTTATAACCCCTTTTTCCAGTCTGATTACAGAGGTGCAAATGTACCCCAAATGGCTTGGAATAAATACATAAGAGGCAAAAAGCTGTAAAGCTGAGTATATGCAAACAGTATAAGAATGTCTCAGAAATAAACAAAATGAAAAAGAACTGTTGGCATGAATTTGACATTTCCTTTTAGTCATCTTTGTCTTTTGCTCCATGTTTAAGAATGCATGTGAACTCTATATAATTGAAATTTCCCTTTTTATCAATAGGTGCTTCTCTATATAGCTCATCCACTGCTTCATCTGTCAACCTGTCTCCCATTGTTGTCAGCAATTCTCTCAAGTAGTCTTCCTGAATGCTACCTGTAGCTTCTTCATCGAAGCAAGCAAAAGCATTTCTGATGACATCTTCTGGATCTGTTCCATTTCACTTTTCTGCAAACATTGTGAGAAACATAGTAAAATTTATAGGACCTGGAGCTTCATTCATCACGGCATCTAAGTACTCATCAGTTGGATTCTTTCCTAAGGAAGTAAGCATATCATATAAATCTTTCTTGTCAATGAAACCATCTGTATTCTGATCAATCATATTGAACGTTTCTTTGAATTCTTGAATCTGTGATTGATTAAACATAGCAAATACATTTGAAGTTGTGCACTGAGGGCACTTCTTGGTGGTCTTTGTCTTTGGCCTTTTGCTCGACATGTTGACTGTTAAATCCTTTTCAGTTACCAGAGAGGGAAGCACCAACATCTGAGTTTTTCAAAGCTGGGGGGGGGGGGCGTGGTGGTGGGGCTCAATGGCTTCCCAGAGTCTCGTCTGGCCAAATCACACAACTCTTTCCAAAGTGAGCCCCTGGTCACATTTTCTTACAAAATATAAATTCCACTAGAGCAGGAACCATGACTTGTTAAAACTTTATATCCCTAGTGCCTAGAACAGTACTTTGCACACAGAAGGTTATTAATGAAATGCTTGTTGGATCAAACTATGATAGAAACATAGCTAGTTAGTATGTAGACTCAAACATTATTTCAACTAAAAATTTTGTGCTTTAATGGAAATAGTTCATTTGTATTCCTAGATGGGCAGCATTATAGTAACCACATGCACAGACTGTGTTCTCTCTAGATCACACAGAGACAATGTGGCATAGCAGGTAGAGCATTGGCCTCAGAGACAAGAAACCGTGTGTTGTGTCTCTCCCTTGGCAATTATTAGTTGTGTATTGTTGGGCAAATAACTTAGCTCTCTTAGGCTAAGTTTCTCTGGCCCAGGGAATCTTAATTTTCTTAGAGTTGCAACATCCTGTTATTGTTCATTTTCATTTTTAGGGGAGGATCAAAGGACAACAGAAAGATCTATGGTGAGTATAATTAGGCTATAGCTTATCAGAGATGTCAAACACATTGCCCAACACTCCTAAGGATGTCAGGAACCAAATTAAAATGTCACCAGGAAAGCTTTAGCACATAAATACACAATAAAATACAGATAATGTTAATGTGTGGTTTTCTAAGTCAATTTGAGGTCCACAGAGGTCATTATGTAGGATTTAGTGGTCTCTGTTTCTATTGGTCATTATTATTATTTTTTGGTAGTGTGGTTACTTTGGTAAAATTACTAAAATGTCCTTGAAAACACATTCATTGATTCATGTGAAATAAGTTGTGTCCATGAATTGAATGGTTTCATGTTAAATTGCAGATTTTTATTAAAGTGCATTCAAATTTCGTGAAATAAAGTTTTATGGCTATCATGTGAAAAAATAAAAATATGAGGTGTGATGAAAGTAAATTATATAATGCAAATAAAAACTGGGAGCAGGGGCATAGATAGCAAATGTACTTGGCATTCTAAGGTTAATATCGTCCCTTCCTCCTTCCATGTAATAAATTTTTCTTGTAATAAATTCATCTTCTGACTCGTACATTACAGCCAAATAGATTTAACAAACCAGCCATGGTTTCCATATTGTTCCGTCTGAATTATAAAGTCTTTGTATTTTCTTCCATGTTAGTCTCTATGAAATTACCTCTACCTGATTAGCACAATTTGTATAGAATCAAAACATATTTCTGTCTTGACTTTTTACATAAGCAAAACAAATTGAGATTCTGTGATGTGGTTAGAGGTTCCAGTGAGACAAGTATCATTCCATCATTTGCCCAGTCCCCACAAAGCAAAACTGCCTCAGAATTGATAAACTAATAAATTGAAATATTAAGTATGTAGAAAAGTAGGCCACTTTAAATTAATTCCTAGAGAAAATGGATCCTCACACACCCTCATGGGAGTCATAATTAGTGTTAGTGGCAGCTTTATTGTTGGATGAAGGGGCAGAGGACACTTCTTTTCTTTTCTTCCTGGCACTTCTATCTTGGGGCAATTACCACCGGCAATGGTCAGAAAAAAATGAACTAGAATGCCCCATTCTGTGATACCAACATCAAGTGAAGGCTTGGAGTGAATGATGGACAAATTACAGGCATGTATTAATGCTGGGAGAATCAATACTGAGCCCATATGTTTCAAACGGGTCTTTCACCTGGAGGGATGCTACTTAATTAGTCCTGTGGTATCTGAGAAAACTCAACTCAGTGTATAAAAAAATAGGGGACCAGGTAGCAGAGGTATTGGGTGACTTGTCAGGTGCATGAACTAGAACTTCTTAAACAAGAAGATACTATTTGTGGGTGCCATGATTATACTGTTCCATTAATCTAGTGGACTTGGAGTCAGAAGATCAGGGATCAAACCCCAACTCTTCAAGCAAGGAACTTAACTAATCCCAGTACATGGGACACAGTTGGAGAATTAATAAATGTTTTTTTGATTGCTCAAGGACTCAGTATCCTCATTTGTAAAATGAGGTGAGTTCTATTATATGTCTTCAAAGGTCCCTTCCAGTATTGAATCACTGATGCTTAGAATCCAATGAGCTTAGATATCAGGGAGTGAGACTGAGCCGTGTGATGATGTAACAGGGGCCACCATAAGTTGAACACCTCAGTTTCTCCTCTCTCCTCCTTTCTTCCTCCCTAACAAGCTTCAGTACAAGAAGTGGAGGACAGGGCAGGACTTTTCATGAACTTTTTCTGACTGTTAATGACAGTTAATGGGTTTCTTCTCCACTTTGAACCAGCTGCTTCCCCTGATGTGCCCTCCTGCCACAGCCTGAGATGGAGTGAGAATATTCCTCTTCTTCCCTTTCTTGGCTGTGTAATTTGCTCTGCCCCAACCAATGTTCTATGTTTTGAAAAGCAGGAAGCATGGCTTAAATGATAGGGTACTACTGTATTTGGGGTCAAGAAGACCTGGATTCATGTCCTGCTTAGGACTCGTACTATCTGTGTGACCTTGGGTAAGTCACTTAACTGCTTTGTGCATCAGTTTCCTGATATGCAAAATAAGGAGATTTAACTAAATGGTGTCTAAGTATATTCCAGTGATAGATCTATGAACCTGTAATCCATTACTCTCTCTTCCACCGTTCAAATAAGATTAAACCCTTGAATATCCTCAGCGCCTAAAGCAGGTGGAGTTGATACCTGTCAGAGTTCTTGTTAGGATGTTTGTAGGGCAGTACAAGCTGCCTAATCCCAGGTTAGTTTAGTGGTCCCTGTTTTACAGCAAGCATGTAGTAAGAGGAGAAGATCAATCAATTGTCTGGTCTTTACAACTTGAATTCTGAGAGTTAGTGGTTGTAGAATGTAAACTCTTTGAAGACCTGTATTGTTTTTATTTTTGGAATGTGACCAGTCATAACCTCCTAGCTTCTCAGTTTCAAGGATGTGCTGGAGTCATCTCTAACCAGCTTTCTAGAGCTGATTGTTAAATTTTCAGTGTTAGCATATATATCTTGGAAGTCAGCAAACATTATCCATGAGGGCTTGATTTATTGTTTTGCTGATTGTCTTGCCTTAAGAGAGCATTGCAGAAAATGTTAATTGTTGTTTTTAAATTTAAGTGTGTCACATGTACTTTTTTTTTTTAAAGAGAGCAAGAAATCATTTCCCAGAACATCCCTGTGCCAGTGTCCTTATCTGTAAAATGAAGGTGTTGGACTCAGTGACCCTTGAGGTCTTCTCCAGTTCCAGGCCTGTGATCCTATATGTTTTATGTGGCATGTCCATCACCTAGCAAATGCCCGGAATGTAGCTGGTTATCAATAAATTGAGTTGAACTTTTCATGAATCTTAAGATGTTATTTATTGTATATTTTAAGACAATAACTTCATGCTTCTCATTATCCCATTATCAGCTTGCTTCCTGACTTCCCCATAGAGCAAGGCTTAGAAGTAGAAAGGACCTCTGAGGCTACTTCAGCTAATCCAGTGGTTCACAATATATGGTTTGGGGAAAGGGGGTTGTGAGGTCAAAGCTAATTTCATAGAAATACTAAGATACTTTAATTGCTAATATGGCAACTATTTATAGACATATTCTATATACACAGAAGCTTTTTGCAAGGTGTTCAATAATTTTTAAATATATAAATAGGTTCTGAGACCAAAAAGTTTGAGAATGTTGGTCAAAACCACTCATTTTATAGATGAGAAAACTGAATTAGAAAGTAATTAAGGTCCCACAGGCAGTAAACAAGTGATAGGGTTTTGAAGTCAAGTCCTCTGGCTTTAAATGCAAGACTTTTTTCCTCCTTTTCCTTCAAAGATGAGTCCCCAACCCTCCCTCACAAGGATGAATGGGACCCTTTTCCAAAAAGTCTGACTTTCCCTAGTCTTGCTAGAGATTACAAACCTACAAGGGCTCTCCATGGACTCAGTGTCCTGAAGAAGATGAATCTCCTATAAAACCCCAGCAAAAGCTGAATGGAAGATTGTTAGGAATGATGTACAGGTGATTTTTGTTCTGGTATAGGTTGGACCATATGACCTCTGAGGGACTTTCTGAGTGTAAGATTTTGCAAACATAAACACAGAACAAATGGAATATTATTACATATATTCGATGGAGGGAGACTTCTTTTGGGAACCAGGGAGATATAAATTCAAGATCTAACTTAATTGAAACTGACTGGGTCATCTTTGGCAAGTGAATTTACTTCTCTGAGCTCCCCTTTCCTCATTGGTAAAAAACAAAGGAGTTGGACTTGATGACCTTGTTCCATAATTGGAATGTGCAAGAGAAGTGGTTGCTTCTCCTTGCTTGAACTTCTTTAAGCAGATGTCTGACATGTTATCATAGGGGATTCCTTTGGTGTATAAGTTGGTTGGATGGCCACCAAATTCCCTTCTCACCCTCACATTTTTGATGATTCTGTGATCTCTAAGACCTTTTCTAGCTCAAAAAAAAAAAACCATTCCATGATTGGAATGAACTCAAAAAGTTAGCTTGAAACACAGCTCTCAGTAGGGTAGGGCATCTTAACCCTGACTGTGTCATGGACCTTTTTGGCAGATGAAGCCTATGGACCTCTTCTCTGGATAATATTTTTAAATTTATTTTTAAAACATTTAAATATTTCATAAGAGGAAGATACACAGGATTACAAAGGACACAAGTTACATTGGGATAAAGATGTAATTTTTTCCTATTCAAGTTCATGAATGCTCTGGTTTATTTACAGATAACTTTAGTATCTGCAAACTCCAGGTTAAGAATTCCTGGATTAGATAAGGGGATGAGCCAAGATGTCAGAGTAAAAGTAGAAACTTGCTTCAGCTCCTGCTCCAACCATCTCCAATACCTGTAAAATATGACTCTAAACAAATTTTAGAGTTCAGAACCCACAAAGTGACAGAGGGAAACAGACTTCAGCCAGGCAGGCCAACAGGAAGGGTCTATCACACAAAGCTGGAAACCGAGCTCCATCCCACATGAGCTGCATGGGCCCAGACCCAGGATGGCCCCAAACAGTGGCACAAACCTGCCAGAGCAGACTTTAGGACAGTGAATCACCAGCAACTGTGGTGGTTTCCAAACTTCTCAACTGATAAATGCGAAATAAAAATTAAAATGTCAGTGAGGAACTCTGTTGGAACCAGGTGATGCCCTGGGGTGAGATGTGGTGGAGGTGCGACAGCTTTAGCTGCTGTCTTGTGGCTTCCTCTGGAACTCCTCATCTGCAGATCACAGGGGGACCAAGCGACCATTCAGAGGGTAATTGATCTTGCTTTGACCTGCTTTGATCTGGGTCGCAGTCTTGGGTGGTGGTCCTGGGGTGAGAAATGCCAGTGTGCCAGAACTTGTGGTGGCTATAGAGAGGGCACCCTTCCCAGACCTCTGACAACATCTGCAAAAACCCCAGCAATTTAGGACAAAGCTCTCTCCATTCTGGAAGAAGTGTTCTGCCATGGCAAAGAACTCAAAAGTCAAGTAATAGGCTGGCAAGATGAACAAGCAAAGGAAGTGCAATCAGATAATAGAATCCTTTTTGGGGGACAGAAAGGGTCAACACATGGACCCAGAAGAAGACAACAAAGTCAAAACTCCTGCATCAAAGCTTCCAAGAAAATTATGAATTGGTTACAGGCCATGGAGGAGCTCAAGAAGAATTTTGAAAATCAAGCAAGAGAAGTGGAGGAAAAATTGAGAAGAGAAATGAGAATGATACAAGAAAATCATGAAAAGTGAGTCAACAGCCTGATAAAGGAGACCCCAAAAATACTGAAGAAAATAACACCTTAAAAATAGATTAACTTAAATGGCAAAAGAGCCTCCCCTCCTCCCCCCCCCAAAAAAAACAATTAGGAGAAGAATGACTTAAAAAGGAAAATTTGCCAGATGGAAAAGAAATTTAAAAAACTCACTGAAGAGAATAATTCCTTTAAAATTAGATCGGAGCAAATGAAAGCTAATGACTTTATGAGAAATCAAGATACTATAAAACAGATCCAAACAAATGAAAAAATAGGAAGCAATGTGAAATATCTCATTGGAAAAACTACTCACCTGGAAAATAGATCTAGGGGAAACAATTCAAAATTATTGGACTACCTGAAAGCCACGATCATAAAAAGAGCCTAGAAATCATCCTTCTCAAGGAAAATTGCCCTGATATTCTAGAACCAGAAGGCAAAATAGAAATTGAAAGAATTCAATGATCACCTCTTGAAAAAGATCCCCAAAAGAAAACTACTAGGAACATCATAGCCAAATTCTAGAGTTCCCAGGTCAAGGAGAAAATATTACAAGCTGTTAGGAAGAAACAATTTGAGCATTGTGGAAACCCAATAAAGATAACACAAGAACTAGCAGCTTCTACCTTAAGGGATCAAAGGGCTTGGAATATGATATTACAAAAGTCAGAGAAGTTAGGATTAAACCAAGAATCACCTACCCAGCAAAATTGAGTATAATGCTTCAGGGGAAAATATGGTCATTCAATGAAATAGAGAACTTTTAAGTATTCTTGATGAAAAAACCAGAGCTGAACAGAAAATTTGACTTTCACATACAAGAAGTAAGAGAAGCATGAGAAGGTAAACAGGAAAAAGAAATCACAAGGAACACATTAAAATTGAACTATTTATATTCCTACATGGAAAAATGATAACTGTAACTCATGAGACCTTTCTCAGCATAAGGATATTTGAAGAGAATGAGTGTGTGTATATGTATATGTATATGTATATGTATATGTATATGTATATGTATATGTTTATGCATATGTATATGTATATGTATATGTATATGAGGGTGTATGTGTGCATAAATATATCTGTGAGTGTATGTATATGTTTGCACATGTATACAGAGAGGGTAGAGGATCAGTTGAATATGAAAGGATGATATCTAAAAAATAAAATTAGGAGGGGAGAGAAGAATATACTGGGAGAAGGAGAAAGGGAGAGATAGAATAGGATAAATTATCTCATATAAAAGAGGCAAGAGAAAACTGTTACAATGGAGGGTAAGAGCAGGAAGATGAAAGGGAATGGGTCAACCTTACTCTTATTGAATTTGGATTAAGAAGGGAATAACATACACACTCAATTGGGTATCTTACCCTACAGGAAAGTAGGGGGGAAAGGGGATAAGATGGAGGATGATAGAACGGAGGGCAGATTGGGGGGGAGGATAGTTAGAAGTAAACACTTTTGAAAAGGGACAGGGTCAAAGTAGAAGATAGAATAAGTGGGGGATGGGATAGGATGGAGGGAAATATAGTTAGTCTTTCACAATATAACTACTATGGAAATGTTTTGCATAACATGTACCCATATACAACCTATATTGAATTGCTTGTCTTCCCAGTGGGGGTAGGTGAGGAGGAAGGAAGAAGGGAAAGAATCTGGAAATCAAAGTTTTAAAAACAAACGTTAAAAAAAATTCTTGTTGTTTTTTTTTTTTACATGCATCTGGGAAATAAGATATGCAGGCACTGGGGTATACAAATCAATCCTGCCCTACTAGAAAGTTAGTGGGTAGCGGGGGGAGGTTATAAGAGAGAGCAGATTGGGGGAAGGGATATTCAGCAGGCCTGATGTCTTGGGGGTGGGGAAGGGGAAAGATGGGGAGAAAATTTGTAACTCAAAATCTTGTGGAAATGAATGCTGAAAACTAAAAATAAATAAAAGATGTATAAAAAAGAAGAATTCCTGGATTAGAGTCATTAACATATGGACTGCAGCCAGTTCATTAGTATTTTGATTATTAGAACCATTGTTAGTCCCCTGCATGGCATTGTAGCACTGAATCTCCCAGCTAGGATTCTCCTTAAAGTCGTGGGCAGAGCCAGACTTTCTAAAGCTTCATAGAGTACTCACGATCCCTAACCTCACATTGGAGGAGAAATATCAGAAATGCTGGCATTTACGAATCCTAACCTTCAGACTAATTCATAGCACTTTGTCCTGCCTCACCCCTTCTGTGCCATTAATGTGGAAGGCTAGTGGTCACCTTTTAAGATGACTCTGCCTTTCTGTTGTCCTCTAGTGCAAGGATATTTGCCCAAGGCCCTGGGATGCAACTGGGGAGCATGTTCATGAGATCATTTTCCATTCCTTAGCAAAAGACAAGATGTCAATTTAAAGCCTTTTCCATTACAAAGCTTTTCAATCTCTGACTGATTTATGGAATCCTGTAAATTGCAATCATACCAGCTTGTAACCAGTTGGCAATCACTCAAATAGCAAAACTTTCATCCAAAAAAATTATCTATGGGAGGGATGAAAGTTTTTGAAAGGGAGGATAGTTGAATAGGGAGGTACCATTAGCATCCATTTACTGACAAGGGAGAGTTTTCTTTACAAGAAATGTTCCTTCCCCACCCACACAGCTCCTTGTACAGAACATATTGAAGGGCGGCTTTGACTTGAAATTTTCTGCTGAGAGTGGGAAATATACAAGGGTTGGATATATTGGAAGAAAAAGAAAGAGGAGAAGCAACCTGGAACTAGAGATGTCCTATGCAAAACTAGCTCCCTTGTTCTGTGTTTCTGACTGAAGAGGGACATGGTGGGATGTCTTGGAGGTGGGGTTGGGGTTGGGAAATACAGTTAACTTTGCAGAACCACCAAGGAGCATGCACCAGTTTGAAGTGTGGTAGAGTGGCAGGTTTAAGATCATAAAAGATAAATATTTCTTCTGAGAGTAGAGTGGGAACATCAGTGGACACTGTCACTCACCTGCCACTTTCATGGTGTCCCAGTGGTATCTTTACACCACTATACCAAGAATATAAGCTTTTAGGACTTCTGAATTTTTTCCCTCATTGGTAGATGTCGCATCTTGGACAAGTCCGGGGAACTGGTATGGAATTTTGCCTTTGATACTTACTATTTGCAAGTCACTTCTCTGCAGGGCTCTGTTTTCTCCTCTGTAAAATGAGGGATAATAGTACTTTTTCCCCAGGATTGTAGTGAGAACTGAATGAGGTAAAGCACCTAAGTCCCCTTGCAAACATCTCCTCTCTGAGCTTCAGTTTCCTCATATGTAAAAAGAAAATAATACCCCCTCAGGGCTATAGTAAGGACTGAAAGAAATCAGGTAGTTGTGAGTAAATAATGTCTTCAGATCACCTGGCTTCAGAACCTTGCGCTGCCATTGACTAGACAGGTGATTTTGAGGGCATCATCACACCTGTGGACCTAGATGACCTCTACATTTCTTTCTAGCTCTAATTTTATCATCATTTATGACCTTAATGTCCTAGGTAATTGTCAATTTTTCTGTGACCCAATGGAAAAAAGACTGGATTTTGAGTCAGAAAAACCTGGATTCAAATCAACTCTGGTCCTGTTCCTCTGGAGACTCAACTTCCTCTTCTGTGAAATGAGGAGATTGGACCAGAGGACCTCTGGGGTCTTTTCCACTTTGAATGCTCAGATCCTATGATCCACTCATTCTTCTAGTGGGTCTCATTTTAACTGTGTTTCAGTAGCTGCTACTTTAAACGTGAAGCACTTGTTAAGAAGGAATTGAATTTTCTCCATCATTGTAACAGCCTTCTTCCCCTCTCCCATGTCTGGCACTCAGTTCATGGAGCCCTCAGGAAACATAGACTGAATGGAAGAGGGAGTGGCTGGTTCCTCTCTTGTAGAAGGGGATTTCCACTACAACTCCTTCACATTTCTTGAGTCAAACCCCCTGGAAGAGTATTTCCTCTAGCGTAAATATTAGGATGTTACTTGGGTGCTGTGTTGAACACTAGGTACGTATCTGACTATTTGCTTAGAATGTTTTATAGGACAATGGAAGCCCATGATTTTCCATGCTGCTTACTAGAGAAAAAAGAAGCCAGGGTGGGACATTAGAAGGAAAAGACCACCAAACTTTCTTCTCCAAGGATTCGTGAGAATGTTGCCTTCCTTACATCAAGGTCAGTTGTGTCCCTTCCATGTTTTAGCTGATCATACAATCAGATTTAAAGCTCAAAGGGAAGTCTCATGACTTCATTTTATAGATGAGGAAACACACAGGAAAGTTAAATGACTTGTTCAGGCTCACATAACTCATGACTATCTAATGTCAGCTTCTGATTGTAGAAGACCTTTGAGAGTTGCCATTGTTAAAGGAATTTATTACATTGTGGCCAATCTTCTGTTAGTGAGCCTTTTGAGCTTAACTAGGTTTGTCCATAATCATCCAGACATTTCCATGGAGGTTTGACATCAACCAAGTCTCTGGATGACCAAGTGGACTTTAACTTTTCACACATATGTACTGGTCCCACAGAGACATGGCCAGCAAAAATCATCCAAGAGCAAAGGAGGACCAGAGACTCTGAAGGCAGTCTTGTAGCTTCATCCTCATTATGAAGGCTGATGGCAACTTTCCTACATACAGGTCTTTTCAGGTCTGTCTGTGGGCTGGATTCTTTCTGCAGAATGTGTATCATTCAGTGATCTGAGTAGAGGTTGTCAAAGATGATTCAGAAAAAAGGCCCCACAAAAGGAATGTCTAATTACACAGCAATCCTCATAGAGCAGCGGTTCTCAACCTATGGGTTGCGACTCCTTTGGGGGTCGAATGGCCCTTTCACAGGGGTCGCCTAAGACCATTGAAAAACACATATTTCCGATGGTCTTAGGAACAGAGACACCGCTCCTGTATCTGTCTCCAGGCGGGTCCGCCCACATGCAGATAGGCCCACATATGAGTATTAAAGGGTTGTGGCATTAGGATCTTAGAAGTCATATAGTCTAATCACCTTGTTTTATCATTAAGGACACTGAGCCCCAGGGAAAGGAAATGACTTGTCCAATGTCAGCTAATAAGTTGGGTAATCAGGACTTGAACCCAGATCTTGACTTTTAAGACAGAGCTCTTTCTTCTTCTTCCTCTTCTTCTTCTTCTTTTTTTATTCTTTTTGGAGGGGGGGAGGTAGGGCAATTGGGGTTAAGCAACTTGCCCAAGGTCATGCAGCTAGTTTGTGTGTATGTGTGTGTGTGTGTGTGTGTGTGTGTGTGTGTGTGTTAAATGTCTGAGTCTGGATTTGAACTCAGGTCCTCCTGACTCCAGGGCCAGTGCTCTATTCACTGTGCCACCTAGCCACCCCTCTTCAGAGCTCTTTCTTCTCCTCCACGGTAGGAAACAGCTTAACTAGTAATCTTGGTTCTCAGTACAAGAGGGACAAAACAGTCCTTTAAAACAGCTTTTGAAGATAAATTCTGTCAAGTCAGGGTGCAAAGGACCCTGGACTCCCTAAGGTTCCATATGCAGGAGAGAGACCCCAGGACACATCCCAAGATTTCTTGGAGGAAAGACAGAAATCTCGAGACATTGGTATCTGTAAATGGGCACCTTGGGGATAACAAGATATTATTGCTTCTGTTGAAAATAATGTCAGTTTCTCGAGGGCAAAAGCTATTCGAATTTTTTCTTTCTGTCTCTAGGACCTAGCATTTTAACTGCTTCATAGTACCAGTACTTAAGAAGGAAGGAAGGAAGGAAGGAAGGAAGAAAGGAAGGAAGGAAGGAAGGAAAAAAAGAAAGAAGGAAGGAAGGAAGGAAGGAAAGAAGGAAGGATGGAAGGAAAGAAGGAAGGAAGAAAAGGAAGGAAGAAAAGA
>CM053580.1:31468104-31490143 GCA_028627135.1 Pseudochirops cupreus | reverse complement strand
TACAATGATAGTGACGATGATGATGATTTTAAAATCAGACATGATTTCACTGGCATAGACAACACCAGTAGCAATAATAATAACAATGATGATAGTTATAATGATGATGGTAACAATGATGATGATGATGATGATTTTAAAATCAGACATGATTTCACTGGCATAGAGATAACAACCGTAGCAATAATAACAACAGTAATAATAGTTACAATGATAATGACGATGATGATGATTTTAAAATCAGACATGATTTCACTGGCATAGAGATAACACCAGTAGCAATAATAATAATAACAATGATGATAGTTATAATGATGATGATGGTAACAATGATGATGATGATGATGATAATGATGATTTTTGGATTAGATGTGATTTCACTGGCATTAAGGAGCTTCCAGTGAGGAATCTCCTTTCACCAAGGCAGAACAATAGCTCTTTTGCAACTTACAGTCTTAAAGAATTGGCTGAGACACTGGGAGGATAAATGATTCCATTTTCTCCCCCTCCCTCAAACCTTCCCCAATTCCCCATTTTCCTTGTCAAGGGAATTATCACCAATTACCCAGGATCATAATCTAGATGTCATCTTTGATTTCTCACCCCCCCCCCCCATATGTAATTAATTGCTAGGTCCTGACAAATCTATTTTTGCAACATCTCTAGTTTATGGCCCCTTCTCTTCTGACATGGCTACCAACCTGATGCAGGCCCTTGCCACCTTGATTATTGCAATGGACTGCTTTAGGTTTCTCCCTACTTCAGGTCATCCTCTACTCAGCCATCAGTGACCTTCCTAAAATGCATGCCACCACCACTCTTTAGTCAACTTCAGTGTTTCCCTATAATCTCCAGGATCAAATCTGGCACCTGGCCACTTTCTACCTTCCCGTTCTTCTAATACCTCACTCCCCTTCACTGCTTCTACCATTCAGTAGCACTGGCCTCTTTGCTGTTTCTCCTATGAGATACTCCATCTCCTCAATCCAAGCCTCATCACTGGCTAATCGCATCCCTTGCTCCTCATGGCAGCCTCTTGGCTTCCCTAGCTTCCATCAAATTCCAATTAAATCTCACCTTCTGCAAAAACACCTTTCCCAGGACTCTGTAATCTCCATAACTTCTTTCTGTGATGATTTTCACTTTATCATGTATATATATATACATACATGCACACACACATATATATTTATATTTATATATTTTTTATATATTTACTTATATGATACAATAACACATCATATATAACAAGTTTATACATGCACTTAAATGATAAATTACATATGTATGTATTTCTATTTATCTAGCTTTATTTTGTTTTTACATAGTTGTTTGCATGTTGTCTCCTGTGAGCTCCTTGAGAGCAAGGACTGTTCTTTTGCCTTCTTTCTTTTCCCAGCACTTAGTGCAGATTGGCACATAGTAGGCACTTATTAAATGCTTGTTGACTTGACTTGTTGACTTACCTGAGATCATGCAAGCAAAATTTGTAAGAGACAGTACTTGAACTTGGGGTCATTTAGACTCTGAGGCTGGCTAACTGGTTGCTTTGCCAAGTTGCCTCTCACTACCACCAAAGCCACTACCTCTGCCTTTGCATCCTTGCTTTGTAGTTTGAAATACATTTAAAATGTATAGGTTTGGTCTATCCATATCTCTGTACATGTTGCCCTCCCCCCAGTAGTTGAGGAGTAAGATGCTGAGGGCACTAATTTATATTTGTCCTTGTATCTTCAGTGCCTAGCACAGTTTTTGATACAGGGATCCTGAATGAGTTCAGTATATTCAGTTCAAATTTTGATAGGATTCACTTGGTCGCATTTTCCCTTAAGAGCTTTCTTGAGTTCATAATTGCATAAATTTCTTTTCTTTACTTTTCAGTGAAACATTATTTCAGGGTGCCTATTTTCTATGGCTCCTTTCTCATTAGGAGATGATTATCCTCTCCATTTCTCCCTTTCCTCTTCATAGAATGTAAGAACATCCTATTTCTGTGAAGTCCCATCATTGATTGCATCATTGCCCTTGCCCTCAGATTACATTGGGTTCACTTTGTACATAGTTCATATTTTCTTTTTTTGGTTTACTTATTGCTTCCTCTCCAATAGAATGGAAGATAGTTGAGGGCAGGCATGGGTTAGTTTTTTGTTTTTTTTTTATCCTCAGTACTGAACACAGTGCTTGGTTATATACTACAAGAGATGATTAAATACTCCTTAGATTAGATTTATTAAGAACACATGGTATTCAGATGTGTGATAGGTGCTAGATGATCTATAAAGATTCCAGATTTGTGATAGGTGCTAGGTGATCTATAAAGATTCCAGATTTGTGATGGGTGCTAGGTGATCTATAAAGATCAGTTTAGACATGGTCCTTGTTTTCATGGAATTCAATTTTAGTGCACCATTTAGCTGGCTTTTAGTCCAATTCTTTTATCTTACAGATGAAGAAACTGAGTCCCAGAGAAGTAACATGATTTGTCTATGGTCATGCAATGAGTTAATGGTAGAATGAGGACTAGAATTCAGGTTTCCTGACTCCTATCTAGTCCTCCCCCTCCCTTTTTTTTTTTACTGCATTGTCTTTTCTTCTCATTTTGTAATGGAATCAGAAGATCTGGATTAAAATTCTGCCTCTGGGGTTTACTTTCTGTGTGACCTGGGCTAAATCATTTAACTTCCTTGGTTCTTAGTTTTCTCATCTGTAAAATGAGGGGATGGGACAGATGGCTTCTGAAGTCTTGACAGGGAAAATGAAATTGTATTCAACTTGACAAAGAAGGCTTCTGGACCCTGGACTAATTTTTTTTTCTTTTGGATGTGAAAGACACTGACTTGCTTCTTCCTATATCAGGGTAGGATACTTGAGGGGACATTCTGGTGCGTTTTTGTCATTCAGGACACATGGAAGATTCCTCTTGGCCAGGGTTGCCTTGTGGAGCCAGGTCATTACAAGAGGAATATCTTCCTGGCTTTTGTTTCTTTCAGAACACATGATCTTTGGAGATCATTGGAGAAGCTCTGTCTCTCAACCACATTGGCACTGAAAGTGATAGACAAGTTTCTGACCTCTTCTTGCTGAGAGGAGCTTTCTTACCTGACTAGGTGACCATACCTCTGAGGGAAGAACTAAGGCTCTCAGATCAATGTTTGGCTCTTTGTATGTAACACAAGAAGGATATTTCCAGTGGGACTGCTGTGAAGGAAATTCCACTTTGGTGATGCTCTTCCCTAGATCTGTACAACAAACCTTGTCAGATTTCCTGTTCCATCTCCTCTCCCATAGGATTCTGCATCTCCAATTCTCTTTGAATAGCCATAAGAACAAACATCCCCTCAATCTTTTCAGTGTGCTATATATAGATTAATAAGTCAACAACCTCAAGCTCTCTGTGAGTTTGCATTCTACATCTTGGCTTATCACTTGTGAGCTACTAACCAACCCTGCCACTATGTTGCCACTCAGTGTCACAAAAAAAAATCCACTTTGTTAAAAAATGCTTGAGTCAAAGTCAGTTCTTGGCATATGGAAAAGCATGATCTAGGGGCTTGGTGATCAAGAGGGGAAGAGTTATATACTTGACAGAGAAACAGCTCACCACAGATTTCTTTATTTAAAAAAAGTAATTGCGAACAGTGTCAATAAACTAATGATAAACTGCAAAAAAAGAATAAATTCAGCAAATTAAGGAAAATATTTTTTGACAATGAAAAGCATTCTTCTTTCTCCTTGTTAGAAAAGAAACTTTCCCCCACTCAGTTTTCTATTTTCAATCTATAGGGTGCAAGGTGGTATCATGGAAAGAATCTTGGCTCTGGAGTCAGAGGACTTGGGTTTGAATACTGCACCTGATTCTTACTGACTGTCTGAATTTGGGCAAATATCTTCACCTAATTGGGTCTTACTTTCCTCAACTGTTAAGTGAGGGGATGGAAGTAGATGATTTATAAGTTCCCTTTCAGATCTAAGCCTGTGATCCCATAATTCTTTCCAATGTGGTGTAGATTATAGAGAGTTAACCTCAGAGCCATGGAGACAGGGTTCACATCTTACTTCTCATACTATGTTGTTCTGCGTTGCTCTAATCCAGGGTTTAAGATTCTAGGCTGCACAGAAGATGCTGGCCTGCATTCACAGAGTATTTTCCTCATCTAGGAATTCCCTATGAAATAGGAAAGAGAGTCCCATCCCTCTCATCCCCTTCCAGCCCTACCTCTATGATCCTAATATCTTACATTGTGTGGGGTTAAAGGAAAGAAATGGATTTTCAGACTGAAGCCTTGGGTTTAAGCCCTAGTTTTCTCCTATCATTTTGAGTCATCCTTTTAGCCTGAGCCTAAGTCCCTTTATCTGTAAAAGGGTGACAACAGTAATCAGTCTATCTACCATAGTCAGAGAGAGGATAGCTAGGTGCACAGTGGATAGAGCACTGTTGCCTGGATTCAGGAATACATGAATTCAAATTCATTCCCAGATATTCACCAGCTATGTGAACCTGGATAAATTGTTTAACCCAGTTTGCCTCAGTTTCCTCATCTGTAAAATAAGATAGAGAAGGTAATGGCAAACTACTCCAGTATCTTTGCCAAGAAGACCCCAGATGGGGTCATAGAGTTGGAAATGACCGAAATAACTGAGCAACAATGACAAACCAATTTCACAGGGTTGTTGTGCAAACTGTCAAGCACTATTTCAAAGTGAGTTACTATTAGTTGCTTTGCTACTTGAGTAGCTATTAATCTGTTGACCTGGCTCTTTTTCATAGTAATAAAGATTTTAATCTCCCCTGCCTCTGCACTGTAAGCTCCCTACTTCCCAGGATTTCTCTGGAACCAAAGTGGGAAGGACTGAAGGATTGAGCAGGGGTGCCTCCTCCCACAAGGGTCCACCTTCCCCCCAAATTCAAGTCAACCAGTCATCAAGGGGGTAGCTCCAGCCACTGAGACCTAGTTGGGAGGTGTATTCAGCCTTCCCTCCAAGGGGCCAGTGGAGCTATTTGCATCCTCCATCACAAGGTACTTTCAAAGCTTATCAAGTTGATTGAGAAACATACCTGATCATCCCCTTAGCTAGCAACATACTCAGCTATGAGCACAGTTGGAGCCTAAAGCATTGGAAACAAACTTTGAGTAGCCCCTGGCATTAACTCTCAGATTCATCAAAGGTAAATGAAATGAAGGTGATAGCTACACACATCATCTATTGCATTGATTTTCTAGAAAAGACATAGATGTTATCTTTCTGTATCCATTTTTTCTTGATCTATGAGTTCAGTTTGTAATTCTCTGAGCCTACACTAAGAAGCTGTTGAAAATGATGAGGTATAGGCTGGTGCCTTCATGTTTTGCTTTCATCCCCAAATTGATAGAATTAGACCCATGCTTAACACTCAATTCTAAGAAGGCATTAAAAGAACTAAAAATGTAGCCCAAATGAGCAGACCAAGCATCAATATCCTGCCAGCTCAATAATTCTCTTCTTCTTTGCTTGTTAAGTGGAACTTTTATGTTTTGTTGGAGGGAGAATGTCATAGGCATTTTCTAAGCTGAGATTTCCAGAGTGGGTAATTCCAAAGGGTCATATCTACCCAGGTGTCCTTTCTTTTACAAAGGGCAGTAGAATCTGGGTTTGACTGGATAGCAAAAAAGGAATGAGGGTGTCTCCTGAGGCCACCTGAAAGTGTCTAATTTTCTGAAGCTTCCTGAAGGAACAAACAGGCAGTTGGTGCAATGATGTGGAACTGTTTGAAAGCCCCTAAATCAACTTTGTAATCAAATGCCAAACCAAAGTCAAATTAACATGCATTTAGTTTTATTTTATAAAATGCTCTTTCTTTTGTGATGCATTCAAGAATCATAAACACTTTAAAAACAATGACAGCTCAACTTTATATAGCTTTTTCTGCTTTACATAAATTGCATTTGGCCTTCACAACACTTCTGTGGGGCAGGTACTGTTGTTATCCCCATTTTGTGGATAAGTAAACTAAGGCTTTAGAGGTTAAATAAATTGCCTAGGCTCACATAGCTAGCGTCTAAGGCAGGATTTCAACTCAGGTATTCCTGAGCTATTTACTTGTCTTTTTAAGAGTATGGAAGAGGGCTGTACCAGAAACTTTAAATTTCTATGTATATAGTATTTTTCAACATGTATCAGCTTAATCAGATCTAGCAAATGTCTCAGGTTTTAATCCTTTCTTCCCTGTGTGCAATTTTTAAAAGGGTTTTTGATGATTTTTTTCTTATTTATCACTTTTCACCAAGCCCCCTTCCCTTCCAATAGAAGCTTTATACAAATATGTATAGTGAAGAAAAGCAAATCAAAATATAATCCGTGTTTGAGAATACATGTCTAGGTTTGTACACTGTTCCATGATCAACAACTCTATGTTATGCTTCTAAATCAGCCTTTTGAAGTTATGATTGGTTGCTATTTTAATCAAAGTTCTGAAATATTTCAGAATTTTTTTCTCTGTATAAACTAAGCACGCAATGTGTACAAGGGCACTGGGCTAGGAATAGAGAGAATAGCCTAAAAAAAAATCAGTACCTGCCCTCAAAGAACTTCCATTATAATGGATGGGGATTTATACTTGACAATGATTTCACTGATTTAGGGAATTCCCTCTGCTAGGACAAAGTGGTATCTTATGGCTTTAGAGAGTTGCCTAGAGAGCACTAGGAAGTTGCCCAGGCCACATAGCCAACGTGTGATGGAGAAAGAACTTGAACACAGGTCTTCTTGGTTTGAGGCCAATTCTCTGCTCACTTTACCTCTCTTGCTAATGGATGCATTATCTTAAGTTTGCCTACAAATGTTGTGTATGTTTTTTGTTGCTTACATTGGTCAAAGAGAACAGGACAATATAGGAGAAAGAGCATAGGTCCAGGAGTCATAGAATTTTGGGGGAGACAGATGAAGACTGGTGATAGAAGTGAGAATTATGAACATGGGGGAATACCAGGAATTGGAGACCATAAGTGGATGAGAGAGTAAATGGAGGCAAACTACCCTCAAGGTGCTTACATTCTATATCCATCGTGTTTACTTAACGAGAAAGAAATGATATCCCATGTCATTCCTTGTTTCAAAGAAGAGATCCTGGATTCTTGCAGGTTCTGCCAATGGAGTGCAAGTTATAACAGGCCTGTCCATGATAGAGGTATCATCCTGATAAGCCAGAAATTAACTGTGTGTGTCAATTTCCTGAGTAACATTATTGTCTATTGCCTCTGGTCTTAGTTTTATTGCCTTTTGGTGTTGGAACTTCACAATGACTGTTTTGGAGCCATTGCATTTATTGGTGATTAAGTTTTGCTTTCTTCACTTCCAAAGTCACTGATACTCTGCTCTGAGTGAAAAAGATGGCACCACATTCTGGTAGTCATAGCAGCAAAGGTAGTGGCAATGATGGGTGTGCTCTTGCTGATGATCAAGAGCTGTGAAATCATTTCTCAAGTCATTTCCCTTATCTCACAATGACACAAAACTTATTTCTTGATTCTTTTGCTAGAAAGTTGGTCCCAGTTCATATCAAAGAGGAAGTTCAGTATGCCACTTCATTAATTAGCCTTCTGTGGTACTAACCTCATAAGATTATAAGCAGGTGTTAATATAATGTCATTCAAGGAAGTACTATTTTTTTTTGTCAATTCAATTTTATTTTGTTTTCAGTTCCAAATTCTCTTTGCCCTCCCCTTCTACCTATAGAGAAATAGGAAAAACAAAACCTGTTACAGATAAGTATAGTCAAGAGAAACAAATTCTTGCATTATCTATGTCCAAAAATATGTTTTAATCTGTTCTCTGAGTCCTTCACCTCTATACCTGGAAGTGAAGCATATGTTGCAACATGAGTCCTCAGGAACTGTGCTTGGTCATTATATTGATCAGAGTTCCTAAGTCTTTCAAAGTTGTTTGTCTTGAATTATCAGTGTTATTGTATAAATTGTTCTCCTGGTTCTCCTCACTTCATTTGGCATCAGTTCATGATATCTTCCCAGGTTTCTCTGAAACCATCTCTTTCATTATTTCTTATATCACAGTAGTATTCTATCTCATACATATACCATGACCTGTTTAGTCATTCCCCTTAGTTTCCAACTCTTTGTCACCAAGAGAAGAACTATTTTAAAATTTTTTGCATTTGTAAGTCCTTTTTGTCTTTCTTATACCTCTTTGGTATAGAGAACTAATAGCAGTATTGCTTAGAGAATGCATCATTTGGAGTCAGATTTCAATTCATTTGGGGCTTTGAACTTCCATAAGTTTGCCAAAATCCTCAAGCCATGGGTTATTTATTCAGGATTCCTGGCAGGCTGTGTTTCTCTTGAAAAATAACTCTGTCAGTATTATCAAATATGGATACACTCCTCCTTTCTTTCCATCAACAATTGAGAAACTGTTTTCTGAGGGAAGATACTGCATAAGGGTGTTTGAATGAGTGTTTGTTGGGAAATGTCTGTTGAGTCAAAATGAAAAATAAAATCAAATATAAAACCCAGTGTGGTACAGTGGATAGAGGGACCCCATATGATCAGAACTACCTGCACTCAACTTCTGCCTCTGATACGTACTATAAGTGGCCCATTTTAAGTAACATAACCTCTCAGGAACCTAGGTAACTTACCAAGACTATAAGCTATAACTGAGTTGTTAAATTGAATCAGTGCACGTGTTAGGTAGGGTGTAGTTTCCATATTGGTAATTTTCTGCACAGATGAAATTGTAGATCAGAAAAATAAATTAATTATACTGTCAAATCACTGTCAATTGACAATGATAGTCTTCTCTGATTCCTTTGACTTCCCTAAATAATTACATCAATTGTCTGAAACTAGTAGGAATGAGTAATCATAGGAGTAATAAAAATAATATTAAACAAACTATTGTTTGTTTAAGTGTTATTGCTGGTATTTATTTGGCCATGTGGCTTCCCTACTCTAGTCTAATATAAATATAATTCTTTGGATGGCCAGAAATAGGACTTGAATGGAACTCATCTTCCTGGCCACATTGCCAGCTCGCTATCAATTACACTCAACTGCCAGTAATAAGTGCTTAAGAAACGAGTTCTGGTTGATTGATCTGTTGAAGAACACTGTGCTGGCTATGGGGTCCTAAATTCCTGCTCTCCTAGAGCTAATAGCCAAGTAAGATATGTCACATGCCGAAATGACTATATTATGAAATAAGATGAGGTAAAGGAAGAAAAAAAAGGTATGAAAATTGCTTTATGAGGTCCTAGGATGAGAGAGAGAGAGAGAGAGAGAGAGAGAGAGAGAGAGAGAGAGAGAGAGAGAAAGAGAAAGAGAGAGAGAGGTAATTGACTAGAAGAGGTTTCCTGGAGGAGGTAACATTTGGAGGCACACATTAAAGGATGGGAATGAAAGAGTTGAGGATAATGAGGAGGACACTCTAGGCATAGGGAATAGTATAAACAAAAGAACAGAGGCCAGAGTGTACAGGTTGTGTTCAGGCAGACAATAAATCATTCAGTTTGACTGGAGTATAATATGGAAGAGTATAGGGTCAACAGAATGTGGAGGGGCTTAAATGCTGCAAGAATAAATTGCTCTTTTCTCCCTCCCCCAATAAACTATTATAAGAAAAGGGCTTTTTTCAATTTTAGAGCATTACATAAATGCTAGTTGTTGTTCGTTACCCTGTAGGCAATAGGGAGCCATTGGAGGGTTTTGAGCAGTGGCGTGACATGACCAGATCGATGCTTAAAGAAGATTAGTCTGGTAATACTAAGAGAAAAAGAGTAATGGGAGCCTGGCCTTTATTACATTGATATTGAAAAAGAAAATGATTTGGAAATTCCTGAGAGAAAGACTTTCTGTTCAAGAGCTTGTGGCTGTTGGATGTCCTTCCAGGAAATCTGCTTTGTTTGCTGGGATGCGTCCCTGGAAATTCATCCTGGAGCAAAATGACCTGAGCCTGCATCTGCATGTAGGGCCGGTCTGGATTTACCTTGAGGGATGCAGTATGGGGGCTTATGCTGTAGTATATGGGCTGGCAAAAATGAAAAGTTCATTGTAGAAACACTCTGTTGGTCAGAGATCTGTCCCCAGATCAGCAGAAAGCACAACACGAGCCAGTGAAGTTAGCAAAGAGGAGAGTGTGGCTATTTTTATCCAACCAGTGCTGGAAGAGCAGATCAATACACTATGAAGTGAGAGAAAACAATTCATTCCCACTATACCAACATACTCCTGAGGTAGTGTGAAAGCTTCCATTTAAAAGTGAGAAATGGAGGCATGGGAAGTCTGGAAACCCCAAAGAAACCCAGTGGCAAAGCTGGGTAGAGAACCCAGGTCCTCTAACTTGTAAACAATTGCCAGGAAGTCCAATGTTAAGTGAGCAAAGATAAGAATTTCGTGAATGCACACAGCACATTGTCATTTACGAATTGCTTTCTTCAAAACAGCACAGAAGGGGAGGCTAGGTGGTGCAGTGAATAGAACATCGGCCCTGGGGTCAGGAGGACCTGAGTTCAAACCTGACCTCAGACACTTACTAGCTGTGTTACCTTGGGCAAGTTGCTTAACCCCAATTGCCCTCAAAAAAAAAAACAACCCAGCACAGAAAAAGTGACAGTTCAAGTATTGTCACCCTCATTTTATAGATAAGGACTCAGAGAAATTAAGTAATTTGTCTTTCGTCCCACAACTAGTAAGTGTTACAGGAAGGATTTGAAACCAAGTCTCTCTAGACTCCAAGGCCAGTTTTTTCCCATTCCCTCCAGCTGGGCTTAGGGGGATGGTGATAAACTTATAATGTGATATCAAAGCTAAAGGTTATTGGCCTCTGGCTGATGAAAGACATTTTGACTTTATGGAATCAGCCTCAGGATGAGAAACCAATTGATGATGTGACTTGGAAAGTTAATATGATCCTTCTGTATTAGTGTTGGAAGAGATCTAAGAGGTTGTATCATTTAGGTCCTTGATTTTAGCTGAGGTCCAGACAGGAGTGTATTAGAGTCAGAATGAATTAGCTCCCGGAGACTCCATTGTGAAATATTCAGCGTGAGCATTTACACCTTGGAAATAAACATACTGTATATAATTTATTGTTTTGTTCATTATCTTGATGGAAAGTGATGGGGAAAATTTTAGCAGTGCAGAGTAAACTTAAAATGTGTCACATGTAAATATTTTTTTTTTAAAAACGAAAACTGGTTGTCAAGCATTTAACAACATACCACGGAGTCCAGAGGAGTGAACTGGCTTATCTGGGTTAGCAGCAAGATATGGCAAGACTTTGGAGTCCGATAATGTATTTAGCTATCTTAAGACTCTTTGGATCATCTTGAGAACTGGAAGAGACTTTCAAGGTCATCTAGTCCAATTTTCTCAATTTATAGATGAGGAAATGGTCTCTAGGGGTAACTTGCCTAAGGTATCGTGCCAGTCATTGAAGGAACAATTTCAGAGGAGGTTGAAAACAACAACAAAAAATAAACCACCAGAAACAGATCTATTTAGGAAAGAATTTTAAATCTTGTTGCTTTCTGATAACTGGTGACATTAACATTATTCAAGAGCAATGCAAATTGTAGTGAAAATAAATAACACTAGCCGCATTAGGATGTTAAGTTATACAAAATGCTTTATATCATTGTGTCATTCAAATTCCAAAGTAAGGATGTGAGATCAGCAGAGAAAAGCTTATTATCCCCATTTTTATAGGTGAACAAATTGAGGCTTAATTGAGGTCAGTGACTTGTTGAGTTAGTGTCAAATTTTGGATTTTAATCTGGGTCTCCTGACTCCATATCTAAGTCTCTTCCTCTCCTGAGAAATGTATACTCCCAAGAAAGCTTGAATGGGGCAGTGGATAGTGTGCTGGACATGGAGTCAGGAAGACCGGAGTTTAAATCGAGCTCGTGTGATCCTGGGCAAATCACTTCACCACCATGTGCCTTACTTTCCTCATCTGTAAAATGGTGGGAATAATCACACTTTTTTCCTTGCTTTGAAGAACAAATGAGTTAATCTTTGTAGAGCGCTCAGCGCAGTGCCTGGCATACAGCAAGTACTATATAAATGTTGGTTTATTATTAGTGTTGTTATCATTATTATTATTACTATTATTTGATAAAATTCCCTATTAGAAGTTAAGGAGCATACCACTTAGTTGGTTAAAGCTGATGTCTTCTGTTTTTACATCACCTTCATTTTAAAATATATCCCTCTTTCTTTTCCTTTGGTCAGTTTTACAAAACTAACCAATATATTAACTGTTTGACAGTATATGCAATGTTCTACACCCACATTCCTCTTCCTCTACAATGAAAGAAGGACTTAAAGTGCTTAATTTCAAAGTACAATGTCCACCTAGAATAAAAAAGGTAAAGGAAACACATATGACAGGATCTGATAAATCATTTTTCTTTTTAATAAAACTTGCAAAGAATTTAAGTGAGAGCTGAAAATACCCATAGCCATATGACTTTTAATGCAGTGAAAACATAATAAATGTCTTCTGGTTTGAATGTTAGAATTGGAAAGGACCTTAGAGATGATCAAGTCCAGTACCTTCACTTTACACATGAGGAAACAGGCACAAGCAGAAGAGAATAGCTTATTCAAGATCATACAATTCAGATATACAGGGATTCAATCCACTGCTTTTTACCACTATATCTTACTATCCCTCCTACAAGAATGGAAATATACCTCATAGGTTCCACATCTGTGAATTCTTAGATTTTATATTCATCAGGATTGTAAATTTTGAACAGATTCTATAGACACTTTATAATTTTGTTTAAAGGTACTTATGGCTCCTTAACAGATCAGACTGAATACTAAGGGGTAAGGGAATTGGGTAACATATTTTAAAGTGGAAAAAGGTGCCTTCCACCTCAACTTAAGGGGTATAAAGCCAAGCACAAGCAGCTTTCCAGAGACTACTTCTATGAACAGCTCTAAGGTTCTGATTACATAGTATAGTGAACTCTCTATTTATCCAGCAGAAAATTAAAGCAAAACATTCACAGAAACTGAAGTATAACATTCACAATGTTATAACATAACAGCTTATCACTAAAGTGGACACTAGGTTTCACCAAAGTGGTCACATAGTTTTAAGGGAAAGATATCTTTCAGCAAGTCCTTAACTCAATTGTCCTTAAGGAGAAAGCCTCCTTAAGGGACACAAAGTACAGCCATTCAGTAAATCCTTAACTCAACCACCCTTAAGGAGCAAACCTCCTTAAGGGACACAAAGTACAAAGGTCAAAGTTCTCCACCCCTAGATCACAGTAAATCATGATCTTCTCAGTAAACATTAAGTACCTAAGAAGAGGTCTTTTCATCTTGACTCCAGGCTGGCTCTCAGATTCCATGGCTTCTCTTTGACTGTCCCAGACCTGCCTCAATCTACCTGTCACCTGGATTCAAAGGTAGACAGCTCTCAGCTCCTCTTCCAGCTCCTTGTCCAGTTCCTCATCCAATTCCTCATTCAATTCCTGTTCCATATTGAAGCTCACAGTGTCCAGTCCACCTCAAGTCCTTCACAGTTTCTATTTCTGGGAAGACAAAGCTTAACAGCCAAAACAACATTCATGCACATTGCCGGAACCATCATCAATTGCCTTTCTGCCTGTGAAATCAAAACAGACCCACAAACAAAGTCTAAGAACTCAACACAAATTGTCAGTATAGTCCCCAGGGTCTCTGAAACCCTCCTCCAGGACTTCTGTAGACAGACAACAAAAAATCCTCTTCCACTAAGGTCCCAGGGCTTCTGTACAAAGTATTACAAACACAAATCAACACAGACAGAACAGAAAAACAGAATGCTGGGATACCACAAGTTTTCTCCTTCTCAATTCTGCCACCACAAGTATTCTCTTCTCAGTTCTGCCCTTTCTCAGCTTGGGCTTCTGCTTATATATGGTCATTAGCTCCTCCCTGTTCCTCCTCTTCCTGTGGCATCAGCAAGTTCATCTCACTGTGGGTTTCACAAGTTCTATATCTTAACAAAGACTTGATATAATCATGGGCAAGGCTCAAAAGAAACTTTAACTGAAACAAGGTGCTAAATAATTAAATAGTTGAAACAAGGTGCTAAGTACTTCTTTGCTTGACATTACAAGGGGCTGTCTATTGCAAATAATTCCTTGAGTGATTTGTCAAGTAGCTAGCATGACATGAGCTTTGGAAACTTGCTAGGAAAAAATGTCTTCTTTGTTCTGGCAGCTTAATTTTCTCTTTGTGCCTTGCTATTCACAAAGTCATTACTTACTGTAGATGAGTCATATGTGTCTCTGGAGTGAGCCTGAGCAATGGCTATCAATAACACATTCTGGTCTTTAACACTAGCTTTCCATATCATATTTCATATAAAAGGAACCATACGTCTGGTGTCTTCATAAGAAAGGATTGGTCAGAGAGTAGATGAAACAGCCTACTGGCCCTGGAAGCAACTTGTTCTTGCACATTTCATGAATGGTGACCCTCTGAATATCAGTTCAATTCAGCTTCTGTCTTATGTCCTCCCAAAGTGGCTTACATACAGATGGAAACTGGAATGGCCAGCCTTGCTAAGAAGACAGAAAATGCACTGGTGAATATTATGTTGGAATCAATACAGCATTCTGTCTAATAACTTTCAGATAGCAGGAATACACAGAGATTGGGAAATTCATTGACTCAGATGCAAACTGTGTGCCCACACATACATTTTTTGTTTGCTTAATTAGATGAATGATTTCCTCTTGATGTGTGCTATTTTGGCTCAATTCTAAGAGACAGTACATGACCGTAAATCTTTAATCTGACTTTAATCATCCTCATCTTTCTTCAAAGTCCATCTCCTGCATGAGAACTTTCTTGAGTTTTCTACCTAATATTGTCTTCCTCCTAAAATTATCTTGTATTTATTTTGTTTATGCTAATGTGCTCATTTTGTTTTTCCCAATAGAACACATACTCCTTGAGGGCAGTGTCTGTTGCATTTTTGTCTTTTTGCCCTCAATTGCTTGCATGGTATCTGGCACATATAGTAGGCGCTTGAAACATATTTGTTGGAGAGAGGTAATTTGGATGTGTGAAGGCTGACACATATATTTTAATACATATTTTAACCTCCTCATTTTTAAATTTATTTTTTGATTAATTAATTTATTTCCTTTTAGTTTACAAGATTCAGTTCCACAATCCCTTGAGTTTCAAATTTTCTTCCCCCCTCCCCGCCCATGGCATCATGCAATCAAATATAGGATCTGCAAGTACCATCACATTAAACATTAGTCAGGTTATAAAGAAGGATTATAACTGATGAAATGAACAATGAGAAAGAGGAAACAAAACAAAACAAGAAAAAGAAAGAGAGTTGGTAGTTTGGTTTAATCTCCATTCAAACTCTGTAGTTCTTTCTCTGAATGTGGACATCTCTTTCCATCATGAGTCTTTTGGAGTTGTCTTATAATCTTGCATTGCTGAGAAGAGCCTGATCTATCAAAGTTGGTCATCACACATATGTTGTGTCTGTAATTGTGTACAAATTTCTCCTGGTTCTACTCTTCTCACTCAACATCAGTTTGTATGTCTCTCCAGGTTATTATGAAGTCCATCTGTTCCTCATAGTATTATATATTATATAGTACAATAGTGTTCTATTACATTGCTATACCACAACTTGTTTAGCCATTTCCCAACTGACGGACATCCCCTTGATTTCCAGTTCTTTGCCACCACAAAAAGAGCTGCTATAAATATTTTTGTGCGTATAGGGGCTCTTCCCATCTCTATGATCTCTTTGGGATACAACCCTAGAAGTGGTATTGCTGGGTCAAAGGATATGCATTTATTTATAGCTCTTTGGGAATAGTTCCTTCTCTTTTTTCTTCCGACTCTTGCCTGTATTAATTCAGAGCAATCTCCTTTTCTACTTTTCCACTTTGACCTACTCATGACAAAAATTATCCTACTCTTTCTTGCATGACAAGTCAAAAAAGAATACTAGTTCATGAGACAAAGGAAGAATTTGGAAATAAACTAGATACAACCAGAACCAGTGCCACTAATCTCTAACACATTTGAAAATGTCTATAATTTCTTTGTATGATGGTCACAGTATATTCCATTTAGTTTTTTCATTTTCCACTAAACAAACCTGTTTTTACTCATGTATCCAATAAAAATTAACAAACAAAATTAAGTTTCTTTCTTTCCATAACTAGTTTTGTAATGATGCATTTTAAAATTTCTTTTTCACAGCAAATATACAGGGTTTCAGCCACACTCTGGGTAAAAAAAAAAAAAGCCTTCTGGGCTATCCTGGAAACTCTATCTTCTTTTGTAGCTGTGTTTTGTTTTTTTTCTGTGGGGAAGTGTTTTCCAAGTTCCAATCAATTGACTTGCAAGAGAGCTTCTGGAACACAGCCCATGTGTAAGTAGGGGACTGCCTGTATTGGCATTCCTGTGGCTTTGCTCTAGATTCTGTCTTATTAACATAGCTGGTTTAACATCTCATTGGAAATGAGATTTAACTGCACTCACTGGTGATTTAGGGCAAGGAGGTGAAATGCTTTGTTAAAGTGTCTATTTCTCTTTACTTTAGGAAAGGACACCACAGAAATGGGTGAGTCTTGAGAGTGCTGAACTGTAGTTCTGGTATTCCTCTATTTATTCACTTATTTGGTGACCAAAACACTTCCATGTTATCTGATTCCCTCTGCATGTATTTTGCTGTTATCTCCAAACAATAGTTAGTTGAGAATATTCCATTGGGTCCCCTGGGGATCAAAATTGGTATGGTAGCCTTCAAGGAGCACAGGCATCCATTTGAAATAGATATCTCTAAGGTTTTTTTTCTCAATTAGCTACAGTGACTCAGTTGGCCTCACACACCTTTGGAGCTCTCTCTTCTTTCTTTCCTCCGCATAGTAGTTTTCATTTTTGGTGTTTTCCTTCACCTTTCCAGTAAAATTAGAGGAATTTTGAAACTCTAATAATTCTTTTCTTTACAAAGGTCCTGCCATCTCAGTATTTTGTTTAACTTTTAATCAATTGGTCAACAAGCATTTATTAAGCTCCTATCATGTTCTATACATGGTACTAGAAGGAAAACAGTGTGATAAAGTGGAAGGATCACTGACTCTGCAGTCAGAAAACTTGAGGTCAAACTCCATTTCTGATGCTGACCACCTCTGTGACATTGAGGCACTGTTTAATCTCCCTACATCTCAATATCTTCATCTGTAAAATGAGATTGTTAGAGTAAATGGCTTCTGAGACCCCTCCCAAATGCAGATTTGTGATTCTCTTAACTGTAATTATTCCCTTTCCTTCGATAGTGCAAAATCCACAAAAGCATCTTGCGTGTTTCCTTATATGTTTAGGTCTGATCCTTTGTGGCAAGGCCTTCACTGTGTTTTGTCTGTTCTTTCTGATCCTAAAGTGTTTAGGTGACTCATTTAAATTCCCTGGGCAACCATTTCCATTCAGCAGCATTTGAAATGCCTTGGAAGTGAGTTGGCCACTGGGGGCTAGTTTTGAGCAATGAGTGAGTTTTTAACATTACCAAGAGACTAGCAGCACATGGAGGTATGTAATGTTCCTGTGTTTTAAGTGAAATAGCCAGAAATTTGTTTGGGGGGTTAAAAAAATACCCCTCTTCTGTCTCACAGCTGGGCATAAAAGTTGCATAGCTAAAAATACCAATCAGCATGCCTGCTTGGGCAGATTTATCTCCAGCCGTTGTTTACATAAGAAACATGATTCCAACTGAGTTTCACAAATAGACTAGAAGTAATTTACTTTAGAGCATAACATTCCATTTAAGCAAGTGCTCTGCTGTGAAGGGACAATGTTCCCCATTTTCCAAGCCTTCTCCTGCTGACATTTGTGACCTCCAAGCTGTGAGCCTAGTAATGCCTTTACAGCCCAGCTGCAGATGTTAGCACTGACGTCCCAAATAAGTTGGATTATTCAAGTAGAATTATGTTTTCTTCTTGAAACCTTTTCAACATGTAATCCCTTAAATTTAAACACATTTATGGAAAATACTATGTTCCCAGTACTGAATTGGGCTCTAGCAATGCACAGACAAAACCAAAATGGTTCCCTGACCTCAAGATACTCACATTCTATAGTCAAAAGAAGCACATGTGAACATGAAACTCAAAGGAAACAGATCATTACATAGGAAACTTCACTCTAAGACTATGGCTTATTTTCTTTAAGATTTTATTAATTTACTTTTATATAGGGTTTTTTTTTTTTTTTGCTTTTTTATTTGGAGGGCAATTAGGGTTAAGTGACTTGCCCAAAGTCACATGACTAGTAAGTGTGTCAAGCGTCTGAGGCCAGATTTGAATTCAGGTCCTCTTGACTCTAAGGCTGGTGCTCTATTTACTGTGCCACCTAGCCACCCCACTTTTATATAGTTTTAATGATGCCATTTTTACAATAGTCATATCATAAAACTACCAGCTCCATTTTCTATGTTCATTTCAAACAAAGACAAATGGCAACTGATCCAGCATTGCATTTGACAATGTTTATTCTATTTTGTACCAACTCTCTGTTAAGAGTTAAGAGTCGTATTTCATCATCTGTTCTCTAGGATCAAATTTAATCAGATAAATAACCAGGATCTCCTTTGCCTTTAGTGTTTTGGTTTATTATAACCATTGTCTATTTTGTTCTTTTGCTTATGCCTATTCCTCTTTGCATTAGTTTGTTCAAGTGTCTAGAAGTTTCTATGAATTCCTCATATTTGTCATTTCTTGTGGCATGGTAAGATTCCACAACATTTATATACCCCAATTTGTTTAATTATTATTCTGTGGTTAATTACCCTGAGTTCTAGATTACAATGATGCCTCCTCAACAGGCTCCCAGGTGAAGCCATTTTAAAAAGTTTGGTTTAACATAAGGCAAAAGTCAAGCAGGTAAAAAAGTGCTTATCTTCTTTTTTTTCAGAATTTATATATTTTTAGTTTTCAACATTCATTTCCACAAGATTTTGAGTTCTAAATATTCTCCCCACCACTACCCCACCCCACCCCAAGATGGCAAGAATACTGATTACTCGTTTATCCAGTCTGTTCTCTGACATATCCCCCCTATTCCTCCCTTTACCCACTTCCCTCTTACTTTCTTAGGGAAAGATGCATTTCTACCTCATTACCTGTATATCTTATTTCCCAGTTGCATGTAACAACAATTTTTCAACATTTGTTTTTGAAACTTCGAGTTCCAGCTTCTCTCCCTTCTTCCCTTCTCACCCATCCCCACTGAGAGGACAAGCAAAACAATACAGGTTATACATGTGTAATAATGCAAAACATTTCCACAGCAGTCATATTGTGAAAGACTAACTATATTTCCTTCCATCCTATCCCACCCTCCATTTGTTCTATTTTCTCCTTTGATGCTGTCCCTTTTCAAAAGTGTTTTCTTCTGATTACCCCTTTCCCCAATATGCCCTCCCTTCTCTCATCCTCCCTCTTATCCCCTTCCCTCTACTTTCCTGTAGGGTAAGATACCCAACTGAGTGTGTATGTTATTCCCTACTTAAGCCAAATCCAATGAGAGTATGGTTGACTCATTCCCTTTCACCTTCCTGCTCTTCCCCTCCATTGTAATAGCTTTTTCTTTCCTCTTTTATTTGAGATAATGTACCCTATTCTACTTATCCCTTTCTCCTTTTCCCAATATATTCCTCTCTCACCTCTAAAAGTGCTTATCTTCTGCATTATGGCATACAGTTGAATGGGCTCTCCATTGAATTATTCCAGCAGAATATGCTTCTTGGATTGGGTGAGAAGGAACAAGCATTTATTAAACACCAACCATGACCCAGTGCTCTGTCCATTGTGTTGCCTAACTGCAATATATATGGACATTGATCCAAGTCCAGAATTCAATTGAAGGAAAAGAGTGTCCTATATAGCATTTGAGACACTATATTACTTTCAAAAGATCCCCAGGTGCTTCCATTGATGCTGTATAGCTGGGAGTCATGGACTATTGTAATTTCAGATGACTCACAATAGACTATATAGAAAATGCTTGGTAGGCATGAACTGTAGCATATTGATGACAATAACTTCTGCTCAAGAAGTAGCATAAAGGTCATCATCCAGGAAATGCATTATTGGAAAAGGATGATCAAGTAACAAGATAAAGGATAATCAAAGGACAGCTTAAGTACTTCAGTGTTCTCCATGTCATAGCTAAAGATCTAGAAGGAGGCCATGGCCATGTTGAATAGACTTTATATGTAGGATTTATGGAAAGTCAAGGAAAAGAGTTGTAGCGAATGAGATGTGGATGGGGTTATGAGATGTCCTGGTAGAGGCAATTCCAATAGTGATGAGATAATGGATCCATTGGAATACTAATGATTTTAGTTAGGTCTTTGTCCAAAGCTTTATTCATAAAGGAAACATGGAAATGCATTATTGGGACAAATATTAATTATACATGAATGGACTGCCCCTATCATATAAAAAACTATAGCCTCTTCCCCTTTGCACGTCCCATTGGACTTTAGATTATTGTCAGTAGGGATAAGAGAAGAGATAAGTCACAAACTGATCAGTCAACTCTTATATTAAGTACCTGGTAATATACTAGTTACTGCTATGGAATATTTAAAGACAAAATCAAAATTTCTTTTGCCTTAAGGAATTCACATTCCATTGGGGAATGCATATACACATATAAATACAAGCAAATATATGGAAGGTGAATCCAAAGTAATTTTAAGGACATGGGATTAGTAACCAGGGGAATCAGGAAAAGGCCTGATATTGAGGCTTGTACTTCAGATGAGCTTTGAAGGGATTTACGGATTCAGAGAGTCAGGTGTTCTGTGGGAGCGAATTCTAGGTATGAGGGAAAACTTGTGCAGATAAAGGGAAGTGATAGATGCAATGTTCTATGTAGAAAATAATTAATATGTCAGAGTGACTGGATCATAGAGACCATGAAAGAGAGTTATAAGCTAGGAAAGACAGACTGGGGCCAAGTTACATAGGGCCTTAAATGCCAAATGCAAGAGTTTGTATTTTGTCTTGGAGGAAGCAGGGAATGCCTGTAGCTTCTAGGGAACTGACATAGTTATATCTGTCTTTGAGGAATATCACCCTGACAGATGTTGGAAGGAGGAATTAAAGAAGGGAGAAACAGGAGCCAGGGAGACGAAATAGGAGACTGTTGTGATAATCCATGTGGCAAAGACCTGAATTAGGAAGGTGGCCATGTGAGCGATAACTGTGAGAGATTTTGTGGAGGTAGAATCAGCAAGAGTTGACAAGTAATTGGATATATGTGATAAGAGATAGTGATGAATCAAGGCAAGTAGGTGGTGCAGTGGAAATAGTGCTGGGACTACAGTCGGGAATAACTGAATTCAAATGTGAAGTCAGACGTTTAATAGATGTGTGACCTTGGGCAAGTCATGCAACCCCTATTTTATTTATTTTCTCAACTGTAAAATGAGAACAATACTAGCATCTACCTCCTAAGATTGCTGTCAGGATTAAATGAGTTAATATTTGCAAAAACATTTGCCATAGTGTCTTGTACATTGGAACTATATAAATTCTAACTATTATTATTAAGGTTGATTTCAAGATTTGGAAAGTTCATGACTAAGAGAATGGCATTACCCTGGATAGAAACGGGAAAGTTTAGGGGAGGTCTGGGTGAGCATATTGGTGATGGTGGGGAAAGTGAGAAATAATATGATTTGTTTTGGACATGTTGAGTTTGAGATGCCTATAGTACATCCAATGAGCGGATGATATGAAACTGGAAGTCAGGAGAGATAGTAATGTTCAATCAATAGATCTATGAGTCTTCTGCACAAAGATGATAATGGAATCTAAAGGAGCTGATAAGATCAGTATTGCATTTTTGAGAAAGTGGTGAAGGGTTTTAATTTATATGGCCCAATTTGTTTAATATTGATTATTTGAAGAAACTAAGAATATTTTGTTTGGAGAAGAGAAGATGCAGGGAGCACATGATAGCTGTCTTCAACTATTTTCTTTCTTTTTTTTTTT
>CM053580.1:31440427-31467604 GCA_028627135.1 Pseudochirops cupreus | reverse complement strand
TGTGATAAGCCTTGTTCTGAATATTGTGGCCACTGTAGTGAAAACTGTGTGGCCATTTAATGTTATAAGATGTAATGTTGTGAATATTATAATGTTTTGAGTGTTTGTCTTGATTTGTAATGGAATAAACAGAGTGTTCACTCTATTTTGTAATCTGAACTCTAAAAGCTGTTCACAGTAGCATTCCTTTGGGAATCTGTTGGTGCATGGCGTTACAATGACCTATTCACCTCTTTCTTCCATCCTACATGCTCTTAATTGCATCTTTTATTTCACTTCTTATATGCAATATCTGTTGATAATATGCTATAAACTAAATTCCATAATATATTTTCCCATGAATCTTTGAGTCATTTGCAATTTTGAACTGTAGCCATATATTATCCCCAGGAAAATTTTGGTATTGAAAATGTGTGACAGAAATTTGGCATCACAAGGAAGGATTGCACTGTTCTGAAAGCATTTCAGTTTCCTCTTCCAGGTCGATTTGAGACCTAGTTCATTTTTAATGCACTAGTGGATAAGCTGCCCATCCCACTGCATATCATGATTTCATCCATATGTCCATTCATCCATATGTCCATCCATGTGGTTTTTCCTGTGTGGATTATAGAGTTGCTCTTGAGAATGATTTTATGGAAACCCATGAGTCATCTGGAGTATATTAATATTAGAAAATCGACTTTTGCCCCATTGATGAGCTAGGTCACTGGAAGCCATATGTAAATAGATCAAGTGATCAATAAGCATTTTAAAAGCACTTGTGTGCTAGATATACTAAAGGAGCATCATGTTAAAAATAACTGTAAAAAGTATGTACATTTTTTTTTCTAGTGAGATACAATCTATAGTTATTACTATCCCAACGAGCCCAGCAATGCTAACAGAAGAAAAAAATCTGTGGACTTGCTATATAAACAATGAGATAGATCACTCTTGATGAGGGTTTTTGAAGAGAACAGTCTGGTCTTTTAGCAAATAGACCACATCTTTACCATCACATACTTGACTGAAATAGGGAATACAGGATCCGATAATGATTGTTGCTTGTTGACAATAAAAAGTATTTAATTCAGTAAAATGCCAACTTAATAGCTCTCCTTCAACACACTGCCTCTCATACAGATGTCAGAAATGCATAAGAATCATGAAAAGATATAAAAGCAGATATAACCTTGTTCAATAACCCTTTCATTACTAATATAAAATGAAGCATAAATCAAGAAGACATGGTGCCCCAAAGGCATTAACCACCGTCAAAGAGGACATCTAGAATAGAGTACATGTAAAAGAAGGACTTCTGATAGACAGTAAGTCCTCCAGATGCTTTTATTTGCATATTAACATTATGTTAATTGCATCAAGTCCCAAACATTATAGAGTCTTCTAGAAAGGATCCATAATCCCTCAGAAGAATTTGACCTAACAGTCCACAAAAGAATAAAAAATCCCTTCTGGATGTCACAGTCTAACTTGGCAACCAAAACCAGCACATATGAAACTATTAGAATCCATAATAATTCCAACTCTTCAAGGAGCTGTGACTTCAACTGTGTGGATACTGCTCACATCTAGGCACATCGTAGCCCTTTTGTGTTTGAATAGATGACTTTCATGCTTAGTTGTGGCTAAACATTTATTGCTCTGAAACCCACTTGTTGATGAACCTCTCAAGACTTGGCTAGGGGGATTCTTAGACAATGAACATATTGTCATTACTGGGTCCAACCTTGATATCTTTTCAGTTTTTTAAAGGAGAGGCAGTGTTGTGTGGTGGATATGGAGTCCTATCTCTGATAGTACTGACTATGTGACCCCGAGCAAGTCATGTAGCCTTTTAATGCCCCAGATAATTCTCTAAGATCATAAGATCTTGAATTTCGAGGTCTATTTTGGAGCACTAGCTCCACTATGTTCTCTTAATTTAATCTTTGTTTCTAACAATAAATCCAAGAGTCAGAAATAGATTTTTATACACTCTCAGGGCCCTTTCTAGAATCACAGATAATGGAATTTAATTTCTTCTCAACCTTCTGCAAACATCTTTTGAGACTTCACTGTTTTTCTGCTCCTCTCTGGTTGAGCTGACACCATGACAATAATATTTCTGAAAGTCACTTTGACTGCCCAGGGAGAAATGTCATTGTCCTGGCACTTCAAGGCTCTCAATTTTGAAAGATGGGGGAAGGCAAAGGTCAGAAGAACATGTAGCTTGTTAAATGGGGAGGAAGAGAGCCCAGAATCGAAATGCTACCCCCGCTTCCCAGAGTATATTACTGTGTGCTTACGAAGCAGGCTTGGACTATCAGTTGTGAGTGCTTGCAAGTGGTTCATAGACTCATAAAGCTTATAAAGAACCTCACTTGGGCGATCTTTTCTGAAAAAGAAGCAATCAAAGGTTAAGCTAGGTCATCAGGAGAAATCTCAGTGTCTTCCAGAAGTGTAGCCCTTGCTGAACTGAAAGGATGTGAGACAAATGAGTGTTGCCCACTTATGATATCCCTAATTTGACTCCATTTTCTGTAGCTCTCAAAGGTTTTCAAAGTCCTTCACCCACATTAGCTCATTTGAAGGGAAAGTTGATATAGTAGGAAGATTACTTTTTATTGAATCAGAAGACATGGTTCAAATCCTACCTCTGATATATTTTTTCTTTTTCGCTTTTTGGAGAGGGGAGGGCAGGGCAATTGGGTTTAAGTGACTTGTCCAACGTTACACAGCTAGTAAGTGTTAAGTGTCTGAGACCGGATTGAACTCAGGACCTCCTGACTCTAGGGCCAGTGCTCTATCCACTGAGCCACCTAACTGGCCCAAGTTCCTATTACTTCTGATACTATTATCCTGGGATCTGCATGACAATAATCCTGAGATTTAGGAATTAATCCTGTTTTAAGGAAGGGGAAAAAAAGTCTCACGTTGGTTACATAACTTTCCTAGGGTTTCAGACATAATAAGTGGCACAAATGGGAACTAAGTTGAGGTTCTCTGACCCCAAACCCCAGTAAGTGTGTGTGTGTGTGTGGGGGGGGGGGTGTTGAGAGGCAGCATGGCATAATTGTTAGAGAATTGTTCTTGAAACCAAGAAGGCCTATGTTGCAGTCCCACACCTGACACAAATTTAGTGGGTGCTCACGGGCAAATTTCTTAACCTCTCAGTGTTCTAAGACAATCTTTAACATAATAAGTTTCAGTAAAGGTGCTGACTAGCTTTGGTAGAAGGAGTTTCCTAAACCCAGAGTTCTCTATACTAGTGAAGTCAAAGGACCAGTCCCTACCCCTTATTCTCTGTGATCAATTAGAAAAAGGAAGAAGAGACTTAACAAAATTACTACTTAAGGGCAGTACTTCATGGGTATTGGCTGTGTGAAAATTCTCTCCTCTTATGTAGATACTTTAGGAATGATGACAATTTGAAGTGATGCTTAGCAGGAATTTAATCAAGACAAATACTTGGCTTTGAATAAGAGATAACATTGCATTGGTAACGACAGGGTGACAGAAGCTTAAAGAGCTTTATGCAGTCCTAACATAAACAGTCTGCCTCCCAATTACTTCATTTAGCTGGGGGGTTTGGAGAGGATGTCTGGGATAAGCTTCTCCATGATTCTGGGTGAAGGATGAGAAACAGCCTTTGTAGACAGTTCAAGGTAAAACAAAGCACGGGAGTTTGGTTTCAAACAGGTTCTTTGGGAAGCCAGGGGCATGATTTGGAATACTAAGCAGAGCTGGCTGACTGGTAGAAGAGAACATTTCTGATAAAACTTCCCTGCCAGTAATGAGCACTGACCTTCACTATTCAGTCCTTCATAATTGACAGTGGGAGATTTACTTAGAGAGCACGTGGTAATATCTCTACTCATGTTAAACTAGTTTAAAATAGGTTATAATAAAGTGTTAAACCTCTGTCATTAAAACAATGAGATTGACTTCCAGTCTTTGTGTTCCCAGAAATTCTCTGGCACATAACCCAAATGTCTAGATTTTTTCTTTACTCTAATAGAGGTAACAGGGCAAAGGGGAAAGGATGCTGGCTTTGGAATCCAATGACAGCTCTGTCCCTTATATCCTGCATGACCTTAGGCATTATTTGCTGCTTCTAGATCACAGTTACTTCTCTGCAAAATAAGGGGGTTGGGCGAGATAGCCACTAAGACACTTTTCTTGAGTCAAATCAAGTGACACAAAGAAAGAAGGAACAAAACAAGCATTTATTCAGTTCCTATAATTATCTCCATTTTACAGTTAAGGAAACTGAGGAAAGCAGAAGTTAAGAGACTTGTACAGGATCACACAGCTAGTAAGTTTCTGAGGCCTGATTTGAAGTCCAGTCTTCCTGCCTCCAGGTTCATTGCTAGAATAAGAAGAAGACAAACACTGCCTTTTTTCCTATACCCTTCCAAATGACTCATGGGTGTCCATCCTCCCTCTTATCCCTGTCATTGACATTTCCTCTATAGGAGTTGAGTTGACACTGAGAATTACCTAAAGAGCAATGGAGAGGTGAATGGGGCTGAGGTAAACATATACTGCCACACATTGCAAATGAGGAATTATGGAGAAGTTGTGGAGAGTATTTCATCAAAGATGATGGCCTGGTCATGTGGTATAAGAGATAATTAAATGAGCAACAGCACTGTACTGGAAGCCTTAAAATGTCAGGGGGGAGGGAGGAAGACAAATTGTTTGGTGAACCCCCAGGAAAGAATTGATGTTAGGACACAGAAAACAGTCACATACGAGGGACGAGCACAGATAGACTGGGACCTAAATTGTCACAGGGAATGCCAGTATCAACACAAACTCTACAGGCATATCAGAATATTGGACTTGAGTTTCAGCGGATTCAAGTTTGGGTGCCAATATTCTGGAGGCAGCAATGTTGAAGAAGTAGCATTGAATTGGGAGTCCAGAGACTCTGATTTTAGGATCAGTTTGCCAGTTTAGATCCAGGCAGAATGAGCCAATCAATTGACATTATTTATTTTTTTATTTCATTCATTCATCCATTCATCCATCCATTCATTCATTCATCCATTCATTTATTTATTTTTGTCTTTTTTGGAGGGGGAAAGATAGGCCAATTGGGGTTAAGTGACTTGCCCAAGGTCACACAGCTAGGAAGCGTTAAGTGTCTGAGGTCAGATTTGAACCCTGATCCTCTCGACTCCAGAGCTGGTGCTCTATTCATTGCACCACCTAGCTGCCCCAACATTATTTATTGAAGCCCTGCTTTGACTCAGGTACTTTGCTAGGCACTGGGAATATGAATACAAAGAATGAGGCAATTATCTACTGGCAAGAAGCTTATTAGCAATTAACTCCTCTCTAATATGGGAAACAAGAAAAACATCTAGAAATATTTGCAACATAAATATAAAGTTGTCAAATACAAGTATATGCAAAATAGTTAAATGTATGGTAGCTTGTATGAATGGGCACTAGCAATTGGGGAGTTAAGGAAAGATTTCATATTGGAGATGATGCTTGAACTCAGATCCAAGGGTGGGCGACTGGGGCTTTGCTTCAGGGTGTTAAATTTAAAGGGTTCAGTAGAGAGAGTACTGGGTTGGAGTCAGAGAACTTGAGATAAAATCCTAGCTCTACCACTTCCTTTGCTTACTTCTACTCCTTGGATGAACAAGTTACTAAACCTCTCCCAGTCACAGTTCTTCCTCTATAAAGTGAGGGACAAAGTGTTGGAATAATTGGCCTCTAAGCAACCCTCCAGGTCTGACTCTATGGTCCTGGGATCTTTCAGGAGAATAGCAACAACATTGCTTAGCAACTAGTTAGCAAGAAGAATTAGTTAAAATAGGAAGCTGCCAGATGGTATGTTTCCTGGTTTTCGGCCCCAGGCTCACCCTGGCTGTGGAGTGCGCGGTGTTTGCTCTGAGTACACAAATAGTTGGTTATTTTAACATTTATCAGATAAGTCATGGTAATGGAATCCAAAAACTATTTGTGAATTTGCTCATCCCCTCCCTCGCCCCCTTTGTGTGGACATTGGTTGTGAATGGCTTTTTCAAAAAAGTCATTGGTACCTGTCAGAAACTTTGGTCAGGACCCATGACTTTATGTGTGTGGAAACTCCCTCCACTGATGCTCATTGCCAACTTATCTATAACTTATTTAGGGCCAGGAACATTGAAAGGTTAAGAGGTTCACCCAAGATCACACAGCAGGCTGTGTCAATGGCAGAACTTGGGTGCAGATCTTTCTGACTCCAAAGCTGACTTTCCTGTATCTGTGGTCTCCAAAGTTGGGATATGGCTTAACACCAAGAGATGTGTACTTCACTTATGGGAAAGATGAGAAGATTTGTTTCATACTGCCCTCATTTGACTCCAACACAACCAGAGCTATCCTGATCCCCTAACGCTTTCCTACTTTGTTCTCTTCTTCTAAGGCACAATTTCCCAACGTGTCCTTTCTGAACTGGATGCCAACCCCTCAGAGCAGTTACAGCCTACCAACCAGAAATGGCAGACTAACAGCAGCACCTGTACAGGGGACAATGAAAGCTCACTTTCTCCCTTCACCCCTAGCATATCCACCTCCTATCCCCTAGATCACCTTGTGGCTGCCACAGGTACCTCTCAACAGAGAAGCTCCACACTGTCAGTAAGAGCCTTGCCTCCTTCCTCTCTTTTCATTTGGAACTGGGATAGAGTGAATGCCATGGGATAAGCAGGCATGGATGAGGTGTGAGTGGCATCACAGACCTCATTGTATTATGTTTTCTCCCAAAAGTCTCTCCCTAAGTTCCCAATTACTGTTGAGGTTACACCTCTTATCCCAGGTTCACAACCTCTATGTTGTAAACTCCTCACTTTTCCTCCCTTCACAGATCCAATCAATGGCCAAATCTTGTGTCAAAGTCTAGATCACTGCTCACATTTGGAGTCCAGAGTCACCAGTCTAGTTCAAGTCCTTATCACATCTTGTCTGGGCTATTACTGTGCCTTTCCCATAGTTCCCCCTGCCTCAAGCCTTTCTTGTTTCTCACTTATTCTCCACATATCTGATAGAATGATTTTTTAAAATTATAGGTCTGACCATGTCACCCAGAATAGTTAGGTTGCTCAATAGGGAAGGTGCTGGACTTGGAATTAGGAAGACCTGAATTCCAATCCAGCCTCAGACTTAGCTGTGTGATCTTATGTACACGTCACTTCTCTTGGGCTCAGTTTCCTCAAATGTCAAATGCAGATATTAGGAGCACCGATTGTCTAAGATTGTTGCGAGGATAAAATGAGATAATGTTTGGCACGGCCCCTTAGACATCAAAGCATTATACAGCAATTGTATGAATACAACAATCATTACTATTTATCAGTCTACCTGGGCAATTCCCTTAACCTGTTTCTTTATCTGTAATATGGATAATAGTAGCTTCTACTTCCCGGTATTTTTCCAAGGATCATCTGAGATAATAATTATAATATTTTTCCATCCTCAAAGTTCTATATAAATGTGATTACTAACATTACCACCATGACCAAGTACCGTAAGTAATTAACCTTTGTCTGCCTCACTTCCCTCATCTGTAAAATGGGCATAATAATAACACTGATTTCCCAGGATTCTGTGAGGAGCAAATGAGATAACATTTGTAAAGTGCTATGTAAATGCTTGCTATGATTATTGTTTCTCTTCTCCATAAACTCTAGTGACTCCCAATTGACTCAAGACTAAACTATTGCTTCATCTTATCCTTTATATAACTTTTATTTTTGTGCAAGTTTTATAATGTACACAATTATTATTATAGTAGTATGTGTTTCTAACTTATAAATAAGTAAATATACATATATGTTAGGGGGTGCTAAAGTTTTTTTTTTTTAATGCTAAGGGTGCACCATCAAAGAAGTTTGGAGACCACTACCCCATGCCATGCTTTCTTTGACAATGCTACTTACTAGCTTACATTTTAAAAAATAATTTATTCTCCACATGTTGGGATATTTCACTGGGGTGGTTACTTTGTCCACAACCCATCTATTACTTAGGAGATGACCTTGACAACCTGCACAGAATTGACCATCTTGTGACCAATTTGATAAGCCTGAGATAAACCTTTTCATATATCTCCAGACTGGTTTTTGGGCATGATACTCGGTCCCTTGTAAGCCGTGGACTTGAAACATCTCCAGCTTGCGAGGTTCTTCTCAAACTTGCTTACTTGCTGGCATAGTCTTCAAAGACCTGAAATTGCTCCCTTGCTCCAATGAACCAAATAAGAAAATATAGTATTAAAAAGTGACTACACAAATACCATTCACTATGAACTCACAGCAGTTAAAAATGTGTCATAATGGAAAGAGCCCTGGGTCTGGGTTCAGAAGATTTGGGTTTCAATTCTGCCTCTGTGACAAACAACCTATGTGACCTTGGATGAGTTACCTAATCTCTTTGGGGCTCTACTTTCTCATCTGTTAAATGGGGAGTGGGCTTAGAAGACTGCTGAAATTCTTTCCAGCTCTACACCTAGTCTATGGCTGACATGCTCCTCTATGCTGTCTAGAGTAAGAACTACTAATATGAACAACATATTCAGTCTTTTGCTATTCTATTAGCCACTTAGTTGGCATTTATTAAGTTCCTACTCTGTGCTAGGCACAGAAGAAGCAGCTGAGGCTAAGGAAGGTGAAGTAACTTGCCCTGATTATCCAATTAGTAAATGCTTCAGGCAAGATTTGAACCCAGATCTTACTTGTTTCACAGTCAGTACCCTCAACATTCCTCTTGTAGAAAATGAAGTCAACCACAAACATTAACAAGGCACATACTCTGTGTCAGGAACTGTGCTAAAAACCAAGGAGACAAAGAAAAGCCATAAAACCCAACCAAGTGATGCAGTTCCTGCTCTCAAGGAGCTCACAGTCTAGTGTGAAAGATAGTATTCAAATAACCATGTACAAAGAAGATATCTATGGGATATATTGGGCATAACGTCAGAGGGAAAGGACTAAGTTTAATGAGGATTAGGGAAGAAGAAGGTGTGACTTTAGCTGACCCTTGAAGGATGGCCATGAAGCCAAGAGGCAGAGATGAGGAGGGAGAAAATTCCAATGCTTGGGTACAGTCAGTGAAAATGTTCAGAGCAAATGGAAGCTCCATGTGTGAGGAACATCAGGGAGGCTAATGTCACTGGATCATGGAGTATGTGAAGGGGAGTAAGGTATAAGAAAACTGAAAAGACAGGAAGGGTCCAGGTTATGAAGGTAAATAGAGGATTTTGCATTTGGTCCTTGAGGTAATAGGAAACCACTGGAGTTTGTTAAGTGGGACTGGGGGTTGACTTGGTCAGATCTGTTTTTTTAAGAAGATCAGTTTGATAGCTGAATGGATAATAGGTTACCTGGCGAGAAACTTGAGTCAAGGAGAGTAACAGGAGTTGCAATAACTCAGTCTTGAGGGCTTGAACCACGGTGGTAGGAGTGTTACAAGAGAGGAGGGAGTCTTTATGAGAGATGTAGGAAGGCAGAAATAATAGGACTTGACAACTGATTGGATATGGCTGTGAGAGGGAGAGAGCCAGGGTGACTGGAAGAATGAAGGCACCTTCAGCAGTAAGAGGGACATTAACAAGAGGGTAAGATTTTAGAGGAAAGAGGATGAAATTGATTTTAGACATATAGCATTTAAAATGTCTATGGGATATCCATTTTAAGAAATTCCAACAGGCAATTGGATATGAGGCTGGAAGTCTGGAGAGAGGTTAGGATAAATAGTTCTCAGAATCATCTGAAGAAGTGGTAATTGAATTCATGGCAGCTGATGCAATCCTCTAGGTGAAATAATATGGAGGAAGAAGAGAAAGGGCAGAGTCTTGGAAGACACTTGTGATTGGCAGTTGTGACCTAGATGAAGATCCAGCAAAGGTTACTGAGAAAAAGCAATTAGACAGGTAAGAAGAGAATTGGGGGAGAGAATAGCATCATGAAAACCTGGAGAAAAGAATATTGGGGAAAAGAGGGTGATTGACAGAGTCTGTAGAGAGGTCAAGAAAGATGGGGACTGAGAAAAAATGATTAGATTTGGTGACTGAGAGATCATTGGTAGCTTAGCAGAGATAAGTTTTATTTGAATGATGAGGTTGGAAGCCAGCCTGCAGAAAGTTAAGAAGAGAGGGGAGGAGAAGAAATGGAGACATCTATTGTAGACAGCCTTTTCAAAGTGATCAGAGACCAGAAATCCAGCAGTTACTACACCATGATGATATGGAGACAGGTAGACCTTGCAGGGACCTTAGAAGTCATTTGGGTCCAAGATTCTCATTTTACAGATGACAAAACTGTTCAGAGATTCAGTGATTTGCATAAAGTCACACAACTCATGAGAAGCAGAGCTGGGATGGGAACCCTGGCCCCCTCATTCTCAGACCAGGGCCATTTCTACTATTCCCCATAACTCTCAGTGGTTTTCTCTAGCCATGGAATCTGTTACCATTTTGATTTCTGTCAGCCACATGGCCCAGAGCAACACTTCAATGTCACCATCATCTTTTGGAATGTTTGTAACAATTTGCACTTTAGCTGGTGCACATCACCTACATCCACTGTGATGTCTATTGGTTTTCTTTTCCTGACTTATTCTTAACTCTATCTCTGATGAAGAGACCCCATGCCAATGCTGCTACTGCTGCTGGTTGCAAAGGCAGTGATACATGCTAGAAGGCAGCTGGAATACAGGCCATTGTTATGTTGTATTCATTTCCAATGCCAGTTAAAAAAAAGGGAGTAAGAAGAGCTTGAGCAGGGAATCCAGAGACAACCAGAACATACTCCTCTTCTTGAAGTCATTTCTTTTGATTAATATCTCTAAATTCTAGAATGCCATCTAATGGTTATAGTCTTCGTTAAGTAAGAATAACACCAACAAACCAGCAGGTGGCATGATATTAAGAATACACTGCGCCACCTGGCTTCCTTAACCCTTTTATTGATTTTTTTTCTCTTTCAGTTGCATCTGTAATCACTACCCCACTAATGCATCCCATCTGTAGAGGTCTTCTCTTGTAAACTCGTAAGTGTAGTCATCAAAATAAAGCAATATACTGGCCTTGTTGGGAAAATGTCTTCCTCTTTCTACTCTTGTCTATCACTATTCTGCCAAGATATAGGAAGTATGCTTTATCACTGCCCAGCTAAAGTCACAATGGGTCACCGAGTGGATCAAAGTTCTGAGGTCTCTCAAGGTTGCTTTCCTTTAGAAAATGGCGATTAGCATATACATTCTTCTTTAATTTCTTCTTATTCAATTGTGTATCAGTTCATACAAGTCTCCCTAAACTTTTCTGAATCCTTCATATTCATATCTCTTTTGTGTATAATATTCCATTACATTTATATGTCATAATATATCTACCCATCTCAGTCATTCACCAACTGATGGGTACACACTATTTTTCCTAATTCTTTGATCCAATAAAAAGTGCTACAGTATTTTGTGGATCTTTTCAGATAGAATCACAGATTTTCTATCCCCCAGTTTTACCTGTCCTTGGGGGCGGGGCACACAAAGTAATTATCCAAGGACTGCTAATAGCTACTAGCATTTACATAGTGTACTTTCCCCGATACCATCTTGTTTTATCCACACAACTCTGGGAGGTAGGTGCTATTATTGTCCTCATTTTATAGATGAGGAGATTGAGGCCAAGAGGGTTTAAGTAATTTGCCCAGTGTCATATAGATAGCAAGTTCCCAGGAACGGGATGGAACTCAGGTCTTCTGGACTCTGAATCCAACACTATCCAGTACCCAGGATTATCATGGATTTACCAAGTTAGAAATATCTCTCTAGTCCACATTCTACTATAAATCTGGCCTCTTCCCTACTTAATATTTCAAAGGTCCTCAGTCATATGATCTTGGAACAATGGAGCTCACTCTCTGATGGAACAGACAGACCCTCTCCAACACTAAATACCAGAGTTTATTCTTGGCGTGAAATCAATGGGTGCAATAAATCATCACACAACAAAATACCTACTACTTGTCTTCATGCTAGCAGCTTCTCTCAGACCCAGGAAAGCCCAAAATGGGACATGAGATCCTTCAATTCCAGGGATCCTAGATTAAGGCAGGCTTTATATACCCCAAATGACCCCTCCTCTTATGAGGGAACAATGGAGAATAGACAATGCAACACAATTCACAACTGCTGGTCAGCTTGCACAACAAAAAGGGTGGGTAAGCAGATGAAATTTGGAGGACTTAGGCTTGGGCCCTGGGGGCGAAGGCATGGACTGGGAAGCTTGTATGAACTGAAGCTTTTTAATTGGTGTTTTGCCACTGAAAGGGCCCTTTCACTGATTCTTGAAGTGTCTGGTTCATTTCTGGAGTGAGGAGAATGAACTCGTCCACCCAAGAAGGACTAACTACTACCATTCCACTCTGGTATCTTTCTGACCATCACCCCTTTACGTCACTCTTCCTTCCTGCTCCATTTCACTATTTCCTACTGTATGCTTCTCTTCCTGCCCACCAAGGGTCAGAATACTCTCCTCTCTGCAGTAGGGGAAGGTCAGAGAGAATGAAAGGGATACTACACAAGAAAAATAGGTAAGGGAAAACAATTGCTCTGCTGATTATAACCGACACCATATACTCCATTCTAGCCTTGCAGCGGCCAGCATCTCTGCCAAAGGGAGGGAGGTCCACCCCATTACCTGAAGCCCTTCACCATGACATTGATGTAATCTCACCCTCCTCTGAATAAAGATGATCATAGGTTCTTAGAGCTGGGAGGGATCTAAGACTGCAGCTCTACAAGTGCACACACAAGCACACGCGTGCGCACACACACACACGTACTCATATTTTCAGGGAGTGGTTTGATCTACTTTTATTATGGTGGAAACTCCCAGAATGGAAATTTCCTTCACTGATACAGGAAGGCAGTTTTCTGTAACTTATAGTCTTAGAAAATTGCCTTGGGCGCCTTATTTATTAAATAACATCCCTGTGGTCACAAAGCTAGTATGGTCCAGTCATTGCCATCTATGGATCTGCTTCTTTAACATTGGATATTTTGGATGAATATGGCCCTTCTTTCCATTTCCCTTACCATTTGTTGAGACATATGGCAAACCACTGGCCTTCTCACAGAGATCACACACACACACACACAAAACTAACTTATATTTATGAGGTTTGTTGAAGAATTGTTTGTTGTTGTTGTTGTTCATCCTTTGTTCTTGAAGAGAACCAATGACTTCACAAGGATGACATTTTTACTTATTGTGAATTGGATTTAATTGAAGCAGAGGACGCACAGCCATCAACCTCACTCTTTTCTCCAGAACATTGGAGTCCAGTGGCAAGACAAAAGCCAAGGTGATTGGTGATGGCCCAGGAGGCAGCCGTGACCTTTGCGTTTCTAAATTAGGGTCTTTCCCAGGTCTCAGTTTGAGACAACGCCAAGACAAAAGATGGCCTAGTTTACCATCATGAAAGTGTCAGTCTGGGAGGGTGACATCCTCAGAATTTCTGACTGGAACAGAAAACAATTGCTATTTACGCTGATTTTAAGCCATCAAAGCCTAAGCAGTGAGCAACAGAGACTAGGGCTAGGGCTATTATTGGCCATTCAATGGAAGTCACAGTGATTTGAGCTTAAAGGCTTGGTCAAATGGTTCCATTTGAATCCCAACAGGCTTTTTAAAAGCCTGTTTTTTTTCCAGAGCTGTATTTCAAGAAATAATACATGAAAACTGTACAGGATGAAAGGTAAATTGTTGCAGCTTTTAAAAAATTTTTTTAAAAAGTTAGCCCCCAAACCTCCAAATATCTTACAAGAAATAAGTGACTAAAATTGTATTCCTATGGATAGAGCACCCACATGTAAGGGTATAGCACCCTAAGTGGGGAGAGAGACCACATGTGGAGATAGAAGAAGAAGGAGGAGGAGGTAAAGATAGCATAGCAGCATTTCTGACTCCCCAGGGGGCAGCTACTACTACTCACTGATAATATGGTAAAGATGGTTAATAAAAAAATTTGTACTAACAACCTGGTTCACTCCTTCCTACAAATACACACCGCATCCATGGGAGGAGGAAGCTTAAATTTAGACCATAATAGTAGTGAGCCACACATTTAAGAAATATATGTGCCCAAGATTTAGTTCACAACACCTGCTCTGGAAGTCCTCTCTTTGTAGAGACCTCATGCAGACCCCTTTGCTGTGGTTATTGCTCATCCTTCCATTGGAGAATATTTTCTGTATAGCTAGAAGCCTTTGGGGGAAAGGGGAAGGAGTCAAAAGTGAGGAATATTGTAGTTCTTTGCAGTTTTAGGTCTTTCCTGCATCTCTGGGCAAGACAGGCACTGGAATTCTCAGTTCAGCTCAGGGGGTTGGCAGTCCCATCCAGTGATGGTTCTTTAATGTTCTCTGCTTATATAGAATAGCTCTATCTCTTATGTGCCTGCAATGTCAAGATACTTTTCCTTGCTTCCTGTGGGTTCTAATAGGCTGACTGGTGGAAAGACAAGATGTTCTGTGTTACCTCTCCCCCATTCCATTCATATGCTTTGGCACCTTCAGTCACTGTAATTGGTGGAAGGGGATAGGCCTGAAGGAGAAAGAAAATGAAAGGAGGAGGAGATGGTAAGAATCTGACCAGTCCTATGACAGATCTTGCAAATTTATTGGCCCTGTATTCACAATCTTTATAGGAATCTGAGAAATTTGAAGATCTTAACTTTCCATACAGATGACCATCAATTTATTGGCTGTTTGAATAAGAGGCCTCATAGTTCAGAGAATGATGAAAAAAGGACAAAGGTTATTCTGGTTTATTTATGGCCAGAATTTCTGACTGCCAAAGTCATCTTTAGACTCAAATACGTCTTAGTTACATAGATTCAATAAACAGGTTACCATGCTCATAGTTTTACGTATTGAAGTGTCTTGTATCTTGGACGCTCAGCACCAAGTACTAGGATCTAGAATGGTCTGCTAAAAGTTTACCTTAATTACCAAGGTGCTCTTACATTCTGGTCTGGGATTTTAATCCCGTCAACAAGTGCTGAAGACACAATGCATCCCCTTTCCTACTGCCTAGGTCCCCCTCTTTAGTACTCTCAGCTACCTAGATTGCTCTCTTAAAAATTTTTTTTCTGATGGCCTCAGATCAAATGTGTGAGTGAAGAAGTTGGTGTGAATTCTCTACTAGGATGATCTCACCAGAAGCACACTGTGTGTGCAGTAGTTTTTCAAAAACCAATTTATCAAAATTAATCATTTGTAGTTGAAAGCAATCTGTCCTATGCCCTGCTGATTTTCTATTGAACATTGGGGATCCTTGATTTGTTGTTTCAACCATAGGCTTATTGGCAATGAAATAGAATTTCTCAGCCAGTGGTATTTGCTATTTCACCTATTCTTCTTTGTCCAGTGCCTCACTCTTCCCCCCTGCTAACTGCTTTTGCTGTTGCCCAATTTTTGGCTTCCAGCCGTTGTATGTTCTGTCTTCTCTGAATTATATGGAACTGAGGTTGTGATTTTCCCCCTAAAATTCACTGTTCATCCTATTCTTTCAGTCTGAGGAAAAAAATAACATTTATGCTAAATTTTTGTTGTTGTTCAGGCATTTTTGAATCTTTGTTGTCCCCTTAGGGGTTTTCTTGGCAAAGATATTGTAGTGGTTTGCCTTTTCCTTCTCTGGCACATTTTTACAGATGAGGAAACTGAGGTAAACAAGGTTTTATGACTTACCCAGTGTTGCACAACTACTAAATGTCTGAATCTGGATTTGAACTCAGGTCTTCCTGACTCCAGGCCCAGTACTCTATCCTCCATGCCATCTAACTGCCCCTTATATTAAATACATAGAAAAAAATACTCAGAAATTAAACATTCAAATGTCTCAGTAATCTTTCATATTTCAATATTTCCTGCAATCTATCCATTCCTGTCTATCTTATATAGCCTTTGTCTATGGTCTCCCATAAGTTCCCCACTAAAAATGCTTGAAGGCTTTTGTCTTGATCTCCATTGTGAGGGTTCCAGTGAAACATTTGGACTGTCCATTCACCATCCCTTACCTTTGCCATTACCGTGTGTTGTGTGAAAAATGATTTTAAATCTTAGTAATAAGCATCTTGGAGACTCAGAGATTTCCCCCAGTCCTCCCTTACAAATTCACTCTCTCCTTTAGAAGGACATTACTGATGATGACATTGTATTGAATCTTCTTATCCTGATCAAACTCCAACCCAGGCTGAATTAATTTAATCTGCTCTGGTTTAGGTGGAGACAGATCCTTCTGTCTAGATAGCCTAAGACTGGGAGAGGTTTGATATGATGGGGAGCTGGTGGGTAGATAGATAGAATGATGGTGGGTGATATCAGCCCCTGTTGAAAAGGTATTAAGTGACATAAGTCATGTACTCAAGACGTCATTTTAATATTCTACCCATTGTTCCTAATTTTTCTTTCTGGAGCCAAGCAGGACAAGTACAAACCCTTTTCCACACCAAAGACATTCAAATACTTGCAGGCAACACCTATCTTGTCCCTCATAATTGTCTCTTTATCATCTAGGTGGAGAAGCTTCCTGCTAAATTTCATCTTAGATTCAGGCTAAAACACCAGTCTGTCAAGATCTTTTGGATTCTGACTCGATCACCTAATTTGTTAGTTATCCCTTCCAGCTTTGTATCATATGCAAATTCAATAAACATATTACCCATGTCTTTATCCAAGTCAGCATAAAGCCAAGGAGAGATCTCTGGGGCACTGCATTGAAGATCTCCTTCAAAGATGGCATTGAATCATTGAATCCAGCCATTCAACCCTTTCTGAATCCATTTATTTGTACTATTCTCTAGAACACATCTCTCCATCATTTCCAGCGGAGTAACATGAATAATTTTAGCAAATTGCTAAAAATCTAGAAAAATGACATCTAGGCATTGTCCTGTCGTATTAGTTTAGTAACTCTATTAAAAAAGGAATGAGGTTATCTTGATGTCATGGCTTATCTTTCATAGAGCTATGCTTACTCTTTGTGATCACTACTTCCTTTTTAGATGTCAATAAACCAACTTCAACAATATATTCTAGAATTTCACCAGAAATCAAAGACACGCTCACTCGCCAATAGTTTGTGTGTTCCATTCTCTTCCCTTTTTGAAAAGCCCAACATAATTTCATCTCCTGTAGTCCTATATAGTAGTACTTTCCCCATTTCCCCATATAATACTTTCTCCATTTTTTTGTGACCTTTCAGTTATAATGCCTCAGTGATCACTTCTGCCAGTTCATTCAGTAGCCAGGGATATAGTTCACGTGGACCTGGTAGCTTGTGCTCATTTAGGACATCTGTATACTCTCTTCTATTTCCTTACTTATTTTTGGTATCATCTCTCTGTCTGCCATGTTTGTTCTATCCTTTCCTATTCAAAGATTGTATTCCTTGACTGAGAAAATAAAAATTGAGTATTTCTCTTCTCTTTGGTCAGTATGATTATCCCGACCAATCCAACTAATACTCCTATCTCTTCTTCAATCTTTATCTTTTCCCCAGTGGAGCTAAAATGCCTCTTTTGGGGGGTTCTTATCTTTCTTCAATAGTTTCAGTGCACATCCAACTATGGCATCCACAATTCAGCTAACTCCTGTGGCTCCCTTTTACTTCTAGGATCAAATATCACCTTCCTGGATTGCCACTTAACTTGACTCTTCTCAGCCTGGCTTCTTACTATCTCTACTGTCTTCTAATACTTTACTCCTCTCCACATACTCAATTATCTAGCTACTCTGGCCTACTTGCTGTTCTTCATAGAACATGCTCCATCTTTTATCTTTGGGTATGTGTATGGCTGTTCATTATGCCTAGAATACTGTCCCTCCTTATTTCAATCTCTTAGACTATCTAGCTTTCTTTAAGACTCAATTCAAATGCAACCTTCTGGAGGAAGTCTTCCCACACTTTCCATTATAGAGTCTTCCCCTTCAAGGTTACTACTCTCTTCAACTCTGTGTGTGTCTTCTGCATTACCTATTTATATATCTGTTGTCTCACCCATTAAAATATAAGCTCCTTGAGGGTAGAGCCTATTTTTACTTCTTTTAGGGGTCCTCAGTGCTTAGCACAGTGGTTGGCACATACTAAGCATTTTTTATTGTTCAGTAGTGTCCAACTCTCTGTGACTCCATTTAGAATTTTCTTGGAAAAGATACTGAAGTGATTGACCATTTCCTTCTTCAGCTCATTTTACAGATGAGAAACTGAGGCAAACAAGTTTAAGTGATTCACCCAAGCTCACACAGCTGGTAAGTGTCTAAGGCTGGATTTGAACTTCTGAAGATAAGCCTTCCTGGTTCCAAGTCCAGTGCTCTACTCACTGTACCACCAGTTGTCTACTAAGTGCTTAATAAATGCTTATTGATTAATTTGGGGGTTTATCTCTCTTCACACTATTCTTTTAGTAAACATCATATTCTTCTGAACTTATCTTACCCTTGCTTCTATCTTCCCTGCATCCTTTTTAAAAATTAAAATTGGATGGCAAATTCCCTAGCTCAGTGAAATTCAGTAAACATTTATTCATGCAAGACATGCTGTGTTTAAGTCCTGATGATAGCATTATGAAAAATCACACATTCCCTGCCCTCAAGGAGCTTAGCTTTTTCTTAAAATGGTAGAGGACCTGACATATATACTAATCACAGAGGACAAACGGAGAGCAGACAGAGGGCTCTACATTTGAGCGGGGAGAGAACTCTTTTGGCTCAGGCAATCAAGGGTTGTTGTATGTAACCTTAGCTGAGCTTTGAAGGAAGACAAGGATTCCGTGAAGTGGAAATCAGGAGGCAGGATGCTTCATCTGGAGGTGGCACATTCTACCTGGGGTGGGACATCCTACCTGGAGGTGGGACTTTCTAGGCATGTGTGGAGGCTAGCACAATGGAGGCAGAAGAGAGTAGAACATGCTTAGAAAGTAGGTAGCAGACCAGTTTGGCTAGAATACAGAGTACAGAAGGAGGAGTGAGGAGAAATAAGGCTGGAATGGTGGCTTAGAGTCAGGCTATAGAGGCCTTAAATGCCACCCATTACCTTGGAGTCATAAAATGAAATTTTGATTTATTTCTGAAACAAATGGAATGAGACCATGGAGAAAGGTTTATTTATTTCATTGTCTTTCTGTTTGTTTGGCTGGGACTGATGTAGTACCTTTCCTTTAAATAGCTCACTTTAAGACAAGCGAGGATGGAAAAAGTGTTATTATAGGTTGGGAGGGGAGGGAGGAGAAATTCTGTATGGACAAGAAACTTTTTGGGAAAAGTTTCTCTTCTCTGATTGTAGGTCATGAGTTCCTGGGTAGGACACAGGTGTCAAACACTTTGAAATCTGAATCCCTTTTTTTTCACGCTTGAACAGAGGTGTCCTGATAAATGTCTAACAACCTGAAGACTAAATGAAAAGCTAACACTTTAACTTTAATCACACACTTAAAGAATTGTACTTTAAGTGTAACATATATTCTTAACATTTCCCCATCCCTTTCTTAAGTCTAGAAATCAATAAAGTAATAAATCAAGCTATGATTTGCAGCATTTGCCAATTTCTAAGATGTAAATGCTGACACTGAAAATTTTAAAACTAGGCTCCCTCAAACCTGTTTGAACAGACTCCAGGACACTCCTGCCCTGGAGGCCATGTGGTGTGGTAGGAAGATCATTGCATTTGATATTAAAGTAGGTGAGTTCACTTCCCAGTTCTGACATATGCAACTTGTGGGATCCTGGAAAATCTACTTGAACCTTCCAAGGATCCACTTTTCTCTCCACTGAAATGAGGGAGCTGGACCAGATCAAGGTGTCTTTAAATTGGAGTCCATGGAAGATGATGGTTCATGGATAGATTTCAGGGGGTTCATGAACTTGGATAGGAAAAATACATCTTTATGTTCAATTTGAAATTTAGCCTTTTCTTTAACAATGATAAAAGTGTTATGAGAAGGGGTCCATAGACTTCACCAAATCCATGCCACATAAAGTCAAGAAGCCTTGACTGGAGGACCTCTTAAGTCCCTTTTACCTCTAGACTTATGGTTTACTCTGTATGATCATTATTTTGGTTAAAAAAATTAGCATTCAGGGAAATCCAATATGTGATATGAAGAGGTGAATTCACACAGTTCTTGCCTAGGTGGACACCAGCTCTGAAGTTCCATCATCATAGCTGGATAGATAGAGTATTATACTTGGAATAAGGAGACCTTAGTTCAAGGTCTGACATTGCCAACTTCTAACTCTATGACCTTAAAGAAGTCATTACCTTTCTGCATTTCAGTTTTTCTATCTGTAAAATGGGAATAATCTTATTTCTACATGTCTCACCAGGTTGTTATGAGGATCAACCAAGGAGGTATAGAGGTGATAGAGAAACTGGTTTTGAAATGGTGGGAAGAATGCTTTGGGACAGTTAGATGACAAGGGTAGTAAGTGGCTATGACAAACCAGAAACCCCACTTTCCTTGTATATGAATGTGGACAAAAATAGTGCGAACTTCACAGGATTGTTGTAAGGATAAGTTAGAAAATATATGTAAGACACAATATAAATGCCAGCTATCAGTCTGACTTATGACATGGTTCTGGGGAGTCTGTTCTTGAGAGATGTCTGTGGTTGAGGTCATAGATCTGGAATTGTTCAAAACGAAAGTGGTCAAGTTTTTACATTGAGGCTGGAAAGAAAACAATGGACTGTACTCCAAACCTTTTTGGCCTACCACCCCCTTCAAAAAAATTACTCAGTGGTCCCCTGAGGTTAGGTTAGGTTAACCCTTATTTTTATTCAATGTACAATCCAATTGTACTTGAGGCTACTGCCACCTTACTGGACCATTCCAGCATCCCCCATCTGATATTGCCAGCTTTGAGAATCTACGTATCTAGATTGAGATTAGATCTTTTTGGGGAATTGGAAAGAGATGTCTGGAGAATGTCAGATTCTGATCCCTTCACTGCTCCCCTATGAAAAAAAAAATTGCTGAGAGTTCAGTATGACAAGAAGCTGGGGCTAGAGGTTGGGGAGGAATGCAAAGATAAAGAAAATTTTTAAAGAGACTATTTCTTTAAGGAATTTCAAATCTAGTTGAGGGGAAAAGACCAGTGCACAAATAGCATTGACAGATCCAGCAGTCACTAAAGTTAACCTTAGAATAAGAACAAGATTTTGTGGTTTATAAGAGCTTTCATGTCTGTACTGAACTTCATCTATAGGGAGAAGTCAGAGCTTAGAAAGATGGACATATCTTGCAGTATCTCATTTTAGGCTGTCTCAGTTCACAGCATTCATGGAGGGTCCACTGGGTGCAGAACATGAAATTAGGTTCAGTCTCAGCATTTCTAAAATAAAGCCACCTGTCCATTCAATCTCACACTGAGCGTGGTATACAGAACCATATTTCAAGTTTAAATAAATATAAGGAAGTCAGTTTCTTGAAGCATTTGGGGACTGGTCTCAGAATTCCAACCAAGAATCCCCATAATATATAATGTCATTCAGTATAGGACTTAGAAGCTACTTGGAAACAGATTGGTTAAAAATAATCTCTAAAATAACCAGATAAAGATCTTTTTCCTTTGTAAAATGTATCCACATGGATGGAACAAACCTAATCAAAAGGGTTATTTTCCAGTGACTGTCACATGAAAATTGTCCCTTCAGAATAGTTTTGGCTTCACCTCTCTGTTATTTTATACAATAGAACATTGTGGGTGAAAACTGCATTTATATGCTCCAGTGCCATGGGAAGGGAAGAATGCAAAAAAAGAAGAACACACATGCCTTTGGGTCACTAGTAGTAGATGGACGGATCAAGTTGGCTTAGGATGTTTAAAAGAGGACCAAAAATGTTTGTGACATTCACATTCAATTCAATTAACACTTAGCAAGCCCCTACTATGTGCCAGGCACTTGGAATCCAAATAATGAAAAGAAAGACAGTTCGCAGCTCCTCCACTCAAGCAGCTTACAACCCGATGTGGGGAAGACAATGCTCTAAAGGAAGCAGGAAAGTGAGGTGGAAGATAGGGGGCCAAAAGGTACCTCAGGTGGGGGAATCTTGTTTTAATGAGTCACAGAGAGTTTGACTTGCCAAAGGAAGAAATTGTGGCTCATAAGGTGTGTTTGTGTGAGATAGAAAAGAAGAGAGAGAGAGACAGAGAGAGAGAGAGACAGACAGAGAGAGGCAGAGAGACAGACAGAGACAGACAGAGAGGGACAGAGAGACAGAAAGAAAGAAAGAGAGAGAAACCTACTGGATAGCAGTCTGTCCGTAGTGACAAGAAGACCTGATTTCAAATCTAACCTCAGACACTTGCTAAATGTAATATCTTTTGCAGGTCACATTAACTTCTGTCTACCTCAGTTCCTTCAATATAAAAACGGGCACTGTAATAGCACTTATCTTACAGGGTTGTTGTGAGAATCAAATGAGATTTATAAAGCACTTAGCACAGTAGTTGCTCAACACGTGCTTCCCTTCAGATTGTCTATGATGCTTGATAGCTGTGTGGCCATGGGGTAGTCACTTAACCTCACAGACAATACTTTAAGACTATAGGTTTCTTTTAACCAGAAGGCAGAATGGCTAGTTACTAGCCTGCTCTTATTCAAAATGGAGGATCAGGCTCTGAGTGAATCCCATGGTCATTCTGGTGGACTTTGCATTCTAACCTGCTGAGTGGAAATTCTATAGAAGTGTCAAGCTCTCTATGGTTCTCAAAGATTCTCTTACCCATATATGCCTCTCTCTGGATGATTATGATATCTTGTTAATCTGGGGGTTGTAGAGTGGATTTACCCAATAGAATAAATTCTGAGCCACAATTATACTATGAAACCACACCTATTCCTTGAACTTGGTATGTCTTCTGGAACGAGAGAGTCATATGGAATCACATCATTATGGGACTGGACAGAAAACACTTAAATATACATATATACACACATAATATGTGTATGCACATACATGTGTATATACACATGCATATTTATCTATTTCTTTGTTGAGCATAGGAAAAATAGAAACAATAAGACACTAAAAATAACAAAGCACCTACTCTGTGGCTATAAGCACACAACTTTTCTAGGCCTAAGCAATTTCCAAATAGTACAATAGCCACTCCAAACCTAGAGTTCTGTCTGTTTCATTTTCCCTGGCTACTCTTCCTGTGAGTTAGCAAAAGAGTTTAGGAAACCAAACGTACTCCCCGACCTATGATTTACTTATCCTTTCAGTAGAGCTTATCTTCAGATGATGATTCAGGAACTCTGGATTTGGGTCTTTTCAGGCTCAGGTCATAGACCTGGGATTTAGTAGCCTTAGGGGAAGACAGGTGTGTTTATGACTGTTGCATTTTCCTATTTGGTATTCGTTGTTGGTAGAGACCTTTAAGACCTTATTGCAGCTAGATCATTACTGGTGAATTCTCACATAGAAAGAATTGAGAGGAATGCTGCTTAAGTGGAAATAATGATAGGTAGGGAGTCAGGAGATCTTAGTTCACATCCCACCTTAGATATTTATCCTTGATATTACCATGAACAAATCAATTGATCTTTTTGAGTCCCAGTTTTGTTGGGGTTTTTTTTTTTTTGCTTTTTGGAGGGCAATTGGGGTCAAGTGACTTGCCCAAAGTCACACAGCTAGTAAGTGTATCAAGTGTCTGAGGCCAGATTTGAACTCAGGTCCTTCTGAATCTAGGGCCAGTGCTCTATTCACTGCACCACCTAGCTGCTCCAAGTCCCAGTTTCCTTATCTTTAAAATGGGTATAATCATACCTGTGCTACTTGTCTTATGTGAGGATATTGTGAGGAAAGTGTCATTCCACTGTGGGTCTTGGTCATTGCCATTCTATAAACTGTAATGGAAAAAATGGACCCATGATGTCAGCTCTAGGTGGAAGTAAGCTCCTTTCATGCCTTGAACAAAGAGGAGTCAAGTGGTAATAGACAACGTGACATTTACAGTAGGTTTAAAAGACCGCAGCTCTGTCTGGTTAGAAATATTGAAATCCAAAAGGATTGTAGACTGTGACAAACAAAGACCATGTGGTTTTCTTAGCTCGTTAAAGGTTGGATTTGATTGAGCAATTCCACTGGAAAATATAAACAGTCCAGTCAAACTGGGTGTGGTCTGAGGTACAGAATTAGAGGTAAGGAAGCAGTGGAGTCATTTTATTCTATTACATAATTCTATTTCAACCCATTCCATTCTTTCCCATCCAACTCCTTCCTATACCATCTCATCCCACCCACCCTTCCATCTAATACTATTCCATCTCAGATATACTGAATCATACGTTTAGAGCTAGAAAGGACCTTAGGCACCATGGAGTCCAACCCCTTTATTCTATAGATGGGAAACTTGAGGGGTAGAAGCTAAATGACTTTCTCAGGGCACATGGTTAGTGTCTGAAGCACAATTTGAAGACAAGAAGTGCAGTTGAAGAGGGATTAGATTCCAGTAATAGGGGGAAGCTTTAGCAAAGAATTGGAGACAGAGGATGAATGACAAAGTCATTGAACAATTAACAGTACAGTTTAGTTGGAACTTTGAGTGTGAATGGGGATTTCAAATGGAAAAAAAGATCACTCAGTTCAGAAATTAATGGGAAGTAAAGCTACTCTAGGTCTTTGACTAGAGGGGTGGAGAATGGGCTATGGAAAGGGGTATCATGAGATATGAAAATGAAAATTTTAAAGTCAAACATCTCAACTATATATATTCATCTTATTGACTTTCTGTAATTTGATAGACTGAGGCGAGAATGGCAACTGTCTTTTGTTTAACATAAATCAAAACTTGAGGTAAAATAGATTTCCTAAATGTTGGGTTGGAAGGGATGCTAGAGGTCTTCCATTCCAATTGGTTAGCATTTCAAACCCTTTACAAATAAGCTCTTACATATTCTTCCAGCTTTTTGAATCCATGTTCCAGTCAAATGAACCTAATCTATTCCTCAAATGTGATATTTCATCTTCCACTCCTTTATATAGGCTGCCCCCTTCCTGGAATGCCTGGTCTCTGCCTTTTGGAATCCACATATTTCTTTAAGTCTTAGTTAAATGAAGACCTCCAACATAAGGCCTTTCCTGATCCAGCCCTGAAGAGGTTTTTTTTTGCATTTTTGGAGGGAGGAAATTGAGGTTAAGTGACTTGCCCAAGGTCACATGGCTAGTAAGTGTTAAGAGTCTGAGGCTGCATTTGAACTCAGGTCCTCCTGACTCCAGGACTGGTGTTCTATTCACTGGGCCACTTAGCCAACCCCCTAAGGTTACTTTCTATTCACATATCTATATATGTTATCCTTCCCTCAACCCCAGTGGAGTGGAAGCTTTTTAAGGCCAAAGGCTATTGGACTTTTATATTTGTATTTCAGGCACTTAGAACAGGGCTTCACACAGAAACATCTTTAAATGATTGTTGAACTTATTTTTATATAGGAGAAAACTGAGGACATGGGAAAGACAAGTGATTGGCTCAGAGTTACCTAAAGAAAGTAACTGAGCTGAAATTTGAACTGAGCTCCACTGAATCCATATACTATGCTCTTTTCACTTATGCTACCCTTTCTAACACATCTTTCCATAGATGTGGGTTAAAACAATGGGTTAAAAAAACTGCCACTCTGTCTGGTTGGAAAGGTTGAAATCCAAAAGGCTAGTAGACTGTGACAAAGAAAGGCCATATGGTTTCTGTAGCTCATTAAAGATTGGATTTAATCAGGAAATTCTATTGGAAAAAAATGAACAAATGCTTTTACTACATGGTGGTATATCCATAGAAGTCTAGTAAGTGTGTGCCACCTGGAGCTTCATTCTATTCTTGGATATGAGAGAGAATTGAATTCTGAAAAATCATTCAAGCACGTCTACTTTGCCTAATTAATAAATACCCTTCTTCTCCCCCTGCCCCTAGGCCACTTCCCCAACTCCTACTCACATTGGTGAGCCAGGTCCCCAGAGGGAAACTGATACTCTCTTCATGATTTTAAGGGCAACTCTTAGGGACTGAACTTCTAGTACATTTGCTCACAAGCCCCTACCAATATGTGTCCCATTGACAGCCATTCAAAGGTACTTAGCTTTTAGAAGAGGTATTTTTTGAGAAGGAATAGCAAGAACGCTAGTTACCAAAACATTTTACCCCAGACTGGGGACACATTCCCCGCCCACCCCCCCATGCATATACAAGGTCCCCGGGAAGAATAGGTTCAAATTTAAAGTCTAAATTTAGCGCAAGACTTGCAGGATGCACAAGTAGCAAAGGAGTAATTCACTATTAGAATTGTCTTCCTGAGTCTATAGTTGGCATTTCTCTGTTACTGGGGAGAAGGGAGGTTGTGCTCCTTAAAGTCATTTGGTCTCTTGGGTGACTTTGCTTCTTTATCCATCTCTACTGATGTTCGTATTTGTCTTCAGCATATCTCTTTCTTCTCCTGGGCGTAGTCTATCCATCTTTTCTGGCCACTTATCTCAGTATGGCTCTCTGGAAGCCCGTCTCTCATGTCTCTTCTTTTCCAATAACATAGCCAACGGGGGACAGAACAAAGAGAGAGGAACAATTTCTTCTCTCTCCCTCCCCTCCATCCTGCCCACAAATTCCCTCAATTTGGGAATCCTTTAGGCCTGGGTTGGTCTTGACTAGATTCATGCTGAAATTTCTGCAGCTACTTAAATTACCTAGAGGGCGACATAACTAACTTTTTGGTTAGCCAATGAAGGTCTTCCCTTCTCAACCCAATTAAAGAGGCTTTGCACCTGATAAAGGGATCATAAGGTGTAGACAGGCTTTTATGTATTTTAAGAACCTAATCATGACTGCTGATTGATTCATTGATTGGGGTGGGAGAGCCAAGTTTCCTCATATACATTATAGTTTAAATTCACGCAGGAATATGAAACTAGTGAAGATGAAAAACAACTCCATAAAAGAACCAAAACTCTTGGCAAGACTGTTTCTTTTTTTTTCATTGATTTTTTATTTTAGTTTAGTTTACATCATTCATTTCCATGAAATTTTGAGTTACAAATTTTCTCCCCATCTTTCCCCTACCCACCACCCCAAAACAGCCATCCCAGTGTATCCCCTACCCCCAATCTATTCTCTCCTATGTCTTCCCCCCTCACCCCTCTGACTTTTCAG
>CM053580.1:31383453-31439927 GCA_028627135.1 Pseudochirops cupreus | reverse complement strand
GGCCTCTTTTGTCATTTGAGTTAATCTGTTTTTTAGGGTGTTAATTTCTTCAGTCAGATTGCTGACTCTCTTTTCATGATTTTCTTGCAACATTCTTATTTCTCTTCCCAATTTTTCTTCCACTTCTCTCATTTGGTTTTCAAAATCCTTCTTCAGCTGATCTCTAGCTTTAAGGCAATCTTCATGTTTATTGGAAGCCGCTGGTGGGGGAGCTCCGGCTGTGCTGTCTTGCAGCTCTCTGCCTTGGTCTTTCTTTTCTTCAAAGAAGGAATCTAGGATTTGGTTGCTGTTGTTACCCTGCTTCTTAAGCTTACTCTTATTCATGGTTGGTCAGTCTGTGATTTTTTTTTTAATCTCTGTGGAGCTCTGCTTCCAGAGGGGAAAGCTCTGTGCCAAATCACTGGGGTGCTCCCAGCTGCTGGAGCTCTTAGGAAGGTGGTGGGTCCCTCCCCCACTTCCGGCTCGCTGAATAAAAATGAACCACAGGACCAAAGCCCAAGACTGCGATCTGGATCCAGGCTGCTCAACAGGAAAGCACTGGGCCTCTGAACGATCGCTTGTTTCCCCTGCAGTCTGCAGGCCAAGAGCCATGAAGCTGCAATGTGGAGGCAGGTGCAGAACCTCCGCCTTTCTTTCGCTTTTCAGCCCTGGCGGTGTTTTGGCTGGACCGCTTTTCTCCCATGACCTTGCAAGCTCCACTGACCTAGTTCTGGACACTGCTGCCAATCCACTCACCCAAAGTTCCAGCCTGGGCTCAGCTCCTCTTGTCCAGCCGCCCCCAGGGCACAACCACAGCTTCAGGCCAGGCTGGTTTTGGTTTGCAGTGCTGATATGGTTCCTCATAGCCGAGCTGACTTTAGTGGAAAGTATATTTGTGTGCGTCTTGGAGTTCTAGAATTAGTTTAGAGTCATATTTTATGGGTATTTTGGGGTGGCTATGTGAGAGCTGAGATATGTTGCTGCTCTTACACCACCATCTTGGCTCTACCCCAAGACTATTTCTTTGATAATATTTGTTCCTTTATTAGAGTTTTAAGTTTCTTTTCTCCCTCCTCTTTATTTCAGGAAATATCTTTGAGGCAGATTCTGCCTGGGAAGTTCAGGCTGGGGGAGAAGACATGAAAGTTGTCTTCAAAAAGACTGCCATAGGGAATAGAAGGAAGGAAATAAGCATTATTAGGCACCTACCAGGCATGGTACTAAGCACTTTACAAATACCTCATCGGATGCTTACAACAATCCTGAGAGGAAGGTGCTGTTATCATCCCCAATTTGAAGTTGAGGAAACTGAAGCAAAATAGATTAAGTGACTTGCCAAGAGTAACATATCAAGTAAATGTCTGAGGCTATATTTGAACTCAGATCTTCCTGACTACAAACCCTGTGTATAGTATCCACTATACCACCTAGATCAGACTTCTATTGCTTAGCTCTGGAAGCAGGAGCAATGTCGAGAAGTTATAAAGGGACAGATTTAGGTCTGATTTCTAGGTGAAAAAAAAATTCTAACGACTACAGTTGTCCAAAAGTAGAATGGAATTGTTTGGGGAGGTGGTGGATTCTTCTTAAGGTTGTGATGGTAAAAGTTTAATAATTGGTTCTGACATACTTTTTAAACTCAATGTACATTAAACCCCCTTGGTTCTTCTTGATTGGTGGTTTTCAGTCAAAGTTTGGTGTGTTATACTGGGGATTTCTTCTTGGTTCTGAATCAGACAAGATGCCCACTGATATCCCTTCTACTTTTGAACTTCTGTGATTCAGTGACCTCTTAATTTGCACTCACTCATTCCCTGTCTGCACAGGTAGTTCCCTGTGAGGAACTACCTTGTAGCAATGCATGCCAGCACATACACTGGAACTCAGAGTCTTGGAGAGTTGGCTGGGGGCAAGGAAAGGTTAAATGTGTTGCTGGGTATTTGTCAGACACAAGACTTAAACCTAGGTCTTCTTGATTCTAATACTAAATCTCTTGCATCTTAGTAGGGGAAATATGTGACTAATATTGTTTTCTTCTTCTTTTACTTGATGGCCAAGAACAAAAGGTTCCCAGAGCTAATTACAGGGTGGCTTTGTGAGGCATATGTGAAAACAGTATCATATTGGGAAAGCTCAGAAAGCAGGAGAAAATGGCTGAGAGCAGAAAATATTTACATAATTGTGTTCCCATCATTTATCCCATCTGCTTCTGCAGGGCTGAGTCCAGCTCTTCAAATTTCAATTATATTATTAGCAGTAGCCCATCTTGGCTGTAATCGGGACACTCACTTTATACAATGGAGGATTTTTCATCTAATTGACTCCAAATTTATCATACAAATGTCAAAGCCCAATTTCCCCATAATAACCCATTATCTTTGCTGCTTTAATTCTGCACACCCACAAGAAAGAGTGTCAGAGGGAGTTTTGGAATTAGGCAGGACAGCTACTTAATTCAGTTGACTACTGAAGAGAACATCAGCTGCTTGTTCTTGCTTCATCAAATAAGGGAAATTTTTAACACATTTGCTTGGTTGTGTTGCTCAATCATGAGATTTGGTTATTCTTTTTATATTAGCTTTTAAATATGAAATTATTCAAATCCTATTTTTTTCTACTTTTGTAACCTCTCTTTTATAGGCTCCCCTTTCTCCTCTAACACTGTCACTGCCCCAGGGCGGGCCCTCATCTCCTAGTGACTGGACTATTGAAATAGGCAAATGATTAATCTCTCTGCTTCAGGTCCTTTTCTGATTCAGTTCATCCTCTGCTCAGCTACCAAAGTGAGCTTCCTGAAGCTCAGGACTGACCATGTCATCCTTTTCTTCCCCTTTCTCTCAGCTATTAAATAAGCTACACTAACTTCCTATTACCTCCAAGATGAAATACAAAATACTGTTTGTATTTTAAAACTCTTCAAAAGTTGGCCATTTCCTACTTTTCCAGACTTCTTAGACCTTACTCAGCATCCTTCCTGGTCCAGTGACGTTGGCCTCTTTGCTGTTGCTTGCACCTGACACTTTATTTCCTGAATCTGCACATGTCACTGGCTATCCTCCACACCTGGAACAATCTTCCTCCTCATCTCTGTCTCCTGCCTTCTCTGATTTCTTTCAAGTTTCAAGTAAGATCCCTGCAAGAAGCTTTTCCCAGTTCACTTTATTCTTAGAGCCTTCCTTCAGAGATTATCCACAATTTATCCTGCACTTGTCTTACTGGTACATAGTTCTGTTCATGTTTTCTCTCCCATTAGACTGTGAGCTTATTGAGAACAGGATATGGCTATAGTATGTGAGCATTGATGGGGGGTGAGGGGAGCTGCCAAAGGAGGAATGGAGGGAATCCTTTTATGAGACTCTGGCTGTTGGTGAATAGATATAAAATTGTCTTATTTTTCAGGTGACATATCAATTCTTGGAATTTAATGTGTTCCTGTTTTTTTCCCTCTTTATATCACTAGTACTTAGCATAGTGCCTGGAATAAGGCATCAGTGCTTATTGATGTTGATTTAAAGGTCTGTGAGAAGAGTATGAGATTGTGAAACCAGAAAGAACTTGGTTCAGATTCTGCCTCAAATTCTGACCTTGGGCAAGTCACTTAACCTCCTTAAACCTCAGTTCCTCATCTGTAAAATATGGGCAAGAAAAGAACTTACTTTGCAAGACTTTTGTGAGGATCAAATCAGGTAATGTCTGCAAAGTGCTTCATAAACCTTGAAGTGTCTTATACATGTAAGCTATTGTCATTATAGGCAATTCACTTAACTTAACAGAGATTTAGACTTGGAGAAAACCAGTTGGATGCAGAATGCTCATTGTCTCAACTATAATACATGACTCTATAGCTTCTCCATACATACGTATAACTAAATAGACATTATAAATGAACAATGAATTGGAAATAGAATTAAATTGTAAGAGAAGCATGGGATGTGTTGTCTTTTGCAAATTACTTTGGTTTTCATCTGTAGATGGGCTTGTACGTCCTACCTTTCAGGGTTTTTATGAGAAATTCTCAAAGTTTTATGTAAATATGAATAAAATTTTAAAAGTATCATTATTAGGGCTTATGACTTTTACTGTTTTCTAGTAATGAATTATGGGAGACCATGATTATAAAGTCTCTTGATTATGCCAAATGAAGATTGGTTGAATGAACTGGGTGTTTAGCAGTGGAAGAAAAGATTTTTAGGTACATGATAGTTGATTTACTCTATTTGAAGGATAGTCAAGTGGAATACCAATAATACGTGTTCTACCTAGTCCCACTGGGCAGCCAGGTGCCAAGCAGACTCATCTTCCTGAGTTCAAATATGGTCTCAGATATTTATTATCTATGTGACCCTGGGCAAGTCACTTAAGTCTGTTTGCCTCAATTTCATCATCTATCAAATGAGTTAGAGAAAGGAATAGCAAACCATTCTAGTATCTTTGCCAAGAAAACCCCAAATGGAGTCACGAAGACTAGGACATGACTGAAACAACTGAACAACAATGACAACAACAAACCTAGCCCTAAAGGCATGAATTGTGGACAGTGGATGCAAAGTTCAGAAAGTCACATTTAGACTCAATTAAAAGAAACACTTTCTGAATAAAAAGGATTATCCTAAAGTGGCATAGGATGCCTGGGGACACACTAGATTACCCCTCCTTGGAAAGTCTCAATGATCACTTTGTTGTAGAGGGGATCCTGATTCAGATACATGTTCTCTGTAGATTGTACCTGAAGATTGCCCCTGAGGGAACTTCCATCTCTGAGATTTTGGGATACTCTGTCATTTCCACACCAAGTCTAGTAGATATAGCTATAATGTGTGAGAGCTGATGGGGGACTTTATGCCCCTGAGCAGCCAAAGAAGAAATGGAGGAAATCCTTTTATGAGACTCTGACTGTCAGTGAATAGATATAAAAATTGTCTTATTGTTCAGGCGAGATACCAATTCTTGGAATTTAATGTGTTCCTAAATAACATAGAGACACTAAAGTATCCTTTAGGGTATGATTGTAAAATGGAGAATGTCTCTGTTTTGACACCTTTCTACCTTTCGAGGTCATGGAATTATGCCCAGGTGCCTATGACATTGTACACATCTGATTGAATTTAGATATATTTTCAAGACCATGACAAAACAGAGAAGGGAGAAAATGAGAAGGAAGGAAAGTAGCATGGGAATGGGAATGTGGGAAAGGGAATGGGTAGAACAGCTGTGGAGTTGAGGACTTTATTGTAATCTTCTGCAAATTTACTTTGGGGTAAGTTACTGCCCTTATGTTATGTGGGCATTTTGGTTGCTTAAAGAAGAAAAATAAAAAAAAAGAAACAAACTTGGCCAAGGAACATTGACAAACTCAGATTGAGAAAATAGTCTCTCAGATAAAAATTCTTGAGGAAACACACAGATTCTTCTGATATCCTGAGGGACAATTACTCCTTTGATAAAAGTACTGGGAGGGACTATTTGAAAGCAGAGTACTGAGTGAGGTAATGATGGCCCCAGTGCATTCTGTTCAATCAGCTCATTTACATACTATTTTTCATAGTTTTGAATGTTAAAACTAACAAATTATAAATCTAATAACTGCTTGGGGGCTAGGGGTGCTCCATTAGAATGTGAGTTCTTACAGTCAGAGACTAATTTTGCTGATCTTTATATCCACAGCACTTAGCACAGCACCTGGTACAGAAGGAACTTAATAAATAATTGTCAACATGACCTAACCTGACTTGACTATATAAGTATTGTTGGGATTATATTGGACAGCTGGAGTTTGGGGGGTTTCACATGATAATGGGAGATCAGAAATTAAAGACAAAGAGGCCCTGACTTAAGTCAGGAAATATAGGAATATTTCTATAGGAAAGAGAGGAGCAGAAGAAGGTAGATAACAAGAGAATCAGGATAAAAAGCTGAGTACAAGAGAAGCCAGAAGAAGCCAGCTGCAGAAGGGAGCAAATGAAGCTAGTTATAGAAGACAGAATAGAGAAACTAAGTGAAGCTAAAAATGACTGGCAGTCTCTTGAGCTGCTTTGGAGGGAGCTGGAACAGAAAAGCATTGCCTTACTAAGAAATGATTGATTGAAGAAAGACTATCAGTTCATATGGTCCTAAAGTCAGGCTCTTCAGTTGCTTAGAATATCATTTGTGGAGAGCCCCATCCAGATGCTCTGTATAGAGCTATCTGGACTTATTACCTTCTACAAGGCTGAGAAAGGCACTCTTTTTACTGCCCCCTATAGCTTAAAGGGGTGGTGAAGAAAGGAAGGGGAAAGACAGGTTTTACAGGTATTTTAAGGTATACTCTCATACGTTTTTGGTAAAAGGACACAACCCTCTTTTAGCACCCTGCCAAGGGTGTCTGTGTGCTAAAAGAACTTGCCATTACTTCAACAGCTAAGACTAGCAGAGAAGTGACTTTGTCCAACAGTAGAACTGAAGTTTTGTCCATCATGTGATGAAGATTTTGTCCTCTAAATAGATAAATGGCATAGTCCATACTCAGAAGTTACCCAGCAATATGTATTTTATAACTCATGTACCTCAATGTGTGTGCCTGCTGTCTCCCACCCATCTCACATGTGGCACCGATGTACTTTGTTGGGAGAGTGCAATTCAAGTTTATGAGGATATACAACAAAACTACAATTTTCTGATTTGTTGCCTGTTTTCGCCTGTTCTTGCCTTCTATAGAGCAAATGGTGTGACTAGTAATGCTTTTTTTTCTTGTTCTTTAGCAAATCTTTCATTGTTGAATCAATGATATCATTGTGAGTGATTTTGTGTAGACAGGAAGCACATTGAGCTATGGTGGTAAGTGGTAAAAGTTTATTCCCTCACTCTATGGTAACTCCAAGGAGCTGAAAATTTGAGTAGTAGCAAGATGGCCACACTTATGGGGACACTGCCCATTCTTGCCAGCATGGATGCAGGAAAACATTATTTTTCTGTGAAGTAGAAAAGTAGTGAACTTTTTGTTCTCTCTTTCCCTCATCCTTTTATAATGAAAGCTTTCAAGGTTAACCAAAATAAGAGGGAACATTAGACCAAGTGGAGGTGATGAATTTAAGTAGATACCCCACCCCAGACTAATGGAGACTCCTAGATTTCTTTGCAAGTTTGACTTTCATAAGCCTGAATTTTTCAATACAGAAACACATCCTGACTAGCCATGTTAATAATGACCCTTTTACAGTGGCTACACAATGCTTAGATAAAGAAGGAAAAGCAATAAAATAATTACAACATTACCAGGGACTTTTTAGCCATATTAGAAGAAAACAAATAACTTGTTATTTCAGAATACCCAGAACTATTACTTCTGAGGTGGTTGAAGAGGACTTTTGCCTTTAAATGTTCCTGCCAAAGGGGATGCTTTAATTCACATTCTTTTTTTTTTTTTCAGTAACCTTAGTAACTGTTAACTATGACTGGTGAATACACAAACCATCTCTTACCTCTGTCCTGTTGCACAACTCATCTCTCATGTATGTATTACACATACCCTTTAACCCACGGGGTAGTATAGGAAGGAGAAGAAAAGATTTAGAGGGATGTGTTAATTAACTTCATATGACTCCTAGAATCCCTAGCTTTCCTCAAAGTACAGCTCCAGCATCTCATAGGAATCAGGAAATCCTTCCTGATTCCCCCAGTTAGTTGCATTATGTTTTGTGCATATTTTTAATTTACTCCCTCACTTAGTAGAATGAAAGCTTCTTGAGGTCAGAGATTTACATTTTTGATGTATCTCCAATGCCTTTCACAGAAAAGAAGCCTAATAAACACTTAATGAATTTCATTCAATTCCAGGAAATTGGGAGAAAGGAATGTAGCAGTGGGGATTATGGATAGTCAGAATATTAGGATCAGAAAAGCACAATGATGCCTTATTTGACATATGTGACATATCAGGTCTGTACTTTGTTTTTAGATTCAACAGAATTCAATGTAGTGAAGAGGAAAGTGATCATTTTTATTGACTAATGTCTAAAATAAGAATTCTTGGACTGTGGGCCCATGAATTTACACAGCACAGGGCCTGGCACATAGTGGGAGTTTCATATATATTTATTGAATAACAAATATTTAAATTAAATATATTTTATTTTTACAAGTTTCAAAATATTTTAGGAGTTCATAGATTTAATTGGACAGCCAAAGGGGTCCATGACACAAAAAATGGTTAAGAATCCCTGGTCTAAAAGGAATGAATAATACAGTGTGTTTGAGTAATCAGACAAGACTTCATCTAGAAAAAAGTTTTTATTCACCTATTGTTACCTGACCACATCTTATTCTGAGGTCTGCAATGTTCTCTCTCCTCACCACTGCCTCTTGTTATCTTTAATTCATTTCAAGGCTCAACCCATGGACCTCCTCCTTTGAGAAGCTTTTTTGATTCTACCAATGTTGAGTGTTCCAATCCTTCCAAATTTCTTTGTCTTTATTTTGTATATATTTAAATTTTACTTATCTATGTGAATCTTGATTTCTCCCCCTCCCAATAATGTGTTTCAGGCAGGGACAACTTTTTTTTTCTTTTTTGGTCTTTATGTCTCCATATCAAGCACAGCGGCCTGCACAAAATGAATGTTTAATAAATGCTTGCTGAAATGAATTGGAATGGATTGAATCTGTTACATCCTTGAGGATACAGTATCTCTTGCTCATTTTTATATCTTCCCAGTGTCTACTATAGTGTCTGACACCCAGTAGGTGCTTCACTACTTCATTGGATTGAAGCAAAGGATACTCCTGAATAGAAGTTAATATTATCATCCAAATAAACATTATTATACAAATACTGGCCCAGAAAGTTTTTGAACTCAAAATTACCTTTTTTTAATAGCATCCATGTCCCAAGGAAAGGATGCAGGCTAAGAGATATTGCTTCAGGACCTAGGACAGTGAATGGGAATACCATTGGCATGGGACTGTTTCCTTTCTCAGCAACATTGATCATGAAGCAATCATCAAGATCTTGATTGGGAACTCATGCTGTGAAACACAATCAATGTAATATCTTGAAAACAAGTGGAAGCAGATGTCGCAGGGCTGTATAATCCAGTGTGCCACTCATTATGCTTATGAAAGGAATAAACTACCAGGCTTGAAAGATGGAAAATAGTTGCTGTTGAGATGGTTAGGATTCTGCTTGGTTTGAAAAGATGTCGGTAATTTCAGAACCTGGGAACTGTCATTATGGAGAAGGCTGTCATTATAGCAGTTCTTCCAATGTGCAAGTGTCTCCTGTAATAGGCCATGAAACCTGCCTTTTCTCTGTGGAGGTGTTTAATTTTGCTCAAATGCTATTTTACAGACAACAAACAAAGAGAAGGCAGAATATGACAGTAAGGATGTGGCTTCCAGTAGTTGCTGATGACAGGTTTTGTTTTCTTTCTGAGGAAATGGAAAAAGATGAACTGCAGACCCTTTCTACAAAAGGAAAATAGAAGACTTTTAGAAGGAAATGTGTCCAGGTTTTCAATGTATTTAGGCTATTTAGAAATAATAAACCAGGGCAGGCTCTCCTCAAATCCCTTTGACTCGATGGTTTCATTTCAGAGGTCTTGTGTCCCTTGAATTTCTTTGTGGTATATACATCACCCCTATTTTTATTTCATTTGAAATGCTGCCTCTGTGAAATGGCATGAGTATTGACTTAATATGATTTAACAAGGCCTGCATAGAGTGATGTAAAGAGTACTAGACGTCAGGCAGGAGAGATCCAGTTTCAGACTTTTATTCTTATACTACTGTGTGATCCTGAGCCAATGAAATGAACTTTCTAATACTCATTTTTCTCACCTATAAAATAACAAAGATAAAAATGTACTACTTAACTCACCAGGAAGACCTGAGTTCAAATACCACTTCTGATACATACTAGCTATATATGACTCTGGGCAAGTCACTTAATCTCTAAGGGTTCTAGGCAATTCTCTAAAACTATGAGTTGCCAGAGAAGCTGTTGCCCTACCCTGGTAGGGGAAGTTTCTTCACCTGGGAGTTCTCTATAGAAATAGAATTTCAAGTCAAGTTCTCATTTTTATTCCAGGTCATTCTGAAGAGACCTTTTTGTAAATCTTAAAGTTCTGTAGAAATACGTTTTAAAAATGTAGGCCCTCATTTTCTTTCTCTCTTTCAGACAAATAGTTAACATGATATCATTGCTAACAATCAGTTTGGGGTTGCAACGGATAGAGTGTTGGGCTTAGAGTCAGGAAAACTCGAGTTTGAATCCTGCCTCAGGCACTTAGCAGCTTTGTGACTGGGCAAGCACAACTCAGCTTCAATTGCTCAGTCTATAAAAAGGAGAAAATAAGAGCACTTCTCTTACAAAGTGCTTGTGACTTTCAAATGAGATAATATTTTTGTATTGTGATATGAGATGCAAAGTAAGTACTATATAAATGTTAATTATTGTTATTATAAGGCTCAAATTAGATGACCATATTTATCAGAAAATACTCTCGTGCAGGGGTGGGGAATTCTTCAGCCTCTCGGCCACATGTCCTTCTGGGTCCTTGGATATGACCTTTTGACTGAGTCCAAGTTTTACAGAACAAATCCTTCTATTGAGTATACCGATTGCATATGATGCTTTCTTTTAGTTTTAGAAAGATGCTTTCTTAGGACATCAGAAAAGACCCTTCTATGCCTATATTTTGTAGTCTTTTAAGTACCAAAGTGTTGTACTTTGTCAAAGGCTTTTTCGGCATCTATTGAGACAATCATGTGGTTTTGGATGTTTTGGTTTTCCATATAATTGATTATGTTGATCTCCTAATGTTGAACTATCCCTGGTGTAAATCCCACTTCATCATAATAAATGATTTCTTAGATAAATTGCTATATTCTGTTTGATAAGATTTTGTTTAAAAAATTTGAGTCAACGTTCATTGATAATATTGGCCTATGATTTTCTTTTTCTTTTTTGCTTTTTTTTGGAGGGCAATTGGGGTTAAGTGACTTGCCCAAGGTCACATGGCTAGGTTTTTGTGTTAAGTATCTGAGGTCGAATTTGAACCCAGGTCTTCCTGACTCCAGGGCCAGTGCTCTATTCACTGTGCCACCTAGCTGCCCTACGATTTTCTTTCTGTGCTTTATATTGCTCTGGTTTAGGTATTAGGACTATATCTGTCTCAAAAATGGATTCTGTTTCAATTCTTTCTCAATTTTTGAGAATAATTTGTGAAGTATGGGTCCTGATTTTCTTTAAAATTTTGATAGAATTCTCCTGTGAATTTATCAGGTCTAGTGTTTTTTTTTTTTTCCTTTAGTAGTTCTTTATTTTTATTTTTTGGAGAGAAAAAGGCAGGGCACTTGGGGTTAAATGACTTGCTCAAGGTCACACAGCTAGTAACTGTGTCAAGTGTCTGAGGCCAGATTTGAACTCAGGCCCTCCTGACTCCAGGGCCAGTGCTCTATTCACTGGGCCACCTACATGTCATAGGAACAGTAGTTCATTTATAGCTAGATGATTTATTTTTCTGGTTATTTATGATCTCTATCTGCTCTTCTGATATTCTACATTTTTGCAGGTATTTCTCTAAAGTTTTCAGTTTTGTTAAGCATATTGTGCATAATGTGTTCAAATGATTAATTATTTCTTCTAGTTTTGCTCCAATTTACCTGCTTATTTGCTGTTTTGCTGATTTGATTTTCTCCTCCCTTTTTAAAAATCAGATTAGCTAAGGGTTTATCAATTTTATTAATCTTTTCAAAGAACCAGGTTTTAGTTTTGTTTTTCATTTCTGTGATTTTTGGTTCTAATTTATCTCTTTTCCCTCTAATTTTTAATCCTTCCTCATTTATGCTTATTTTAATTTCTTGATTTTCTAATTAAAAATTCATATTCAGTGCATTAACATTCTTTTTCTATTTTGTTAATGTATGATGAATGTGAGGATATAATTACCCTTAGATGCAACCCAGAAATTTTATATATTGTTTCATCATTACCATTTTCTTTTACATAGTCATTAATTATTTCTTTGACCAACCCATTATTTATGATCTCATCATTAAGTTTCCCATTGAGTCTTTATCTTTTGTCTGTGATCTCTAAACTAGTTTCTATTCCTATTTTATTATAATTAGTAAAGGATGTGTTGATTCTTTCTGCTTTTTGTATTTGTTTGCCACACCTGTGCACTAGTATATGGTCAATTTTTATAAAAGTGTCACGTATTACAGAGAAAAAAATATATGAATGTACACACAAACATACGTACATACATATACACACACACATACGTACTGTCTCACTTGGAAGATGCCCTGTCTTTAATTCTGATTGCATTCTAATTTCTCCAGAAATTTGTCCAATTCCGTTTTTTCACCTTGGTTTCTCTTTCTGTTAGACTTATGCAAAACTGATAAATATTGAAGGCTCTAGTCACTATTGTTACCATTTACATATTCTTGAAGCTCAGATGATGTTTCCATTTTGAATTTAGATAAGGCATCTAGATCACATAAGTTTATTACTGGTGTTGATCCTTTTTTATTTTTGAATGCTTGGTTTTGCTTTGTCTGATAGCATGGTGGCAACTTCTGCTTTTTGAATTCACTTGGTTCATAGTAAATTTTTTTCCCATCTCCTCAGTTTTATTTTGTGTTTGCCTTTGTTTTTTAAATGTGTTTCTTGTAAACAACAGATTGTAGAGTTTTGTTTTTGTATCCAATCTGTCACTCTTTTTTCATTTTATTGGATTGTTTAATCCATTCACATTTTAAGTTGTAAGACTTGGGTTTATATTCTTCTGCATCAGTCTCTTAAATAGTATTTTTTCAAGTTATGATTTTCCCCCTCTTCTGCTATAAACACAGTATTATGTTCCTTGAGTTACTTTACATTAATCTTTTTCTTTTTCTTCAAGGTGGCCCTGTTCCCACTGGCTTTCTTTCCTTTACCCCAATCACTCCTCTCATTTGTTACTCTTTTTCTTTTTCAGTTTTATTCATTAGTTCCTCTCTCCCGCATTTTTTCTGATTATACATTTCTTCCCCTTCTCTTTTTCCTTTTACTTAGGCAAGAGTTCCCTTTCCTCTCCTCCTCTTCACTTAGTCTTGTTCATTAGTTTTAAATTTTCATTTTGTTCCCTTTTCCAAAAAGGATTTTGATTACTCTCTTTGTTGCTCATCTTTTCTGTCTGTTTATTCTAGACCCTCATTCTTTAATTCAATATCACTATAATCATCTAATCTCTCTCTTCTGTATTCTTCATACAATCAAAGCTTTCAAGATCTCCACTCAAGGTTCTATTCTCTAAGTCAGTGGTTCTCAACCTTCTTAATGCCGCGACCCTTTAATAGTCATATGTGGACGTGTCTGCATGTGGGTGGACCCGCCTGGAGACGGATAGAGGAGGTTCCTAAGACCAATGGAATTATATGTTTTCTGATGGTCTTAGACGACCCCTGTGAAAGTGTCATTTGACCCCAAAAGGGTCACGACCCACAGGTGGAGAACCACTGTTCTAAGTACTTTCTGCCACTGCATTGTAGGTCTCATCCAAGGTTTCCTCTTTGTATTTGTGCTGCACACTAAGAACAGTACCAATTCTTACAGATGTCAGTGAGGAAAGTGTCCCCTGGCAGGGCACCTCCTCTTTCTACTGATGTATACCCTCTCTTTTTGAACTTTTCCTCTCTACTTTTGCCTGGAAATCTTCCTGTGTCCATGTTCTTAATAAGTGCCAGTTGTCACCAGGAGTTTCAACTTATGTCCTTCCACCAGGACAAGTAGACTTTTTAGGTACCAGAACCTCTAGGCCTCATGTAGTATAATGTCCTCATCTCCCTTCACCTTTGAGACTATTCATCAGGGTCACACCCTCACCTCCAAAATAAGGTCTTCTTTCTCCTCATTTTTAACCTTTCCCTCCTCTTCCTCACCCATGCCCTTATATGATCTTATCTTTGTAAAATCACAGGGGTCACCTTCCCCTCAATGATAGCCTTTGATTTGACCTTGACACATCACTCACTCCTCTATATACTTCTGCTCCCCCCCTCCCTCCCACCTTATACCTGCCCATGTTATAATGTAGTCCCACAAAAGAAGCATTCATCTGTATGCAAGTGCTAACAGGTTCTGTCTATAATGCCTTCTATCCCCCTCTTCACTGTTAACTCTATAAGATTTCTACTTTCATCTGTCTTTTTGTGTACATTTAGAATGAAGTATCTTACTGGCCTTCTTGTTGTCACAGTTACTGTTTCCATCTGCGTTTCTACAGTCCTTCTGCATTTCTGTTGCTTTAGGTATTCAAAAAGCAAATAATCTCTTCAGGTCTGGTTTTCCTTTTAACAATACTTCAACCTTTCTTTTTTTCAAATTGAGTGCCCATCTTTCGTCCTGTAAGGTTAAGGTCAGATTTGCAGGATATGTCACCATGGGCTGCATCCTGGGCTCCAATACTCTTCAGAACCCATTGTTGCATACCCTCCTCCTTTTTCTAGTGGGTATAAAATACTGTTGTGTTGTTCAAATGTCCTTTTCTTTGCATGTAAAGTTCTTTCTCTTAATGGTTTGTAGAACTTGTTTCTTAATTGAATTGTTAAATTTAACCACTATGTATCTTGGAGACTACTCGTGAGTTTGTCTTTTTAAGGGCGGGAGTGATCTGTGAATTCCTTCTATTAGAATTTCACTTTCTATGTTCAGAAATTCCAGGCAGTTCTTTTGTATTTCCTCCATTATAATGTTAAGGTTTTTTTGCCCTATCCTGTTCTTCTGGTCCACCTGTGATCTTTAGGTTGTCTTTATACATCCTGTCTTCAAGATCAATGTTTTGTTTGCCCAGTGAGCATGTTTTATTTTAATATTCTTGTTTTCTTGCTTCTATTTTTCTGGGTTGTCCTGAGCATTTGCATTTCTAATTTGTTGTTCTATCTTTTGTTTTTATTTTGTTTTGTTTTTGGTGAGGCTTGTCATCACAGATTCAATTTTTTAAAATATTCTGCTGATTATTATTCTTGTGCTGCTCTCAGAATTCTCATTTGTCTTTTAAATCATTCAGGAACAGTTTGTTGTGGTTCCATGCTCTCCTCAAATTCCATAGTGTTTTCTGTCTCATCAAGTGTTAGGTCATTTTTCTTCATTTTTCAGTATTAATTCATAGATACCTGAACACATTTACTAGATCTGGCGGCCATATTTTCTTCTAATGGTACTGTTTTTCCTGTTTTATTTATTTAAGTTCAAGGTTATTGAGATTTCTTCTTCCTGAAACTTTAGTACTTTTAGTCTCCCCTCCCCCCCACTCTTTGTTTTCCTTATTACTCATTTCCTAACTCCCTGCCCTCTGATTATGGTTTCCTTGCCAGCTGGATCTCAGAGTCTCAGCTTCCTCCTATACTAGATACTTCACAGTTTGTTAGCATAGGTCTCCATCCCAACTGATTGTTGGGTGGTCAGAACTGGCCCCAGCTGGATGTTGTTTTCTTTGCCTTGAGCTTGGTAAAGTGCTGCACAGCTCCCCATATGTATACCATGTCCTGTCCTAGTGATCTGTCCCACTCTCTCTGTTCCTTAGTTCTTTGTTGTGGCACAGCAATTCAGAGTTTGCTTTCCCCAGTGCTGGCAAGTCAGAGCTCTGTGCCTGTGATAGTTCTGGGCTGCAGACCCAGGCTTTTGCTCCTGTTGGGCTGTGACCAAGTTGGCTGTCAAGGCCATAGCAAACTTCCACAGGCTGGAGCTATGGTCTTTACAACAGTGGAGAAAGGGAATAGGGAACAGGGTTCAGGGGTAGATTTTGATGTAAGTCTGGGTCATATCCATAGGCTGGCTAGTTCAACCTTGCTGCCAATAGTGTGGAGAAGGTGGTGAGGGGTGTTGACTAAGCTTAAGGTCAGAATTAGAATAGTCAAATATTGGATTTTCTTAAAAAGGAGTGTATTTTCAGGAACTAAACTCTACATGATATAGTCTAGTGATGTCAAACTCTAATAGAAATGGGGGCAACTAAAGTATGCATAAGGATCCCTGTGGGCTTCATATTAATTTAGAAAACTATACAGTCACATTTTATATTTTATATTGTGTTTTTATTTTGTCAAATATTTCTCAATTACATTGAAATCTGATTCTGGCCACTCTAGGGAGTACTGTAGGCTACTATGCCTCCCCAGGCAACGCATTTGACACCTCTACTACAGATATGGGTGGTTTCATTAATAACAAATAATAATACCTTGGATTTATAAAAGCTCAAAGCAACAAACAGAAAATACCAAAGATAATATGAGAAAATTTCAACTTTCAACCTTGGAAATTAATTTTAAAAAACTTCAGTATAGTAAAATAATTTAGTTCCCTACAGCCAGCTTAAATATTTACTTTTATTTTCATAACTTTGAAACTTTGAAAGTCTATCTCTTTATTTTTAAAAATATTTTTATTGCAAACTTTTGTTTTTGTATCACCTAATTTTCTCCTTACAGCCCCTCTTGCTCCTCCCAGAGAGCTATCCCTTATAACAAAAGAGAAAAAATTCAGTAAAACTGAACAATGCATAAAATATAGCAATATATGCCATTTCTCACATATGGGAGCTCCCCACCCCAAGACACACCTGCAAGTGCCATATATTTCTTTCTTTTTTTCTTTGCTGGCCTGCACTTGTCTTCCTACTGAGTGCAACAGACCTTTCCTGTCAACCTTCCAGGTCATCTATCTTTTTGAGGGTTCTGCTGCTCTAGAATTTATTTAGAGTCATTTTTTTTTTACCAGTATTTGGAAAGGTTTGGAGGAGAGCTCAAGAGTCCCTGTCTTTACTCTACCATCTAGGCTCTGCCCCCTAGTCTCATATTTTTAACACCAATGTTCTTGTGATACTTATGTATGACCAAGTGACATGAAGTACTAATTTCCAAAGCGAAGCAGATGATAGCCCAAAGAACAATGGAGAGAAGCATGGTGAGTGAGAGCATGTTGTAATATATCAAAAACAAGGAATTATGAAGAATCAGCATTAAGGATGTCATAAAAGGAAGGAATGTTTTAAAAGGCATCTGGGATGTTCATGTGGATGGACACTTTGGGTTCTCTTTTGGTATCCTCATAATGCCAAAAGAATTCAAGGAAGATCCCCCCATACTGATTAACCCCTTGTTCATACCAAAGACATGGGAGATTGTTGCAGAGAGTTGCATACAATGGGCATGTGGGGGTAAGTTTCATTTTGCATTGTTGGAGAGAATGCCCACATAGAGGAGATGACAAATCCAGTGGAGTCTTGTAGAAAAAAGTTTGAAAAGGTTATAATGATGATGATAAAAATCTAGTCCCTCTTGAAATGGAGGAGAATTTGCTGAAGTTCTGGGTTTTGGCATAGTTCTAAGGGTTGTTGGAACATCATTAGACTAAGGTTTTGCAGCCATATTTTTTATGTAACTTACTTTTTAATTTTTGATAAATTGTAATTTTTTTCACATATGCAATAAATAAATAACCATTATTTATTTTTACAGAAGCCAAACCACAGCACTTTCTTTTTTTTTCTCTCAGCCAAAGAAAAGCAAAGTTCTTTAGAAGTTCCCCATAATGGGTAGACTCTTTAAATTAATTAATTTATTTTTAGTTTTCAACACTCATTTCCACAAAATTTTGAGTTACAGTTTTTTCTCCCCCATCTTTCCCCTACCACCCACCCCAAAATAGCAAAGCTATTGAATAGCCCTCCCTCCAATCTGTTCTCTCTTATATCCTCCTGCATCACTCCCCCCCCCGCAACTCTCTAGTAGTACAAGATGGATTTCAATACTAGTGCCTGTATGTCTTATTTCACAGTTGCATGTAAAAAATAATTTTTTAAAAAACATTTGTTTTTAAAACTTTGAGTTCCAGATTTTTTTCCCTTTTTCCCTCATCACCTGACCCCACTAGAAAGCTAAGCAATTCAGTATAAGTTGTACATGTTTAGTTACCCAAGTCATTTCCATAGTAGTTACATGGTGAAAGACTAACTATATTTCCCTTCCTCCTATCCCACCTCCCATTTATTCCATTTTCTCCTTTGACCCTATCCCTTTTCAAAAATGTCTGCTTCAAAGTACCCTCTCCCCACATCTGCCCTCCCTTCTATCATCCCCCCACTTATCCCCTACCCCTCTATTTTCCTGCAGGGTAAGACACACAATTGAGTGTGTATGTTATTCCCTCCTTAAGCCAAATTCAATGAGAATAAGGTTGTCCCATTCCCTTTCACCTTCCTGCTCTTCCCCTCCATTGTAAGAGTTTTCTCTTGCCTCTTATATATGAAATAATTCACCCTAATCTATCTCTGCCTTTCTCCTTCTCCCAATAAATTCCTCTCTGACCTCTTAATTTTTTTTAGATATCATCCCTTCATATTCAACTCATCCTGTGCCCTCTGTCTACATATGCATGAACATACATATGCCCACACTCACATATATATTTATATGCACATACCCCCTCCTATACATACAAATGTATGTGTGTATTCATATATACATACATATTCCCTTCAACTATCCTCATACTGAGAAAAGTCTTATGAGTTACAATTATCATTTTTCCATGTAGGAATGTAAATAATTTAACTTTAATAAGTTCCTTATGATTTCTTTTTCCTGTTAACCTTCTCATGCTTCTCTTGCTTCTTGTATTTGAAAGTCAAATTTTCTGTTCAGCTCAGGTTTTTTCATCAAGAATATTTGAAAGTCCTTTATTTAATTGAATGACCATAATTTTCCCTGTAGCATTATACTCAGTTTTGCTGGGTAGGTGATTCTTGGTTTTAGTCCTAGCTCCTTTGACCTGCAGAATATCATATTCCAAGCCCTTTGATCCCTTAATGTAGAAGCTGCTGGGTCTTGTGTTATCCTGATTGTGTCTCCACAATATTCAACTTGTTTCTTCCTCCTGAGTGCTTGAAGTATTTTCTCCTTGATCTGGGAACTCTGAAACTTGGCTATAATATTCCTAGGAGTTTTCTTTTTGGGACCTTTTTCAAGAGGTGATTGGTGAAGTCTTTCAATTTCTATTTTGCCCTCAGATTCTAGAATATCAGGGCAATTTTGCCTGACAATTTCTTGAAAGATGGTGTCTAGGCTCTTTTTTTGATCATGGCTTTCAGATAGACCAATAATTTTTAAATGATCTCTTCTGGATCTATTTTCCAGGTCAGTGGTTTTTCCATTGAAATATTTCACACTGTTTTCTATTTTTTCATTTGTTTGGATCTGTTTTATAGTATCTTGATTTCTCATAAAGTCATTAACTTCCAATTGCTCCAATCTAATTTGGAAGGAGTTATTCTCTCCAGCGAGCTTTTGAAATTCCTTTTCCATTTGGCAGATTTGGCTCTTTAAGGCATTCTTCTTCTCATTGGCTTTTTGGGCCTCTTTTACCATTTGAGTTGGTCTATTTTTTAAGGTGTTATTTTCTTCAGTGTATTTTTGGGTCTCCTTTAGGAGGCTGTTGACATGCTATCATGATTTTCTTGCATCATTCTCATTTCTTTTCCCAATTTTTCCTCTACTTCTCTTACTTGATCTTCAAAATCCTTCTTGAGCTCCTCCATGGTCTGTGATCAGTTCACATTTTTCTTGGAAGCTTTTCATGGAGTTCTGACTTCATTGTCCTCCTCCAGTTCCATACTTTGATCCTTTTTGTCTGCAAAAAAGGATTCTATGGTCTGTTTGTGCTTCCTGTGCTTGCTTATATTGCCAGCCAATTACTTGATGTTTGAGCTCTTTGCCACAGTAGAACTCTGCTTCCAGATTGAAGAGAACTTTTGTCCCAAATTGCTGGCATTTTCACAGCTGCTGGAGCTATTAGGAGGGTGCCATTTCTATAGCCCCCACAAGCTCTGGTTCACTGATCACATATCCCAGGACCACCACCAAAGACCACAATCCAGATCCAAGCAGGTTAAAGCAAGAGCAATTACCCTCTGAATGGTTGCTTGTTCTCCCTACAATCTGCAGGCCAGGAGCTCCTGAGACAGCCATGAGGCACAGCCACTGCCACCATCACCACTTCTTGCTCTGGGAGCAGCATCTGTACTGAGCTCTTCAGTCCCCACCCCCTGTTGTTTCAACAAAGTTTCATACTGACCTTTTACTTTGTCTTTGGTGTTTATGTGTTGAGAAGTCTGGAAGCTACCACAGCTGGTGGTTATTCACTCTCCTGAGGTCTGCTCTGGCCACTGCTGGTTGGGGCCTCCCTGGGGCTGGAACTGTGTGGCTCCTGTGGGACAGCACCTGGCTCCCAGCACCCTGTGATAGACCTTTCCTGTTGGCCTGCTGGCTATCTTCAGCAGGAATTTTGTTTCTCTCTGTCACTTTGTGGGTTCTGTAGCTTTAAAATTTGTTTAGAGTAATTTTTTTTACAGGTATTGGAATTGTTTGGAGCAGGAGCCTATGTCAAATTTGTGCTTCTACTCTGCCATCTTGGCTCCACCCCCTCCCCCCAAAGGGTAGACTCTTAAGAATCCTCAGTATCTATGATGTTTTTATTGGGCATGCCGGCCAGAATCCTCTGACACAGAGTGAGTCTGCATTAGATCATCCTTTGGCTTTCTCTCAAACCACAGCACTTCCAAAAACATAATACATGCTAATCAAAATTGAGATAAGAGCAAAATCCTCATATTTCCATTGACTCATTTTAGTGATATGCCTTACACTGGGGATATTGACACATTATCCTTAAGGAGGAACACTGATATTCCTTAGAATTGAGAAGTCTGGCTCTTCTGACTCCTATGTATGATTCACTCTATTTTCTTGGGCAAATCACCTAATGCGTAGTCCCTCAGTTTCCTAGTCATGAAAATGAAGGTAACAATCATCTTCTGTCCATACCACAGAGATGCAAGGTAAGTTAGAAGGGGAAGAGGAAGAAGTAAGATTTTATTTTTTTTTCGCACCATGCCTGCCTGTCTTGGGCAGTTTCTATCCATGACCTTCCATAAGCTTTCCAGATGAATTCACCCAATATGCTGGTGTCCTCTCTCAATTTCTCCTAACATCATGAATATCCTAGTGGAAAACATGGGCTATCCAATAACCCATGTCAGCATATGACCAGCCTATCTTCTTTTTCAATTATGTATTTCTTTTATGGTGTTTGTGGTGCTGAATTCAAAGTCACAAAAGTTTGGCTTCAAGTTCCCCCTCTGTCTCACACTGACTGAATGATCCTAGGCAAGTAAGTAAAAGTAACTAAAACCTTTCAGCCCTCTGGGCAACTCTCTAAGACCATCAGTTTCAGAGCTGGTGCTGATAAGCATTTTTATGAATTTTCTCACTAGGAGTTCCATATATGAATGAAATCATAGATGCAGTCCCATCCCATCCCCATTTTAAATCTTTTCCTCCTTCATATTTCCTTTCTTTGTAGTGTTTTATGGCTTATTCACACTCTCCAGGGGTCCTTCTTTTGCCTTCTGAGTGATTCTCAATTTTAATGCTTCAAAGACTGTGATGTGCCAATATGTGTAGCCATGCAACAACACAGGTAGAATTTTAGCATTCTAAATATGATCCTTCACTTTAAGGAGAAATTTGGGGATAATTAAGGAAACTCTGTAATTTTTCCTAAACAATAAAGACCCCTTTCCTCTTCCTGTTTAATTCTAGGCTCAACTGATTTCCTAGTTGCAGTGTTTGTCTAATGTAAGAGTTTTAAATCTGGAATCCATGGATCCAATCTGGACTCTGTGGATAGAATTCATGAAGTTCATGAACTAGGTTGACAAAAAATATATCTTTATTTCACTATGATTTATTTCCTTTATAATCTTACACATTTTATTTTGTGAATTTAAAAAAAATTTGATGAGAAGTGTCATAGGTTTCACTAGACAGCTAATAGGAGTCCAAGTGAGCAAGTGAGCGAGTGAGTAAGAGAGAGAGAGAGAGAGAGAGAGAGAGAGAGAGAGAGAGAGAGTCCTTGGCTTGAGGCATGTGGATAAATAGATGAATTTTATAGGTTGTGTTTTTAAATATGTACTACTAAAAAGGACATAAACATTCTTCACCCAATTAGTTCTTTCTGTGTGGATGGTTAGTTTGAATTCTTTTGGGTGCTTATGTTAATCTTCCAGGAGATCTGACAATGTGTTAGGGTTTGATCCACCCAGTACAACATCATCCACAGATTGAAGTACCTGGAGGATCTCACTATCCACAGACAATCCTTCTTCAACTTGGGCCTTGTGTTAGATCATCTCCATCAATGAGGCAATCATTTTAGTGAGTATATATACTCACATTTATGTTTTGATTAATATTAGCAATCAGAGGGCTATCCAATAATGTTACCTCTGTGGTTATTGTGCATATCAAAGATCATTTAACATTTTGATTTATGCATAGGAGACATTGTTGGAATGGAACCTTGAAGTCAGTGTTTTGCATTAATTATTCTCATGAGAATTTTCTGTATATGGGAAAGTACAAAAATAGTTTGAGCAATGTTGATGTTTCCTTGGTTGTTTCTATTTGGAATTAAGAAGACCTGAGACTTTTCCCAAGCCTTTTATGCCTTCATCTCTTTCATGTATCTTGTGAGTTAAGCTGCTAATGCCCTTACAGTTGTGTCAGATACAGCTCAGAGCTCTTATATGTACATTTGATCTAATTCATCTGCTTCTTCCCATATTTTTAATGATGATGATAATAATTTTGGATTGTAAATTCATAGGCACTGTGGCCACTTAATTTGCTATTTACAATACCATGAATACATGACCATAGAGTAAATCTGGTGAATTTCTCACAACTAAAAACAGCACTTGGAGGTGGTGACTCATTGAATCTTACTTCCTGAGTTACTTTCTGTATGACTGAAATGGATTCGTTTCAAGTTTTCCTTCTCAAGTCCCTTGAGATGGAGCAGGTTTTTTAAGTGTGAATGAACTAAGTGTCATTGTTTCCCTATTACCCCTTGTCAAGTTTGGCCTCCTCATTGTAGGCTCCAAGACCATGTCTGCACTTAGCTACATTAGATGATTAATCTCACCCGTCTTTCCTGCTCCTTCTTACTTTTTCTAGTCAAACATATCATATGTGTCCCCACTTTTTGCATTCTTCTGCTTTTAATAGAAGAGTGTGAGTGTGGGAAGAAAGATCTTATTTCCTGTCTGTTGGAGTTCTACTTTCTTCTTTTTAGAGATATGTCTGAAAAGATGATGACAGACATCCTGATCTGAATTCAAGTCCCCCTCCTCCCCCCCACTCTGATAATGCTCTTAGACTGTCAGAGACCCAAGAAACATTTTAGTTTCTTCCTTCCTCTCTCCTTTCCATCCTTCCTTCCTCTTCCTTTCCCTTCCCCTTCCCCTTCCCCCTTTCCATTTCCCTTTCCTTTTCCCTCTTTTCTGCTAAGAGTATATTCTCTTCATACCTCTTTGGGGAGAGTGGAATCACACAATCACATTTTTATATAACTGACTTCATTCCATAAATTTTAATTCACAATGTGGCAAAATTATTGAATGAGCATGCTGTCTCAGTTACCCATGGGCAGGGCCCAGAATATTATTCCTTGGGGACTGGCAGTAAAACCTAGGATTGATGCTATTCGCAGACCTCTTGGTAGTTTGATTTCCTAGTCTTTCAAAGTTTTTAAGGTAATAGCCATCTCAGATCTTCACATAAAACAGGAAAGAATAATCACAAAGAAGCAAAGAACAGAAGCCCACATTCGTTGGTCATATATCAGCCTCAGATGGGGAGGGTCTGAGGCCTCTTCTCTAATAGTACTCTCCCATTTTAATGAATCTAGTCAGGAAAAAGACTTTGGATTTCCAGGCACTTTTCTGATGCTATAATTTGCAAAATGTTGCTGATGTCTGTTGCTAGGCGGACGCTCAACAAGCATTTATTAAATGTTTGCTATGTAGCAAGTAATGTGCTGAGCACTGAGGATAAAAAGAAAAGTAGAAACAATTCCTTCCCTCAAGGAGCTTACATTATAGGGAGATGGCATAAAAACAATTATGTACAAACTAGATATAGACAGGGTAAATTGCCTCACATTTCTTTGAAAAAATTGAGGCTGTTCACAGAGAACTCTCTCTTCTCCCCATCTTATTTCATATCACTTAGATACCTCTTTTGACTATGACTTCCTTTGCCCATTCTTCCATGAAGAGGTGGGACCTTCTTGCTAAGGCAAACCTTTCCATTTGAACAAAAGATCCCATTCCATTCTGTCTTTTCTAAAAGATTCCCTACTTTATAATCCCACTATTTTGCTAATCTTCCAACTCTTTCTCTCTACTATCTTATTCTTTGCTTTCTGCAAACACACCCATGTCTCCCTCATCCTTAAAAAATTTCACTTGACACCACCACCACCACCACCCACCACCATCTGTTTGAACTCATTCCTCAATGATTAGCATGCTCCACTGCCCATTCCAATGATTCTAGATGCATAGTTATCATTGTAGTAATCTCATTCCTTATCCTTTATAGCCTGCTCTTTTATTTCCGTCTCTATCTACCTGACCCCCCACTCCTCAAATCCCATTCCAGATCAACTTGTCCTTTTCATAGTGCTTTCTGGAATGTCTGCTCCACAGGTGAAATACAAAACAAAACAAAAACTTTATTTTTCATTCATTCCATCTTCTTGCTTTCACTGAGAACTGACTCTTTCCTCCTGACAGTTTTCATGGTCACCTCTTCCAGCATGGAAGTTTAACACTTCTTTATGATGACAAGACCAGGGTTACGACCATGTCTGTGTATAGTTGAGGTAGAGTGGGGAAGTCAGTCATGGGGTATGAGTAAATTGAAGAACCATGAAGTTTGGTGTTTGAGGGCATATCATTAAGAATGTTGAAATCTCTTATTAAGGGGGCAAGAATTGGGGAGGATGAAAAGATCATGATCCACTTACTGAACTCATTGAGGAAAGAAATGGAATGTCCTGAGGGTTGGTAGGAAATAGCTACCAGAATTTTGAATGGGTTGTAGATAAGGATTAAGTGAACCTTAAAAGGGGCAGGGTTACAGAATGATGGTAATAGAAGGAGAATCTGGAAGTGGCAATGAGGTACATGGAGCATTCCAAATCTACCACCATGACCCCTGAACCTGGAGGTTATGATTGGAAATGCAACAAGTGCATTCATTGGCAGCCTGAGTGATTACAAGGGAGTTGAGGACAATTTGCTTTTTTAAAAAAGTTGTTGTATAGCCTGAGATACAGGCCAAAATCTGATGTTCCAGGGACACCCTGGTAGGAATAGGAGCCAAAGATTCTGTTTGTTGAAAATTTCAGAAGATGTGCTCCATCTAGAAAAAACAGAACTTTGGGCTCTGGGCCATGGATTGGAAAAGAATCAAATGGAATTTTATACACACCCACACATACATCTCCCCAACCCCAACATAGACCTTTGTGGATTTTAAATTACTAAGCAAATATCAGTTATTTTATGATTTTTGATGTAATCTATTATAATTATTATTCAATATTATTATTATGAAACACCATAGTTCAAAGATCCTGATTTGATTGTTATGGATCTTTTCTCTACTGATGCTAATCACGATCTTTCTTTGATTTAGTAGATAGTCCTTGAGAGTTACTATGCCCCCAAAATTCATTAGCCTGTAGCAAATGCAGGTATGAGCTACTCCAAAGTTATCTTGGTTCATCCTCTGACAATTGAAATATGTTCACTGGGCTGGGCACCAGTTGAAATATTTCTAACTTGGCAGAATCCCCCAGAGCTTATGGTCTACTGGAATAGCCTTTCCCTTTATGTCGTTCTGTAACATCCATCAGGGAGACAGCTAGGGGACTCAGTGAAAAGAGTGCTAGGTCTGGAGTCAGAAAGACCTGGGTTCAGATGTGGCTTCAGATACTAGTTATGTGGGCAATTCTCTTAACCTTGTTTGCCTCAGTTTCCTCACATGTAGATGAGATAGGGAAGGAAATGGCATACCACTCCAGTATCTTTGCCATGAAAACCCCCAGTGGGGTTACAAAGAGTCAGATGCAGCTGAAATGACTCAACAACAGAGATTTCTTTTTTAAACATGTTTCCTCATAACATCTGGCACACAACAGATTCCTGATAATAATTGTGGAGTGGAATTTAATTAGCCTAATACAAAGCAACAAACCCAGGAAGCCATTATTAAGGCCCTATTATATGCCATGTACTTTGCTAGGTACTGGGGATAAGGGGATAAGGATAAAAAAGTTTACATTCAGTTGGAGGGATACCATATGTACACAGAGATATTATATGATTATAATTTGTAAAGATAGGAGAGAGTACTAATAAGTGTTAATTATGTTGTTGAAACTCCATTCTGTTGACAGTGTCCATTCCTACTGCCTTCAGTCCATGCTTCCTTTGGGACTGGGGAAGACAATTAGTTAGTCCAAAGTTGCTATGGCTCTCAATTTTTTTTTTTTTTGAGAAAGGGATGCCAGAAGTATTCCCATTTGCCAGCACAGAGATCTAGGGGTGCCCATGTTTGCAGTCTTAGATCACCCCCTCAGAGAACTATTAATTTGCTCCCCTAGAACGTCAGTTTTCTTTCTTCATTGACAGGTGTGCTGCAGAGTGTGAGCCCCTGCTTAATTTAGCATGACATATAAAGATGGAGATTGAGGACATAGGAGCAGCCATACTGGTAATATTGAAAGAGTGGACCAATCTCCTTGGTTTTATACAGATGCAGGAACCTCATAGAGTTTAGTAAAATACATTCAGCAGTGAATAAAGACCCAGCCTCAGAATGAAGAGGTCACAAGGCTGAGAAGGAGAAGTGGAACCCACTTGCAAAAGGCAATGAGAATATTGAAGGTTGTGTGAGCAAAGGCAGTAGTTTCTGAGGAAGTTTCTTCCTGGTGGCTGTTTAGGGGAAAGGGAGAATGGAGGGCAGTGAAATTGATTGGGGGCTAGGAACTAGATTGATTGGGAAAGTAGAGTAGCTGAGCATGGGAAATACAGGGTGGCTAGCTTGTTTACTAAGAAATACTGCATCAAAACCCAGAGGAGCAGATAAGGTCATGGTAATACTGTACCAGAGGCCCAGCCTGGAAGCAGGAGACACTGGACTCCCAATGATGGGGTTCAATACAGAGTCAAAGAAAAGGCCCAACTCCATCAATTCCAACCTGCCTCCTTCCTGTGTTAACCTAATTTTCTAGAAAATCACATCTTGGATGCTCATAAAAATGCAGCTAATGGGGCACAGGGGAAGTTTGTCTCTTTCCTTCTCAGGGATGCCGAGTTTCTATTGTAATTGCTTTGTATTTTCATCACTGAGTAAGATACTCTAGGGGCATCAGGCTTCCTATCCATGTGCCAGGCTTCTGGATGGGCAACTTCTTGTAATCTCAATCAATGGGAGAACAGGCCCTGAAGTGTGTATTTAAGGTTTCAAAATGATTACATCCCCAAATCAAGCAAAGAGTTTCCACATGCTGGAAATATGCTGAATAAATTCAGTAAAATAGCCTCAAACATTAGCATCATTGTTGATTGTGCGGACTGAGAACCAACCCAATCTCTCATTGTTCCTTGTATATTTTGCTCCTTTGACTCAATGATGCCCATCCCAGAGAGGGATTCCATTAGCATTTGCAGATGTCACCATAAGTGTACCAAAAAGGAGAAAGCTTTAGGACATGAAATAATCAGGCTATGCCATTGATATCATGCTGTTTCCAAAGTATTTCAGAATTTCAGGAAATTAGTTCCCCTTGGATGCATCCTGAATCCTAGAACACTACCACTTAAGTTTTTAGTTACTTCTTAAATAAAGCATGCTTCTGGGAAGCTTTGGAGGAAGTGATGGAGGCAATGTTAAAAAAAACAAACAAACCAACCACTGGTTGTGGAATTGCTACCTCTGCCACTTAAAGGTATACAGAATTGTAGATATTGACTGGAAGGATATTAGAGGCTACCTAATCCAATAGTCTTATTTAATAGCTGACAAAACTAATCCTAAATGAGTTTAAGTGGTTTGGCCACGGTCACACAGCTAGTAACGATCAGAGGGGGCATTTGAACCTAGGTTTTACTAACTCTAAGATAAACATGATATTCACTATGCACACTGTCCTTCACTTACTAGCTTCATGATCTTGGCCAAGTTTCTGTTCCTTTCTGAGGTTCTGATTACTCATCTGAAAAACAAGAGGCTTGGACTAGCTTCTCCCTAAGGTCCCCTCCAGCTCTCACATTCTGATTCTGTAATTAATGAGAAGCATCCAGGTCCAGGGACAAGGAAGAAAAGAGATGGAGTGCCTTCTGTTCAGATTTTTCCTGCCTAATCTTACCTCTTTTGGTAAGTTTTGAGAAGGAAGTGGGGTTTGGTAAATGTCCAGACTATTCAGTAGGCATGTCTGGTATAGGGATGTGGTTGGGGTCCTAGTCTTTGGAGGATCCCATCAGTTCCAACTTCCCTCTTGCTGCTCCCTGGTTTTCTATACCCTCTCCCCAAAGGGCGCTGCCATCCAGAAATGGCCATCTGTAGCAGGCCTCCTCTGAATCTCTTTCTTTCAAAACTTAGCAATTTTCTGTTTTGTTCTTCAGGGAACTCATCTCAACTATGTGTCACTTTGGAAGACACCTGATAGATGAATTTGCCCCACTGCCTCTGCTAAGAGCATATGTAGTTTAGGGAGGATGATTCATTTCCTTAAAATAATACCTCTCTAATGGTAAAGTTCTAGCTATCAGTTATGGTTGGGGGGTGGGGTGACTTCCTAGCAACCTTCAAATAATACCTGATCTGGAGCAGTGTTTTCAAATTGCTGGGTACAGCTTAGGTATGCCGTAAGTGGTTGGACTTAAACTATGCCTACCTGACAAGACACCTAGTGTTCTTCCTGTCCTAAGTTACATTCTTGAGGAGCTACAAACCTTTGTAGACATCCTCCTTTCCCCTTATGTAATGCATTAGACATCTCAGTGATTTATAGGTATGTATCCTCAATGGAGGCATAAGTGGTTAGCAGACTATTTTATACCTTGACAAACAGGAGTTAACCCACTATGCTTTAATTCAACAAATATTTTTGGTATACAATGCATTTGCTTAAGTTCGTCCAGATACTCAGGTCATTATTTCATGAAAGGATCAGCTCAACTAGGGGATTTTTGGGGGCTAAATAGAATTCAATATAGGTAGTGAGGCGGCCTAGTGGATGGAGCTTTGGATTTAGAATCAGGAAGACCCGAGTCCAAGTCCTAAATTAGACACCTACTAGATTTTTGACATTAGACAAGTCATTGAAACTCGCAAAACTTCAGTTTCCTCATATGTCAAATGGGGCTAATGATACCATCTATCTCACTGGGTTACTGTGAGGATCAAATGAATGTGATAACATATGTAGATAATTTCAAAAACTTTAAAGTGCTATATAGATCCTGGTAATAATCTAGCTAACTATGCTCAACATGGCTGGCAAATAAGTAATAGAATTATTATGGTAATAGATAATTACTATGATTACTATTATAATAATAATAGAATTCTATTATAGTAATAGAATCAGAGGTCAACTCAAACCCTGGCCATGGTCTGCTCTTTGAGGTGCTTTATAGGCTGTAGGACAAGCAAAGTTAATATAAAGTGTGAAACACAAATACAGTTATCCCTTCTACATCCTTGGGGTTAGGAGTGTGGTACCCCTGGGATCTGGAAAGTCTCTATAAAATTGTTTGGCTCTCTCTTTGTACCAGAGAGGAAGTATGAATTATTATGGTATTAAAAGATAAAATATGTTGGATATTATATAATACTATACATATATTTTATGTATTTCTGAATTTCTAAACTTTTTCTGTGTCATCTGCTGGCCTTCTGCGGCTTCTGCAACCCTTCTCCCCTCCCCACCACCCAAATTACTATTTAATTTCTCATGCTGACCTGTGATATATTGAAGCAGCAATAGGGAAAATCATGATGTGGAAGGAATAATTGTACAAAATATTCTATCAATCATGATTTTTCCAAGATTTGAAGAAATGACATACTTATCAACTTATCAAATGTTGACTCATTCATACAGGGTATAAAAAAATACACAGGTATCCTACTTAGGGAATCTAGCCTTTGAACCAAAGGCCAAGGCCAGGTAGTTTGCAGGTAGTCTCTTGCCTACCCTTCTCATAGTTTGACTAGAGGAAGTGGCACCATGACTAACCTTGATCACTTGTTGCACAAATGTTTGATTGGTTTCCAAGGTCTCTGATTCTGAGTCACATGTCTTTATGCTAGTTCTATATTAGGCCTGTGGCCAGTTTATACAATAGTCTCTAGGCCATTAGGAGGTAAGAATTTCTTTCTTTATTTGTTTTGATAGCTAGTTGGGCACACAAGTCAGTGTGTTGTCCTAATATGACAGGATATGCATTTTAAGAACAATACAATAGAATCTAGCTAATCCTTACAAAATGCTTCACTAATTATATTTCATACACACAGACATCCACACCCACACATCTATACATATATATTCAACATAATTTCTACACTATTATATCTGTGTGATTCTATTCTGCAATGAGCTTCTTAGATATTTATCTCTGTCTAGAGCAAGATAAATATATAAGAAGCTAAATGCAGAACAGGATTGCAAATATATACAGTAGTATGGAAATTAGATGTTTAATAATTTTGTTTTTTACATTACCATAGATTTCCTTAATATCCTTCCCCTCTATGCCTCCCAGAGGGTAAAACTATATAACAAATAGAATTTTTAAAGACAAAAAAAAAGAGGATTCTGGGAATGTGGCAATGTAGGTCAGAAAATTTCAAGTTCTCAAGATTTTCCTCCATAAAAGAAATAAAATAGCACCTCTGGGTGAACATAGAGCAGCGAAACAAATAAAGAGTAGGGGCAGAACAGGGGTCCTCTTGGGACAATCAGAGAAGACCTGAAGAAAAATCCCAGGATAAGAGTTCCTTCCTGTGAAGAGTAAACACCTCCAGGCTGGGGTCTGCTTTCACAACCAGGCAAGTGACTTAAACCACAAGCAGCAAGCCCTAGAGGTAACTGGGTTGGGCCGCTGCCTCAGTCCAGTTACAGAAACTTTAACCCCTGGGACAGTGAGTAGAGTTGGGTGTCAGACCTGGGAAAGATCTAAGGAACCTTTACTGACAAGGAACAGCAGACCCAGCTGTGCTGTGGAGAGCAGCAGGGGTGAGAAGGAACCAGTACATGCACAGTGAGTGCAGAAGCAGTGGGGTGGGTCAGGGATGCTGGGGACTGTGGGCACTTACAGGAGGCTGGAAGTCTTGGTTTGAGTTCAAGGTCAGAGGGGAGAAGTGAATAGGATCAAAGGTCAGAGGCACCATCTCCTATATCCCAGGACTAGAGGTGATTATAAAACCTAAATTATTCTAAAACAAATGCACAGGAAAAGGAGAAAGAATCCAATCACAGAGAGCTACTATGGGAATAGAGAAGACCAGGTTCTTCTTCAGAGAAGGATAATGAAGGAAAAAAACCCTCTTCTACTCCAAAGAGTAATGTCAAATGGTGACCTGCCCAAAAAAGAATTCATTGAAGAACTTTAAAAAGACTAAAAATCAAATGAGAAAGAGTGAGGAAAAATTAAAAAGAAAAATAAGAATAATCCAAGAAAAACAAGAAGATTGTGACAAGAAAGTCAACCAATTAGAAAAGAAGATCCAGAATCTTAAAGAAGAAAATGACTCCTTGAAAAATTAGAATTGGGCAAAGGAAACCAGTGAAGTTATAAGAAGGGGTGTGCGTGTGTGTGTGTGTGTGTGTGTGTGCATGTGTACAATGAAAAAAGTAAAAGAGAATGTGAAACGTCTCATAAAAACAACGGATCTAGAGAACAGATCAAGAAGGAAAAAACATAAGAATAAATGAACTATTTGAAAGTTCTGATCAAAGTAAGGATCTTGATACAATAATACAAGATGTAATCAAAGCAAATTGTCCTGAACCATTAGAACAAGAGGGAAAAGTGGGAACAGAAAAAAAAAATTCACTGATCACCACCTGAAAGAAATCCTACAAGGAAAAAGTCATAGGAATGTTATAGTTAAATCCCCAAACCCCCAAATCAAGGACAATATATTACCAGTATCAAGAAAAAACAATTTATATATGATGGTACCACAATTACAATCACAGAAGACCTAAAAGATCACAGATCTTGGAACACTATATATTGAAGAGCAAAAGAAGTGGGCCTCTGGCTGAAAATATAATATCCAGCAAAGCTAAGCATGCTTTTGAATGTGAAAAAAAATGGATATTTGATCAACTGTCAGACTTTCAGGACTCTGTTTAAAAAAAAATGCTGAACTCAATAGATTTGACATAAAAGAGCCAGAGAAATATAAGGTACGTACCAATGACAATTACAAGGACCTCAGTAAGGACAGAATGTTCACCTTTTATGTGTGGAAAATGTAAAACCTATGTCTAAGATTGCTACTAGTAATCAGGTAGCTTATAAGAAAGACTGGGGTAGACCTGAATATGCTGTGTCTTTAAAAAGTAAAACCGTTCAAGAACAGCTAAAAGAGTAATTATCCTATACAAATGAAGTACAAGAGAAGAACCAATACAGAGGAATTAGATGGGGCAGGGAGGCTGTTAGTTCTGGAAACCTACTTTCATTGGGAATGGGTTTAAGAGAGAAAATACATAGACATCTACAAGAGTATAAAAGTCTTTAAATTTGAAAAAAGAAATACAACTCTAAGGAGCTAGTGAGAGGGGAGAGGATAAAGGAGGGATCTTTAGAGGGGAGGGTGAGGGTATAGGTTAAAAGGAGGGTATAGAAGGGTGTTTAGATTTAGGGCAATGGGAGGTTAAGGGAGGGATTGCTAGCATGGGGGCAGATTAACTAATAGGAGGACAAGGTAGCAGATAGAAATAAAAAAAGGGGATTTAGTAGAAATAGGAAAAAAGGTATACATAAACATAAAATCCAGATTAGGAGTAGAATCTCTTAGAGAAAGTATATGTTTATATGTGTGTATGTGTATATATGTATACATGTATGCAGCTATCAATACCTATATATAAATACATCCTCAGGGTTGTTTTGATTTACAGTTCTCTTATTATTAGTAATTTGGAGCAGTTTTCATGTGGTTGTGAATATTTAGCAATTAATTTCTCTTTTTTTCTTTTCTTAAAAATTTATTTATTTACTTTTAGTTTACAACATGCAGTCCTACAATCCCTTGAATTCCAATTTTTTTCCTCCTCCCCCCCTTCCATGGCAGCATGCAATCAAATATAGGTTCTACAAATACCTTCACATTTTGTACACAATTACAGCAATTCCTCTTTTGAGAACTGTTTATTCACATCTTTTGACCACTTGTGTAGGGAACACACACACATATTGTTGTTCATCATTTTTTGAAGAGGACTGATGACATCACAATGATGGGGTCAGGGTAACAGTGTGTTTGGCTGTAGCTGACAGTCGAAAATAAGTTCAGATAGCTCTACCATAGGTCAAACACAAGTAGTCTGTCAGAACGTTTGGGATGAAGATGTCTGTAGATTTGTTTAGCTTATATTTCCTTCACACTACCTTGATTCTACTTTGTTCATGCAATGTAGCTCCTTCTTTAATGTGAGCACAGACTGCTAGGTGCTCCTGTTATAGCATCACTCTTATCTAAAAATCAATGCTAAAGTTTTTTAGCAAGAGTGAGAGTGTCTTTGTACTACTTCCTCTGACTACCATGTGAATGTTTGCCTTGTGCAAGTTCTCTGTCTTTTAAGTAAGCTTGTATTTGGATGTCAGACTATTGGCCAGCCCTTTGGAGTTGAGGTCTCTGAAGAAGAGTTTGAATGGTTGGCGGTTCAGCTTGAGAAAGGGCCTCAATGTCTGGTACTTTCTCTTGCCAGATAATCTTCAGGATCTTCCTAAAAACAATCCAGGTGGAAGTAATTAAGTTTTCTGGCATGGCTCTTATAGATTGTGTAGGTTTCACAGGTATGCAACAATGAAGCCAGCTGGCTTTCAGTTTGGCATGCAGCCTAATACCTCTTCTCTCTCACACTTTCTTCCAGAGCCTTCCAAATTCTGAGCTAGCTCTGTTAATTCATGCATCAACCACATCATCTATGTGGACACCCCTGGAAAGCATACTGTCAGGGTGAGTGAACTTAACCATAGCATTCAAAATTTCTCCATTAACTGTGACCAATGGTCCCACATATAAATGGTACACTGCTAGCTAGTGGAAGGCCTCTGTAAGTGAATTATCTAAATGTGAATTGTCTATCTTGGATACCAAACCTTTACAAGCTGTTATTTTAAAGTAGGACTTGCTGTTGGGGTGTTTTACTTACGTCTTTTTGTGATTCCATTTGGGGTTTTCTTGGCAAAGATATTGAAGTCGTTTGTCATTTCCTTCTCCAGTTTATTGTACAGATGAGGAAACTGAGGCAAACAAGGTTAAGTGACTTGCCCAGGGTCACATAGGTAGTGAGACTAGATTTGAACCAAGGTCTTCCAGACTAATCCCAGCACTCCCCCCCCCCCCCCATATCACACTGCTTCTGACTATTATACTTTAGCACCCATTTTTCTGCAGTTTTATTGATGTGCATATATCTTTGATGACTGAGAGTGCAGTCCGACAATGCTTAAATAGGTTGGACAATTTTCATGCATATTTTCTCATAATGAATTTACCCAACATCAGGGGCCTTCTTATGTCCTCTTGATATCAAGAGAATACCAAAGGAGAACTCAGGTTGTCCACTGGTTATCTCTTATTCCTGCTATGTAAACAATTCATTTTCATTTTCTATCACAAATTTCTTTGATGAAATCCTTTACATCTTTTTTAAAAAATATCATTACTTATTTGTAATGTGCTGAAGCTTGTTTATGCCCACTGTGGCACCACATAAATTCCTCTAAAATGGATGGAAATATCTCCATTCCTAGCTTTTGATTTCCTTACTCTAGCTTGGCTTATACACCTGTGCAAGGAATACCATGTCTACCTACTTCGTAAAGATGTATTAAGGATTAAATAATAAGTTTGGTAGCTTGTTAAATGCAAAACATATTGTTATTCTTACAGTAATAGGAAATTTTTTCTAGGTTCTCTAGTCCTATATTGATCCACTTATTGTAAATGACTTTCTCCTCTTGGGCTTTAAACTGATCCATAATTTTTCACATCTCTCTTGGCTTTGAGAACAAAAACCTATTACATACTTACTCTGACCTCATATCTTATTGTGCTTGCTTCGCTGGATGGTCCACATTAATGTGACAATAATACTCAAGGTCAGGATGCTGTAAATAGTCTTTGGGAATGGTGCAAAATCCCCAATGATGTTTCGAGGTAATAAGGTATGTGAAAAACTCAACCAATGACATTTTTACCTTCACAATCTTCTTCATTTGGTTGCTCTATCAGGGGCTTTTGATGGCTTGCCAATGTCATCAGAAGTTCCCGAGGCTGTTGAAAAGGTCCTTGTGAATTTCAATGATGACTTTTATTCAACAGCCCCATTTAATTCCTGACAGTTCCTTTGGTTTGACAATCCCTGATTTAGCTGTTATCTGCTTTGCAGTGTTTTCAAGAAGAGCATGATAATGCAGGTTACTTACACAGAATATAAACAGGCCCTGGACAGTCTCATAAAAGTCCCCTGAATATTTAATGACTCATTCTCCCAGCATCAGCATCAGCAAGACGGTTGGGACAAAGACACACACTGGATTTGGGCTTAATTCCCATAGTCTTCTAAGTCACAACACATTAATACAGTCCTAGCATCATTGTCCTTTGTACTCAAAGAGCTGTCTACAGTGCTGATTTCCTGAGTACCAGTATGATTTGAAGTCTTCTCACACTGGATATACACTCAGCCTGAGGTGACATTTTTTCCCCTGGTAGTTGTGATGGCCATGGGGGTTGGACCTAAAAGAGTTTCTCTTTTTGGAATTTTTATTTTTGAGGCATCACAGGAAGCTTTTACTCCCAAAAAAGCATCTCTTCTCACTGCCTCATCATGTGGCCAGCTGATCAAGGCCATTTTCCAGCAGATATCACATTGTTGTACATCCAGGAACTCTCCTCATGCATCCTAGTCTGACTACTACTAAGCCAGGAAGAGCATTGAAGCCTCATGCTTTATGCTAACAACTTTACTCCAGTCAGCTGTAACCTGACTTCAGACTGACTACTGAAGGCAGCTAATGTTTTTCTCTCTGTGCATTCACTTTCACTTTATTTGAAACCCTCACAGTCATTTGTAATAGGTGAAAAGTATGTTTGGCCTCTAAATCGATGACTAATCAGAGATTCAGAATACAGGCCCTGCTGAAATAAAGTTAATTGAAGATGCACATCACCGCGATGGAAGAATAGCATTCCTGGGGAGCAGATTCTCTTGTTCAGGAAGTACCTACCATCATTTATGGAATGCAGTTTCAGGAAGGACAAATCTAAAGGCATTTAAAGTTGATAGCTTGTCTTGCGCATGGAGGTGAGATTGGGTTCAGAGAATGAAGGACTGCTACAGCATGTCACTGGGCTTAGAAACTACTCTTAATATCGCCCACTGTTCACAGAGTAGACACTTCAAGGGCCTTTCTGGGAAGTTACAGATGGGTATAAAAAGTGTCAGAAAGTCACAACCTTTTCAGAATTGGAAGGAACTTGCAAAATCAATTCTCCTAAAGTAGAGGTCTGACTGCATCATTACTCTGCTCAAGAATCCTTGGGAGTCAACATTGCCTCCAGCATAAAATACCAATTCCTATTTTGAACATGTCTGGCTTCAATTTTTCTTTCTAGAATGATTTCACATCACTGCTCCTGATGCAGCTTGATATTCCAGCCTAAATCTTAATGCTTCTCTATCTTCTACCTCCATGTCCTTGTAAGGCTGGCCACTGTACTTGAAACACCACCTTATCACCTTAAATTCTTGCAATCCCTAACTTTAGATTTCACTTCAAGACTTTCCATCTTGAAAGGCAGAATAGCGCATCAGAGAGTGTCTTGTTTCTGGAGTCAAAGGACCTGAGTTAAAATCTCACTTCTTCCTCTTAATATCCATGTGACTCTGTATTGATTGGTCACTTATTGACTCTGGGCCTCCCTTTCCTCATATGTTAAATAAAGGTATGGGATTTGATTGCCTTTAAAATCTCTTTCAATGCTACCCTTAGAATTTTATTTGAGACTTCTTTTGACTCTCCCTTTCACTTAGCTGCTTTTGCTTTCCTTCAAGAAATTATTTTATACGTTTTCATTGACGTTTCCTCAGGTATAATCTAAGCTCTTTAAGGTTAGGGAATCCTTTGTTGTTGTATTTTATGCCCTGAACCTAGAACAGTATCTGGCAAAAAGTAGGTGCTTAAGGAATGCTTGTTGAATTGAACTAACCTCCATTGGACTCTAATCCAACCCATGCCTAAAAAAGAATTCCGTTTATAACATGAGAATCAAATGCTCATCCAGCCTTCATTTAAAACCTCAAATGGCGGTGAAGTCATAAACTCTGGAGACAGTTAATTCTATTTTGGAACAGCTCTAATTAGTAGGATATTCAGCTTTACATCAAGTCTAGATTTGTTCTTTTTCAATTTTACTATTTGCTCTTCAGGTCCAAATAGAAAATCTACATGATAATCTGTAAATACTTGTACACAATATTATGTACCCTAGGACTCCCCTTTCCCAAAATAAACATCCCTATTTCTTTCAACTTGTAGTTTCGTATGGGATGAATTCATCCTTATTGTCCTCCTCTGGGTGCTCTACAGCTTATAAATTTGCTTTCTAAAATGCATACAATACTATAGATGTGGCTTATCCAGGTCAGAGGACTGTGGGACTATCTCCTGCTTATTTTAGGCAGCTTTGCCTCTTTTAATAGAGACTGATATATTGAATTCATTCTTTTGGGTGCCATTTATTGGTGACTCAAGTTGAGTTTGCATATGCTAAATTCTCCAGATCTTTTTTCCCAGAAGAACTGCTGTCTTGACATGTTTCCACCATCTTGTATATGTGAAAATGATCTTTTGAACTGAAATTCTGCCATGAATGAAAGGTTCGAGTGATTACTTCATCCAAGTTTCTTATCATTTCTTTCCCAGGAACTGTGCCAGAGAATTTGAAAGAATAAAGCATCCTTAGAAACAAATTGACACATAAACAATATCATCCCCTGAGATCTGCTTTCTCCTGAAAGCCTCCTGAAAGAATGTTATTCATGTACCTTCCTAGTATGGGAGAGGGAGAAGAACTGTATTCCATTTTCTTTTGTAATCTTCTCAGCTCCAGGGAGCCTACACAGTTGGTGGAAGAGAGAGACTCTTGTAGACCACCAGAAGGCCAGTGGAACAGGGTCTCCATGGAAGAAGAAGATGTGCTTCTTCAAGCCTTCAATCCAATCATCTGCCCATCTTTCAACTTTCTTTTTAACATCTCAAACATTAAGCACCTACTATACACAAGGCGCTGAATTAGGCATTGGAGCTACAAAGAAGAAAGTTTTAAGAAAATTGTCTTCAAGGAGCTTTCATTCTCTTGATAGTAATTCATACAGGGTCTTAGAGTTTTCAAAACACTTCTGCTCACATTACCTAATTTAAATCTCACTACAACACTTTAAGGGAAAGTGTGACAGGTAGCTTGAGTGCAACTTTCTTAAAGAAAAAAAAAAGGTTTGGGGTTTTAGTGGACCGTACTCATTATAAGTCAGAAGTATGATATGGTAGCCATAAAAGATAATGTGATGTTGGGCTACAATGAGAGGAGCTTACAGGAATGAGGAATTGATAGTGATATGGTCTAGCATGCAGCAGAATTCCTGGGAGAATGCAAGCACTGTATAAATGCTTATTGATTGAACAATTACTGTGCCCTGCTCAGGGCATATTTGGAGAACTGGGTTTATTTCTGACTACCACTGCTTGGGAAGAATGTCAGCAATCTAAATGGTATCATGGAGACTACAATCAAGATAATGAAGGGGGAACTTAAGTCTAAACCATATAAGAATTGATGGAAAGAAATGGAAAGACAGATGGTTAGCATGTAGAAGAGATTTAGATATACCTGATAGTCATCTTCATGTATTTGAAAGATTATCATGTGGAAGAAGGATTTGGCATGTTCTCTTTATCCCCAGATACCCCAAAATGGAAGTTACAAAAAGGACAAAGTTAGGCTTGATGTCAGAAAAACTTCCTGATGATGAGAGCAATCTAAAAATAAAATAGGTTGATTCCAAGTATTGTCCTCCCTCTTTGGGCCATTATGCAAAAACTGGAATGGATTGGCAGCTAATCCCCACCAGTTCTGAAATCCTTTGAGCCACACTGTGTGTGAGGGTTAGTAAATATGTGCAGGCTGCAAGTGGTTGTGTTGAGGCACAGGGGGTGTCGAGGCCCTGGAACAAGCTGGGTCATGTGGAGTTCAGAGCATGGCTCAAGGTTCTTGTGCGTGTGGTTACCAGGCATTCCAGATTGGCATCTCCACACCCTGGGGCCTTCATGCTCTTGTGATTGCACCTCCCCTCTCACAATTTTGTTCATCTGGGCTCTGTCACATGTGGTATGTGGATCTGGGGTATATATAAGGCCTAAGTCTTAGGGGTAGTTTGAAGTCTGCCTTAAGATCTGGCTGTAAGGCTTCCCCATGGAGAGGACTCAATAAACTTTCTCTGCTTGCACCTCTGAGCCTGGACTCTTCTGTTTTTGAAAATGCGCTAGCACCTACTCAAGTGAGGTAAGTAACCAGCTACACCTGCAGTCAAGTTAGGGTACTCTAACAGAGAACCCTGACAGAAATGGCGCCCAACATGAGAGTGGGAAAGGAGCAGGGAAGATAGGAAAGCCAGAGGAGAGGACTCTCCAAGAGGACAGAAGAGCCTGGGAATAGTTGCTGTAGGCAAGTTAGGGTACTCTGACAGAGAATCCTGACAATTGTGCTAAGTAGTAAAGATACAAAGAAAGGTAAAAGACAGTCATTGCTTGTAAATGGCTCACAAACTATTGGGAGAGCCAACATGTGAATAACTACATATAAACACTCTATGTGCAGAATAAATTAGAAATATTCAACAGAGGGAAGACACTGAAATTAGGAGGGATTAGGAAAGACTTCCTATATAAAGTGGAATTTTAGCTGAGACTTGAAAAGAAACATGGTGTAAGTAGGAAAATACTATACAAATGCAAAATATTATTTCTCCTTTTTTAATCTTTATTTTTCTACCAGTGAGGAAACTGAGGCAGAGAGGAATTAAATTATTTGCTTAAGGTCACAACCAGCAACTTGCAGAGCTTTTGAAACCCAGCCCTTACAGTTCTGTTTCAGCGTTCTTTCTGTTTCCTCATACTGTGCCCCCAGCCCCAGCCTACATAAGACATGCTGGGCACAGGTACCACAGCAAAAGACAGCTGCAGTGTCTGGGTCTGGTATTGTGGGGAGAGCCCTCTGCTTGGCAAGCCCTTTCCCTCATAATAAAACTCAGAGAAGATCCTGGAGGGTGTTCGGAGCATCCTACCATGACGTAGGGAAAGATTTCAGCACAGTGTGTGTTTGTGGCTTGAAAGAATTTTTGGTTACTCTGTGGTATTTTGAGGAGTGAGTGGTGGAAGTTATAGGGACAGAGTTAGGCTTGGAAGAAGAAAAAAAGTTCCTCACCATTAAAAATATCCCAGAGTGATTCCTTTGATTTCTTTTTCTAATTGCTACTGCTAACATTTCTAGTACTAGATTGAATAAGCCGCCCAAATATGCGTTTTACTAAGACTGTCAAATTTGATAGCATGCCAAGTCATTGACCTGTTCCCTCCATTGGTTACAACTCTTCTATAAAACCAGACCATTGTCCAATATGAAAGTATTTGCAGATCCTAGACTTGATTGCACACTGCCATGGGGGGGTGAAGGAGGGAGGGGAGAAAATTTGAACCTCAAGGGATTGTGGAACCGAATCTTATAAACTAAAATTAAATAAACAAGTCAATGAAAAATATCCCAAAGTGGAATCAGTTGCCTTGGGGGAGGGGGTAGTAGTTTGCTTCCCCTTGACTGGAGGCCAGCAAGCAGTCTTTCAGATATGCCAGAGAATGCCATCTTTTTAAAATACACATCAAGATCCCTTCCAACACAGAGATTCTATGATTCTCTGTTTCCTACATTTAGAACCAGAAAAGAATTGAGATCCCATGACCCATTAGAATATAAGATCCTCAAGGACAGAGATGGTCTTATTTAGGTCTCCAATTTCCCAGCAAAGTACCCTGAAATGTAGTAGATGCTTCTAAACCTTTGTAGAATTGAGATGAGCTGAATTGTAGAGGTGACCATGTGTCTTTGAAGTAACAATGACAATTTTGGTTTGAAGTCTCTCAAGATACTTTTTTTTAAATTATTTTTTTTAACTTTTATTTATTTTAGTTTACATCATTCATTTCCATGAGATTTTGAGTTACAAATTTTCTCCCCATCTTTCCCCTACCCACTACCCCAAAACAGCCATCCCACCGTATAACCCCCCTCCCTCTCAAGACACTTCTGCCTTAATTCTACGTAGGCCCTGTTTTTCTACGTAGGCCCTGTTTTCCCCATAGTTGTTGGAATAAGCAATTTCTTCCATGGCATGATTTCAGGAGTGGTGGGAAAATCCTGTTGCCTCCCAAAGATGGCCTTCTCCTGCTGCTTCACATCTACATTTCTGCTTTGAGAACCTCATATCTCTAGCTTTTATTCTTATTAAGATGGAGGTACTTCTGGGAGGGATAACAATCCAGCCATTTATAGCTTTGAGCAGATGAGTTTCCAGACATTTCTCAAGAGCAGTGTGGATAAGGGGAGGTGGAAAGAACATGAGGGTGGTGAGCCCTCAAGGGGGTTGTGGAAGGAGTGTCACTAAAGGGAAAAAGGGCAGAGAGTGGGAACACTGAAGATGAACTTAGCCTTCCTTCTGATTTTTGCTCAGAGCTTTCCTTGGGCAGTTCAGTGGAAGGAAATAATAACATCAGCACTTCTTAACCCAATTTGGAGAGACAGGTCTCCTGTCAGGAAAAGATGTGGGAAAAATCTGAGAGGTATGTGGGAGGAGTGTGGACAGCATCTGCGAAAAAGTCACCATTTTTGACAAGCTGAGGGACCCGGCATACAAAAGTCTGAGCTTGTCTCTCACTGATCCACCATCAACCCCCATTGCCATCAGAGGGCACATCCCAGGAGCATTCCTGTCAGAGCCTTCCTCACTTCCATGGATGACTGCACAATGTCAGATCCACTGAGCTGCCTCTGGGAGTGAGGACAATGTGTTTTGTAGATGTCCAAGGGCCTTATGACTTTTTCAGGAGAATAACAAACTCAGGATTGGTGAAAAATGGACCATACAACAGTGCATAAAAGCAAGCTCTCAACCCTCTTGTTCTTTTCTGCAAGTGTGAAAATTGGGGCCAGAATGCATTTTAAACAACAAATCCAAGGTCAAAGAAAATCCCTTGTGTTTACAGTTTTAAAAAAATGTGCCATTGTTTAAAAGTTATCTCTAATTTCAATCCTTAGTAAGAAAATAAATCCTAGAATTTCACAGATAAAAGCACCATTAGAAATAATTAGTTCAACTGTATAATGTTAAATGTGAGGAAAGTGAGCTCCAGGGAAATAAAGTTATTTGTCCAAGGTCATACAGTAAATGAGGGCCAGAGTCAGTGCTACAGTGCTCTGATTCCAGACCAGACTTTTTTTTTTTTGCATTATTCCACATTGGACTCCTATTGTAAAGTATTCAGAATTGTGTACACACTTCCTCTCTTTTCTTATCTTCACAACTCTTGAGGTAGGTTTGGTTAAGCATAGAGATCTAGTCTAACCTGTACTTAAAAAAAAAAAAGCTCCTACATTTATATAGCATTTGAAGTTTACAAAACAAATCTCATATGATTCTGAAAACAACCCTGTGAGATAGGGGTTCTTGTTTCCATTTTATAGACAAGAAAAGTGAAACTGAGAAGTTAAATTACTTGCCTAGAATCACACAGTTGGTATATATCTGAGGCAGAATTTGAACTCAGGTCTTCCTAATTGCAAGTTCAGCCCACTAGTCAGCTACCTCCAGCTTGTTGCTTTAAGAATCACTTCTATAACACATCCAAATAATGCTTGTTTAGATTCTGAGGAGTCTAAGGAGAAGGGGAGCCCACGCCCTCCCAGACTGGTCCAATCCACTTTGGGATAGTTCTAAATGTAAGAAAATATCTCATATGGAGCCAATTCTATCCCTTGGATAACTTTTTTACCCATTTCTCTAGTTATATACTGTTCCCTCTTCTTATTTCCTTTCTTTGCCCAGAAAGAGTCGTATTTATTTCCTGATGTCTAACCCTTAGATTGCTTATCTTTTCAGGTGAAATTTCCTGTCCCCCTGCCCCCTCTGCCAAGTCTCTCTTCTCCGTCCTTCTCCTTCTCACTCCAATCCCAGACATTGGAATTTTTCCTTATCTATAAAAGGACAAAGTTGGACTGCACGATCTTGCCTGAAGTCTCTTCAAACTTCAACTTTCTTTGACCAACAATGCCACAGCTTCTTCTATTTCCAAAGATGATTAGGGAAAAAAGAAAGGAATCTATATGTTCTCAAATACTTTAATAGCAGCTCTCTTTGTGATGGCCAAGAACTAGAAATTGTAGGGATATTCATCATTGGGAACCAGCAGAACCAGCTGTGGTATTTAATTGGGATGGAATACTACTGTGCTATAAGAAATAATGAACTTAATGGTCTTAGAACAGCGGTTCTCAACCTGTGGGTTATGTTCAATTTAAATATATCCTTCATATCAGATATTTACATTACAATTCATAACAGTAGCAAAATTACAATTATGAAGTAGCAACGAAAATAATTTTTATGGTTGGGGGTCACCACAACATGAGGAACTGTATTAAAGGGTAGCAGCATTAGGAAGGTTGAGAACCACTGTCTTAGGAGAACACAAATAGACTTGCACCAAACAATGAAGAACCAAGAGAACATTGTATACAGTAACAGCAATATTGTTTTTGGACCAACTTGAGCAACTAGGTTATTTTGACTATTTAAATACCAAAATTAACTACAAGGGACATGTTAAGGAAGACACGATCTCCATCCAAAGAAAGAAGGGATAAATAGAAGTATGTATAGAATGATTTTACATTATATGCATAAGTACATGTACATAAACTCACAAATATACATATTTGTGTCTAATAGTAGTCATCTTTAGTGCAGGGGTAGGGAAGAAAAAAAGAAATTTACACGATACATTTATTAGGTATTTAAAAGGAATAGCAAATTGTAAGTAATATGTTTGTAGTTTCTTGTGCAATCAAATTTTTATTATTCTACTGTTATGGAAATGCTTGATTTATTTCATAAATTAAAAATAAAATTTTAAAGAGAGAAAGAAAGAAAATGAGAGGAAGCTCCCTAATCTTCATGGGGAAATAAAGAAACATAACGAATACTGAAAAACCTGGACGTGCAAAAGGAGCAAACACTACTTTGGTTATTTAAGCAGCTATAGGCATGAATAATAAGCAAGATCTTTAAGGGACAGACCAATATGGAGGTAGAATACAATACTGCCCTGCTAAAAGTCATTCAATGCAATGATAGTAGGAACTTACCTTAATTCTAAGGGGAACCTAGGCCAAATCTAGATCACTGTTGAACATCAGTCTTGGTGAGGTGATACTTTGATTGTTGAAATTTATTTTCCCCTTTGCTGCTCTCATAAGGGCATTCCACTATATTGGTATTTTTCTCTGGTCTCTTCCTACCTTCCATGTCAGAGTAAAAATGTCACTCCATTCATTTCTACACTGGTTCCTTCTCCTAAACTGCTGAATGCCCTGAGAGGACCCTACCCTAACACCAAACTCCTAGGGATATTGATAACCTACCTGAATTCATTCCTCAGTGATTAACAAGCTCCAATCACAACATCCCTTCCCCATTCTAGTGACTCTAACTCTACCTCCCCCAGTTGTCATAATTCAAACCCCTTTCCCCGCTCCTGCTGTCCAATTCTTTATTTGCATCCCCATCAACCCAACCCTCCATCCCTAATAGACCACTCTAAAACTACCCACACTTTCTGCTGTGCTCTTGAAAACACTCCCTCCATAGGCGACAAACTTGCTTTGATCTTAAATATTTTTCATTCCTGATCTTTCCATCTTTCATCTCTAACTGAAACCTGTCTCTTTCCTAGTGACACAACCTCTCCTGCCACCCTTTCCAGCACTGATTATATTTTCACTCATTCTATTCCCTGCTCCATACTTCACTCACTGGTAAAGGTAGGGGATTTGGAATACTCTTTGCTCCCCATTGTGACCTCCATGTTCACTCTTTGCTACCATCTTGTAGTAACCTCTCCTCCTTCGAGGCTCACTCAATCCATATTTGGTACCTGAATCGAAATTCTGGTAGCTATTGACTACCAACTTCCAGGACACTCCTTTTCTTTCCTCAATAAATTCAGTATCTGGCACAGTCTTTATCTCCTCCCCAACACCTACCTTAACATTTGGGACTTCAACGTACATACTGATAACCACTCAAATACCTTAACCTCCCAGTACCTCAATTATGCACTTCCTATGACCTACTCTTGCAACTCACCTCTTCTCCTGTACTCCCTTCTCTCTAGGTTTCCATTACACTACTTTGTCTTGGTTCTCCTCCTATCTGTTTGATCACTTCTACTCAGTGTGTATCTTTATCCAGGTGGTTCACACCAATGGTAGGTATACTCTTTCTTCCCAGACTCTGTCCTGGATCCTCTTCTCTTCACACCCCTATACTTATTTTCCTTTGTGATCTCATCAGTTCACATGGACTCATTTATCTTCTCTATGATAATGATTCTCATATTTGCTTATCTAACCCTAAACCTCTCCTAACCTCCAGACTATCATCTCTAGCTTCCTATTGGATACCTTGAACTGGATGTGCCATAGGCATCATAAATTCAACCTTCCCGAAACTGAACTCACCCCAGCCTCTCCTTCTTAACTTCCCTGTTACTATTGAGGGCACCACCATTGCCTCAGTCACCTAGGCTCACAACTTAAGCTTCATCCTCGACTCCTTAATCCCTCTCACCTCATATCCAACTTGATGCCAAGCCCCATTAATTTTACCTGCATAACATCTCTAGTGTATGTCACCTTCTCTGCTCTGGCATTGCTACCGCATTGATGGGGACCCTCAACATCTCCTACCTGGGCTATTATAATAGCCTTCTGGTTGGTTTCCCTACTTCGAATCTTTCCCCACTCCTGTACTCAACTGTTAAATCAATCTTCCTAAATCTTAAGATTGAACATTACGCTACCATCCAATTCAATGAACTCCTCCAGGATCAAATATAAAATCCTCTGCTGTTCAAAGCCTCTTCTAATACCCCCTTTCCTGTCTTCTTACACATGACTTATCCGCCATGTGCTCAGTCACCTAGTGACAGTGGCCTCCATGTTGTTCAAGACACTCCATGTCCCTACTGTGATTTTTGCTGGTTGTCCCTCATGCCTGTAATGTTCTCCCTCCTCATCTTTGCTTCCTGGCTTCTTGGGCTTCTGTTAAGTCCTAGCTAAACTTCCACCTTCTACAAAAACATCTTTCCTAATCTTCCTTAATATTAGTGACTTCCTTTTTTTTTTTTTTTTTGCTTATCTCCAATTTATCCTGTCTATATCTTATTTTACCTTGTTGTTTCCATGTTCCCATTAGACTATTATCTTCTTCAGAGAAAGGACTATATTTTGTCCTTTTTTTTTTTTTTTTGTATCCCCAGGACTTAGCACAGTGCCTAACTCATATTAGGTATTTAATAAATACTTGTTAATTGACTGGCTGATGGTATATTGATAGAGTTTGAATCATAGCCTCTGCTATTTGCCCTGTGAGTTAGCACACAGTGTCAATTAAACTAGTACCAGAATTATGAGGGGCCAAGTTTGGACCCTTTAAGATATTGGGATGACCATGACTAATTCCACCCCCTGGCTTGCTTCTTTCTATCTATCTATCTATCTATCTATCTATCTATCCATGTTATCTATCTATCTACATATCACCTATCTATCTGTCTGTCTGTCTGTCCGTCCATCTATCTATCTATCTATCTATCTATCTATCTATCTATCTGTCCATCCGTCCATCTATCGCTTGTTTCTCTATCTATCCCTCCATCTATTTATCTTTATTATAATATGATTTTGTAATTTGATGTAAATTCACTTTGTAAAGTACCCACTATATGTCAGACACTTTGCTAAGCACAGAATATCAAGAGGCAAAAATAAAAAGAGTACCTGCCCTCATGGAGCTCATATTCTATTGGGAGAGGATATAACAAAAAATACAGATAAGGAAATATAAAATACCTTTTAAGCTGGCTCTAGACCTATGATTTCATTGCTATAGGGATCTTCCAGTGAGGAAATTCTTCTAAAGACTGGCAACCTACAATCTCAGAGAGTTACATATGGGAAAGCCCAAAGTGTCAAATAGAGGCAGGATACAAAGGGCATGGAATAAGCATTTATTAATTGCCAACTATATGTCAGATGCTGTGCCAAGCAGTTTATGGATAGTCTCTTTTTCTTCTTAAAACAATCCTGTGAGGAAGGCACTATCATGATCCCCATTTTATAGTGGAGGAAAATGAGTCAGACAAAAGTTAAATGACTTTCCCAGGGACACACAGCTAAGTGTCTGAGGTTGAATTTTAACTCACGTCTTCAGATTCCAGGTCCAGTGCTCTGTCCACTTCCCTACCTAACTGCCTCTCCTGAGTCAAGATCTCAGGTCTTCTTGACTTTTTATTCCCTTTTTTGACCTTTTATTTCTCTCAGGGTGTTTTAAATACAGATTATTATAGAATGGTGGAGGGCTATCACTAGCAATTGGGAGCCTTAGAAAAGGGCTTGTGTTAGTGGATTTTAAACTGAGATTGTATGAACAGAGTTGATTAAAAATGTATTTTTGTCTTTATTGCTTTTGTGATACAAGTAAACAAACAAGATCTTTGCCAAGCCAGCAGTCCATCCTTCACCATTATCATCTCTGGCTTCATCCAGCAGCCCCCACTCCCACCCCCCATGGAGTTCTGCTCTCTGTCCTGCTATTGACAGGCCTTGGAGGACCTTTCGCCATGGGCATTGCAACTCGGATGGTGCCTGTGTTTTTCCATTGTTTATTTATTTCTTTATTTTTAACCAGAGAGGCCTGAGCAGTAAAAGCTTCACTTTTATAGTCTGTGTGACATAAATCCAAGTGCAGTGTTTACCAAGACAGACCCCTTGATCAGTCACTGAAGCCTGGGAGGGCTCAGCCCTGCAGCTTGGGCTCCTTTTAACAGCCTAAAAGAAAAATGTTTTAAGAAGATCAAATGAAGCACCTGAAAGGAGATCTCACTTCTTCATTCCCTGGGGAAGAAAAGAGCTTTTTACCTTTTGGTTTGAAATTTTGAGAATTGTCTGACTTTTCCAGTCCAGTTACCACAGAGGATTCATAACGGGGTCTGTAACTGCTCACAGGATATTTAACCTACATATCTGGGCCATTTATATTTCTGACCCCAATGCCTCAAGTGGCCTGAAGCACCGTAGCCAAGACACTGAGCCTCTCTGGGCCTCAGTATTCTCGTCTCTCAAATAAGAGGGTTGAGCTAGATAACCTTTGAGATTCCTTTTAGCTCTGACATTCTATGATTCCAATAATTAGCAATCTATTTCAACTGTACAACAGCCACAAGGCTTTCCAGTGCCAAATAGAAATGATTTTTGGATCACCAACTGTTTTGGATAATGTACCATTCTCCCCAGTTCTATTTGCATAGAGGATAGAGAGGGGATTGTGTATCCATTTGCTAATTCCAATCAGCTAATATCCTCCAATGAGGAGTAAACAGCAAGACTACCTATGTAAAAAATTTTGCTCTCCTCCTACTGGTTTACCAAGTAGCTGAAGGCTGTTGATCCTAGGCCATTAGTATATTCAAATAGTGTTAGCTACTTGGAGGCACTTGGTGTTTAGAGAACTGAATTCAAATATTATAAATTGCACTTATAAATTGCACAAGTCATTTAATCTCTGTCTTCCTCAGTTTCCTCAACTGTAAAATGAGTATAATAATAGCACCTGCCCCCAGGGTTGTGTGAGGATAAAATGAGATGTATATGATACTTGCCATTTAATAAATGCTTATTTCATTCCCTGATTCCTTAGCTGAGTCAGGTAAAGGGATGCACTGTTCTTGGGTTTTCTCTTCTTTCTTCCTTTCTCCATAAAGTCATTTGCTGTTTTTTTAAAAAAAATTATTCCTTTAATATAATAACATCCATTTGACAGTCCTTATGAGATGGATAGAAAATATCATGGAACCAACAAACATGAACTTGGAAGACTTTGAGCATTATGGAAGGACAGAGGGGCCTGGTGTGCTATGGCCCATGGGGTCCTGGAGAGTTGGAAATGATTGGACAATTGAATGACAGCAAAGTTTGTTTTTCTCATGACAGCCACTTGAGAAACTGACAGGATCTCAGGGTGACTGATTGATTGATTGATTTTGCAAACACATATATTTGTATTCATTAACTTCATATTTATATTCTATGCTCTATATTTTTTTATTTTTTTGTCTTTATTAATTTGTTTGTTTACTTTTAGTTTACAAGATTCAGTTCCACAATCCATTGAGTTTCAAACTTTCTCCCCCCTTCTCTCTCTACCCCCCTTTACCCCATCGGCATGCAATCAAGTATAAGATCTGCAAATACTTTCACATTAGACATTAGTCAGGTTGTAAGAAGGATTATAACCAATGGAATGAACAATTGGAAAGAAGAAACAAAACCATACAAGAAAAAGGAAGAGAGCAGGTAGTTTGTTTCAATTTGCATTCAAACTCTGTAGTTCTTTCTCTGAGTGTGTACATCTCTTTCCATCATGAGTCTTTTGGAGTTGTCTTATAACCTTGCATTGCTGAGAAGAGCCCATTCTATCAAACTTGGTCATCACACATATGTTGTGTCTGTAATTGTATACAAATTTCTCCTGGTTCTGCTCTTCTTACTCAACATCAGTTTGTATAAGCCTCTCCAGGTAAATATGAAGTCCATCTGCTCCTCATTTCTTACAGCACAATAGTATTCCATTACATTCATATACCACAACTTGTTTAGCCATTCTCCAATGGATAGGCATCCCCTTAATTTTCAATTCTTTGCCACCACAAAAAGAGCTGCTATAAATATTATTGTACATATTGGTCTTCCTCCCACTTCTATGATCTCTTTGGGATACAACCCTAGGAGTGGTATTGCTGGGTCAAAGGATAAGTACTTATTTATAGTTCTTTGGGCATAGTTCCAGATTGCTCTCCAGAATCAGTTCACAACTCCACCAACAATGCATTAGTGTTCCAATTTTTCCACATCCTCTCTAGCATTTGTCATTTTCCTGTTTTGTCATCTTAGCCAATCTGACTGGTGAGATATGGTACCTCAGAGTTGTTTTGATTTGCATTTCTCTGATCACTAGTGATTTAGAGAATTTTTTTCATATGCTTATAGATATCTTTAATTTCTTCCTCTGAAAACTGCCTGTTCATATCCTTTGACCATTTATCAATTGGGGAATGACTTATATTCTTATAGATTTGACTCAATTCTCTATATATTTTAGAAATGCGGCCTTTATGAGAGACATTGGTTGCAAAAATTCTTTCCCAATTTTCCACTTCCCCCTTAATCTTGGTTGCATTGGCTTTGTTTGTACAGAAACTTTTCAATTTAATGTAATCAAAATTATCCATTTTGCATTTTATAATGCTCTCTAATTCTTGTTTGGTTGTAAAATCTTCCCAGGGTGATAGATTTAGAGCTAGAAAAGATGGTAGAGGCCATAATCTAACCCCTTCAACTTACAAAGACTGAACCAAGTTCTTAGAAAGTTGTAGTTCAGTTAAGGTCATCCCAACTTTAAGTAACAGAGCTGGGATTCATGCCCACATCCTCAGGTGCCCAATGCAGTATCTTACCACTTTGCCACATTGACTCTTAGTGCGTTATTACCCTTATCTTAAAGACAAGGAAACTGAGTTTCAGAGAAGTTATTACTAACCCATGATGACACAGTGTCTGTTTCAAACCTAAGACCCCTTACTCCAAATCCTGTTCCCTATATACTATGCAATGCTGTCTCATGATATAATCCACTGAAATTTCTACAAATAGATAGATTTTTCTCTCCTTTCCTCAAACAGGAAAAGAGAAAAGCTCTGGCACTGAGCATAGAAAACTGGAGAAAATTTATCCAAATGATATAAGTCCAAAGCCTCACTCTCACATTAGATTCTTTTTTTTTTTTACTTTTTGCATGGGGGAAGGCAGGGCAATTGGGGTTAAGTGACTTGCCCAAGGTCACATGTCTAGTTTTTGTGTTAAGTGTTTGAGGATGGATTTGAACTCAGGTCTTCCCCACTCCACGGCCAGTGCTCTATTCACTGCACCACCTAGCCACCCCCACATTAGATCTTTCTGTTGTCTATCTATCATGGTCCAACTGAGTAAGACTTGGAGATTTTAGGGACATGTCCAGGACAACATGGAAGGCTCTCAACAATTAACTTCAGTAATGTTGTGAATCTGAGACGGTGGGACTAGCCATCATGATGGTGGCAGGAAAATCCTGGCTCAGGGAGAAAATAAAAAAACCCAACTATGTCCTTATCCCAGCTGGACAACAGAGAGTCAGTTCCTTGCAATAGAGAATAGTTCTTATTGGATATTGGATATCTTATTGGATTGGGCTTAGATAGTTAGGTGTTTAGTGTTGACATATGCAATAACAAATGCATATGGAATATATTATAAGCAGGCAAGAAAGGCCTCAAAGGTCCCTTCTAACTCTAGGTCTATTATCCTAAGAATAAAGTCATTGTCATGGCTTGCCCTGTTATGGGGCAGGAGAGGTCCTTCCTATGACTTTATATGTAAGGTTTGACCAATGGTAGAACCAAAGCCAGGGTATGATAAGGTATTCTATAACCAAGTAGGGAGAAGTAGTTTTCTAAATATAGATACCAAGTGGCTGATTCTTGTTCATGAGGTGTGCTGGAGGTAGAAAGGGTTGGGCAGAAATGGACAAGGAACATTGTGAAGGCCACTTATATCAACAATATGTAATGTTCCACTCCAACCTGGGGAATCCCACCCCCAACCACGTTCATGTCCTATGGGGGTAAATGGAAATATTGTCTCATTTTGAACCCCCATCCAAGGAAGATTTTTACAAAGCAAATCCCTAGAAATCCAATAATATAGCACTTAATTGATTTTGTTGTTCAATTATTTTTGGTCACGTCCAATTCTTTGTGATACCATTTGGGGTTTTCTTGGCAAAGATACTGGAATGGGTTGTCATTTCCTTCTCCAGCTAATTTGACAGATGAAGAGACTGAGGCAAGCAGGGTGAAGTGACTTGTCCAGGATCATACAGCTACTAAGTATCTAAGGCTGGATTTGAGCTCAAGAAGATCAGGCTTCTTGATTCCAAGCCTAGCACTCTATCCACTCTGCCACCTAGCTGCCCACTTAATTGGCACATATTAATAACAACAATGATCATAGGAAGACCCATACCATAAAATCCTTCCCAAAACCTCACAAATGAATTGGGGGGGGGAGCAGAGAGTATTAAGGGGGCATCTAGGTCACAGGGTCATAGGTTTAAAGGATCACAGGGACCCATCTGGGTCATGAAAGGTACTAATTTAATTCAAGGAACATGTCTTAAGCACTTACTAGTGTTAGGCCCTGAGGATAATTAATGTGTATTTTTTCCCCTTTCTGTTGTCATCTTGGAGCATTGTGGAAATACTGCCAAATCCCATGAGACCCTATGATCCTTTAAAGGCATCATTTCAAAAACAGAGCAACTGAAGCTTTCAAAGCCAATCAAAGGGCCACAGTGAGGGAGTAGACTTCATTCTTGGCCGCAAGAGTGATGGACGCACAGCCTCCCTGGTGGCACAGTAGAGATAGAAGCTTGGATCCTTGCTGAAGTGGGCACCAGTGACCACTTTAAAATCCCAAAATAGAACACAGTTGGCAGTGTTTTATATTCGTGCAGAGCCTGTCACTACAAAGCATGACAAAGCACTTGGCAAACTCTGCTCAACACACTGGTCATGGAACCACTGGAGAAATGAGAGTGTAGCGTGGACCATTAGCAATCAGGATATTGTAGTTTTGGGGTGTGAGGAAAAAATTGGCTAATGACCTCTAAAAAACCTCTCCAAAAAAACTTGGAAAGATTCTAAGAATTTCTTAAAGGTTCTTACAACGCAAAGTGGATTTGGCAACTGAGTATCTCAGTTTTCCTTCTTTCCTTCTGTTATTCAAAAATTTTTATTCATTGAATACCTACTATGTTAAAAGCATTTTGTGAGGCTAAGAGAGGGAGAGACAGATAAATCAGAACCCAATGCCTGAGTCTGGAGCATGCAATTCATTTCCTCACCACTTGGTGGCGGTCGTAAGAGAGGGGATTTTGGGAGACTTAAAGTTTTGAAGTTTGATGCTGAGATCTCTTAACAATCACTGCAGTCTAGGGAGGCAAATGCCAGTTAGAAACCACAGGCAGGGGACTTGATTTTCCATGTCAATAGAGAGGAAGAGGAGGACAAATGGTCTCCTAGCATCACAGACTCTGCTGAGATCAAGTGAGAGAAAATATATTTAAAGGGTTTTGCAAAACCTGCAACACTACATGTTACCCCATCTTGATCAAGGTCCTACCTAAATGTAATAAAGCAAATATTCATTGCTTTTGAAAAAAAAACATCTGCTGGATTATTATGCATTTCTAATCACTTGTTTTGTGTCATCTAGATGGCTATAGTTGTTTGTCCGTAAAAGAGCTCAGGCAGTATTGGGTTACAACCAAATCCTTAATTCTTTCTACGCTATTGCTGTATTTTCAGCTGTCAGGAAATGCACAGGAAAATTTTTAATAGCATAGGATTGACAGTTAAAGTTGAGGTATCTAGTAGGATCACATATGTTCACTAGCCTTTCGGAATGGAAGGGAATATAAAGTGGCAGAAGTCAGCTTTTAGGGACTATTTTTTAAGTGTCTAGTGGAATCCAGAATATTTTCTGGGTGTTGACTAAGCAGCTATTTGTTTCTCGTTAGTGAAGTGTGAGAAAAAGTCCCAATTGAAGAGTGAGGAATTCCCAAGATCAGGGTCACAAGTTATCTGTAAGTAGGCAATCTTATCTGGGCCATAGCCAAACTCTGTTTTCCCAAAGCTATATATTGTACACTTATGTCAAATAGCTGAATATGAATCTCTGAGATAGAAGGGACCTCAAAGACCCCCCAGACTAACTTAAAGCTGAATACAAATTCTCTCTGTGACAAGTTATCAGGTAAGAAGGATGCTAATGGTTTGGGTGGGGTGGTAAAGATGGCTATGTTATCTGACATGAATTCAATCAGCATTTGGCAAATCAAAAAGCAAGGACTGACAGAACTCTGGAGTGTTGTAAAGATAGAGAGGAACTAGAAGAGAGAAGGACCACTTATGATGAGTGGTAGGAAACATGAATTAAGTAATTTGCCTAATCACAGTCACTTGTCAACTAAATATTGTCACACTGTCTTGAAAATGTTCTGATTTAGCTTAGTAGGAAATTCACAACTTTTTTAATAACATCAGTAAGAAGATAGGATGGAGATAATACCTGGAGCATTAAACTCTCCAGGTTCCATGTTTTAAAACTATTGGATCTGATGGATATTTGGCATCCATGAAATCATTGTGTGAGTCTACATGAAGAGAGAGGATGTAGGGAGGAGCCCTCACATAGGATTTTGTTTTCTACCTCTTTTGTAGATCCCTCTCTTTATCATTACATAAGGAGAATAACACCAACAACATTTATATAGTCTTTACTGTGTGCCAGGCATTAGGCTAAGCGCTTTGCAAATATAATATTTGATCCTCAAAACAACCTTAGGAAGTAGGTATTATTATTGCCCCTCCTTTACAGATGGGGAAACTGAGGCAAGCAGAGGTTAAGTGACTTGCTCATCTCTGTCTTGTGTATGTACATGTGCGTGCATGCATGCACATGCACACACACACACACACACACACACTAATTTTGGGAGGATTATAAATGATTTGATCAGGAGATGAAGGCAAATGAGGCTACACAGGAAGCTATTGTGATTAACCAAAAGACTCAGAAACTTCCCTGATCTTAAGTATAAAAATAATGAAATATAGCATCATATATGAACAACAACTATTTGTATGGACTAGATCTGACTTCATTGGCTTAGGGAACTTCTACATAAGGAAACTGCCTCCTGGCAATGCAGATCAACATCCTTTGTGCAACTCACAGCCTTGTTTAAGGTTGTGATACACTTCTTAGTCAGGGTCCCCCAGCCAGTGAGTGTGAAAGGTGAGGCTTGAATCCACATCTTCCTACATTTGTGCTCTATCTTCTTCATAGACTAGATTCTCCAGGACGCTAGAGGTCTTAGTCAAACATTGAAGCTGCTGAAGTGCCTAACATAGTACTTTGCATACAGTAGATGCTTAATAAATATTGCTCGAATCAATCAATCATTTTTTAATGAGCTTTTAACTGTTTAATGGCACTGGCTAAGTTGAAGTACAGCCAGAACCACCTTTTGACCTGTTCAGACCACAAAATAGAGCAGTCGATTAGCCCCCAAACAGGTCAAAGTAATATTTTCATTCATAGTTATTCTGTGACTTGGGTTTGAGAAAAAGAATAAATTATTTTATTTACTTCAAATTAGTCTCTTTGTACTTAGCATTTAGCTTGAGGGAATGCGAAGATAAACATAAAGCTCGACAATTCATAGCAGCAAGTGCTTTGATGAACTGCTAATAAAAGATAGGAGGAGAGAAGCCCCTAATGGAGAGAAAAAGGTGATTATTTCATGGTGTGAGTATCTGGTTCAGTGTCCTGCTGCTATTGGATATGGACCTGGCAATGTATGACTGTCTTCTCTCAGAATTCCAGGCCTTGAGGTCTGGAAGGCCTGTCCTAGGTTTAACTCCCAGAGCAGTTAGCTGAGACATTGCTGTGATGTAATTTTCCATTCTTGTCTCCCTGGCTTGGGAGAACAGTGGGATCCCTCAGAATTAAAACCAAGGACTTTAATTTTGCACACAAAATATATAGGGCGATTTTGTTGGGTACGTTGTCATCCATGACAAATTAGGTAGGATACCACTGAAATAAATCGGGAATTAATATTTCTTTTTTTTTTTAAATTAAATTCTTTATTAAATTTTTTTGAGTTACATCTTTTCTCCCCGTCCCTCCCCCGCCCACCACCCCAAAACAGCCATCCCAGTATTTCCCCCCTCCCCCAGTCTATTCTCTCCTAT
>CM053580.1:31369488-31382953 GCA_028627135.1 Pseudochirops cupreus | reverse complement strand
TTCAGGCCAGGCTGGTTTCGGTTCGCAGTGCTGATACGGTTCCTCGTAGCCGAGCTGACTTTAGTGGGAAGTATCTTTGTGTGCGTTTTGGAGTTCCAGGATTGGTTTAGAGTCCTATTTTATGGGTATTTTGGGGTGGCTATGTGAGAGCTGCGATGTGTTGCTGCTTCTACGCCGCCATCTTGGCTCCGCCCCCCGGGAATTAATATTTCTTAAAATAGAAGCCTCTTGAGAGCAGGACTTGCTTTTAATTTTGTCTTTGTATGTTCCAGTACCCAACACAGTGCTTTGCCCATACTTTTATAATAGATCATTCTGCAATCTCATTGATATACTATTTCTCTCAGTAATATAGATTGTAATCCATCCATTCCTGCTCACATTGGGCAACTATTTTCAGAGTTCTTGGAAAAATCCTTCACAGAGAGATACAACTAATATTCTGGCATCTTCTTGTAAAGCTCTTCATATTAATCAAAGATTTAGAATTGGGAAAGATTTTAGATGTCACTTATTTCAATCCTTTCATTATATTATTGGGGAAACTGAGGCCCAGGGATGTGAAGGGATTTGCCTTGGGTCAACCATGCTGTAAGTGGCAGAGTCAGGATATAAACCCAAGTTCTTGGCCCCAAATCCTCTGCTCTTTCCACTTTATCAGTGGAGTCGATCGGCTGTCCAGTGATACTCTCTTGTCCTGGATACATAACTAGTTCACTTTTTCTATTCCATCAGTCAAACATTTAATAAGCAACTATTATGTGTCAAGCACTAGACTTGACACTGGAAATACGAAAGCAAAAACTAAACAGTCCCTACCCTAAAGGAACTTGCACTCTGGTTGGAGGGAGAACTGTGCTGATTTGTGATTTCACTCACCTGGTGTGAGAAATTCCTTTGTCAATGCAGGTTGGGATCTCTCTGTCACTTAGCATGTGAGAAGGTTGACTAGAGCACTAAGGGGTTAAACAATTGGCACAGGTTCAAACAGACAATGTGCATCACAGGCAGGACACTCAAGCCTAGGTCTTCCTGGCTTGGAGGCCACCAGATCTCTACCCACCACACCACACTGCCCCTTGTTGTTCAGTCATTCTTTTGTGTCCAACTCTTTGTGCCCCCATACTGACTTTGGTTTTGTTTTTTTTTTTTTGGCAAAAATACTGAAGTGGTTTGCTATTTCCTTCTCCACTGGATTAAAGCAAACAGAAGTTGTGACTTGCCCAGGATCACACAACTAATAGGTGTCTGAGGTCAGATTTGAATTCAGGACTTCTTTTTTTTACTACAAGCCCTGTCTATCTACTGAGCCACCTTGCTGACTCTTCTACATATATGAAATAAATGCAAAATAGCTTAAAATGAATATAAAAGAAAACCAATATGGGGTTGAGGGAGCCACTAGTTTCTGGGAGGGAGATGAGGAAACGTCTAAGTTTTCCATCATCCAACTCTGTGATGGCATCCTGGGTGCCTTTCCTCTTATTCAGCATTTGGTCTATTACAGCGGTTCTCAACCTGTGGGTTGTGTTCAATTTGTAACAATTTAAATACATCCCGCATATCAGATATTTACATTACGATTCATAACAGTAGCAAAATTACGCTTATGAAGTAGCAACAAAAATAATATTATGGTCGGGGGTCATCACAACATGAGGAACTGTATTAAAGGGTGGCGGCATTAGGAAGGTTGAAAACCACTGGTCTATTATGTTTGTAGCTTGTTCACACTTGCCATATGCCTATCCATAATGCCCCAGGTGGCCCTCAACTTCCCTTCCTTAGAGGCTGCAAATGTTTGTTGATGGAATGAATTGGAAAGGGCAGGGCTTCAGAATGAGAGGAAGCCAAGGGGACGTGGCTATATATTCAGGGGTTCAGTCTAGTAAATGGGCTTTTTGCCTCTGAAGAATTTGAAAGTGGTATTTCGTAGTTCACAGGAGGAGAGATGAGCCTCAGGCAAAGGATTTGGGACTTAAAAAACCCCTCATCTATCATTTTGTCCTATGTGTTTCTATAGGTGTGTCACATTAACTTTAATGAGACAGAATGTCTATCAAACTTTGCTACTTAGAGGAGGAATTTTCAGAAAATGATTATAGATTCAGTTCAGAAAAGAGCTTCTGGATGCTCTGTTCTCCTTCCTTTCTCCACCCCATCCTCCCACCCCCCATTAAGGCTGGCTTTTTAAAAATAGGAACTTCTTACATTATATGCTTTGTGCTGTAACCTAGAAAAACCTAGAAAAAAATCTTGTGATAAAATTTTAAAGTGGGATGTTTTGAGAGAGGTAAGAAGAATATGATGTGAGAAGTCTTTTGACAGGAGGATGACAAGCAGGTAGACAGAAAAGATTTATGCGTACCAGTAGAGGGAAAAGAAATATGGAAAAAGACACATTTGATAACTGCCAGGAGATGAGTCATTCGCTCTTTATTTGCTGTGCAAAAAGACTTTAATGATTTTAACATTTATCCATTAAATTTTTTTCCACTTGATGTGTAATTCAAAACTCTATATCAATCCTTTGAAGGTTAGGACAGACATTTATTTTAATATGAAAAAGGATTATGAGACGTTCAGCCATGCCAACCAGCCAGCCATGGAGGGAATGCTTAGTAGGAATAGTTCTGGGAATATTTTTTGGGTGCCAAATCTCCACTGGGTGAGGGTTTGGAATGATGATGAGCTCTCACTGTAGAAGGGAACAGTGTAGGGAATATCCCTGATGTAAGTCCTTTGAGGACAGGAATTGTTTCACTTTGTATTCTAACCTCCCGTGCCTAGCACAATACTGGCAATCAATTAATCGATCCATCAAAAAGTATTTATTAAATTCCCACTATACTGCACTTTTAATAATTGATTGATTGGACCTGCACAGTACCAGAGCCTTATCTAGGACAAAGGCTATGCCCAGTGTAAGTGGGGGAACATAGACTATGCCTCTGTTAGGGGGAGACCCAGATCTAGGGACACCATTGTGAGTGAAGAAGATGGTTGAGCAAGATCAGGCAGGAAAGGAGCTCATTCCAGCCCACCATCTGGAATCTCCCTTTTAAACTATTATATCTCCTAGTTAATAGTTAACTTTTATATCTGACCATTAATTAAATAGTTTCCATTTAACTTATATAGCCAAGTAGGTTCTTAACTTAATTGTTTCTTTGTTGTAAGACTGCAAGTATTATCTCTACCTTATAAATTCTTCCCCTTCTAGCTCAGTTCCCCTGGTCTAAATCTGCATTTCATGGTGTTTGGTACTCTACTGACAGCATTATTTTATAAACATCTGTTAGTGAATTATTCTCAGGCTAAACTGTAAGCTCTATGAAGGTAGGTAGGGTCTATATCTTATCGAAACCTCATCTCTTCCCCAGAACTCAGGACAGTACTCTGTACAGAGTAAGTACTTAATAAATGTTTGTTGAGACAAATGGACTGAAATCTTCTTACACAATGTTTCCAATTCCAGGCAAGGCTACCAAGCTTAATAACCATATATAGATCAATACCTGGCATTTCAAGGTAGATCCATGTTGCTTAGGGAGTGTTAGACCTGGAGTCAAGAAGACAAATTTAAATTCTGTCTCAGCCATTTACTACCTCTGTGACCCTGGGTGAGTTATCTAACTTCTCCAGATCTCAATTATTTCATATTTAGCTAGTTGGTGCAGTGGATAGAGTGCTGGACTAGGAGTCAAGAAGATCTGAAATTAAATCTCGTCTCAGATATTTAAAAGCTGCGTGACTTTGGGCAAATCACTTGACCTTAGTTTCCTCAACTGAAAAATGAAGATAATAATAGCACCTACCTCACAGGGTGGTTGTGGGGATTAAATGAGAATATGTATAAAGTGTTTAGTAGAATGCCTGGTATGTAGTAGGTATTATATAAATGCTTAATCACTCCCTCTGCTTTGTTTTTTCCATGTGTAATATGAGGGGGTTGGATCCAGCGACCTTTGTGGCTTGTGGTTCCTTCTAGTTTTAAATCCATGACTCTGTGATACTGGATAGGCTTTTCACTATGCAGGCAGGAGACAAGAAGGAGGAAGTTTTGGAAGGAGGAAACTGGATTTCCTCCCTTATTTCTTGGATTTGCAGAAGTTGTGACAAGAGGAAATAGAATATGGATTATTGATTGAGTTGGTCACTTGTGCTGTGTGGTACCATGGTGCTGCCTGACGGTTACCAGGTCGTGGCGGGTCATAGTGCCCTCATTCCAAACGTCAGTAACAATAATGGCTATTTGTGAGTCTTAGTTTAAATAAATCAAATAACCTTCTCATTTTTCAGCATCTATTTGTGTAGAATTGCCTGTGTAGAATTCACATCATCTTCTAGGGACTAAAAGTACTTGAATATTTAATTTCATTACAAGTAGCAGATTGTCTTGTAATTGACTTTCCTTTTTTCTGTTTAGGGCACTATGACTTGCAATCACTCAGACTAGTTGGAAACAGAGGACCTGAAAAGGAGTGGGCAGCTTTCAGATATTTGGAGCACAGTGCCTCCCCTTACTTGCTGGTGCTCTGCCCAAAGGAATGTAATTTTGATCATTGATCTCATTGGTGTATGCCTGTGGAACCTAAACAGTATACCAGTGCCATGCCAGAAAACTGAATTGTTTACATTTGAATTGTCTTAGGAAGATTAGGAAGATCACCTGGAAAGATAAAGTGTCAGACATTGGGGTCCTTTCTTGAGTTAAACTGCCAAACATTCGAACCCTACTGCAGAGAGTGCAACTCTCACAAGCTGACCTTATTGTTTGAATGCCAAATGTACATTTGTCTAAAAGACCATTTTACAGAAAACTCACACAGGGCAAGTGCTCACAGGAAGGTCAGAAGAAGTGGTACAAGGATACTCTCAAGGTCTCTCTGAAGAACTTTGCATTCAGTTGTAAGATATGGTGTTCACTGGTACAGGATCACTTATAGCATGTCCACATCAAAGAAGATGCTATGCCCTATGAGCAAAGCAGAATTTCAGCAACTCACCAAAAAAAAAAAATTGAAATGTTCAAATTTAAAGACATCTTCATTACAAATGTTCATGCAGACTTTTTGTCTCAACTAGTGGTAAAGCCTATCAAGCTCATATTGGTCTGATCAGTCACAGTTGGACACACTGCATACTGACCCTGAAATAGTGATGTAATTTTCACCTTCTTTGAGTATGAAAGAGTAATCAATTCTCTTTCTCAAAATGTTTTTGTATCACACTCATTTCTTTTCCAAAATTTTCCTCTACTACTCTTTTCTCTTCCTTTAATTCTCCCAGGAATTCTTCTTGGGCTTGGGTCGAATTAGCATTTTTTGAGACTTTGCTTGTAGTTGTTTTGAGACTATTTTCTTCTGAGTTTATGTCTAGTTTTTCCCTGTCACTGTGGTAGTTTTTTTATGGCCAAGTTCTTTTCTTGTTCTTTGCTTACTTCCCTATTGAACTATTATGCTAAGGTTGGGTTCTGCTCCTTGGATGAAGGGGGAACTGTGCCAAGCTTCAGGCTTTTTTTTGTGTTTCTATTTTCAGAGCTACTTCTGGAGGTCTTTAAGTTTCCATTGCTTCCAAGGTGGTGTGATTTCAGGAGAGGCAAGATCATTGCTTTCCTGGTCTGTACTTGGTTATTTACCCAGAAAGGGCCCCTGCTCCCCAGTAGCTGCAAGTACTAGTGTTCCTCTTTGCCTGGGAGCTGTGATCTGGTGTCTGGCTCTTCTGCTGTGGCAAGCGCTAATGCTCCTCTTTGGCCTGGCGCTGATCCTAGTGTCCCTGCTCCCTTAGAACTGGGACTAAAATGTCTTTTGGCTGAACACTTCTGAAGCTGTTGCTGCTGCTATGTGGTTACCTCAAGGGCCCATCACTGCTGCTTCTGCTGTTCTCCAGTCCTGGCCCAGCCCTGTGTTTCCAACCTCTCCTCCAGACCCTCCAAGTTGTCTTCTTGTTGTGGGTGTTCAGTCATGCATTTACATTCACTCTTCATGAAGCCATGGACCGCAGGCTGCCAAGCCCTTCCGTCCTCTCCTACAGCTCAAAGTCTGTCCAAATTTGTGTTCGTTATTTTCATGACTATGCCTATCTGTCTCCGCTGTCACCTTTTCCTTTCGCTTTCGGTCTTTCCCAGTATCAAGGTCTTTTCTAATGAGCTCCGTCTTCCCATTATGTGACCAAAGTATTTGACTTTCCAGTGAACAGCCTGAATTGATTTCTTGAAGTGTTTACAGATTGGATCTTTTTGCTGTCCAAGAGACTCCCAAATTCTCCAGCACCACAGTTAGAAAGTGTGGATCTGCAGCACTCAGCTTCCTTTATAGTCCAACTCTAATAACCGCATGTTCCTACTAGAAAAGCCATGGCTTTGGCTAGATGGACCTTTGTTGGCAAGGTGATATTTCTGCTTTTTATTATGCTATCCAGATTTACCACAGCTTTCCTTCAAAGGAGCGAGTGTCTTAATTTCATGGCTACAGTTGCCATCTGCAGTGATTTTTAAACCCCAGAATACGTAATCTGACGTTGCTTCAATTTGTTGTCCCTCTATTTACCAAGAAGTGATGGAACCAGTTGCCAAGATCTTAGTTTGTTTTTTTTTTTTTGGTGTTAAGCTTCAAGACAGCTTTTACACTTTTCTCCTTCACCCTCATTAAGAGGATTCCTGCCTCTTCATTTCCTGCCATCAGGATGGTATCATCTGCATATCTTAGATTGTTAATATTTCTCCCAGCAGCCTAAATTCCAGCTCTTGATTCATCCAGTCTGGCATTTTGCCTGATGTACTCTGCATATAAGTTAGATGAACAAGGCAAAAATATTCAACTTTGTCATACTGCTTTTCCAATCTTAAGCCAATCAGTTGTTCTTTGTTTGATTTTAACTGTTGTTTCCTTCCTTCCTTCCTTCCTTCTTTTCCTTCCTTCCTTCCTTCCTTCCTTCCTTCCTTCCTTCCTTCCTTCTTTCCTTCCTTCCTTCCTTCCTTTCTTCCTTCCTTCCCTCCCCTCCCACCCTCCTTATTTCTTTCTTTGTTTCTTTCTCTCTTTCTTTTTCTTTCTTCCCTTTCTTTCCCTCTGTCCACATAGCGTATCACACCATTACCTGAGGATGCTCTGCCCAAAGAAATGTAAATTTTGATCACTGAAATCCTGCAAGATATCTTGATGGGCTAGATTTCTTTCTTATGGACCATGCCTTAAGTCCAAATCATTCTGGCTCTCATTGATTGATTAATAGTAGGTCCCAGGTCTAGTAGGTCCCCAAGTCTACTTGGTCACTGTTTGGGCCCTGATTGGCTCAGAGTGAATGTTTAAAGCAGTTGTTCCTGTTTTGAGCAGAATCCCTGAGGGTCTTCCTCTCCCAGATTGATTTTTTTTGACTAGGTAAAAGAGGCCATTCTCTGGCTCATTTCTTACCTAGCATTAATCTGCTGAATGGGTGTTGCTTCAGTCAAACTTAGACCTGGGAAAAACCTTAGTTCAAGGTCTCCCACTGCATCCAGGGCCATCTTCCTGATCTGTATCTTGCCACTGGACCCAGATGGCTTCAGAGGAGAAAGCGAGGCTGTTGAGGCATAGCCCTCCCTCACATAAATCCAATCCATTTGCAAGTCATGGCATCATTTCCCTGATATCATGGTCCTCTGAGAATGAAGGACAAACAATAACAATCATCTTGGCTTGCATACAGGTTCCTCAGGAGATAAGTATGATATGGTACTCCCATCTCTTTGAGGATTTGCCACATTTTGTTGTGACCCAGAGTCAAATACTTTAGTGTAGTCAATGAAGCAGAAGTAGATTTTTTTCCCCCTCAAACTGCCTTGCTTTATCCATAATCCAGCTCATGTTGGCAATTTGGTCTCTAGTTTCTTTGCCTCTTCAAAAACCAGTCTGTTCTGGTAATTTTTGGTTGACATATTGCTAAAGCCTAGCTTGCAGAATCATAAGTATAAACTTTATGACATATGAAGTGAGCACAATTGTTCAGTAATTTGAATATTCCTTGGCATTGTACTTCCTTAGGATTGGGATATAAATTGATCTTTTCCAATCCAGTGGTCATTGTGTTTTTCAAATTTGTAGGCATATTGAGTGCAACGTTTTGACAGCATTATCTTTTAGGGTTTTAAATAGCTTAGCTAGAATTCTATCATCTCCACTGGCCTTATGGCTAGCAACACTTCCTATGGCTCACTTGACTTCATTCTCCAGGATGTCTGGCTCTAGATCAGTAACTATACCATTGTGGTTATCTGTGATATTAAGACATTTCTTTTATAGTTCTTTTGTGTATTCTTGCCTCTTCTTCTTAATCCCTTCTGCTTCTGTTAAATCCCCACCATCTTTGTATTTCATCATCCCATTTTTACATGAACTTTTGCTTGATGGTGCCACAGAGGGGCTTGTATAGATTGATGAAACTATGAACTGTACCATGCAGGATTGCTCAAGACAGACAGGTCATAATGGAGAGGTATGACAAAAGATGATCTGTTGGAGAAGAAAATGGCAAACCACTCCAGTATCTTTGCCAAGAAAATTCCATGGACAGCAAAGTAATAAGTTGTTTTAGGTTTAAAAAAAAAAGCCTCTTTTGTTGGCTCTGCTGCTTCAACATTTGATTTCAGGAGTTATTTCAAAATTGTTTGGAGGGGATTATTGACTGGGTCCTGGCCAGTACTCTGTCATCATGGGCCTACCTCCACAATTGACTTCAAATTTTTAACATGTCAATGTTTTGTGAGCAGAACGATTAGGAAAAGGATTTTGAATTTATTGTGGTGCATCATCAACTCAGTGTACTACCATACCCCAAAAGAACAGCTGAAAAAAATGTATGCTAGTTTTCAGGGGAAGAGGGAGAGAATGCAAAATAAATGTGGCAGATAAAGTTGGGGTAGAACTGCTGCAAAAGACAGTAAAAGGATCTCATAACCACACAGGGCTTTCCTGCAGTCATAGAACAAGAGTTGAAAGGACCTCAAAGGTCATCTAGTCCAACTCCCTCATTTTACAAGTGAGGAACTGGATGCACAGAGTGATTAAGTAACTTGCCCAAAGCTACCCAGAGGCAAGGTCTGAACCGGTATTCTTTCCATTGTATCATACTGCCTCCTCTTCAGTACTAATTCATTGGAAAGAGTACTGGACTTGGAGTCAGGAGAGAGCTAGATTTAAATTCTTCCTCTGAAACATAATAGCTATATGGCCATGGGCTGGTCACTTAATTTTCCCATCCTTTGTTTCCTTATCTGTAACACAGAGATATCAATATCTATAGTATTTGCCTCACAAAATTTTGAAGATAAAAAAGATGCTATCATAGCAGTATCCAAATTAAAGCACTAGATATGTGTTATATAAATAAGCTATTACTAAAATGTTCCAATGGCTCTATATTGTCTTCAATGATGCAGATCACAGCCCATTGCACCTGTCTGTCTTTTGTTGCTCTTGTCCCTACCCTCCCAGAAGTCTACCAGAGAGGGCAACCCATTGATTGTGCTGGCAGCTTTTGCTTTTGTATTCCTAGTGCTTAACAATATGAGAACCTAAGAAGTGATTTTTCATTCGTTCATTCATTTATTCATGTTCATTGTAGAATCCACATGGAAGAAAGACTGCTTGTAGAGTGTGAATTTCTCCAGAAGTTCCTATTTGTGGCTGAAATTATGCTGATTGCCTAAAACTCTAGAATATTGCAGTGTCACCTAGATGATATCAATAATCCCTAGAGTTTGGGTTAACTAATCACTCTGGAAAAACTAAGTGGATGAAGCGTATCTCTTATGCAGTTGAGATTGGATAGTGCATAGGATTAGTGAATCAGTTAACATCTTTAATTTAACCTGCAAATAGACATTGATGTGGGCCCAGAATTGAACAAGAGGAGGAAAATAGGTTGAATTTCATTTGAGAAATTAGAAGGTGATTTTAATACCATATCCCACCCCTCCACCCCAAGCTTCTGCATGAGACAATAGTCTATCATTCCAACGATACTATTCCAGTGATGCTGCATAACTATGAGCCAGGGAATACCAGTCTCTGAAAAATCAGAGTTCAGGCAAGAGCAATAAAATCAAACTTAGTGGATGTGAATAGATCATAACACATTAACAATAAAGAAGCATTAAGGAAAAGCTGCTAATGGACCAACTAATTTATACCATTGTTACCAGGAAATGAAGAGATCTAAATGAAGGTTCCCAACATATTGGGGGAACTCCCTGTAGAGGGCATATGGGAGGGCATGGACAAGAATTACATAGAATTAAAATCCACAGATTCTCCTCTGTCTTCACTATTGGAGGTAATAGCTTTGATGATAATTCCCCCGCATCTAGAGAACTACCAAAATATTGGTTTATTGCATCATAAGTTCTTAAGATCATTGATTCAGAGCTGGAAGGGACCTCAGATCCAAAGCTGTCATTTTACAGATTAAGAAACTGATATCTAGGGGTGCCTAGGTAGTGCAGTGAATACAGCACCAGCCCTGGAGTCAGGAGGACCTGAGTTCATATCCAGCCTCAGACACTTAACACTTACTAGCTGTGTTACCTTGGGCAAGTCACTTAACCCCAATTGCCCTGCCTTCCCCCCTCCAAAAAGCAAAAAAAAAAAAAAAGAGAGAAGAACTGACATATTCAAGGTCACACAGATTAGGGTTATAGAATATTATATACACACATGCGCACACACACATATAGAATAGAGGTATTTAAAGGACTGTGGGAAGAGAAAGCTTGTGGTTTTATTCTTTGCTTCTAAAGTTATCAAAGTTAAGTTAATGAAGACTTCAGTAGCTACCCTCCAGGGTTCATGTGAGATTATATCTGTATCTATCTGTATCTGTATATGTGTGTATATGCTTTGTAAACCTGTGAGCACTATACAAATGTCCAACTTCATTATTGCTATCTAAGCAACAGTGGCAGTTGAATGCTTATTGTTGCAGGAATATTTTTTTTCCAAGCAGCAAGAATAATTTCTCTCTGCTTTTGATAAGACAGGAGAAATGCTGAAATTATTTGAACTGTCTCCAGGCTATAGCATGAAAAGCATGAATACAAGGCCTGCAATACAGGTTGACACATTTCCGAAGTCTGCCTTTATATGAAATGTATAGGTGGAGAGTAGAAGGTCATAGCAAATTATAGACTAAAATGATAAAACACCCTTTGAAATTTCAGTTTAAGTTTTTTTTCTCTCTTTAGATCTGGTTACTTAATCTTTAATGTGTTTTCCCAGGCATTTTGCAATGTACCCTCCAGTAAAAATATGCTCCTGACTTATAATCACTCTGAATTAAGGTTTGTAATGTTCAAAGCTACTGTCCCTTGGCTTGGAGTCAGGAGCCATGTGTCCCAGTCTCTGTTCTATCACTAAGTAGTTGTATCACTTTACACAAGTTATTCAACTATCTGTATCTGGATTCCAGAGCAGCACCATGTTCTTGAGTCCTTGCATCTGAATCATAGGAAATGAATTAGCTATCAACATCCCCCAGGATGACTCAGGGGAAGGTCACATGCTCTGGTGTTACCCCAACATTGGTCCAGAGGGCAAGACACAGCCTGTAGCATTAGATTGAAAGATTTCCTAGGCTGAGGAAGAGAAAGTACTGCCCTAATCTGTCCATTAAAAGGCAGGGATGGACTGAGTGCTCGTTGCAATGATGGTACTGATGAAGAGACCCTGGCTCCTTATTGCTGTTGACCACACTTATGTTTATACCTTCAGCTATCCAGTTTGGGTTTTTGCTTGCAACCCGTCATCTATCCTGAGTAATTTATAATACAACGCAACATTATATAATATAATAATACAACATTTCTGTGTGGTTTGTCCTTCATTCTTGAAGAGTACCATGACATCATGGAGATGATATGACTTGCAATTGAATTGGATATGAGTGAGAGAGGGCTGCCAACATTATATAATATAATAAAAAAGCATCTTCTCTTGGATGTCTTTTTCCCATTTTCCCCTTTTGAACATCGTTACAGCTTAAGTCTTGACCCTGATTAGACCTCAGAACTGGTTTTAATGCCCTCCTTGGTTGATGAAGCTGTTGCCCTAACTCCTCTCTAAGGATCCTTGTTCACAAATCCACTCTATGCCCAATTCCCAAGCATACAGTTGTAGGCACCACAGTTTAGGAAAGACACTGATAAACCAGACATCCTCTAGAAAAGTACAACACAGAGAGTGAAGGGCCTGAAATCCATGTCATTTGAGGACTGTATCTGAAGGAAGTGAGAATGTTTAACTTGGAAAAGAGAAGCTTCAGAAGAGGAAAAGGTAAGTGTCTTCCAAGTATTTGAATTTGTCATATGTAAGAGGCCCTGACTATATTCTGTTTAATCTCAGATAGAAGAACCAGAATGGAAGCTATAGAAGCAAATTTAGCCTTTTTAACAATGAATGGTATATATAAGTGGAATGAGCTGCCTCATGAAGCAGGAAATTCCCATTCACTGGAGGTCTGTACGTGGAGGCTGGAAAATCACTTGTTGGGTACATTGTGGTAAGGATTTGCCTTGCTTAGGGTTTCGACTGAATAACCGTCAAGGTCCCTTCCCTTCCCTTATGAAAACATAGCCAACACATGCCCAATTTGATGTCATCCAGCTTCTAAACCTCAGAGAAAGTCTTCTGGTGCTCACCTGAAGCAATCTTGGAGAGGTCTTCTCTTGGTTGGGTTGTACTGACTCACTAATGTGGGCTGGAAGTTTCAATAACTTGTCTTTGACTGCTTCAAGACAGGAGTATCCCTAACTCTAGACACAGATCCTCCATCTCACTGAAGATAACATAAAAGTTTGGCTCCAGAATCCACTTTCATTGAGGCAGTGCCGTGGCTCATTCTTACATCCCAGTGACATTAAGACTTAGCATCTATCTGCATAGAGATGGGGGAGCTAAATGGCACAGTGGATAGAGTGCCAGACCTGGAGTCAGGAAGACTTGAGATTTGACCTCAGACACTTATTAGCTGTGTGACCCTGGGCAAATCACTTAACCCTGTTTGTCTCAGTTTACTCATCTGTAAAATGAGCTTGAGAAGGAAATGGTAAATCATTCCAATATCTCTGCCAAAAGAAACCCAAAACAACAGCCCGTGAAGAGTTGGACATGACTGAAACCACTGAACAATAACAAACTGCAAAGAGATGATAGCTGAAGTCATGGAAATATTTGAAATCACCAAGAAACAGAAGGTAGAGGATGAAGAGAAGGGCACTAAGGACAAAATCTTAGGAGCAGAACCCCTGAAAACATCAGCAAGGCCCTCTTCCAGGATTTCTGTGCAGGTACCACAAGAAAATCCTCCTTCAGGGCTTCTGAACGAACAGCCGGGTTCCAGGACCTCCACAACAGCAGCACTGTCCTTCACCAGCAGGTGAATCTGGCAAAGCAACATCAAAACAGACAGACAAAATACCGGCATCACAGCCATG
>CM053580.1:31314377-31369388 GCA_028627135.1 Pseudochirops cupreus | reverse complement strand
GGGATTCATAAGCTCTAGGTTTTAACACTCAACCCAAAAACCAAGCCAATACAGGGGCATCTCCAAATTCCATTACCAATACAATCCCACATTTATGAACTGTGGTTCTTTGATCATGGCAATATAAATGTGCATAGGTATGTTAATTACCTATATATAGACACATACAAATACACAAAATATGTGTGTGTGTGTGTGTGTGTGTGTGTGTGTGTGTATTATTAGAGACACTCCTCCCCAATGATCACCCTCCCTCTAATGTGAGATACTGTGAATTCTGGTTTGTGAATCAAAATCTTCTCAAAATTATAGTTCATAAATCCCAATGATGAAGTTCACTTTTACAAGGTATCCAGGGGACATGTTTTCTTTATGCAAGAAGTTCTTTATATGAATAAAATTTTAAAAGAACAAAAGAACATCAGAACACCCTCTCATACTCCCTGAAACATTGAATTCCTGACTATACAAAGATGCATTGTCAACAAAAAAAGTAGACCAACATAGGGGTTATGTGTGAGGCTCCACAAATGAGGACTGTGTGTGGTTCAGATGAAGGGGTAAACACAAAGAAATTCATGTGACAAGAACACATACACGGAACAGCAACTCATGCTTCTGATAATGCAAGGCCATCAATGTCTTCTGGTGATGTTATTGAATTTCTCTCTAGACTTGCCCCTTGTGAAGCATCATTCTCTGCTGGTCCCAACTATAGACCTTGGGTCTTCTTGCCTCCCTTCCCCAACACCACTCATACATTATATCTCTACCTGCTCTTCAATTGTCCAGTTATGTTTACTAAACACCTTGTCCAACATCCACAAGGGCTGGTGAGCTTAAGGAGTCTCTGCTGTTCATTTGGTTGCTGCCTCAGCCAATGGTTTTGAAATTCTCTTCAGCTCTCCTCAGTCACCCTTCTAAGTCAATAGCTAAGTATCCTCAGTCAGGCTGCAGTAGAAGGGTAATTGAGGTCTAGGTTAAGATGAAGTCTGCTATTAGAATTCTCCTTAGAACTCTGAGATTCCTTGACTGCTCTTTCTTTTATTGTCTCCTCTGGGTCTCTGAGTCCAACTTTCACCTAAATTAAGGTGAGAGATTCATTTTAGTTCTTAACTCTTATCACACCCTGCCAGCTAGGAAAACATCCTTAGAGCTCTATTTCCTCATGTGGAGAGGAACTGAGTAATATTATTCTGAGGAAACTATTCTCTCCTGCCCCATAATGCTACTCTCTTTTATGTAGATAGCAGGCTTTTCTGGCTAGACAAGGTTATAAAACCTGATGCTTTATGTTCCATTTCCCCTGGAAACATAACAGAGCTAGATCTCTCCCCGGTCTCTCTCTATATGTGCCATATTCTTTATCCATATAGGATCTTCGATCCAAAGTGTGAAGGGAAAAAGACCTTAAAGACCATCTAGATCAATGCTCTTATTTTGCAGGTGAGGATGCTGAGGCCAAGGATGGTTGAGTGACTTGTCCAGCTTCACATAGGTAGAGAGCACCAGAGGCTGGATATACCACCAATGTGCTCTCTATGTGTGTATGTGTGTGTGTATTTTAGTGTTTAGTCAATGATTCTAAGACTAGCTTTCTATCCACTAAACCAAGTCACACTGCCTATCACACACACATATCTCTATGTATCTCTATATATACTGTTTGTATATAAGTTGTAAAGAAGGTACTGTATTTCTTTGTTAGAGGGAGTTTCATCATTGAGAATTCTCTGTACCAATGAAATCACAAAATTAAAAGTCCATTCTCTATCCCTAACCATACACGCATAGATATGTTTATATATGTAGAGATAACTCTGTGTGTGTATGTCTGTATTATAGGCACTGTGGCTTTGCTTAATGGATAAAGAGCCAGTTTTGAAGTCAATAAGATGTGGGTTGAAGTTCTGTTTTTTTACATATATTGGCTGTGTGACCCTTGGTAGGTCACTCATTCTCTCAGTGTCCCAGGAAACTCAGTATGCCTGTAAGTTGAAGAGCAAGTACTGATTGTAATTGGTGACTTGGACTTTAATCATTGACATTTCCCTGTACCAATGAAATGCAGGTCTGCTCCTATGAATCTGCTTTGAAGTAACAAAAGTGTTCCTTTAGATTCGTTATCTGATTAATCCTTTACCATTTAAATTGACTTTGCCTTCCTAATGAGAGAGCTCCTCCCTTTCATCAATTTGAAAATAAGTTTGCATAGCAGATGTGGGACACTACTTGAGTTGGGGACATTGACTACATATATACTTTTTGGGAAAGAAATCATCTTTCTGTCATGTCTTTCAGAAATCAACTGTAGGGAAAACCTATTAAAATAAGGTTAACTGGATGCGAGTTTTATGATGCCTGCAGAAAGCTGCAACCCAGAGATAAAGAATTCACATTTTATTGTGGCCGGGTACAATATATGCCAGGGAGTGGACACATTTACTGCCATAAAATGCAGGACCACGGCATCTGGAGAAGGAAAATCAGAGACATGCCTGTTTCTTGACTGCTTTGCTGCCCCTGCATGCTTCATTAGCAACAGGCCACAGTCAGCTTCTAATTAAGAAATCCATTTAAAATTATTTGTAGAGAGCAGGGACATGTTGACATGTTGTACCAAGTCCCTCATCTAGGAGCCCTTAAAGGCTAATGATGATGAACCAGCATTGGGTTCTGAAGTCCACTGCTGTGGTAGCATAAAGTAGTACCTAATTAGCATCCCTGCTTCCATTCAGAATGAAAGGAAAAATGAATGTGAGTCACTGGAGCTGAGAATTTTCAGCGGCCAAAAAGCTCAGCATGGGTTCTAAACCTACTGTTTTAAGTAAACCAATCTGTAATAGGGGCCAAACCCATCAAAGGGAAATAAAGACTTGTACTCTAATGGCAAATAACTGATTTGGGTAGATAGGAAACTGTTAAGTTCCTATCTGTCTCCTCCTAATCAACTTCTGTGGGTTCTAGGTCCTGCTTCTCCCAAGAGGCTCAAAGCAGGAGCATGGGTTGAAACTTCAAAGAAAAAAATCTGAGATAATATATGTAAAGTGCTTTGCAAAGCTGAAAGTGAAGTGTTATTTGTTATATAAGTGTCAGCTAACTTTTTTTTAATATCTGCAGATCTCAAGGTCACTGAATAACTTCATAGTCTCTATCCTTAGAGTCCAGTCCCCTCATTCCACAGATGAAGAAACTGAAGCCCAAAGGTTTTACATGGCTTACGAAGGTTATAGAGATAATAAATAGCAAAGTTTGGGTTTGAACCTGAGTCTCATGGCCCCTGTTCTCTTTTGTCGGGCTTAGCTCTAAATGACTTTTATCTTTTTCCAAAAAATCTAATCCAGCCTTAAAGGATGAGAATGTGCCATCAACAAAAATGATGAAAAGTGATTGCTCCAGGCAATTCCAAGAGAAGAAGTTGAGAAATGTTTTAAACAGCAGCTATGTTGTTCAAATCAAGGCCTTGTTATGTGCCAAGGTACTTCTAAATGCTGAAAGGGAACAACACAAATTTAGATGTATAGTATGTTCGTTGGAAGAATATGTTTATCATCTTTTCAAATCAGTTGCCTTTCTTTGCAGTCACAGAGGAAGGCTAGGGGAATTAAATGGAATCCTTATGGGCAATGACTCCCCTCCATGGTAGCCACAGGAACTGGGACACTGTGAGACCAGTGGGTTAAGCACAGATCTATGAAATCAATAGCTCCGACCTCTCTTGCTGAACATTATTGTCCATTGGAAGACTTCCCTCAGAAGCTACTTTTCTATTGTACATAGGGGAGTGATGATCATCTAGTATCAGAACTCATATGACACCTGACTCAAATTTATTGTCACTTAGTTGCCTTCTTTACCCAGGAGGGTAAGGGCTTGCCATCTTGGGCATCCCAAGGGGAAAAAAAAAGGAAAATGCTTTCCAGTGAGAAAAACAAACCAGAGGTGGTTTTCTTTCTTTGTCCTCCAAACTTGGAGTGGAAGCACTGACCAGCCAACATAGCAAAGAATGGTTCTGAATTGGAGCGTTAACAACTAAAATACAACAGCAAATCAGTCATGCCCTATCTTTTTTTTTGTCTTGTGACTTCCTTACTAGATAAATCGAGAGGTTTATCTGCTTGTCAGGATGAAAGCTAATTTGCATAAATTTCAAAGTCATCCACTGTCAAATAGTGCCAAGAAATACTTTCTAAGTTGTTCTAAGAAACAACTTTCTTCTTTCCATCCAGATGGGATGCCTAAAAATAAGGAAGCTAGACATAAATATTTCATTATGGTTAAATATATACATATATGTACATACACACATACATGCATATGTACACATATGTATATGTGTGTACATACATAAACCTTTCTTTTAACCACTTAATGCAATTTGAAATCAGTACCGTCTTGTGAATTACTCTTTACAAGTTGGATGGATCTTGCCAGACCTATTAAAATGAATGACTGGCCCTGTATGATTAGCTAATTTTTATGTTGCTTCCTTCTAGTCCATTATATTATTCTATCTTCTACCCTTGGTGAGCTTCACAAGATTTTTATGGTGTTGCTGAATGGCTTCAAGTCATGGGATATTGAAGCCTCTAAATAACTGAAGTTGGGGAATCATCCAAAGGGCAATGGTGAGGCATTCCATAGGTTTGAACCATCTGCAATGAATTACAAAGAAAGAAGTAAGAGGGTCCTATAACAAGATTGAGATAGAAGAAGTGGACAGCCAGAGTCTTCCCCAGTTGTTAGGAAATTTTGAGGAAGGCCTACAGGACACTGAGTGGATCCCTGTGTGACAATACTACCTCTTAATTTACTTATGGGATTTATTTTATGGGATAATTTACTTATGGGATAACGTAGACAAGAGCTATGTGGGATGAGTAAGTAAGCATGGATGGTTTGAGGTTCACACTCTTGGAGGGAATACGCAGATCCATTGAGATATTTATGTATTTGAAAGATTAGCAAACTAAGGAGCTATTTTTCCATGGAGTCTGCATGAAAACACTCTTGGGAAGTTCTTTCTCTTATTTTTACATGTTGACATTTAGGTCAACACATTGGAATTTAAATATTGAGATAGAATGGCTAGAAACTGAACACTTTCCTTCCTCCCCCTTCCCATCACAATTCCTGGCACATAGAAAAGGTTTATTAAATGCTTGGTTGAACTGACCAACTGACTTTCCATTCAGTAGGATATAATCTCCTAGAGGACAGGTACTGTTTTCATTTTCCCCTTGTATCCTCGGTGCCTCCCTAGAACATATTCGGCACTTAATATATTTGTTAATAGTTTTAATTATGTCATTTTAGTGATTTTTTCAATTCAATCAATTATGTAGTTATTTATTAAGCACCTACTGTATGTGAAACATTATATGGGTCACTGAGAACTTAAAGATGAAATGATACTGTCCCTGGCCTTAAGTAGGTGAGAACCAAATAAGAGGTTAGGAGGTTGCCCCAAGACGGATGAACTAAGAACAAAGGGGCAGGAATTTCAGAGAGGCAGATTTAGTATTAACTTAAGGAAAAACCTTCTTAAAAATAAATATAACAGTCAATCAATGAACATTTATTAAGTGTCCACCATAGATGCTATATTAGGTATTGGGAACATGGATACAAAAATGCAAACAGTTCCTTTTCCAACATGAACTTGGATACCTTTGGATGGTTTCCCTCCCTGGGGGACTTAAGCAGAGTTTGTTGAATGATCACTTTGGGATTTTGAAGAAAGGACTCAGACAGATGTGGGTTGGACTAGATAGCAACTCCAGAATTTTGTGATTTGGTGTGTCTATGTCCACATTAGTAGGATGCCTAGAGGTCTCAGACTGAGGAATCTCAAAAAGGAATTGGTCCATGATCACCTGAATGAGTGGCCTCAGCTATTGCTATCTCTCTGAAAACATCTCCTGAATCATTTCGTTTTTGTTTAGGCAACAACCAGGGAAGAGAACAGAGGCTCTCTCAGAGCTGTGGCTCAAAAGTTACTTGGAAATAGATTGTAGAGGGCTTTGAGTTTTGGGATAAAGTGTAGATAGTGGGGTCCCACTGGGACTTTTAAAGCAGGTTGGAGATATGATCCAAGTGTGGCTTTAGGAAGATTAATATGGCAGTAATGCATAAGATTAGTTGAAGGTGGTGAGAGATTGAAAGCAGAAATACTAGTTAGGAGGCTTTCTATAGGTTTGAAATTACAGGAACCTTAACTAGGCTGTTGGCAATGCAAAGGGAGAGAAAATAACAGATACACATAAGTGATATTTCCAGAGGATTTGACAGCTGATGAAATGTGGGTGTGTGGGGTGAGGAAAAGAGTAGTCAGGAACGTTTCAAGTGACAGTGATGGTGAGGATGGAGACTGCATTAATAGAAATTAAGAATTCTGGAGCAGGTCTTATCTTTGGAAGAAAGAGAATGATTCTTCAAATAATACACAATACTTGCAAAAACAGCAAAAAAAAGGATCCTACAAAATAACTTCGATGATAACAGATATGGTCTTGACATATAAAACAGAAAAAAGAACTTATAAACCAATATCTCTAATAAGCGTTGACGCACAATTTTTATTTCTCTTCTTATTTTTAAAATAACTTTTTTATTGATATCTTCTGTATCTTATAGCATCAGAGTTATCCCCAGCATTCTTCTCCTTCTCCACCCCAGAGATCCATATCAAATAAGAAGTATTATTTTAAAGAGAAACAAAAAACTGGCACAACAATACGTCGAAAAAGACTGAAGACGTGTGCATGTTTAACAGCCATGGATCTTCCACTTCCACAAAGAGGTGGGTGGGGGCTGTGCTTTCATGTCTCTTCATTCTAGTCTTGCTTGATAAACCAAAATGCAATTTTGTTTTATTCGTTTTTCGTTTTTTGGCACGTGGTTGTTCTATCCATTTTTAAGACTATAGTTATTGTTCTAATTGTTTGCTTGGCTCTATGTGCTTCTGCATCAATTCATATAAATTTTTTACTTTTGTTGTTGTTCAGTTGTTTCAGTCATCCGCCTCTTTGTGACACCATTTGAGGTCTTTTTAGCAAAGGTGCTAGAGCAGTTTGTCATTTTCCTCTCCAGCTCATTTTACAGATGAAGAAACTGAGGCAAACAAGGTAAAGTGACTTGTCCAGAATCAACATAGGGAGTAAGTGTCTGAAGTCAAATTTGAACTCAGAAAGAGGAGTCTTACGGACTCCAGGTCAGGCGTTCTATCCAATGTACCACCTACATGCCATAATTTTTCCATGCTTTTCTATGTTTATCACATACATAATTTCTTATAGCATTTTAATATTGTATTACATTCATGTACCACAATTTGTTTAGACATTCTCTAAGCAATGGATATTGACTTTTTTCCAATTCTTTACTATCGTAAAAGTACTGTTATACATATTACATATATTATATGTTACATATATTAAATATTTACATGAACATATAAATATTTTGGTATATATATATGTGAATTACTTATTGATGGCTTCCTTGAGAACAAAATTAAGTCATGGAGTCTTTGGACATTTTAGTCACTTTATGTGTCTAATTCCAAACTGCTTTTCAAAGTGCTTGGACCATTTAACAGCTCCACCAATAATGTATTAGTGTATTTATCATTCTGTAACCCCTACAGCATTAATTACTGCCATTTTCAGTAATTTTTTTTGGTTTTCAGGGTATATAGTGAAACCTCTGGGTTGTTTGATTTTGATTTTCTTTTTTGGGGGGAGATTTGGAGCATTCTTTCATGCGGTTACGAATACTTCGGAATTCTTCTTTAGAGAACAGTTCATATCCTTTGACTTTTGGGGAATGGGCAATCATCTTATAAATATTAAATAACAAGCATTTCCATTTCATGCTAATTAAGCTCATCAAGAAGAATTAGAATGAGAAATTCCACTTAAAATTACTATACAATGTATAAAATACTTGGTAGTCTACCTACCAACATACACACAAGAACTATATGAATAAACTATGAAAGACTGTTAACAAAAATAAATAAAGAGCTAAATTATTAGAAAGATGCTAATTGTCCATGAGTAGGATGAGTTAATATAATAAAAATATCAGTCCTATGTAAATTCATTTACTTATTCAATGACATAACAATCAGGGAACACTAAATTATAGAATTAGAAAAATGCTCATTTTATGCACCAGGTGGCAAAAAGCTAAAAATATCTTAAGGGAAATAATGAAAAGAAATGGCAATAAAGGGAACTTAGCAATACTAGAGCTCAAATTATAGCATAAAGCAGTGACTCTCCACACAGTTTGGTTGGAATTAAAAAAAATAGAGACTGATCTGTTTAAAAGTATAGGTACTCAATGTACAGAAGCAAATGTGTGAAATACACTAGTCTGAGATAGACACAAAGACCACAGCCACGGTGATAAGGACTCGCTATTTGACAAAAGCTGCTCGGAAAATTAAACAGCAGTATAGAAGAAATTAAATTAGACTAACGGCAGTCTTTTTGTGTCTTGATGATTTTCTTCAAGCATTTCTGCTTCTCCCTTTATACTGCATTCCTGGGGAGACCTTGTGTACTAGGTCATATATTCTGTGAGTTTTCTGAGGTTCAGAACACTGAAAGGTTTAGCATTAATGACTGTATGTCACTAGGCCAAGGACAGATATATCTTTAACAATACCTTCGAGGCCTTCCTAATGGATCCAGGTATTCCTAAGTCAGATGTCATATGTACCTGGCAGTCAAAGATAATGGAACCCTGTTCTTTATTCTTCAGACTCCTGGGGCCCATTCAGAGACCCAACAAAGGCGGTTTGGTTAATGTTTCCTCAGTTGTCCAAAAGAATTGATGAACTCCTAAGATAGCCCAATTTATAGCTGAGGAACAGCTTCCTGATCTATAAAGATCTGTGCCATGATCACACTAGAAGACCTCTGATGAATGATCATACTCAATGATGCACAAGTCCAAGGTCAGGCTTAGTATTAGCTCTAATCACTCTATAACTATTGAAGAATAAATGTGAATAGTGGAATTCAAAAAACTGAGTGAATCCTGGGAAATTCTTTCCGCTACAATTGGAGTGGAATTGGCAAACTTTCTTGTCACCTGTCTGGCTATCTATCTATCTATCATCTATCTATATTATACATGTTCTATATTATCTATATTTATTATACATATATGTGAATGGAAAGCTTTTAAGCCTTGAGACTCTCCAAAGGCAGTATTAGAATGCAAACCAGAACCTTTGTTTAGAGTGGGCTAGGAAAGGAGACCAGAATTTGTCTTTGGGAATAGGGTAAGGACAAAATCCCACGGGAGTTGCTTTTCTATGTAAGATTGTGCGCCCCTACCTTTTGTTCAAGCAAAAGGTGAGTGGGACAGGGGGATGAACTTTTCTTTGTTTAAATTCACGCCGAAACAAGACTCCGCCCCTCCTCCAATGAGAAGTCAGAGACCCTTTGACTTTACCTGTGTGGAATCTGTACCCTCGCTCCCACCCAATAGAAGTTAAGTGTGACCGAAAGAATGTACTTTTATGACTTTTTATGACTCTCAGGTTTTTAAAAGAGGGCTCCTGAAGGGGCTTTCTCTCTTTTTTTCTTCGGACATGTGGCAGGGAGGGGTCTCTCCCCGCCCCAGGGTATTTTTAAAAGAATAAAAACTCCTGTCCACCCGAAGCTCTCTTCTACATTCCTTTGATTTGGTAAGTGAGATTTTCTGACCCACACATATGTATATAAAGACACATGCATACATACATACATACACAAAGACATGCACATGAAGATGCTGATCAGAGAATGCTGTTAGAGGTGAAATGTTGGATATTAAGGAAATGCACAGGTTGCTACTCAATATTTGCTAGAAAAAGAGGAGCATACAGGAATAAACTCACCTTTCTTTGTGATCAGTTCTTTTTTAAAAAATACTTCATTCATGATTAAGTCATAGGTAAAAAAGAACAACTCTCTAAGGGTTTATTTATTCTTATGTTGCTGAGGAAGAGTTTGCCCTATTCTCTCTCTCTCTCTCTCTCTCTCTCTCTCTCTCTCAGTCTGTCTCTCTCTCTGCTTTTTGGAGGGGGAAGGCAGGGCAATTGGGGTTAAGAGACTTGCCCATGGTCACATGGCTAGTAAGTGTTAATGTCTGGGGTCGGATTTGAACTCAGGTCCTCCTGACTCCAGGGCCGGTGCTCTATTCACTGTGCCACCTCCTTGCCCCTTTCACTTGATCCTCTCCTCCCACCTTCATTTTGTTCACATCTTTAATTGCAACTACATTGGATAGCAAAGATGGGAGAAGGAAATAGTTCCTCATTCAATTTTTCTGGCTGAGTGATTGGCATCAAAAAAGTATAAAAATCCTCTTCTCCTCCCTCAGTACTTTTAGCTCAACAGTTCTGAAATGTAGATCAGCTTGTTTGAGAGAAGCGTATAAATTCATTTGTGGAAGAAATCTCATAGGATAGGAGACTTTTACCCATGACTTGAAGTCATTTTTTGTAAAACATGGCTTAAGGATGGGAGCTGTTAAGATACTTCAAAGCTGCCACATATATGATCTCACTGGTGAGGGTTCTCCTGCCAATGCCACAAATTACTAGCTCTCCATGCATTTTTTTTTTGTAATATGTGATTATTGATTATGTCTTCCCACAGTTCTGCCTAGAGGGATTACCCAAAGCATGAAATTCCTCCCTCTAGCATTTTAGCATTTTGTGGGTACCAATGCAACACTTCAGCCATCAGTTTGTTATACTCTTACTACATACTTACTTTTCTAATCATACATTTCCTGGATAATATCTTTCATGACTGGGAGACAAAATGGTATAGTGGATAGAGTCCTGGGTTTGGAGTTGAGAAGACTTGTAATCAAATTATGTCTAAGACTTACTAGCCATACAATCCTGGGAAAGTCATTTGCCCTTTATGTGAGCCTGGTGATATTCTAGCACTTATCTACAGAGTAAAAGATGGGTTACAATCAGTGTTTGTGGAGGCATCTCCCATTCAGAGTTCCCTATTCTTTTCTAGTTCAGCACTGTTGAAATCTCAGATCCTTTGCAAATCTTTATGCTCTTTTTTTGTCCTCAAATTGTCATTGGTGATATTACTCAGCCTACTTATGCTCACTGTAGCCCACTGAGTCACTTTTGCTGTAGATTGTAGTGTTCTGTGATTCTTAGCCACATAGCACCACTGGGAGAATATTGGAAAATAAGGGGGAAATTATGTCTATTGCCTCCAGTTCAAGTTTTATTGCATGCAAAATTATTACTTTCATGGATTTGGTAATCTGTCTTTGGAGGGTGTCAATTAAATAATTAGTCTTCATGGTAATTCTTTGAGTTGGTATCTTGTGGCTCATTAGATGTAGCTCCATCGAATATAATACAGCCTTTCAATGGGGCTCATTTCTGCCTATTGGCTGCATGTGCAGGTCACCAGAGAATGCACAGAAACAATTAACTGATTGATTTCAGTTGAATGCAGACATGGCACATTAAATACTGCAATATGGTTAGCTTTTTATCACCCTGAAAAATGTGCTCTATTGATTCCCCTGTCTGCCTCAGGTAAGAGGTTCAATAGTCTACACACTTTAGGTAAGGTGGAGCTGTTTAGTGCCCATATCGCACGCTGTCTGTGTACACACTTGTCCTAGACGACAAGAAATAAAAGAAAATAAAGTTCTTGCTCACTAAGAGGCTTCACCTAATGTCTCTTTTGAATTTAAGGATCTTCAGACTGTGAGGATCAGGGGTGCTTATAAATATTTAACGCCTTCTACTATTGTTCATTCTTCAAGCAGTTAGAGGCCATATAAGAAAGACTATTAGATTTAACCACCCCAAAGATGGTGCATCCAACTAACACCTCTGTCAAATCCACAGCTGGGCCAATTTCTTGTTGTATTACAACCTTTGTCCTCCTCCACAAAGGATTGTGGCACCTCTTGAACAAAGTATAACAATAGAATAATAGAGTGAAGTCATGCCATTCACCCAGGAAATGGAAGATACATTATTACTCCTCTTCTCCTTCTCCTTTTATCTCTCCCTCATCTTCTTATATATCCTCATATCCCTCTTTCTCCTTTCTCATCTCTTCTCTCTCTCCCTGTTCTACATCTTCCTACCCAACCTTTTCCTCCTCTGTTTCTATTTTCGTCCCTTTCTTTCTTTCCTCTCTCTTCTTTCCCCATGACTCTTCCTCCTTCTTTTCTTTCTTTCCCTTCCTTCTTTTCTCCTCTTTTCCTTGTGCTTTCTTTTCCCATTTTATCTTCCCTTCCCTCCTTCTTCCTTACTCTTTTCCCCTTCCCTTGCCTCCCATCCCCTCCCCTTCCCTCCCCTCCGCTTCCCTTCCTCCTTTTTTCCCCTTTTCTTGTCCCTTTTTATTTTCACTTTCTTGTTACTTTCCCCTTCTACTTTACTGTTCTCAGTTTCCCCTTCTCTTTTACCTTTTTTTTTCTTTCCCTATAGAAGCCCATCCTATCGCTTCTGGGAAAAAAGCTGAACAGGGTACTTCGAATACAACTAGATGCAATTCAGATAGTAATCAGTAGATGAACAAGCAATTATATTAAGCATCTAGACCTTGTGCTAGACACTGAGCATATAAAGACAAAAATGAATTGTAGCAAAGAATTCCCCTGATCCTAGAAAAATGACTGACATATTTTAAATGACACAAATTGTGTTTTCTTTAGATGCTGCTTGGTTAGTGGCTGGAGTTGATGAGGCTATGGTTCTAGGTTTGATTCTTTTAATTTGGTCACATCCCTCAATTGAGTATGCTTAGTAGCTATACATCCATACTTCTAGGATCTATGACTTTATTTACTCACATCCCATTTTAGGAGTTGCTAACCCCCCCCCCCCCCCAAAAAAAATCATCACCTGGTAGCTAACCCTCTTGTGACAAATGAGGTCATCCTTGATTAAGAAAAACATGGTCAAAGTCCATATAAGGAATTATATGATGTGGAAGTTTTATACATGGTAAATAGCTAATAAATGTTACTAGATAAATTAATAGATGGATGGCTTTAGATTGTACTTGTAACCAATCATCACAAAAATGTTTGCCATCATTGGACAGGAATGTGTTGAAAGAGTGTAGATAAATGAGTCCCATCCTGACCATGGGAAGAAAATGCAAAACCCAATTCAAACATATACCCTACTAATGATGAGTCATAGTGCCCTCATGTTCAATAATCTAATTTCAAACATTTTTAAAGAACCTCCTATGTACCTGGCACTATGCTACATGCTGGGAGGGGTCACAGATACACAAACAAAAGAAAATTGAAATGGTGTTTGCCCTCAAGCAGCTTACATTGTCCTAGAAAACTAGAGAATTTCAAGATATAGCACAACAGGTCACAGGACACAATTTCCTCATTAACATGCAGGTGTGCAGTACTTCGTAATTACTTTTCTCACAGCTTCTACATGAGGTAAATAAGCTTTTTTCTCTCCTGCATTAGAGCTAATGTTTGGAGAGGAGTTGGATAGAAAATAGCATTTAGAGTTGCTGAAGCTTTCACAGGATCACTGAATTTCAGAGTTGGCATCAAACGATGAGCCATTTTTTTCAAGAACTTATTAAGCATTTACTAAAGTACGTCCCAGACATTGTTCTAGGTACCAGGAAGAGAAATAAAAAGAATGAAACATTTCCTGCTCTCAAGAAGTTTACATCCTAAATGTATAGTGGCCATCTGGTCCAATTCATTCCCCTAAAGGAATCTCCACTACAGAATAACTATCAAATGGTCATTCAGAATTTGTTCAAAGAACTCCATTAACAGGGAATGCACTGCTTTCTGAGGCATCCCATTCTCCTTCCAGACAGCTCTAATTGTTTGGAAATTTTTTCTTCTTACAATAGGAATTAATCTGCTCTTTTATGACACCCACTCATGGCTCCTTGTTTTAACCCCCAAGGACAAGCACAACCATTCTATTATTTCCTCCACATGACATGGTCTAAATACTTGAAGACAGTTGTCACTCCCCCCTTAGTCTTTTCTTCTACATCCTCAGTCTTCAACTGATTTTTATACGGCATGAATAAGAGGCTTTCACTATTGATGGCCCTTCTCTGAATGCTGCCTAGCTTAGCTCTGTATTTCTTGAATTGTGGCACCTAAAAGTAGACCCAACACTCCAGATTCCAGATGTGCTCTGATCAGGACAGAGTACAGTGGAACAGTCACCTCCTTACTTCTAGAAGCTATGTTCCTCTTAATGTATCCCAAGGTTGCATTCACTTTTTAAAAATTTTATTTTTAATTCAAAATAATATAATAATAAGCAAATATAATTCTTAATCATGGTATAAGTAATATTATTAAAACAAGCATTTCCATAAGATAGTACAATAATAATGAAGCTAAACTTGGTCATACTGCTCCACTGTATAGCTTTAATATACACTAGAGTAAAACAATCTCACTGCCTTACCACCTGGTGGGACAGTGATTACTGTATATATTTCCCTTACAGGTTATCCGTCCAATTGAACTTAACTGTGATATCTGATCAGCTCATAGTTTGAGGTGAAAAAACTCTGGCTTTATAAAAGCCTGTTTTTCTCTTATCTTCTTCTGTCTTATGAGATATGTTTCCCATCCTTATACAGTTCATTCCCAAATCCACATCTTTTACTTGTTTTAAGAAGTCAGAATCAATATTTTTGTTACTTACATGTCAGGCTGTGAATCATATTTTATTTCCAATTGTTCTTCCTAGATATGATTCTGCAGGGGGGCTGAGATTTTGCAAGCAGACAAGTAGCCCACAGAGCTGCCGTATAGTCCCATGCAAACAATGCTGGGGTTATGTCTGAAATGGGTTCCTTAGAACCAAAGCATTCTCAGGTAGAGACTCTAGAAACCAGTCAATTAAAATAGCTTGACAGCAAGATGTCAAAACAAGATTATTAGCAGATTTGTTTGTCTTTTGACACCTGAAGATGGAAAGACAGAGATTTCTGGTCTGGGTCATTTTTATTTTCAGCACATATATCAACAATACCAAATCTATTGATCTATGCAATGATGCTGTCATTAAACATGCTTAAGTGACTAATCTATCCCTATATATGCTGTAGGGTTGAACCAAGAAAATCAGGCAAACATTTTTCCTTTGTAGCTGTCATAAAGAAGGGCAACGTTTCCCCTGAGCCAACAGAAGAGATTTTGATTGCTAAGAAAAGATACTTTTCAAAAAGGAACCTCCATGGGTCCAGTGAAATATCAAGCTGGTCTATTTCAATAAGAACCAAGGGAAGATTATGGGGAATTCATTTTGCACTGAGATGCTTCCTATCACCTACAGGGTCCCTCCTTAGAATGAAGAATGGAATCAACATGACAGTTCAGTTTGACTTTTCTTGGGAAAGATCTCTGGTCTTAGGCAGGTGATTGAGGGTCTGGGTCAGGTTCTGGTTTTGGCTTGTTGTGTTGGCTTGGATGTTAATAATTTGAATGTGATTTAACTTGCCCCTGAGAGGGAAAATCAGTGCCCTGTACCAGCAAGCACTCAGTAAATGTGCCTACTCAGCTCAACACTGCATTGAATTGAAAAAGCATTTCTGTGCCCACTCTGTGGTGGCACTTGAAGTTGTGGCTAGTTAGATAGCTTTGGAAGTCACTGCTATATACTCTGGGAAGGTTTTTTAGCTGTCTGCCTCAGTATCTTCAACTGTGAAATGCTGATAACAACAGCAATAACTATTAAAACACCAACCTCACAGAGTTGTTGGGAGGATTAAATAAGAAAATATTTGTAAAGCTCTTAGTGTGATACTGGGCACTGTAGGGGTCACCTTAGGTGATTAATAAATATTTGTTCCCCACCCCCATTGAGAGAGGCATTGTGCATTTGTCCAGAAAAGGTGACGTGAGAGCCCTGATCAGAACCAACATGGGAATATCATGTTCAGTTCCTGACTCTGCTTGTTAGAAAGGACTTTGGTAGCTGGCATCTTTTCCAGGAGAAAGCTAAGATGGTGAGGACCCTTGAGATCATGCCATATGGGGATCAGCTGAAGGAATATGTGGTATTTAGTCTGGAGAGTAGACAATTCAGAGCAAAAGGTGGAGGGTCATAGATTTAGAACTGGAAGTGGCCTTAGAAGACATTGAATAACCCTACTCTCCTATTTTCCAGATAAGGAAATTGAGGCCAAGACCAGAGTAAGTAATTTGTCCAAGGTCACACAGACAGTAAGTGGCAGAGCTGGGATTTGAATCCAGGGCCCCTGACTCCTAATCCAGCATTGTTTTCCAGTGCCTCCCAATTATAGCCATCTCCAAGGATTTGAAATGTTGTTCTGTGGAAGAGGGATCAGACTTGTTCCTCTTTACCCTAGAAAGCAACAGTGAGTTCAAGAAGTACATGACCTCTGACAAGTTGCTTTACATTTTTGAGTCCCATTTTCTTTCTCAGAGGCAGATGTAGCCTCCAATGTGTAAAAACATTTCCTAGCAATGAGAGCTGTCCAAGGGAAAACTCCCTAGTAGTCACAGACTCCTCATCCAGTACTAGGACTCTTCACATGAAAGCTAAATATATAAATGAATGAATGAATAAAATGAATAAATAAAATTACATAATGCACATGTTAGAGATGAGTTTCTTGCTTGAGCCAGGTTGGCTTCTAAGGTTCTTTTCAATTCTCAGATTCCATTATTGTGTGATTCTTGGAAAGGATGGGACTGAAGGGAGATTGTTGGCTAGATGGATTTTTATATCTGGTCAACTACTGTGCTAGCATCAAGGTGGGGGACACTAGAGTAAATAGAGGAATGGAGTAAAGAGTAGAGGAAGGGACAGGAGCTCCAGTATTGGCAATTATGGACTTAACCATTAAGTCAGGGATCTCAAGTTGAGGACACAAGATCTGAATTAAGTTCTTCCACTAGGAGGGCTTTATTAGGAAAGGGATGAGGGGGAAATAAGGGAATGCACATGCCCATTATAAATTGAGGCCCAATCCATTTTAAATCCTTCTCAGCTGTTTCAAAGTCCTAATCTCTTTGTAGGTGAAGGGCATCTGAGGATGTTTTCTCATCTATATATGCTTCATAGAATAATAGAATTAGGGTTGGTTTGTTTTCGGTTCTTGTTCAGTCATGTCCCCCTCTGCCTGAGACCATTTAATGTTTTCTTGGCAAAGATACTGTAGTGGTTTGCCATTTCTTTTTCCAACTCATTTTATAGATGAGGAAACTGAGGCAAATAGGATTAAGTGAGTTGTTGAGGATCCCATAGCTAGTACATGTCTTTGAACTCAGGTTTTCCTGACTCCATGTCTGGCTCTTCAGCCAATATTCCACCTAACTGCTCCCAGAATTAACATTAGAAGGGATCTTATGAGCCAGTGAGGCCAAAGTGACCATTTCAGAGATGAGGAAACTACAAAAAAAAAAAAAGCTTCTTTCATTCTTCCCTGGTAGAGTCAGGACAAATTCCATGTGCATCATGGAAATCCATGGGTGTTTTTATGCTCCTTTAATCCATAATTCAGTCAACAAGAATTCATTAGGTACCAGGAACCATGCTGGCTGCTGGGGATACAAAGACAATGGTAAAGCCCCCAACCCCGGGGAGTTTGCCATCTAAGCTACATAGACAAGAAATACATATATTAGATAACAGTTGTGTAAAAAGGTATAGTGATAGGGACTGGACTAATGATTTCATAACTATAGGGAAATCCCAGATGGAATGTAATTGTATACGTTGGTACCTTCTAGTGGTTGAGGAAGGATTCTTAACCATTATCCTATCATGGACCTTTTTGGCAGTCTTGTGAAACCTATGGACCTCTTCTCAGATTAGTTTTTAAAATTAATGATCAAAGGAAATGCTACATTTTAAAGGTCAGTGAAAATATGGTGACATTTTTTCTTCATCCCAAGTTTGTGGACTCTTTGAAATCTTTCCACAGACCAGAGGACACACAGTTAACAACCTCTGTCTTGGAGAGTTGCCTAGAGCTTGGAGAAGTTTGGGTCACTTGTCTAGGACCACATGGCCAGTATTTGTTTCAAGTCTGTTTTGAATATTGGTCTTCTTGATCATATGGGGATCTCTCTGAGGAGGATTACACCTCCATGCCTGTACATATATACAAAATAGATACAATCATTTTATCACTCACCCCTCATTCTCTTTGTCTTTTGCCTCCCTCCTCTGTCTCTTTTCTCCCTGTTCACAGGGCTGTTCTTATTCTTCTCACTGAATAGGGCCTTCAGACCTGGCCAACAGCAATTGAAGGATGAGCCTATCCCAGGAAATCAAAGCCTTCATGAAAATGGGCTTAGTTTTCCCAGCACCAAAAAGCCAGGTGAAAATTCTTATTTTTCCTAGTTCCCCTAGCAGGTATTCGACTTCTTTGGATCATATCAGCCCTGTCTCTCTGTCTCTCTCTGTCTCTGTCTCTCTTTCTGTCTATATCTCTGTCTCTCTCTCTTTCTGAATAGTTTTTTATTTTAAATATTTTTTATTTTAAATCCATTTTTCTTTCTGAGACCCATTTTTTCTTTAGCTGGGACAAAAAGGACTGGTCCCGCTTCCTGATTCTGAGAACAGCAACCTGGAAACTTCCTAAATGACTGGGCATTGATGGATCTCCTACCCCTTTCTCTAAGTACAATGCAACTGCTTTCTCCCAGGTTCTCTTAATACTTCCTTACTTATAACAAAAGTGCTGTCTGACACATTGGAGGGCAAACCAAATTGCCTCAGTGAGCACACTTGTTCATATTGCATTCTGAACCAGCAGAGCTGAAACAGCAAGGCGAAGCCCCTGATCCTTGCAGCTCACAGCATATTAAATGGGAGTACCAGCTAATGTTTTTTCCTTTGGAATGTGAAATAAGTTGGAGGCATCCCTGAGATCTGAGGGTTCCAAAGTGGTCTAGTGATTCTGAATCATGTGTGACAGATTGGCTGCTCAGGGCCCAGGAGAGTCTGAAAAGGGAGGAAAAAATGAGACAAATGCTAAAGTGTTCCACCTGTGGGAGGGTTATTAACAAGGTATCTAGCTTGCTGCTGGTAAGAGTGATGGAGGCTGCCGATAAGAGTGACGGAGGCAGGCTTCCCATGCCTCTTTTGGAGAACAATGATGCCAGCCGGCCCACAACACTGATGCTATTTAGCTCAAAACTTCATGGGTGGCAAATTTGCCAAGAAATAGTATTACACGAACACAAAGAGCATTGCGTTGCTGACATAGCAAAACAAAAGGAGGGAGAGGAAAATCAATTTCTCCTCCACAAACATACATGCACAAGCATGTCTGCCTTGTCTTTGTCTAAGAGCTTTGGAGCATGTCGTAAATGAGCAAAAGCTAGGACAAAAGAATCTTGAGAGATAAAGGTGACCTTAGAAATAGGTCCTCTAGCCCAACCACCTACATAGGGGAGGGCTTTGTTTACATGACCAGTCAGCTCATAGTGTCTGTTCCAACAGTTCTGGTCATGGGAGCTCATTTCATCACAAGATAACCAGTTACATTTTGACTTGTATATTCCATTCCAAATCTATGGCAAACATGCAGGTGCTTTGTAGGCAATTTCTGTCTCTTGGGTGTTTTCTGTTGCTCTAATGCTCAGTTGGTTACTTAACTACTCTGAACCTCAGTGTTTTCATCTCAGAAATGAGGTGAATGAAACAGAAAACCTGTACTTTTCCTTCCACCAAGATGGCTGCAAGCTTCCTTCTTTTCTTCTTTGTTTTCCCCACTCTGCTTGGGTTTGGGAGAGACAATGCCCATCCATGATGCCCACTAGAGAGATGAAGCTAATCTGTTTTGAGAGTCTCAGAATTTTCACTGTGATGTGATTTGAATTTCCTTCCACTCTCCTTCCCTGGCCACTCCAAGGAAGCACCATTAGTTTGCTTTAGTCCCAGTAAATTGGAAAAGGTGGCTTGTGAATAAAAGAAAAGGCCTGCTTTACATCAAATTGCGTTGCATTAGTAGTAAGCTTTCTAACAGGCAATGAAAGTCTTCCCCCTGAATCCTGGAGACATGAAAACAGCTATGTGTGAATGCGGTCAAGCTAGAAGTGGCAGGGGTAGCTTCAGAGGGATTCTTTCACTTCCGGCCTCCTGTACATTTCACAAAACAAACTGGCAGTGCCAAGTTGGGGCACTCCTATTAGTACCTTTTTAAAAATGCATGTTATTTTTAATTTACTAGTATCTTAAGTAGTGGGCAGCAGAGAGGACTGTGAAGCTCATGACATAAGACATTTTCTTGAAGGAACAACTGGGGATGTTGAACCTAGAGAAAGGAAGACTTGGGGTTGGGAGTGGAATGGGCATAATAGCACTTCTTAAATATTTGAAAGGCTGTCAAGTGGAAGATGGGTTTGTTCTATTTTGTGCCAGAAGACAGAATTAGAGCCAACGGGTGCCATTTTAAAGAGACCACTTTAGGCTTGATAGCCAGTACTGTTCTGGCCACCATTTCCATATCCTCCCAAACTAAATGGTAACAAGGGCCCTGGAGCTGCCCTTGGCTTTGATAAGCCAACACTCGTCTTATGTTGCTTGGGTCCAGGCCTCTGCCCTCCCTTCCTGTATATATCTATTAACACAACATGGTGTTCTTCTCCCATCCCCCGCCTGCCAGCTCCCCTTTTTTATGTTGTCTTCCCCCATTAGAATGTAACTTCCTTGGAGTCATGGTGTTTCTTATTTGTGTCTATTTGTACCCTCAGTGTTTAATACAACACATGATCCATAATAAACACTTAATAAATCATCAGTCTATTTCTTTGTTCATCTAGTCAATAAGAATTTATTACGCACCTACTCTATGTGAGGCACTTTGCTAAGTGCTGGATACACAAAGACACATGGGCCATGTACCAGACAGAATAGTGTAGTGGAGAGATCACTGGATGTGAATCCAGGAAGGGCCAGGTTCAAATACTGTCTCAGATTCTTGCTAGCTGTGCGATCTTGGGTAAGGCAACTAAACTCTGTGGACTTCAGCTTCCTTATCTTAAAAATAAGGAGGTTGGACTGATTGCTTTTAAGGTTCCTTATGACTCTAAAACTATGATCCAGTGAAGTCAGTCAGTAAGGATTTAAATGCCTCTTAAACTGTGCTAAGTGCTGGGGCCACCAAATAAGATCAAAACCAGTCCTTCTTAAAGAGTTCAGAGCTTAGTGAAGGGGGCCTGGGAGGTGGGAGAAACAATATTCAAAAAACTATGTGCAACCAAGATATTTACAGAACAAATTAAAGGTGATCACAGAAGGAAGGTACAAGAATTAAAGGGCATTGGGAAAGATTTCCAGTAGAAAGTAGAATTTTAGCTGGGGCTTGAAAGAGAACAGGGCAGAAATGAGGCAAAGATAAGGAGGGAGAATACTTCAGGCATGAGGGACTGCCAGCGACAATGCCAGGAGTCTGGATGTGGACTGTCTTTTCTGAGGATTGACAAGGAGCTCAGCGTCTCTGGTTTGAAGAATATGTAGGGTGAAATAAGATATAAAAAGACTGAAAAGATTGGAAGGGATCAGGTTCTGAAGGGCTTTGAATGCCAGAGTATTTTATATTTGATTCTATATGTGATGGATAACCATTAGCATTTAGGGACTAAGAGGGAGATATGGTCAGAACTGTGCTTTAGGAACATCAATTTTATAGCTGAGTGGAAGATTGACTGGAGTGGGGAAAGAATTGAAGCAGGGAGACCATCCATAAGGCTATTGTGATAGTCTAGGAGTTAAGTGATGATGGCCTGCCTGCATGTGTGTACACACACATATATATACATACATATACATATGTGTATGTATGAATATATAGGTATATCTATGCATGTGTGTATATGTGTATATCTATGGATATATACATAGCATATGTGTGAAAACACATATATGCATATACAGATATACATATATGTATATATCATATGGCATATGATGTTACAAAGGTAGAATTGATGAGTCTTGGTAGTTGAATATAAGAAGAGGGCAATGAGAAAGAATGAGAGTCAAGGATCATCCCTAAATTGTGAACCTAGGTGACTAGGAGGGAGGTGGGTGTTCCACAGTAACCAGATAAGGCACACACACAAAAGTAGTGGGCTGCTTTGGATAGCAATGGGCTCCCCTTTAGAGGGTGATGGAGGTCTCCTGGCAAGAGCTATATGGCCCCCTGATTGATGGAGTTTGGCTATTACTTGGACTGAGTGGCTTGTGAGGTTCATTCTAACTCAGAGATGCTCTGATCTCTTTCCAGCTGAACAGTTGCTGCCTCCAATATCTCATGTGTCTGAGGACTGGGCATTGAAGTATTTCTATTTTGCCTGGTTAGGTGTGAGGATGATGAAGTGGAACTCTAGTCTTCTCCCTTTGGCATGCTTGTGCTGCCACATTAGCAACAGTTTCAGGCCAGTGACTGAACTAACAGCATCTTGTAGCTGAGCGTGTTCCACTTCAGTGGGAACCTGCTCCACAAGAATATTCACTCTATGGTTGGTGGGATTTGTCTTTGTCCGATAGAAAGTTAGTATTATCCTTTCCCCAGCCAATGCTGGAGGATCCAAGGAACTCTCTTTGGCACTGGCTGATCTCCCATGTGGTCAAAGTCAGCTTTCAAGATTCAGTTTCTAAGATGCATCAGTATTAAGTGAGATTTACAGGTAAGCCTTGGTCTGGGGAGGCCTAATTAACCATATTCCTCAAAGATATCCAGTCCCTTGTTTTAGATCATGTTTGACAAGTCTCTGCACTTCACCAGCCAAACCTTTAGAGTGGGTGGTGTTTCTTGAGAAAAATAAAGCTGTGAGACTGAAGAGCCCAGTATTTTATAAGCAAATATGGGACACAACCCTCAAACTCACTGTCTGGCAGGTTTTGGACTCCACATTACCTGAGAGCCTGTACAAAAATTTGCGCAGAGAAGAGCTTCTTTGGTTACAGCTGGTCATTTTTTGCCCCGGGGGACCAGTTTCTGTATTCACAGTACCTCACACATTGTAGCAAACACTTGGACTGTGGAAACAGAAAGAAAAATATATGAAAAGATTGGCCATCAACCAAGGAATGGTTTGTGGCACATGAGTATCATGAAATGTTATTGTGCACTAAGAAATGATGACATGAGGAATTCAGAGAAGAATTGGAAGACTGAGATGAACTGAGTGGAAGTCAGTAGAACCAGGAAAACAATATATGCAACAACTAAAACACTATAAATGAAAAGAATGATAAGACGAAATTTAACATTGTGTGTTTATAATGACAAATCTTGGACCTGGAGAAGAAAAAAATAAAATGGACCTTCTTCCTTTGGATAAAGAAGTGGGAGACTGTGGATGTGGGTGCATTCATTGAACTTTCTTCTCATTTAAATAAAGAAAGACTGAGTGAGGAAAGCGTATTAAAATGGGTAACAGTCAGTCAATAATCATTTAAAAAAAACGTACTGTGTGTTTTACCCTGGGGATATAAAGAAAGGGAAAGAAACAGTTCCTGTCCGCAAGGAGCTCACATTCTAATAAGTGGAGCAGAATGCAAACAATGTATATGCATGCTATACATACACAGAAGTACGTAAATGCAATTTATATGCCCAACAAATTGAAGGCAATCTCAGAGAGGAGGCGTTAAAAACGGGTGGGTAGAATGTGATCTAGAAAAACAAGACATCCGTGAAACTCAAAACAAAACTTTATTTTTGACTGAACCTGTGGTTTCTTTGGTGTTGAAAGTTGCTGGAAAGGAAACTCCCTCTAATGCTAAAGACTGGCACTCTCAGTAACCTCTAGCCTTAGAGAGTAGCGTGGAGACACTAAGAAGGCCTTGCTTAGGGTCACACAACCAGTATGAGTCAGAGATCGGACTTTAACTCATCTTCTTGATTCTAAGGCCAGCTCTCTACCCAGTAACTTTGACTGCCCTAAAAAAAAGCATGATAAACAAAAGAAAATGAAGGCATTGGGCTAGGAACCTCCAGAACGAAAGCTAGGACAAAGTTTCCCAGGCATAGAATTGGTTTTTCCCCACTGTACAAGATTTATTTTAATCCATGGAATCTTGAAGCTTGAAGCAACCTCAGAAAGTCATAATGTGTGATGGCTAATTCTCCTTGTAGAAAGGAGAATCTTCTCTTGTAGTTCCAAAGATGGAATTTCTTCACCAACAATCCATTCAAGCATCTCACAATCCATAACCTACTCCAAAAATCCTTTTTTCATATGGCATGATTTTTGTGTGGCTGAATAATTGCCATATGATTTTATGTTCTATGACCCTGCACATTTAACTTGACCAAGCAATCGAAATTTTAAAAAACCTTTTCTCATCATTCTCATTTTCCTACTTTTAGGTATTTCTCTATAATTACTAAAAAGTCAAGTAGATAATGTGAACTTTGCCTTCAAGTTGCCAACTATGCCATTGGGGGAACAAAACAAGGTCTTGTAAAATGATCTTAGAACAAGGTCAGATGGTCAGTCAATTAACAAACACTTATTAAATTCCTGCTTTGTTCTAGATCCTCTGCAAGATAAATACTGGGGTTCAGGAACTAGGATTAAGTGTTATTTTATATGCACTTTTTGTGTCTACCCACACATATGTCATCCCTGTATACACTTTTTATACTTGCCTGTGCACATGTGGTATCTTTTCAGCAGAATGCAAGCTCCTTGGGAGCAAGCATGATTTCCCTTTTTCCTCCATATCCCCAGAGCCTGTCATAGGGCCTTGCATACAGAAGGTATTTAATAAATGTTTTTCAATTTAATTTTTAGATTGAGCAAAAAAAAAAAACAAATGTGATGGAGGCCAGAGGCAGGAAATGAGTAATTTCATTTTTATTACCTGCGGACAGAAATGTTATTTTGAAATAATACTATCAAATAATAGATAGAGTTTGGAGAGGCAGGAATCAAGGCTCCCCTTTTACGTCTGTAATTTTCCTTTAAAAAAATCTCGCTTTGGGGTATGTATGAAGGGACACAGTGAAAGTCACCGAGAATTCCCAGAGAATTACATGGGATGAGAGCTGACAAAGCTGATCCGTGGTTATCTTGACTCAGTTGGAGGCCTCTTCAATCGGTTCTCTCAGGTGTGAACTAGAAAGTCTATTTTTAAATGATCTGGGCCAACTTTATTTAAAAACAGCTAGATATTACTAGATAGCTGTCCTTTGGTTTCCTAGCACATAGCATTATGGTTCTGGGGAAGCAGGTTCTCTGCAATTAAAGGAATAACTACACTGTTATTACCAGTAAATGGAAAGGAACTAATAGATATTTTCTTACATTTCTTTGGTTTTTAATTTTCTTTTCCCTTTTGACTGAATTCTATTAAGGTCAGGTTTTTTTTGGGGGGGGGGGTGAGATACTTATGATCTTCCCAGAAACTGTCTTACACATATGCCTTAATATTTGCTACTTTTAAGTTATGTTGAGTGATTCATTTAACCAAATGTTCATAAACAGAGGCATCAAAATTTAATTCCCTTGGTGGAAAAGGCTGTGTCAATATGACAGAAGCTAGAATAAGGAGCAAGGTATGACTCAGAGCTGAAAGACCCTGGATAGACTGAGAAACAAGTTAGAAAACTAATTGAAGTTTCCTTGGTCTCTCCTGCCCGCTTCTACCCTGAAGAAGATGTACTGTCTTTTCTTGGCACTGCTTCATTAAGTTCAGGCCCTGGAGGGGTAAGGACCCCTTCTAGCTTCCCATAATGAGTAGGGAGCAGTATCATTAGCATCTCTTTCATTCTAGGCTGCCCTCCTTTCTTCCCTTTTAATTCCCTTTGGATCTAGAGATTGCTTCCATTCCATCTTGTTTAATATTTCCCTGGCTAGACCCTAACTTGATTTCATACCTACTGTCCTATTATAGACCCACCTAAAGGATTTCCCAGAAAGGATCCGCCCATCCCCCTGGCAGCCACCTCATTCAGATCCTTTTAGGAACCACATAAAGCCATTGGAAATAGGAAAAAATTTAAAAAATCTAAAAAATGCATATCACACATGATTCTATTCATGCTGTCTAGTCTGCTGTCTCCATCTTGCCCAAGGACACCCCGCTCAGCCCTGGCTCCATTCCAGGCCTCCTGCAACCTATGGTGCTAAGGCTGATATTAACATACAACGAGGGAGCTTTAACTTAGGAAAACCTTCTGAATTGTAAGGGCTATTAAACACAAAAACAGATGTTGAGAGGAGATTGTTAAAACATGTTTCCTGGAGATTTTTCAGAAGTGAATAGGCAGTCAGCTGGATTGTTTTCTGGTCTTGCTCAAGAACTGGGACAATATAACAAGACAGACAATAAGTGCTCGGCAGAGAGGCATAAGATTTCCAGATACAGAGGAAGGAGAAAGAGAATGTCATGGACCACTCAGTACTAAGGCAAAGGCAGCCCAGGTGGCCCGAGAAATTCTCAACAATGAGATTCTGAGGACACAAGGAGGAAGGTGACGGATCCATGATGAAGAAGGGGCCTACGTTTTTAGACATGTCCAACATGAGAATTTCTTTGTTTGACTATGAATATCTATTACTTTCTTTGGAAGGGAGTAAGAAAGAGAAAAATGAATATTTATTTGGAAAAAAATTGAACAAAAAATACACAAAGAAAAAGAAGTCTGATAAATGAAATACTAGTAAGGTTGATTTCAATTTCCAGAGAAGTTTTAGAAAGGATAATTTAAAAGAAGCTTATTGGACATGAGAAAAGCAGGAAAACTGGGATCAGTCTGAAAAGATGATGTAGACATATAGAGGGCCTGCCTATTACCTTAGATTTAAAATACCTTTAAAAAATATGGTTCTGGGGAAGCAGGTTCTCTGCAATTAAAGGAATAACTACACTGTTATTACCAGTAAATGGAAAAGAACTAATAGATATTTTCTTACATTTCTTTGGTTTTTAATTTTCTTTTCCCTTTTGACTGAATTCTATTAAGGTCAGGATCAATTCGTCCTTTGATCCCAAGTTTCCACTGCTAGATGTATATCCTAAAAATGTCAAAGAAGAAAAGAAGGTCCCATATCTCCCCCATCCCTATCAAATATCCATAGCTATAGTTTTCATGGAGATGACTGTGAATATGAAGAATTAAGAGAAGCACAGGAAGACTTGTATGAATTGATGCAGAAGGAAGTAATCAGAAATGGGAAAGCATAGTGACCATAATAATGGGAATGTAAAGAACAAGAATGAAACTGCACTATGTGGAATTATATAGAAAACTGCCTCTTGCTCCCACCTTTACAGAGGTAATGTATTGTAAGTGTGGTTGATGAATTGGTTGGTTTTACTAGATTTTTTTTTCTTTATCTTTTAGTTATTTTAGGTTATGGTTCACTGGTTAGAATAGGAAGAAGGTGCAAGGTTTTATATTCAGAAATAAGAATGATCTAAAAATGAAGTTATCAAGAAAAATAAGTTTAAATTATATGTAGGGGATTAGGTTGTTGTTGTTGAGGGCAACTAGGTGACACAATGGATAGAGCACTGAGCATGAAATCAAGAAAATTCATCTTCATGAGTTCAAATCCAGCTAGCTGTCACTTAACCTTATCTTTCTCAGTTTCCTCACCTGCAAAATGAGCTGGAGAAGAAAATGGCAAACCACTGCAGTATCTTTGCCAAAAAAACCCCAAATGGGGTCATGAAGAGTTGGACATTACTGAAATGACTCAACAACAACTGTATTACAGGCCCCATACTAAGGACTTTACAAATGCATCTCTTTTGATCCTTACATGCAATCAAGAGCGTTCGAGTTCAAATATGACCACCTGATAATTACTGTGTGACCCTGGGCATATTATTTAAGCTCTGTCTGTCTCAGTTTTCTCAGATGGAAAATGGGGATAAATAGCAGCTACCTCCCAAGGTGGTTGTTAGGATCAAATGTAATAATAATTGTATAGCTCTTAGCATAGTTCCTGGGACATGGTAGGCACTTAATGATTATTCCTTTCTACTAATTATAATTGGGAGGGGGGGGGAGTATCCTCATAGTTAAATGCAGAAAATGGAAGTGAGGGTAGGTTATAAAAGATGAGCACAAAAAGGAATAGAATAATTTAAATATAATGTGAGATCTGCTGAAGTTTGGAATGAACTGAGGCTAGCGTGGAAAGACTAGGGCAATTTTGTTCTATGAGATTTTTTTCAACTGTTGGGGAAGAGAGGATTAAAGAAGGCATAGGACCCATTCTATGTAGTAGATGGGATGTGATAATACCTGATGACAAAGAGAAGCAGAACTGCTGTATTATTATTTTGGTTCTTTCTCTACCAATAAGAGTGACCTTTGGACTGTAAAAGACAAGGCAAAAATGGCTGTTTAGAAGAGGTTACACGATATAAGTAGGGGGCTAATAAAAGAACACTTAACTGCATTGGGTGAATTCTTGTTCCTTGCCCCAGGTAGTTCATCCAGGCATACTGAAAGAGATGGTAGATTTGATCATCAATAAATACATTCAGTAGTACTTGAAAGACCATGGCAAATAGGAGAAGTACTCCAGCACTGGAGGCAGATGTTGACCTGGATTTCACAAAATGAAGAAAATGGAAACAGCAAGCTATGGACCAGTGTGATAGGATCAGCACTTTCCTGACACAGCTTCCCTGACTTCTTCCCCTCACACAACCTTATTTGCCCCAGCTTCCTAGATGCAGCTCCCTGGTCTGGGGGCATAAAATGTTTCATCCAGGTGTAGTGAGACCTCTCAGACTTGGTGGGTGCCTGAGACCATGAATCACCATTCCTTGATGACCTATTAACCAGACTGTGTCCATATGGAGACTGGAAGGAGTGGGGGGGGGGGAGGGAATAAATTTAGAGACACTAAATGCCATTGCATCATTGCTGTATACCCTTGTTACGTCTGAACAATGTGAAACTTCTTTTTTCAGTAGTTCATATGTACCTCATTTTGTCCCAACACTGAACCTGAACTAAGAGAACAAGCCACTAGTGAACTTGGTTTTAAGTCCTAGATCCAGTCGAGAATAGATCATTAAAAAATGCTCAGCAAAAATCTAAAAAGGGAATTATGATCACAATCTGACAATTCAAGACACACTAATATAATTGCCTTTTTAAACAGGACTTTTAAACTGAAGAATAGGATAATTTCATAGATACAGGTTACCTAGATATTAGCATAACACTTGATAAAATATTTTGTGCTGTTCTTGTAGAAATGGTGGAAAGATGTGGGCTAGATAATAGGTATAATTAGGTGAGTTTGTAACTCACTGAATGGTCGGACAAAACAGGAGTCATTAATGATTTGATATCAGTTTGGAAGGAGTTCCATGGTCTAGTATTCCAGCTAATTGCACTTAGATCTGAATTTTATCAATGACTTTTATAAAGGCATAGTGATATTCTTAACAATTTTACAGATGTTGCAAATCTAACACACAGGATGACAGGGTCAAGATCCAAAAAGAAGTTGAAGGCTTGGACATTGGACTGAGTCCAATGAGATGAATTTTAATAGGACTATCCAGAACATTTCAAACTTGGGTTCAAAGAACTGACTTCACAAGCACAAGATGCTGAGAAAGCAGTTTATTTGAAAATTGTCTGGGGGTTTGGGTAAATTGAGGGTAGACACATTGAGCTCAATATCTGTCAACTGTGTGATATGGCAACCAAAAATGTAGTGTAATCTTGAGCTGCCTTAAGAGTGGCATTGTTTCCCTGAAATAAGGAGGTGAAAGTGCCACCATATTTCACTCTCATCAGACTTCACTTTGAGTATCATTTTGACTTATGAAGACTACAATTCAGGAAAGCAAGATAGTGTCTAGAATAAGGCAGCTAAGATGACATAGAATCTTCAGTCCAGAGGGGAAGCCAGATGAGGTAGAAGATAAAATGCTGGTTCTCAAGTCAGGACAGAATTGAGGTCAAATCTAGCCTCAGGCATTTCATTGTTTGTCATGGAGAAGAGAACCTTTTCCTACCTTTCTGGTCTTACATTTTACTCCCCTCCATATTCTCTATAATATAAGAACACTGATAATCCTCTCATCAAACAGTTTATCATTTGATTCCATGTTCTTCCCATGTTTGTCTTCCATTCCTGGAATGGTTTATCTCCCCCCCTCCCTCTCTCATGGTTTCCTAGGATTCCTTCAAGATTCAGCGCAGATTCCATCTTGTAAAAGAGGCTTTATCTGATCTCATGTTCCCACTTCCAGTTCTGAGATTATATGTATGTATCTATGTGTGTATGTATATGTGTATGTCTGTGCATGTACATATATACATAGACACAAAATATACATATATTACATACATATAGGGGTGTGTGTATATATGTGTATATATAACCTGTGTGTGTATGTATATATATGTGTATATATATTATATATATATATATACATATATATATATCTATATCTACATCTATATCTATGTGTGTGTGTGTATCCATACACACATAATATTTTTTGCATTGTCTCACCCAGTAAATTATTAGCTCCTTAATATAAGGGGCACGATTTCTGTCCCTTTTTTTGATTTTGTATCTTAGAGCTCAGCACAGTGCCAGGCACATAGCACTTGACAAATTCTTATCCACTTGACTTGACTCAATTGAGACATGATAGCTGTCTTTGACTGCAATGGTAGTATGTATCTAATAATTTATGATCTTTAAGAAAAGATTGATGACAAATTATTGGGTATGTTTTAGTGAGAATTCTTTTGCTGGTATGAGTTGAATTAATTGGATCCTGAAGCTTTGTACATCTTTGAAAGTCTGTAATTTTGGGATTTGGGTTCTAGCTTTGCTTTGCCATTTTTTGCTACCTGAGCTTAGACAAATCATTTCCTTCTTGGAACCCAATTTCCTTAACTAAAAAATAAGAAGCACATACGATCCTTAGAGTTTCTCCAGCTATGAAGTTTTCTGCATTGATAAATTCATTTTTAAAAGATTAAATCTATTTTATCCAGGCTGGAAGTGCAGTAGTTACTCATGGGCTAGATTCCATTACTGAAAGGTATAGGATCTTTGACTGACTCCATTTAAGAACTGACCAATTCTCCCTTACTTAGACAGCCCTCTCTCTGGGAGTATTGATACCATATAGATGCCAGACTTAGTGTGATTATCCATTCAGTTTAGCCCACTAGAGCCCAGAACTCCCAGGTTCAAGACATCCTCCAGCCAAAGGTGTCTGAATTCTGGAGATCCCTTCCAGATCTATTACTTCATATGTAACTTTGTTTGAATTCTAAGATGTTAGTACTGATATCTTTCATGTAGTGGGAAGAACACCGGATTAGGAGTTAATTGACATGGGCCCAAGTCCCAGCTGTGCTGCTTATTCCCTGAGTGACCTTGGATGTCATTTTACTTGTCTGGGCTTCAGTTTGCTTCTCTGTAAACTTAAGGGGTAGGAGTTGGATGCTTTTTAATGTGCCTTCCAACCTTGTCTTTTCTTTCTCCACAACATATAGCTATATTTATAACTCAAAAGAATACTCTCAAGTCAAGTCAACAAGTATTTCTTAACTTCCAACTTTGTTGCAGACACTGTGTTATATATTGGTGATACAAAGAAAGGCAAAAACAAGACCCCTAATCACAAGGACCTCACAGTCTAATTCCCAGCAAATGGTCATTTTAGACTTTGCTTGAAGACCTCTGGTATGGAAAACCATCACCTCCCACGCAGCCCATTTCACATAGGCACAGCTCTCATTTTAGAAAGTTTTTTTCTTCTTGATGTCAAGCCTACTTTTTGAACTTTTTGAAACTTTTACAAATTCTATTATTTTTCCTCTCTGGGACTAAGAAGAAAAAAATAACCTGAATTCCTCTTCCATGTAGCAGGTCTTCTGTCTTGAAGACAATTGTCATGCTCCCAACCCCATCTTTCCTTCTAAGGCTAATATCCCAGATTCCTCCATAAAATCCTCATATGACAGGAACTCAGGGTCCTTCACCATTTTGTCCCTTTCTCTAAATGATCACCAATTTATTAGTGTTCTTTCTAAATTAAAGAACTCAGAATTGACCACAGCAATCCACAGGGAGTATGGCCAGGTCACAGCAGGAAGGGACTTATAACTTCTCTAATTATGGAGACCATTCCTCTCATAATTTAGCCCAGCATGTGATTAGCATTTTTTTTTACTGCAATATTATACTGTGACTCATATTAAACTCATGGTCTGCTTAAATCCTCAGATTTTTTTCATAGGAACTGTTAGCTAGATATCTCTCCAACCTCTCCAGATGAAGTTGATATTTTTGAAAACAGGAATAAAGATATAAATTCAGTTAATAGGGGCATAATGTCCAGAATTAAGGAAGTTATATACTTTCTCTGTAATTTGTCATATTCAGATCATATTGAGAGAATTGTGTTCAGTTCTGAGCAGTTTACAAAGGATGTTGACAAGCTAGAGAGTGTCCAGAGGAAGACAAACAGGATAGTAAAGGCCTTTGAGTTCATAGTATATGGGGATCTGTGGAAGGAGCTATGGATGTTGTATTTGGAGAAGAAAAGATTTATGGCAGCATGACAGTTGATTCCAAGTGTTTGAAGGACTGAGGAGTGATTAGACTTGCTTTACTTGGATGCAGAAGGCAGAAGTTGTTGAAGCAATCTGTGAATAAAAGCTTCAGAAGGCTAAAATGGAATGGCCTGCCTTGGGAGGTCTTTCTCTCCTTGGAGGTCATCAAGCAAAATCTAGACCACCACACTTTTTTGGAGGAATAAGATTTTTTGGGGGGTGGGGAGCATATGGGTTCAACCCTAAGACCACTTATCTTTTTATTTCTGAAATTCAGTGGTTTTGAATGTAATGAGGTCAGGATAAAAAAGAACATCTGGAGCTTAGATTTAATTTTATAGGAGATGAGGAACCATACATGGCCAAATGAGACTATGGAGTGTCTCTGTTGTAAATCTGTCACAAACAACTTCCTTTTCTTTTTAAATATAAAGTTATCACATACATCTTTTCCCTCCTCCCCCCTAGAGATGGCTGAAACTAGACTAAAATATGTATATTTGTAAAATCATCCCATACATGCTTTTCTTTATCAGTTCTTTCTCTGGATGTAGATACTGTCTTCCTTCATGTCTCCTTTATAGTTAATTTGGGCAGTTATAATAGTCAAAATGATTTAGTCCCTCAAAGTTGTTCTTAAAACAATTTTGTTGATACTGTATACACATTCTCTTGGTTCTGTTCATTTCCCTCTTTATTATTTCACATAACTCTATGTTTTTCAAAGATCATCAAGATTATAATTTCTTATAGTACAATAATATTTCATCACTATCATATACCACAACTTGTTCAACTCTTCCCCAATTATTGGGCATGCCCTCAATTTCCAGTTCTTTGCCACCACAAAGAAAGTTGCTATAAATATTTTAGAACTATCTCAATAGTTGTCTACTTCACATGACTATTCTCCTGAATCAAAATCAGCCTTTCCATTTAATTATTTCATTGGGATGAAGCTCCTCCAAATAACTTTCCCTTTTCAAAAATACATCCCAATGACTCCAATTTCCTTCACTGTCTCAATATTTCAGAGTGAAAACTTCACTTTCTTCCTGCTCTTACTTTTAAAAGCACTTCTGCATATTGACATTTTAAAAATGTCTTTGGAACATGCTTGCTTTTTCTCTGGCTGCAAATGCTTGATTTCACACATTAAAAACCTATTTGAATGCTCAAATGACAAGTGCCATGAAAGACATGCTTTATGTGCCCCAGAATGCAATGTTAATCTGAGACTATTTCAGTCTAACTTCTAAACTCAGCACCACACCTAGGACACAGTAAGTGTTTAGTACCTGTGTTGAATACTGAATGAAATTTGGATTTGGAAATCATAGGTCCTGGGTTTGAGTCCTTAGTACTGTATGATTTTGGGTAAGACAAATGACCTCTCTGGGCCTAAGTATCCTTATCTACAAAATAAAGGGGTTGTAATATTTGACCCACAAGGCCCATTCTAACTGGAAATCTATGATACTATAATCCTGCATTTTGATCTGTATGAAAATTGAATGCTTAGCTGACTTTCTCCTCTGTTTCACAGAATCACAGAATCTCATCTTTGAAAAGGAGCTTGGAAGCCATCTATTACTACCCTTCCATGAAGAATATCCTTTTCAATATAACTAATAAAAATCATCCAGTTTCTTCTTGAAGACCTCCAGTGATGGTGAACTCACCACCTCCTGCAGCAGCCTATTCCACTTTGGAATCATTCTGATTGTTCAGACCTTCTTCTTTATATCAAACCTAAACCTTCCTCTGTGTTATCTACCTAATGTTGTCTTAATAGGTTTAATCTGAAAAAGTCTAGTTCCTTTTCTACATGATAGACCTTTGAATACTTAAATACAGCTATTTTATCCTCCCTGAATCTTCAGTCAATCCTTATATGGACTAGACACCTCCAGGAATTTGATAGAGATAACATTTGTGTCTTCATTTAAATCACTAAAAGAACAGGACCATATGTGAACCCATGGGGCACCATCAGGAAATCTCCCCATTCTCTGGCATTGTTCCATTCACTGATTCTACTCATTCAAATGGTTCTGAATCATTATAATTATTATATCATCTAGTCCATTTCACTCTCACCTACCCAAAAGGACATTATGATTATGTCATGTTCTTTTCTGAAATTCGGGTCATAGAATATTTTGGTCTAATAACCGTATCAAAAAAATAGATAAGGTTAGTCCGGCAGGCTGTGTACTTGGTTAACCCATGATGGTTCATAGTGACTTTTCTTATCCTTCTAAGAACTTACAAACCATCCCTTAACAAAATATTCTAGAACCTTGCCAAGTATGGCAAGTGAGCCCTTCAGAATGTTTGGGGTTGTGTAGACCAAATAGCAGATGACTGATTGAATTCACAGCTGAAACTTTGACATTTTATTCAGGAATATAGGATTTGGAAATAAAAGGAAATAAACATTAGTTGGTCTATATCCTTTATTTTGTGGGTGATGAAATGGAGGCCTAAAGTGGTTAAGTGAGTTTCTCACTGTTGGATAGCTACTAAGCAGCAGAAACAGGATTTGAATCCTGATTTTCTGACTCCCAAACTCAGGACTTTTTTGATTACATTATGTCCCAGCTATTTAATAGTCAATAATTTACCTTAATAAAAAAACAAATCAAAGTAGATACGAGAGAAACACAGAAATTTCTGTTCTCTATTCTTTTTCTCTTTGAAATTATCTCTCATTTAGAGACTTTTTAGATTTTTATAGATGACCTTCTACACATTTCTTTCAAGCACATAATAATAGTGTTCTAGTCACCCCACTCTACCCCTAATCTCTGAATGACTTCCACAACTTTTACTCATACTCATGAGTTGGAGTCCTTGGGGATGACTATTACTTTCAGGTTCCAGAGATAAACCCTTTGGGCTGCACTTCAAAAGCTGTAACTCACACTCCCCCACTGGTATGTTTTCCATTTAGCAGAAAGTAACCACATTTAGCTAAAAACAAAGCCATTTGCTCAAATGACATAGTAAGAAAAATAGGTAGAACATTTTTATTCTCTAATGCTAGGGGCACATTCTCCCTTAGTTATGCACAGCATCTGTGGAAAGAGTGATAACAAGTTTAGGATACTATGGTAGTGAGGCACATGTGTATTGTATGCTTGTGGCAAAAAAAAGTTCACAACTCCTGGTACTGAAGAGCCCAGAAATCCTCATAGAGCATCCCTTGTATGTAGCATCTCTTCTGGATGAGTTTTTCAATCAGTTTTATCAATGCACAAGTATTTATTGAGGACCCACTATGTTCCAGAAGGTATGGACAGAAGTACAAAGAAAGACATTACTTACAAGGAGCTCCTAGTCTCCTGTTCTCTGTAGTCTGTTCACTGCTGTCAAGGATCCCATTCCTTGAAGCTGTTTCTTCCCCTGAGTGACTAACTTTGTCTGGAGTGTTTACCTCTGCCCTCCACCCAATAGTGTCTCCTACTGATTGAGAAGCTCTCATTCAAAAATACTTAGCTAATAAGCCCTCTGCTCCTCTCTCCAGGTGTTTCTTCTACTGGAATATGCCTCTAAGCTATTCAGCTCTGTCCTAGGACTTAAATATTTAAAGCCCTACCCACTCATTAAGCCTGCCTCCTTTAATTCCATCTGAGATATATATTCCTGCATCCCAAAGAGATCAATACATTTGGATCTTTGCAATTAATTTACCATCTCCTAAGTGCCTTAGGTTCACATTCTGGGATTACCATGACTAAATCAATGGAAGCATGGCAGAGGGGAGACCCCCTCCATTAGAGTGTCATTAACAAAGAGATGGAAATGGCCTCAGAAACCAGTTAGTGCAACAAATTAGTTTTTCCAGATGAGGAAACTGAGATAATGAATTCCAAACTCTTACCCTTTGACTCCAAATCTAGCGCTCTTTTCACTATATCATGTTGCAGGTTAGTTTGACCCTGTTAACCTCTCCTGCACATTTCCATTTATTTCATTTGATCTTTACAATCACTCTGTGATTGTAAATCAAGTCCTTAGGCCCAAATTCATATATGAAGAAGCAGAACTACAGAGAGGTTGAATGTCATATACAAAGTCATGTGACTGGCTTGAGACTTGAATTTGTCTTCTCCTTTCATTAATTTTCTGCATCTCATCTAGATGTGTAATTTTCTTTTAGTTTTCTTTAATTTTTCTTCCTTCTTTTCTTAATAGAATTATTTGTAGCCCAGAAAGCAAAACAGTTTAGCAAACAGCGAGCATTTTTCAGCAATGTAAATGAAGTGAGAAAATGTCTATGGGATCTCAGAACTTCCTCTAATCAGCCCATCAACCTACTATCCAGTCTCAATTATTTATTAAGAGACTATATAATATATAATATTAGCTTACCTTTATATAAATATGTATATTATATTCATTTTCTTAATGAATAAACTATCTCATTTGATACATTAACTTTGTAAAGAAAGTGCTGTTATTCCCATTTGTAGATGAAGAAATAGAAGTTGGAAGATATTAAATGACTTGGATGAACCAGATTTGCATCTGGACTCTGGCACTGCCTGCTTGACCTTGACCTTGAGAAAGAGTTCACCTTTTAGGTGCTCAGTTTCTCCATCTTCCAAAGGGTTTGACTAGATGACTTCTAGGATCCCTTCTAAGTCTAACTCTGAGATCTATATAACCACCATTTTTAAGGTCATAAACCTAAACAGAGATGGATCTCTAATTTGATCTAGTTTCCTCTAAAACAAAGCCCAGAGATATCCATATAAACGTATTTTTTTTTCTTCTTTGGTTACTGCCTTTAGATTGACTGGGATAGAATGAGTTTGTTTATCTTGCTAGACTTAAAAAAAACATACACACATTGGATTTAAGCTTACTCTGAGCCCAGAGGGCATACTAGGGGGACTATATTTTTAAAACTGAAAGAGAAATAAGTTAAAATGTAATCCTGATTCTGGATTTTAAAGCTGTTTCCTCAGTTCAGTCACGAAGCTCTCTTCATTGACGCTCCACCACACTATTTCTGGGTCCTCATTTCCTATGCTAGCTGATGTATTTTCACATTTGACTTCTTGGAAATTTTATGTTTGGTAATAAAGTAAACTCAGTTTTCTACATTTCCATAAAACTAAGGGGATTTTCATTTCTGTTACTGGAATCCCTTATCTGAGGGAGGTGATTAAGAAGATTACAGGATAGAAAGAAACTTCCAGATATCATCTAGACTATCCCCTGAACTCCAGACAGTTCAGACTTAAAGAATTATGGAGAGATAATTACATATCCCCATTATTAAATGGCTCTAGGAAAGGAGATTTGAAATGTACAAGGAAATCTTAATAGCTTTTTTTGAAATATTCAAGCATTTTCTAATAAGTTTTGTAATCCCAGTTGCAAAGGCACAAGGGTCATTTGAGTGGTTGAAACTAACTTCATGCCAGTTGCATATGCTCCATTTCTTTTTGGGCTCATATTTTCGTGTATGTGTTAAAATGGAGCAAAATTAGCTCTGCCATTTCTTCTTGAGCTAAAAGGTACTGTCACACAAAACTTGCCATGTCTAACTGCTTCCATTTCTTCATCTGTACAAGGGGGAAAATAATGACCTTGGGCATTTCTTTCACAAGGCTGTTGGGAGGCTAAGTGAGACTATTAATCTCTATTAAATAAGCTAGCTAACTGAAGTTAAAAGCATCCATGGCCTAGGAGAAAGGCTCTGATATTTGGTATGTGCTACCTAAACAATGAATTCAATTTCACAAGTGCTTACTAAATGCACACACTATAACAGTAAAGCCATGTGCATTTACTTAGTACTTTCTGTGTGCCAGGCACTATAATAAAACCTGAGAATACAAAGAAAGGCCAAATAGTTCTTGCTTTCAAGGAGCTCATATTCTAGTGGAGAAACAATATTGTAAACAGCAATTCTAGATATGTGTTGTGTCATGTGTGCAACACATGTACATGCATGTATAAACACACAAACATATACATATCTATGTACATGCATCTATGTATACGCATAAATATACATACACACACAAACAGATAGAGTGCCAGGTCTGGAGTCAGGAAGACTCATTTCATGAGTTCAAATCTGACCTTAGACACTTACTAGCTATGTGACCCTGGACAAGTCACTGAGGCCTGTCTGACTCATTCTATTTATATATAAAATCAGTGAGAGAAGGTAATGGTAAACCAATCCAGTATCTTTGCCAAGAAAACCCTAAATGGGTCGTGAAGAGTCAGCCACAACTGAAAGTAATGAACAACAGTTGTGTTCCCAGTGCTTGAGGGGCAGCTTAGGACAATGGATGATGAGCCAGCCTTGACACTAGGAAGACCTGAAATAAAGCCCTGTATCTGAACATGATAACTATGTGACCTTGGCAAGTCATTTAAGTTCTCAAATCTCCAGAAACTCTCTAAGAGTATAAATTGTACAGATGAGTGCTGATTTACAGTAACAGAGGGTAGCAGAGTTTCTTAACCTGTGTATGTGTGTGTGTGTGTGTGTGTGTGTGTGTGTGTGTGTGTGTGTGTGTGTGTGTGTGTGTGTGTGTGTGTGTGTGAAAGACCCCTTTGGCAGTCTTGTGAAGCCTATGGACTCCTCAGAATATATTTTTAATGGATAAGATCAAAGACATAGGATTATAAAGGAAATTAGCTACGTTGAAATAGTTATCAATAATACATATTAAAAAAACTAACTCATAAAACCTAGATTAAGTCCCCTTCTACCAGAGAAGTCATAGATCCAGTTTCTATCACTGTCCCTAGCCCCTGATATATAGTAAGAACTTAGCAAATGTTTGTTGAATAATATCATAATTTTACAACTTAAGCTGAAGATTTTGTATTTTATCTTGTAGGTGTCAGACTTTTTTTGGGGGGAGAACAACTTGGTCAAGGCTTCATTTTGGCAGTACCAATTTGGCATCTATGTGAAGGATGAATTGTTAACATGAAGGTACTCCCTACTTCCCAGTTAACCTTGGAAGAACTTAGTACAGAAATTGGTGTTATCATAACCAAATAAATATCGTAATCTTACATTATCTCTCTTCTCCCTACTATCCTTCATATTTATAACTGTGTAGCCTTTACAGGAAGCCCTGTTTACAGAGATGAAGAGCCTCATGACACCAAGTAGTTGGTTTAAGGCAATATTAGTTTTTGTTGGCGAGCTGTGAGATTACGGAATAATTTGTAAAATAGCACACTCTGTCAGGATGATGGAATAGGACTAATTTTGGACACATTCATTTTCAACTTGGGTGATTTCTATTTCTTGATTGAGAATAAATCTATAAGGACCAGTGAATTTCCCTTTTTCACATCCTGTAGATGGCAATGTTGTACTTGGAAAGTGGGTGGAGAAGTCATCCAAACAACCTTCTATTTCCCTATTACAGCGTTGTTTAATAACTAGTGAAGAGGGACATAAATGCCGAATCAGGGTACATATAGTTTGGGTGAGGGTGCATCAAAGGGCCATGCATACAGAGAGATGTCAGCATTTATATGAAAACTGGTTTATGATTTTGGTGAATGTTTTGCTTGACTATGCTCACTGTTCTCAAAGAATCTCCCTTTTTTTTCTCCCTGTGATATTTTATATTCTATTTCATATTTACCTTTTTCTCTCTGTCTCTTTCTTTGTGTCTGTCTCTCTGTCTCTGTCTCTCTTTGTCTGTCTCCCTCTATCTCTCTCTGTCTGTCTCTATCCTCCCACCCTCTCTGAGACTGAGAAAAGCTGGTGTTCCTAAAACTTACAGACTATTCCACTCACTTGTAGCTTGACTAGGAGCAGAATGGAAAAGGAAAGGGGCAGACAACCTTCTGAGCTCTCTCCATCTGTGTTTCAGTGGGGGATAGCTACTGTATAACCCTGCCTCTCTCATGTAGGATTTTGGAGGTGGGAGCAAGGATGAGCTAGACACACGGGACACTCTTCATTCTTCCAAATAAAAGAATAAGAATCCTAGAAGAGTCCTAGGAACTGGTTTTTGTTTTTTCTTTCACTATTATTGCTCTTGTTCAAGTCAAATGTAAACCTTTGATAATGGCAAAAATGTTCAATTATGTACCTCTCTCATTTAAGACAATGAGCTTGCATAAATGGAATGGTCCACTCAATAATTCCAATGCAAACTCAAATCACAAACCATCTCAGAGCATGGACAAGGTGTCTTTTTCTGTTTTTGTGCTCAGCTCACCACATTTTTCCCTCCCTCTGGGCTTAGCCCACAGGTGCTAGAAGGAGATGAAGCATAGGAAAAACCTGACACCTCTCCTATTTTAACAATGACATCCCTGACACGATCCTTACTCTTCAGAATCCAAATTTGTGGGCAAAAGGGCTTTGAGACTGATCTGACAAGTGAAAAGGGAATGAAGTTCCACTAAAGAAATGCTTTTAACATCTCCATTCCCACTCAATCATGCAGCCACCGTCCTCCTATCTAATAACAGTAGCTGAAACTTCTATTTCACTTGAAATATATGTATATATATGTGTACATATATACATATATGTGTATATATACATATATATATGTATATATACTTCATTTCATTTAATCCTTATAACAAACTTCAAGTTAGGTGCTATTTATGATCTCCATTTTACAGATGAGGAACCTCACATAATAAATAGGCAGGATTTGAATCCAGGTCATCATGAACTTAAATCTAGCATTCTATCTTTTATACCATGTTCCCTCTTGAATAGGGGTTCTTAACCTTTCTGGTATCATAGATCCCTTTGGAAGTCTAATGAAGCTAACGGACCATTTCTCAGAATAATGTTTCAGTGCATAAAATAAAATACATATGATTACAAAGACAACCAATTTATTGAAATACATTTATTACATATATTCGTATTTATAAGTGCATATGTATGCTCACCTTCTGCTGTCCTGTGATACTTGAGATCCTCAATGAATTGACAGTCCTTTAAAGTGACCTGCTGTGTGTAAGATACTTTACTAAATGCTGGGTAAATGATGAAATGCAAACTCAACGAGCTTACATTCTAGAGGGAAAAACATTGTTTTCCTAGAATGAGATTGACCAATGTGATTAATTCATTTAACTGTTTAATCGATCTGCAGTGTTTTCACTTACATGTGGAAGCACTGTATATATAATTCTCCTGAGTCAGATTACTATGCTCTCTATCAGTCGATACATGTAATCTGCTGTTTCTTTGGAGCCCTCATATTTGTGTACATATAAGTAAATGTAAAATGCATGCAAAGTATATATGCAAGGTGCATCCAGGAGTCTTGATAAGTAAATTGGGACCAGAAGGGAAGTCCACTGAAGGGCTGCTCCTGAGGATGTGCTGTCTTTCTAGACTGCCCCAAGGAAAGTTGTGCCAGGAACCGGACATTTGCATGGGAGGTTTGAGATCCAAGCTGAACTGTGTCGATTGGATGGATATTGGAAAGGAGTACTAAATTGCAGGGAGACTTTTAATTTTTGTTAATATTGATGTCCATTATTGTACCCCTTTGGTTTTTATTTCCTGTATCTGTATATTAAGTTTTCTTGATAATCTTGATGTTTGATTTTCTACTTTGTATTAGTCCTGATTTTGGACATTCTTGTTACGGCTTGTACTGTACTGATGGTCCTCATCTCACTGTGTAATTGGGGCTATCCCAGGTAGTATCCGTGGTAATGTTTGATCAAGTGTGATGCCAGTGGTCATCAGTATACGCAGGGCTCACCTTTGACCAACAGTGGGGGGAATGTTAAGGGGTCCCCTGAACTTGTCTTTTTGAGTTACCATATTTTCCAGAAACACTGGACCCAGATTGTACAGGAGGCCCTGAGTGTCAATGATGTAGCCTCCTTCCCACCAGCTGATATAATTTGTCATTTGCACCCCAAGCTGAACTCTCTTACTTGGGAGTCAAGACATGCACCAGTCTATGCTAGCCTGAGAAACTGCTTGTGCAGCCGGGACCCTTGTAGAGAAGCAGATCAGCCTATCTTCATATTTTAGCAGTTCCTAAGGGAAAAGAATGCTGCTTCTGCGATCTTAATTATTCATGATTTCTTCTCCCCACTGCTACTCCCACTTAGGTGGAAATTTCTGTTTTTCCTCCTCTTTTTGTTGCAAGCTTCTGTTCGGATTGTGAACTCAGTCCCGACTTAGGGTTCTCCATGCATGTTCATTTCTCATAATAAATCTAGTTGCAATGTAATGTCTCATGGACTTGTGATATTCACAAAGGTAAGTTCAGGGTTGAGGAGAAGGCACTAGCAGCTTGGGCTTCAAAAAAGGCTTTATGTGGGAGGTAGCCTTTGAACTGATCTTTGAAGAAAACTAGAGATTCTAAGAGGCAGAGGAGATGAGGCCAAGCATTCCAGGTGCAGATACCAGCCTGTGCAAAGTGGCAAAACTGGGGGGCGAATTTCATGTACAGAGAGTAGCAAATAGGTTCATTTGATCGGATAGTAGAGGGTGTTTAGGGAATTCATACGTCATGCATCTGAATAGGGAGGTTGGGATCCAAATGAGAAGGGTCCCTCAAAAGGAGTTAATATCTTTTCCTAGAGACAACAGGGAGCCAAAAAAGCTTCTTGAGCAGAGGAGTATCATTTTGGCCACTGTGAGATGGGAGGCAGAGAGACAAATCAGGTTGTTACACTAGTTTAGGTGAAAGAGGATAATGAATCAGCTGAGCAACCATTCAACTCCCTCCTCTTCCATTGGTCTAAACTTTTCAGTGGCATCCTCTCCCCCTTCCCTCTAGTCTCAGAAAGAGGTGGTCTTCTTCATGTCTAGATCTAACCTTTCCTGCACCTTCAGGTAATTTCCTTCCACTGTACAAATACAGAAAGTCAAAACTTCTGTACATGTTCGAGTGATAGAGATTGGCCCAGTTTGGCTGGTGTATAAAGTACATGAAGGCAAAGGATACAAGATGAAGTCATATGATGGTGGGTTTTGGAACGTCTTGGATCCTAGGCTAAGGAAGTCCAAGATGAATTAGCAGGGAAAGAATAGCTGCTGAAGACTTTTGAGCAGAGAAGTGACATAGCCAGATAGATGTATAAGGAAGATTATTATCATGAAGTCATAAGGAATTAGTCACTCAATAAACACACACTTATTTAGTGCCTACAATGTGCTAGGAAGTGTGCTAGGCACTGGGTATGCAATTAAGTGGTCCTTTTTCTCAGAGGAGAGACAACATGGATGAATGAAAAAAAGCTTTTTGCCAAGTTGCGATCTACTTGCTAGGGAAAGTAATGCAAAATTGAAGAGTCACTACTTGCAAGGGGAGACAAACAAGGTTAAGTGACTTAACTAAACAGAGTCACACAGTTAATAAGTGTTTGAGTCCAGATTTGAATTCAAGAAGACTAGTCTTCCTGTCTCCAGGCCTTGTAGTCTGTGCACTGTGGCACCACCTAGCTGCCTATATGCAGAGATATGTATGTTTAAAAAATATGCACACACACACATATACTATATACCTATACATATGTCATGCTGGACGATATAGTGAGTTAGGCTTCAAAAGGATATTTATAGGCTATAGCATATTTGTAAATATACACAAATATGTATATATGTGTATACATATGTATATATGTGTGTGTCTATCTATATGTGTATATGTATATCTAATGTGTGTGTTTTGGGAAGAATATTTTGCTTTGGCAAGATGAAATAATGGTGAGTGGAACTCTATGAGAAAAGATTGCTGGATCCTTCCAAGATCCATGATAGAATTACTTCGGTGATGATTCTGGACTGGAAATCTGGGTGACTTGAGGGTGGAGAGAAGGCACACTCGCTAATTAGGACAGCAAGGGAACCTGGGTGGGAGTTTCAGAGCTGAAAGAACTAAGTACTCCTGGTTGTGGTCACTGATTTGAGAGGCAAGGTGGCTGATGAGATTATATCCAAATTATAGGCTGTGAGTATATATAAGTATATACAGAATGAACACAAAATTAATGTAATAAAGAAAAGAGCAGCAAGAGTGAGGTGGGAAATGGATATCACAAGTGGCTTAGTATAGAAAATGGTGCCTAAACTGTGTCTTGACAGAAGAGAGAGAATCTATGAGACACAGATGAGGAGGGAGTAGGTGTTGAAAACATAGTAGATATGATTGCTAAGCCAGTCTTGGTGATGTTCAAAGGATCAAGGAAAATAGAAAAGTACCAAAAGATTGGAGAAGGGGAAGATTTCCCAATTTTCAAACAACAGAAAAGAGTAAAAGCTGCAAATTAGGGATCAATGAGCTTGATTGATTCCCGGGAAACTTCTGGAATGAATATTTTATGAGGTCCTTGGTGAATATCTAAGGAGGGAAGTGATGATTACTCTGAGCCAGCATGAATTTCTCAAAAACAGGGAAGGGCAGGATAACCTCATTTACTTTTTTTTTTTTGACAGGATTGCTAAACTAGTAGATGAGCAAATTGTTGAGTATATAATTTACCTAGATTCTAGCAAAGCTTAATTAATAAAGTATCTCATGTTATTTCTGAGAAGAAAATAGAGATCTATGGGTTAGACTGCAATAAAATCAGACAGATTCAGAGCTGATTGGGTAACTGAAATCAAAGGGCACTTTTTTAGTGGTTTTATGATGTAAGGCATTGCTAGAAAATGTTTAACAACTGGCTCTCTGGGAAAAGGTATGTACCATAAAAATTTAATATTAATCTGCACGATCAAAAATTTCTATATTGCTTTCTTAAGTCTAGGCAATTAAAAAAATAAATCAAATTGTAGTGCTTGCTGATTTCTGAAGTGTAATCAGTTTTTATGAGTCTATGTGGCTTTAGCACATCACTGGTTCTGTCAATGTGGCCTAAGGACTCAAGTGGAATACCCTGAGGATCTATGGCTAACATTTTTGTCAATGACTGTGACAGAGGCATAGATATTAAGATCTTTAAATTGTCATATGACTCAAAATTGGTAAGAATACTGGATGACAGAGTCAGGATTCAAAAAGATATCAACAGGCTATAATGTTGTGCTGAATTTAAAGAGATAAAATCCTTGGGGATAAATGTAAAGCCTTGCCTTTGTGTATAAAAAGTCAGCTTCACAAATACAAAAAGAAGGAGAGGCTAGTTAGATAGCAAGGTTGTTTTTTTTTTTAAAATAAGATTTGAATGCTTTGGTGAGCTGAAATCTCAGTATGAGTCATTATTGTAGTATAGGAGCCAAAAAATAAAAATTAAAAAATCCCCAAATTAAAAAAACACCAAACAATATGTTTTTGGAATACATTAAGAGGAGCATAGTTTCCAAGAATAAGAAGGTAATACATGGTCCCTTTGTATTTTGCCCTCATCAGACCTCATCTGGAATATTGTGTTCAGTTCTAGGTACCATGGTTTTGGATTAACAATCTACCCTTGAAACAAATAAAACCAAATGGATGACAAATGATTATTTCCCAGAGTGCCCTATGGTAATTGTATGAGCAGTCCATTGAGTAAATCCCTATTTCTAACATTGGTAGTCTCCTAATGATTTTGGATAGCTATACTTTGTAAAACACTACAGTCTCTGAAGAATTAAAATTGTTAGTGACTTGAGGGCAATGGAAAGATACACAATTGAGTTGTAAGTGGACTGTGGCATATTATTATTGATTACTTGGTCAGAACAAGAATTGGCCCAAGGGGAATTGCCTAGTTAAAATATGACTTGGTAGGACATGTCTATACCAATGAAATGCTTTTTAAAAAGAAGTCTAGAGGAAGGCTCCCACTGTATGTAGATTTGTCATGGAAGAATTATGGAAAAACATGGGAAATAATTGCACAGGATAAGAAGATATGAAGGAGTTATGGCGCCGCCGTTGGAGAGTTTCCATGTTGGTCCATCACAATATGAAAGTATAAAATTATTCTTATTGTTATTCAAATTCTGAAGGGTTTTTTTCCCTAGCCACATTTGTAAGGGAATATCAAGGCGGAGCAAAATGATCTTGTCTTGTTATTTGATCTGCTTGATCAGGTTCATTCTTATGGCAAGGTAGTATTTTAACAGTGGATTGGGCTTTATATCTAAGCTCACACAGATCTGGAAGAATTCATTTGGCAGAACTCCCTGAAATGGATTTGGGTTCATGTAATTTCCCCTTAGATAGTTGTTTGGAAAAATGGGATATGTTTTAGCTGAAGAAATTGAAAGAATAAACTTAATCTTAGCCTGGGAGTACTCTGACTTTTGTTTGATATCTCTTGGTTAGGTGTGATGATTTGGAAACTTGGCCATGGCCAAAGGGCTTTTAACCCACTCTTACTGAGGAGGCTTTCTAGTCACTATTCATTAACATATAAGAGCTCAAATGGCAAGCAAGAAGTCCTGAAGACATAGAACTGATAAGTTGGTAGTAGAGAGAGGAGTGGGATGTAGCAGTACTATATTCAAGAGAAATAGGGAGCAGCAGAGATGTGATGCTGATTGAGGAACAGTAGCAATGTGTCACCTAGCAATTGAGCATGCCCAGGGAAAACAATGCAATAACCAGTGATGGCACCAGCGTCAGAAGTGTAAGTCACGCTTTCATATGTAGAACCTTGCAATTTGGGTTTCTTAAAGTTATATCTCCATACTGATGATATGTATTTTGGGGGGATAAGACTTATGGGGGGGAATATGCTATTGCTACTTTTCTTACTATACTATGTCATTAAATGCATTTCATTTTTAAAATTATGTTCTCTGTATGACTAAACATATAAACACATAAATAATAACTTATAAACTATGGTTTTGAGGACAAGTGAACCCCCAGAGTAGCTTTGATCTGGGGTGACTTTCTGAGGGTCCCATGTGCAAGAACTACTGCCCTACAGATTGCATAAACAATTTTACTTGCTATGTATGGGTGTAGCCCTGGTCAGCATTGTAAAATGTAGCCCTTCTTTACAACCTTCAAAAGCAGCATGTCCTGAGGTATAGCCTCAGTTGAGCAAGAAAGAGTAATTTGAAATGTATGTATGATGCTGTGAATGGTTCCTCTAGCCAAAAAATCCTGTGATCTTTAGAAGTGATAAGCATTTCCCCAAGCAACCTGTTTCAAGCACAGTGTTTCAAGTAGATTCCCTTCCTTCTTAGGAGGAAGACCTATTTTCTCTCTATTCCCTATAGACTTCATTGCAAGTTAAAGGATGAATTCACTAATATACATATACATATACATATATATATATGTATATGTGTATATATATATATATATATATATACATAAATTTTAAAAGACATACAGAGATAGATTCCTTTTGAGTTTTTGTTTTGATTTATGAGTTAATTCAAATCACTTAAATCAAAAGGACTCCAAAACACTGGGAGATGCTTTATAAAGAATCCAGGAAAGAAGATGGCTAAGAATCACAAGGGATGTAAATGTGTAGATGGCACCATAGAATTATAAATTCAGATCTTGAGTGTCAGTCAGTCAGTCAATAAATCTTAAAGGTCATAGAATCCAGCTTCTTCACTTTGTGCAGGGGAAACATCACCAGTCAGGTTGATCCCAAAGTGACCCAAGTAGTCTATAAAGACAAGATTTAAAGCTGTCATCGTGGATCTAGATTTGATAGGGAATCCAGTGCCATTTTCCAAGATCTGCATCTATAGATGGAGGACTCACATCATGGATTCATTAAAATGTCATATTATAGCATGTTCTGGCTATACAACAAAATGAGATGCATGGAAGATACTATCCACATGTCATGGAATGCATTAGTCAGTAAGCATTTATTAAGTACCTACTATATTCCAGGCACTATGCTAAGCACTGAGGATACAAAGAAAGGTCAAAGATAGTCCTTTCCCTTAAGGAGATGACAATGTAATGGATTCAGTCATTTGGTATGTCTTGTTCAGTGTTCTGGGGACACAGAACTTTTTCAGAGGTGTTTCTGTCTTCAAAATGAATTGTTTATTTAATGATCACAATGAAACTAGTACCTATATGACTTGTAACCCAGCTCATAAATTTGTGACTAAACACTGAATTCTTGTTGTTGTCCTTTGTACTTGAAGAAGACCAAAATGACCCTACAATATTGGGGTCAATGTATAGTGTGTCTGACTGGCTGATCAGACCAATATGAGCTTGGAAGGCTCACTTTAGGCACAAATAGTTCATATGAACATTTGGGATGGGAATGTCTCTAAATTTATGCATCTTACATTTCTTTTGAGCTACTGTAATTCTGTTTTGCTCATAGAACACAGTGTCTTCCTGATGCAAACACATCATGCTGGGCAGTCTTGTTCCAGTATCTCCCATGTCTCACAATTCATACCAAAGTTATTCAGAGAAACAACGAGAGTGCCCTTGTATTGTTTTTTTTCTGACTTCCTTGTGAGAGCTTGCTTTGCATGAGTTCTCTATAGTCTTTTAGACACATGCATATTTGGTACTTGGACAACTAGAGCTGTACCTTGTGTAGAGATTGAATGGTTGGCAGTTCAGCTCAAGAAATGACTTCTGTGTCCAATACCTTATCTCACCAGATCTTTGGAATCTTCCTAAGATACTTCAAATGGAAGCAGTTCAATTTCCTGCCCTGGCCTTGTTGTCCAGGTTTCATAAGAATACAACAATGAGGTCAGCACAATGGCCCTTTAGACCTTTAGTTTGGTAGGCACCCTGCTATTTCTTCTCTCCCATCCTTTCTTTCAGAGCCTCCTAAATGCTGGACTGGCTCTGGCAATACATGTGTCAACTTCATCATCTATGTGTACATCTCTGGAAAGTATACTGGCAAAGTAAGCAAATTTATCTGCAACATTCAATATTTCTCCATTTGCTGTAACCAATGGTTCCACGTATGAATGGTGTGGTGCTGGCTGGGTGAGAACCTCTGTGGATTTTTTTTTGGTGTCAATTTTTAGGCCAAAATTAACAGAGAGTGGCAGAGAATTGATCCATGCTCTGTTGCACCTCAGCCTCCAACCAACCCTCTCTCCACTTTAGTTTTGACTTGTCACCTTTAAAAGTTAAATAATTTACCACTAGTCCAGTAGCTAACCTTTATGCCATTTTTGTGCTCATTAGAAGTCATCTGACAACATTGCTGAAAACAATATGCTAAAAAAAAAAGCACAGAAGGAGGCACACAGCCCTGCTTCACCCCATTAGTGCTTGGGAAAGTATAAGAGCATTGTCCATCATCCAGAACCTGTGTAAGCATGTCATCATGAAACTGGCATACAATATTGATGAACTTCTCTAGGCAACCAAATTTCACCATGGATCTTCTGCAAGCTTTCATGACTCTCAGCACCAAAGACCTTTGTTAAATTGATGACTGTTGTGTACAGACCTCTTTTCTGCTCCTGGCATTTCTCCTGGAGTCGTTGGGCAGCAAACTCCATGTTGACCATTCTTCACCCCTTTCTGAAGGCATACTAGCTCAGGTAGATGACCATCTTCCAGATCAAGGATTAGCCAATTAAAGAAGATTCTGGCAAGAATCTTGCTGGCAATGGTTAAGAGAGAAGTCCCTGTAGTTGTCACAGGACAACCTATTTCCTTTTCCTTTATAGAGATGGACAATGGAGGCATCCTTGGACTTCTGTGGATACCATGGCATTAGGGGAACACTTAAAATGCCCTTTAAACCATCTGTTGAATTTATGTTTTGAATCTCCAGAATCTGACTTACCACTTGACATATAGTAGAAACATGAATAAATGTTGGTCCATTGATTATTACCCCATTTCCATCTTAGTTTCTTTATCATAGGCTCAGTTCAGGTGCCATCTCCTAATAGGGAATTTTCCTGACCCTCTCATTTAATCATACCTTCTCTTTCAAACTTCTTTTTTTAAATTGTGAATTTATTTTTAACTTTCTTATTCATGTACATTTTGCTCCTCCTACCCCAGAAGAATAGAAATTTCTTGAGGGCAGGAATTATTTTATTTTTGTCTTTGTATGCTTACTGCCTAGCAGATAGCTGGGGCTAAATTAAAGCTAGATTAATTGAATGAGTTAGTATTTCCTGGTTCCATCTAGAGAGCTATAACTTGTGGTGAGATAGCCTGGACTCTGCCCCAGTGTACTACCTGTAGAAGGTGCTGATAGTATTGGCAGTTCTTTGGAAGTATAGAAACAATAGAGCTTAATCTCAGATTCATAGAATTAAATTGTAGAATTGGAAGAGATTTCAGAGGCTATTTAGCCAATCCATAACCACAAATAGAACTCCGTTACAACATACACAACAAAGTTTCATCTAGCCCTTGCTTGAATACTTCTAAGAAATGGGAATCCATTACCTCTGAAAGTTGGAGAAGGAAATGGCAAACCACTCCAATATCCTTGCTAAGAAAACCCTAAATGGGGTCATGAAGAGTCAGACATGACTGAAAATGACTGAACAACAATTTCTGAATTCAGCCTGTTCTGTTTTGGTCTAGTTCTGATTGTCATGCTCCTTTTCATGACAACAACTCTATATTTATCTAAAAAGACCTAGACAGTAAGAAAAAATAGAATGTAAGTAAAATTGGATGATACCAGATGGTAGGCTGGGATTTGATATTCCTCTTCATCCTTCCCTCTCTTTCTGTGATATTTTTAGGGGAGGGGGAAGCCATGCTTTCCACTACTTGCCCCAGCTGTGGTTTCTGGCATTTGTTGAAAACACAATTCTTAGTTTCAACTCGTGGACATCATCACTTCCTGTAGCTTTCATTAGTAGAAATGTCTGTCCTTAAAGTCAATAGAAAGTGCTGAGAGCAGTTGTGAAATGTCATTGACTTTTGCAAGGGCAAGAAATCCATCTCTCTGAACACAGATTGGGCTCTGTCTGTTTGTATTCCAATAAACTTCTTGCTGGCAAGTAATTTCAATGTCAGTAAACAGAAAAGGACATGAAAATCTCTAAGTTCTTGACTTTCTTTCAGAACAGGATGACTCTGACCTTGCCATGACTGTCAGAAACCATTAGATCAGGCAGTATTCAATATGAGTATAGGTCTTTGGAAGGGACCTATGATTTTCCTTCACATTTTTCCAGCCCTCATAAATTAGTTATTTATACATATATAACATTTAATTTTAAATAACATTATATAAATAGCTAAAGGACCACAAAAACATGAAGATTTATTTCCAGTCACATTATTTTTCTTTGAAAGGGATAAGGATTTTGATTGAATTGGTATAAGATATAGATAGATAGATAGACAGATAGAGATATGTGTTATCTATCTATCTATATATGTACATAACATTGGTATATATATGGGTATAAACTAATAATTGAATTGTATAAGAATTGATATAAGAAATTGGACTATTTGTGCCGAACATGCAGTGGAGCCTTCTGAACTCATACTGGTCTGACCAGTCACAGACAAACTGTACCTTGACTCCAACATAGTGATATCATTTTGGTCCTCTTTGAGGATAAAGGACAAAAACCATAAGAAATTCCTAGGTGAGGAAATTCCCTCTATCAATTACTTCCTGTGGTCACCTTCCTGAAGCTTGTTGCAGAGCACTGAAAAGTTAAATGGCTTGCAGTCACAGAGCTAGGTAGCTTGTTTCAAAGACAGGATTTAATTAAACCCAAGTCTTCTTGGTCTTGAGACTGGCTTTTTACCCATTATGCAACATTGTCACTTATTGTTGGAAGCGGATTTCTTCTTTAATGGTCTGGAATACTGTTTTTCCTCCTGAATCAGGCAGGATACTTTGTTAGAATGGTCCTTTCCTAATCAACTGTTTTCCAACACTTACCTCTTCCTCTTTTTGTAAAAGAACATAAATAAGTCAGAAAAAGCTTTCTAAGAATGGATCTGCTTGAGGACTTTTTGCTGTCTAGTTGGGTCATGGTTGGTGATATTTTGAATAGCACTCCTAGACCTTGGTTGTAGATTGAATCCTTGTGATGTTTCTGAGGTAGGAACAATGTTCTCTTTATTTTATGGAGTAAGAATGTGAAGCCTCAAAGAGAATAAGGCAATTAGAATGATATAGTAACTGAGCAATATCTAACACCCTAAAGCAAGACTCTATGTCCTCTTTTTCAGTCTCCAGTTTCTACCTCCTGCCAGTCTTTCTCTCTCTCTGTCTCTGTCTGTCTCTCTGTCTTTCTCTCCCTCCCTCCCTCCTCTCTCCCTCCTTCTATCATGCATGCAACACACACTCACACTGTAGCAACAAATTACAAGGTGCATTGGGGGTATTCTGATAGGAGATGTTAGCATAGTAGCTCACAGGACAGACATTCATTCATTATTCCCTTGTGTGTTAAGGATGGTTGATTTGTTAGGGAAATAATTTGGATCTCTGCTTCTGCAGAAAAGTGAAGACCATCCTTTTCCCAATTGCCAAAGTAATTCTCCTGAGACATAGGTTTGACAACATCATTCCTTTTGCTCAGGAATTTTCAATGACTTCTCACTGTTTATAGGATAAAATACAAAGTCAGTTTCCCATCTAAAATCTTGTCTACACCTACATTTCTACTTCATTTAAACACATTTTTAATTTAATTTTTTTTCAATTCACGAAATATATTTTATTTTCATCCCACTTCTCACCTGGTACAAACACAAAAAGAATACTATTGAAATAATCATGCCTAGTGATGCAAAATTAATTTCTGCATTAGCCATGTCCAAAAAAATATCTCAATCTTCACCCTGTTTCCATCAGTTCTTTCAGGAGGTTGATAACCTGGTATGATTGATCACTATGTTGATCAGTCTTCTTAAGCATCAAAAGTTGCAGCCAACATGGTGGTATAGAAGCAGGAAAACTCCTCAGCTCCTCCCATAAACACCACAAATACCCATGTAATATGACTCTAAACAAACTTTAGAGCTCCAGAACCCACAAAATTACAGAGTAACAAAGCTCCTGCTGAAGGCAGCCAGGCGGGGACAGGAAGGGGTTCATTGCAGCACACTGGGAGCCCAAACCAGTGCGGCCTGAAAACATGGCTTGGCTCTGGGGCAGCCAGGACAAACCACAGCTGGAGATTTCAGGAGAGTGGATCACCAGCAGTGGTGGCAGTTTCCAGAATTATCAACTCATAAGAAACAAGGAGAAAGTGAAAGGTCAGTGGAACTCAGCTAAATTTGTGGGAGAAAAGTGGATTTGGCCATCCACCCCCAGGGCAAGAAAGCACCAGAAGCAGGGGCCCTGCAGTGGCCTCCACAGACTGTTTCAGTGCTCTCCCAGCCTGCAGATTGTAGGGGGGCCAAGTGATAATTCAGAGGCTAAGTTCTTTTGCCTGAACCAGACTGGATCAGGATTGTGGTCTTAGGTGGTGGTCCTGAAGTAGGTGAACAGTGAGCCAAAGCTAGGGGTGGATGCAGAGATGACAGCCTCCTAATAGCCCCAGCAGCTGAGAAAACCCCAGCAATTTGGGACAAAGCTTTCCCCTCCAGAAGCAGAGTTCTACTGAGCCCAAAAGTCAAGTAATTGACTGGCACATGAGCAGGCAAAGGAAGCAAAGTAAGAACAGCAATCCAACTTTAGATTCCTTTTAGGGGGACAAAAAGGATCAAAGCATGGAATGGGAGGAAGACAATATAGTCAGAACTCCCACACTAAAAGCTTCCAAGAAAAATGTAGACCGATTGCAAGTTATGGAAGAGCTTAAGAAGGATTTTGAAAATGAAATAAGAGAAGTGGAGAAAAAACTGGGGAGAGAAATGAGAATGATGCAAGAAAATCATGAAAAGAGAGTCAACAACCTGATTAAAGAAAATAGCACCTTTAAAAATAGACTAAGTCAAATGGCAACAGAGGCCCAAAAAGCCAATGAGGAGAAGGATGCCTTAAAAAGTTGAATTTGCCAGATGGAAAAAGAATCTCAAAAGCTCGCTGAAGAGAGTGAGATTTTTTTTCCTTCAGAATTTCCTTCAGAATTAGAGTGGAGCAAATGGAAGCAAATGACTGTATGAGAAATCAAGATAATATCAAATAGATTCAAACAAATGAAAAAATAGAGGGCAATGTGAAAAATCTCATAAAAAAAAGCACTGATCTGGAAAATAGATCCAGGAAATACAATTTAAAAATTATTGGGCTACCTGAAGGCCATGATCAGAAAAAGAACCTAGAAATCATCCTTCAAGAAACTCTCATGGAAAATTGCCCTGATATTTTAGAACCAGAGGGCAAACTAGAACTTGAAAGAATTCACTGATCACCTCTTGAGAAAGATCCCCAAAAGAAAACTCCTAGGAATGTTATAGCCAGGTTCCAGGGTTCCCAGATTAAGGAGCAAATATTACAAGCTGCCAAGAAGAAACAATTTGAATACTGTGGAAACACAATCAGGATAACACAGGATCTCGCAGCTTCTACATTAAGGGACCGAAGGACCTGGAATATGATATTCTGGAGATCAAGGGAGCTAGGATTAAAACCAAGAATCACCTACCCAGCAAAA
>CM053580.1:31299053-31313877 GCA_028627135.1 Pseudochirops cupreus | reverse complement strand
AAGGGACGGGCAAAGTAGTGAATAGAACAAGTGGGAGGTGGGATAGAAAGGAGGGAAATATGGTCAATCTTTCAGAATATGTCCATTGTGGAGATGTTCTATGTAACTACGCATGTACAGCCTGTATTGAATTTCTTGTCTTTCCAGTGGGGGTGGGTGATGAAAGAGGTAGGGAAAGAATCTAGAATTTAAAGTTCTAAAATCAAATGTTAATATATAAACATATATATATATATATATATATATATATATATATATAAATACACACACATATATGTCATTATTATTATTATTATTATTTACATGTAACTGTGAATTAAGATATACTGGCACTGGGGTAAGGAGATCTATCTTGCTCTACTGGAAAGTCAGAGGGGTGATGGGGGAGGATACAGGAGAGAGCAGATTGGGGGAGGGGGTAAACATGGGATTGCTGTTTTGGGATGGTGGGTAGGAGAAAGATGGGGAAAAAAATTGTAACTCAAAATCTTGTGAAAACAAATGATGTAAACTAAAAATAAACAAAAGTTAATTAAAAATAAATAAATTTTTTAAAAAAACATCAAAAGTTGCTTATGTATATAATGTTGTTGTCATGTAAACTTATCTCTTGATTCTTTTCACTTCACTTTGCAACAGTTCATACATGTCTTCATAGTTTTCTATGAAATAATTCCTTTCAGAATTTCATACAGGATGATAGTATTCCATTACATTTACACATCATCAGGGTTTAACAAGTTATGATACCCAGTTGATTGGTATCCTCTTTAGTTCTCAAATTTTTTTGCAACTACAAAAGGGCATATTTTCTTTTGTACATTTGAGTATTATGCACTCAAAATACTGCTTATCCTCTTTCTTACATTACTTTGGTACATAGACCTAGTAGTGACATTGCTGGGACAAAGAGTTCTTTAACTTTTGGAACACAGTTCAAAATTTCTTTCCATAGGGTCTGGACAATGTCATATTGCAACTAATGGAGTATTAATGAACCTCTTTTCCTCAGTTCTCTCCTCATATATAATTTTCTTTTCTTTGTTAGCTTTGCTAATCTGATTGGTATGAAACAGAATCTCATGGCTGCTTTAATTTGCATTTCTCTAATTATTGGTCATTTGGAATATTTTTCAATGTGACCATTCATAACTTGGATTTTTTCCTCTGCAGGGAAAATGCTTTTCATATCTTTTCACCTTTTATCAATTGGGAATGCAGTCTTAACTCACACACATCTCCTTCATGCCCTCTGCAAATATTTGTCAGATTGAAAGAATCTAAATAGTACAGGAAGGTTGCTATCTACCCTACCTTTATGTATGTCCACCAAATGTTTCCAGTCCTTTTCTACCTCTGGTTTAGGGAACAAGAATCAAACCAGTAATACCATTGTTGTAGGAAAGGATTGCATTCTCTCCTTTGTTTAGTGTTCCTTAAACAATCTCCATGACTTACTAGACCACAGATCTCTTCCTGTACTCCTTGATATGTGTGGTATCCTCATAATAGAATATAAACTCCTTGAGGGCAAGGATTTTGCATTATATGGAGTAGGTACTTGATGCTTTTCTGACTAACTAAAAAAACTATTTTCCATTCCAACTGAATTATGAAGTTTCTTAAATATGATACTTCTTTTATTCTCTCCCTATATTACCACAAGCCATTTCTCATGGCCAGAATCAATCAACCAACCCTCCCACCAATCAATTAATCATTCACCTCTTTATCACTGCATGTCAAATCTTCCTTTAAGTCCCAGGTGACACTCCTTTAGGAATATTCTCTGAGCATATACTGGTCATCTAACATATATTTGTTAAATTAATAGCTAGCTTCTATACAGTTCCCTAGGGACCACAAAGTGCTTTACATATGTTATCTTATTTGGTCCTGAAAATAGCATGGGGGGAGGAGGTACTATTAGTATTCCCATTATACAGATGAAAAAATTGAGACTGAGACAAGTTAAGTGACTTGCTCTTGGTCACACAGCTAGGAAATATTTGAGATAGGTTTTAAATTCAGGTCTTCCACCCAGCAACTTCAATGAATTAAATTTCAGGGTTGTTTGGGGTTTTTGGTCTGCTTTACAACATGGTGTCATGGATAGAGTGTTGGAATTGTTGTCAAGAAGACTTGAGTTCAAAGCTTGCCTCATACAACTAGCATGGATTGTGGCTCTCAGCAATTAGCTTTACTTCTCTGGTCATCAGTTCCCTCATTTTGAAGATAAGGGTCATATGTGATGACCTTGAAATCCCTTTCCAATTCTAATTTATGATCCAAGAATAGCCTTGCCTATTTACTTTAAAATTTGTACTGTACATCACCATCATAAAATAGGATAATAACATCATTATCAGTAATAACTAGAATTGACAGAGTATGTTAAGATGTCCAAAGCACTTTACCACGATTTCACTTTATCCTTCCCAACTTTGTTGAAACTCTGAACTAAAATGGAACAAAACATCTTTACTCCAAAAAGAGTAGCTCTTTGGACTCATGTTTTACAGTAGGATGGTCAGGTATTGATGATGATAGATTTCAAATGATGGATTTGACCCTTTGGTTGCTGAATTAACAGATGGGAGCAATGGATGCTTCCACTGTGAATTCTGTGTAGCAGAAGGTGATGTAGTATGGTGGAAACTAAGTAGATTTCAACTTCCTACTTTAAGCGAGAATAATAATCCTTTTAAGACCTACCTCACAGGATAACCATAAGCAGTGCACTTTATAAACCTTAGGGTTCTTAGAAATTAGTGTTTTGAATGGAAAACAAAATGGGAGCGTTGGGATTCAGAGCTCATCAAGTTACCCCAAATTGTGATTTCAGTAATAAGGTATAATAACTAGAGGTATATAGTGACCTAGTTTCAAATCTCATCTCAGATATATATGGGCTATATGACTCTGGGCAAGACTTCAGTGCCCCAGGCAGTTCTCTAAGACTGTAGGTTGCAGGAAAGTTACTTACTGAATTTCCTCATGGAGGAGTTTCCTAGCCTAAGACATAAATGTTCAGCTTCAATGTTGATGGACTCTACTGATTCTACTATTATTCATTGAGCTTGTTGAATTGAGTCATGTTAAAACAGTTGAATGTGGCTAACCATACTTTAATACTGCCTGTCCTCCCATTAGGATTTCTGTGCTCACTTCCAGCTATGTAACAGAGTAGATTGACAGGTAAGGTAATGCAAATGAAATGCTCACACCATTCGGGTGGCTTTGTGTAAATGGAAGTGATGACAATCATCTTTTCAGAATATTGACTATTGGAAGAGAACCAAAGGATACATGAGTGCATTAGCTAATCGTTTCGAATATTTTTGAATTGCCTTTCTTAAGAAGAACAAAAAATAACAAGAACAAAACATCAAGTCCCTGGGAGGCATCCCCTACCTTCTGAGGCATGTTTATGACTGAACTCAAGATGGAAAGATAAGATTGTAATATGAAAAGCCATTGGACCATGGGTATATTATGGACCGACGTTGGAATTGTTTTTGAAAATGGACATATTATTCATATACCTTCCTTTTAAAAATAAAAAGTCAGAAATTATGCCCAGTTAAATAGAGCAAGAAATTGTTATTTCTTCCAAAAGATAATTCGCTTGGTTCATATTTTATGGACAGAGAGTAGGTGGGGGGAAAGCAAAGTTTCGAAAGAATGACCACCTGTTGAGACATTTTGATTGTTTGCTCTAATTAGCTTCCCAAGAAGATGATGTCATGTGCTTGTCATTTCCATACTCCCTATGGTTCAGGGAAAGGCTGGCTGCTTCTTTAGTGTTTTTAGCAGGCAGAAGTGAAATGAGGTAGAAAATATGAAAACTGGTACCAGTCTAGGAGAGGGAGACCTGCCATGGTCTTTTCTTATACTGAAAGGCTGCATTTCTAGAGTGCTTGAAGGCTGACAAAGAGTACATTTTCTCAAGAGATAGAATCCCCAGTATAAAGCACGGTTTATTTGCAACGTGGTGATGGAGCTGATAGGGTATCACTCTTGAAGTCTAGGACTGGGTTCAAATGCTACCTCAGACACTTAATGGCTTTGTGAACTTGGACAAGTCTTCTGACTACTCTGAGCCTCTTTCCTTATTCATAAGAAGGATGGAAAAAAACCAGTAGCATATATCACATAGGACTACTATGAGAAACACAGGAAATCAATCAACACACACACACATGCAGACACACACACACACAAAAATAAAGCAGCTATCGCATGCCAGGTCCTGTGCTGGCTGTTGTCAGGGATACACATAAAAGATTAAACAGTCTCTTCCCCCAAGGAGGTTGGATTTCATCAGGGGAGATAAAACATATAATTGTACAAATGTATATATGCACCTGTGTATATATACATAAATATGTATATACCCATGTACACAAGATACACATAGGCATATACACACATGTGTGTTTATATATGTAGCATACATGTGTGACAAGAGTGTGATATGTATATATATATGCACATACATTTACATACACAAATACATACATACCAAATTATAAGGTAGTTTGCATAGGAAAAGAGATTATGTATATGAGATGCTGCACAAATCACTATAGAAATGGGAGTGATTATCAGGCTGCTAGATGGCACAATGGACAGAGCACTGGGTTTGCAATCAGAAGACCTGAGTTCAAATACTGATTTGGTGCTTACTCCTTGTGGCACCCTGAGCATGTCCCTTGTCTTCTCTCAGACTCAGTCTCCCTTATCTGTACAAAAGGATATTCATCATATCTGCCTCCCAATGTTGCTGTGAGGACAAATGAGATATCATATATAAAATGCTTTGCAAACCTTAAAATGCTATCTAAATGGTAGTTATCATCATCATCATGATCTTCCCAGGAACACTGAGGGAAAGGGGATATTATTATATACATTTTACAGATAAGAACACTGAGGAAGCAAAACGAAAGATTACCTGCAAAGGATGACAGAATGTCAGGAGCAGAACGTGCAGCCTCTTCTATGATGCTTCTCTGGAAGTTACCTTTGAAGTAATTTGTCATATGTTGACAGAACCACATTTTTAGATCCAGACTGGATCCTAGAGGTCATCTGATCTGATCCCTTCATTTTACAGATGAGGAAACTAAGTCTCACAAAGATGAAGTGATTTGTCCGTGATCACATGACAGTAAGCATCAGAAGTAGGATTCTGATTCAGGTCTATCTGACTCCAAGTCACTGTCTGGGAGGATGAGAAACATTGCTTCTGTGCCAAAGCTCAAGGAGGGAAAAGTCAGTAAATCAAAGCATCTGAGTTGCAAATGATGATAAAGCCATGGAGATCTCTCTCAGTCTCTGAGATGTGAATGGTGCATAGTTTAACTTCGAAAGGTCGGTTAATCTCTGCTAATTGCTTCTGTGAGATACGGGAGTCAACAATGCTTGTTCAAATGCTGAGTGAGTCTGAGAACAGAGGCTTAAAATGGTAAGTTCAGGCCTTGGGTTTCTGAGCTGATGGGTGCATGAGTCATGAATGCTTCCAGATGCAGGCCCAGGCATCAGATAGACTGAGGACCTGTCAGTGGGGCTAGGTGAGTATTAGCTAAGGTGTCTAATGTAACCCTGCCCAAAACAGGGATGGAGAGAAACTTTTTTGAGAGAAGACAGCTTCTTAGCAAATGCTCATTTGAATGTATGGAGTGTTTTCACAATATTTATTTGCCAGATCTTTATTCCTTGATTGTTTCTGGCTTGAAAGCCTGGCCCTTTACCAGAATATGACAGACCTTTATTACAAGAAGCTTTCTGTGACAGCTAGGTGGCATAGTGGATAGAGCGCCCACCCTGGAGTTAGTAGGACCTGAGTTCAAATCTGCCTTCAGACACAACACAAGCTGTCTGACCCTGAGCTGGTCACTTAGCCTCAATTCCTTTGCCAAAAAAATGTTTTATGGGTTTCTCTCCTTCTTTAGTAGGCCATATGGTCCTATCAGCTTATAATACCAAGGTATTTTTAACTGGAAAGGAACTTAGAAGTTATCCAATTTGTGAAGAAACAGTCTGAGTTGGTGAAATGGCCTCTCTGTGTCATAAAAAACAATCAGTAGTATAAGGATTGGAAATCAGGTGATAGGTGATCACAGATTCAGGGTTGAAAGGGACTTAAGAGGTCCACCAGACCAATTTTCTCATTTTACAGATGACAAAACCAAAGCCCAGATAGGGCAAGTGACTTGTTTAATGTCACACAGATATCAAATGTCAGAGCCAGGATTTAAACTCAGTCCTGATGATTCCAGTTTCAGCACTACACTGAGGAATCTGACGAGGAGAGGAGTCAAGCATCTTGACCAAGACCACATGCGTAGTAAGTGGCAAAGTCAAAATTCAAACTCAGGTTTTGTGATTCCTTATCTAGCATTCTTCCCACTGCACTTCTCTCCTTCAGACTGTGGGGCTCACATATGCAGTAGGCAAAATTTGGAAAGGACCTTAAACGTTAATCATGAGAACGCAGGGAGAAGAGCAGTTGCTTTCTATTATCTGGGATAATGGGAGGCAGATACAGCACAGAAATGAAATCCAAATTTTACTTATCATTTTAAACTCCTTAGTTCCTTCCCCCCACCCTCATTTTTTTTACAGATAATAACAAGTAGAAAAAAAATATTTGACAACTTTTCCTTTTCCTGCCCATTAATAAACACCAAAGTAGCTCAAATCAGAGGAGAAAGTCCAGGAAAATAAACAAATCCTGGGAGAGCCGTTCTTGAAAAGGGGATCTAAATGTCTTCAGTAATGAAGCTAGTGGTGAATTACCCAGGGACAAACCTCTACCATTCTTGGCGTAGGGTTCGGGTTAAAGAGAGAAAGAGTAGACCCAGCTGCCACATGGTGCCCTCTGCTGATTACGTTACGACTGTACATAACGGATGCATCCCTGCTTTTGGTTGTTGTTGTGCAGTTGTTTGCAGTCTGATTCTTCATGACCCCATTTGGGATTTTCTTGGCAGAGATGTTGGAATGATTTGCCATTTCTTCTTCCAGTTCATTTTCCAGAAGAGGAAAATGAGGTTGAGTTAAGTGACTTGCCCAGGGTAACACAGTTAGTAAGTGTCTGAGACCAGATTGGAACTCAGGAAAACGAGTCTTCCCGAGTCCAGGCCTTGCACTCTATCCACTGTACCACCTAGTTGCCCATCCTTGACTTAGATGTGTATATGCATAGAGCAGGCTTGCCTTGGTGTGATTTGCTGGGGAACGTAAGTGGATAAGGGAGTGTGTGCTGGGTTTTGCTAAGGCTGTTTTGCTCAGAAGTATCTTATTCACTAGGGCTGAGGTATAGAATTCTACTTTCTTTAGGTTGCATTCCGTATGATTCCCCTTGAAAAATTCATTTCATTTAAAATTCATTTCAATTAAGGTCAATAAGCTCTTATTGAGCACCTTCTATATGAAAGGTATAGAAAAATGCAAAAATGAAACAAAGTTTGACCTCAAAATGCTTACATGGTTACTGTCCTTCGTTCTTAAAGAGGACGTTACTATGTTGGCATCAAGGTACAGTGTGTCCGCCTGTGGTTGATCAGACCAATAGAGCTTAGAAGGCTGTGGCACAGTTTGAGTACAAATAGTCCATGTGAACATTTAGGATGGAGATGGCTCTAAATTTTGTCCTTTACATTTTCTTAGAACTACTGCAATCCTGCTTTGCTCATAGAACACAGTACCTTCTTTGATGCAGGCACACCACACTGTGCCAGTGTTTCCCTTGTTTCACAATTGATTCCATAGTTCTTCAGAGAGGCCTTGAGAGCATCCCTGTATCACTTCTTCCAACTTCCATGTGAGCACTTGCCTTGTCTGAGTTTGTAAAATAGTTTTTTAGGCAATTGGACTTTTGACATTTGAAGAATGTGACCAGCCCATTGGCATTACAGTAGAGTTTGAATGCTTGGCAGTTTAGTTCAAGAAAGGACCTTAGTGTCTGGTACCTTATACTGCTAGGTGCTCTTCAGCATCTTCCTAAGACAATTCAAATAGAAACAATTATGTTTCCTGGCATGCTGGTAGACTGGTCATAGGCTTTCAACTTTTGAGCTCAGCAACAGGGTTCCTTAGACCTTCAGTCTGGTAGGCAGGCTAATCCCTCTTCTCTCCAATAATTTCCTTTGTGGCCTCCCAAACACTGAGCTAGCTCTGTTAATGCATGTGTCAACCTCATCATCCATGTGGACATCCCTGGAAAGTAAAGGTAAGTGAACTTATGGCTAGCATGTATATAGCACCTTAAATACATGGTCTCACTTGATCACGACAACAACCCTGTGAGATAGGTGCAATTCTTATACCTTTTTCTCTAGACAAGGAAATCTAGCCTGAGGCATGTGAATTAACTTACTGTCATTGCTTAGCTAGTAAGGATCGGAGGGAGGTTTAAATACAGGTCTTTCTGATTCTAAATCTGACACTCTATCTACTATTCTCTGGAATGACCTCATAGTCTCCAAAGGAAGGGGTTCTTAATCTTCTGACACTCTGGTTAAACCTATTAACCCTTTCTCAGAATAATGTTTTTAAAGGCAAAAAATAAAATACATAGAATTTCAAAGGAAACCAATTATACTATAATTCAGTTATCAAAACATAGAGGGGAAAAATCCACAGACCCCAGGTTAAAAATTCTTGTACCAAGGGGAGATGTTATGTATATGCATTAATAAATAGAACATTTATACATATACAATGGTATGTGGTAGACCATATACCACTCTCACTCCAGTCAATCAATTGGCCTAGTAAACCAGGTATTACAGAATTTTCTAATAATGTCATCACAATGTGTAGAGAAACTTTTAATGAATTTGAAAGGAACATAGGAGTTTGGGATGTAGGATTAAAGGCTGATATGTCACAGGAAACACCTTTTGCTAGATTGAGAAGATAAAGTCAGATTCTTCAACTACATATAAGAAAGAGCATTTAGTTCAGGGGTGAGCTCAGTACAGCAACAAAATAATTTAGTGATGGATAACTTTATGTTTGGAAACCGAAAATACAAATTACAGAGTAAAATGAGAAAGCACACGGATACTGAGCAGGAACCACCCAAGGGAGGAAGCCGCTTCAAGGAGCGTAGCCTCTTGCATGGAAGAAGAATTCTGCTTATGTTCTTAACAAATGACTTCCAGTAACCAGCAGCTGTTAAATTACCTTTAGGCCATATGTGTTCTGTGTGCCTTGTACCATCATGCTCCAAGTTTAACATGCTCTTCCCCTGATTCTGCGTATGCTTGTGGGACAGTGTGTCTCAGGATTTTCTTTTTTGGAAGGAGAGGGTTTTGTATCAATGGTTCCCACTAGGTCATCTTAGTAAATACTTTTGCTAAACAGTTATTGAGGTCATTGGCTGATAACATCATGAGGCCTACACTGATGGAGACTCATGAATAACATTACTAGAAAACTAGGCCCTCCGGGTTACCCTCTAGAATTCAATGGGGAGAAAAATCTACCTGCCCCAGTCTCTGAGTTGAGTGTTCTATGGAGGAGTGGCCCTAGAGAGGGTGCCAACAACTGATTCAGGGGGAAACACATATAGATATTCGGTCATTAAGCCAGAAACAGGTGATCTGTTAAACCCATTCATTTTAATTTGTTGTTGGTTGTCCTTAGTTTTCAAAGAGGACCAATTACATCATGAGGTAATATCCTGACTTATGTAAAAAATTGGATTTAAGTAAGGCAGAGTTGCATAAAATCATCATCCTCACTCTGTCTTCCAGAGTCATCAAAGTCCAGAGGCAAGACAAAAGTCAAGACAACTGGAAATGGCCCAAGATGCAGTGTCTACTGACCTTTGTGTCTATAACGTCTGACCAAGATCTAAGTGTTCCACAGTGTCTGTGGAAACAAATTGTTCTCACCTGCCTATTCAGTCTTCACATGTCTGGGGTAGACATCCCTTTGACTCATTGACAGGTTTGAGGCCTGTTGGTTACCCTCAACTGGGTTTATCCTGCTTGCTGACATGTTTTTTTTTGTTGTTTTTTTTTTAGGGTATGGTTGCTTCACATGCTAGAGCATTTTGGGGCCACAGTTGAGGAGTGAATGACAGGTGGACACCAAAGGTGGATGAGCAACCCTGAAAAAAGCTCAGTAAGCCCTTATACTAATCTCCTCTGAGCACTAACTTGTTAGTGAATTTTCAAATACTTTCTTTTTGAACATGAAGTCACACCTAATAAGATGAAATTCAATATAAATGTAATATTTTGCAGCTGGTTTCAAAAAATTAACTTTATAAATAAAAGACAAGGAATGAATGCAAGGTCAGGGTTATGTTAGGATGGACTGGTAGATTATTGTCCTTCCTTCTTGAAGAGGACCAAAATGACATTATGATGTTGGGATCAAGGTACTATTCCCTCTTTAATTCTCCTTCAATTTTCCCACTTGATCTGGCATTCACCTGAGGCATCTACCCATTCCAATCAACTGGTGTTTTATTGTCTGCACCTGGTCCCATCCTTGACTTCCCACTCTTGATCCTATCTAGACCTCTTTCTTCCTTAGCTACGTGGTCCAGGTCTCTGGCATTCCCTGCCCTTCTCTCTTACCTCACAGTCACCCCAGGCTATTGGCCATTCCCATCAAAATCTTTCCTAGACCCCTCCTCCACTCACCCCAGACTACTTGGCCACTCTTAGATCCCTCCCACAGTCTTTCTAGATATATAAGATCCATCTTGTTTCCATGAAAGTGCTCAGATTCCTTAAGAATCTGGCCAATATGGCTGATTTTTAACAAGCCTTGTTTTTCTTTGGCTGAAAGCCTTGAGTTGGATTCATTTGGGAAGGACCTACATGTCACTATTTTGGGATCCCAGCACCCCTAAACCTCAATAGTACTGTGTGTCCAGCTGTAGCTGATCAGATCAATACAAGCTCAAAAGGCTCTAATACAGGTCTGACACAAATACTCAACCTGAACAATGGGATTAGAGATGTGTCTGCATTTGGCCATCTCACATTTCTTTTGAGCTATGGCCATTCTACTTTGCTCATAGAGCCCAGCACCAATTTTAACATGCGCTTGCTATTCTGGGAAGTCCTGTGCCAATGTCTCCCATGTCACACAATCAGTTTCAAAGTTCTTTCATCAAGACCTTGATAATGTCTTTGTGTTGCTTCTTCTGACCTCTCTGTGGGTGCTTGACTTGTGTGAGTTTTTTGTAAAATATTCTTTTAGACAAAAGTATATTTGGCATTCAAACAACATGTCTAACTCATCCGAGTTGCATTCTCTGCAATAGAGTTTGAATGCTTGACAGTTTAGTTTGAGAATGGATCTCAATTTCTTGTACCTTATCTTGCTAGATGATCTTCAGATTCTTATTAAGACAGAAGAGATTCTGTTCCTGACATGGTGCTGGTAGACTGTCCAGGTTTCACAGGCATACAACAATGAGGTACTGAGGCAAGCAAACAAAGTCCAGGGCTAAAAAAGATTATATATCTCTATCTCTATCTGTATCTGTATCTCTATTTCTATATCTCTATCTATCTATCTATATCTATTTATCTCTATCTCTATATCTATCTCTATATCATCTATATCTGTATCTATGTTGATGTTGATGTCTATATCTGTATTTATATCTATATCTATATGTAATATTCACTGTACTCTGTCCTGGTCAGTCCTCATTGGTCATGTTGTATTCACTTCTGATTGTCACATTTGAAGAAGAACATTGATCAGCTAAACCATCTCCTAAGGAGGCATCTAGGATGGTTAAGGACTTTGAGCTCAGTCCATGTCATATAAGGATCACAGAAAGGAACTGGTGATGCTTAGCCTGGAGAAGAAAAGATATTGTTAGAGGTTAGGGCTAGGGAAGGGAAGGACAAGAGAAGGACCAAGAGAAGTTAACCATCTTCAAGTATTTGAAGGGTGTTGTTGTTAAAAAAAAAAAAGACTCAAACAAAGGGTAGAAATTTGAGAGTGATGAGAGGTAGACTTTCTGACCAATTAGAATGAAGAATGGAAGGGGGTTTCCTTCAAGCAAAGCTAGACGATCACTTGTTGGGTACACTATCTGGAAGAATCTTGCTTAGAAATGGATTGGACCAGATGGTTTCTGGAGCACTTTCCAAATCCGAAATTTGGGGATCTTGGGGTTTTATGATTTCCTGAAAATAGATTACTATCTAACCATTGGGATTTGAGAAGGCTTCATGGAGGAGACTGAAAGAAAATGAGTAAACAGAATCATGCCAAATGTATGTACCAGTTGCTTATTGATGTTTCCAGATATTTGTACAAGCTGGGTCATTAGTCCTTGGAGCATAATTAATTGCCTCTACTTTTAACTAGTTATATAGAGTCCTTTATCCTTTCTGAGACTCCATTTCCTCATTTGTAAAAAGAAGTGCTAAGAGTAGATGATGGTAAAGTTCCTTCTAGCTCTATTTCTGCTCCTCAGATCCTTTAAGATTCCTCTTGCTTCTGAAGCATTGTGACTCTAAAAGTTTATCTGGTAATGGTAATCACTTAATAGCATTAATCATGAATCATTGAAAGTTGTACAGAATGCAGAAGGGAAAGGCTTTAGGCAAGGGATTGAGAGATTGCCCTTGTCCAGATAGTCAGAAAGCTGGCAGAGGTGACCTACCTATCATCCTTTGAGTAATTCAGCAGAGGGGAATGACTGATTTGCTCTCTCAGCAGTTCTGGAAACTTCTTGATACCAAAAACTTTTCCACTAAGACATTCAATATTTGTCAATTCTTTATTTTGAACTAATGTGTTGACAGAGAAAGAGAGAGAGAGAGAGAGAGAGAGAGAGAGAGAGAGAGAGAGAAAATGCTAAAATGAATGGATATTTCTGGCTACAATTAAGCTATGCTCACAAATAAACTGTCCTAGACACGTTAAATCAGATGAAATAGTGATTAAATCAGATGAATAGTGACTCTTCAGAAACTACATATTTTCCCCCATAGTAGACATTCAACACATTAATACAGAATGATTTAAAAATTGTGTGGGGTATGATGACCTTCATGTGTCTAAAGGTTTGTTGTATTAAAGAGGGGATACACATCTTCTTCTTTACTCTAAATAGCACAACCAGGAAGTTACAAAGGGATAAATTAGACTCAAAATCAGGGAAATTTCCTAATGACTAGGGTGAGTTTGCCTTTCTAGAAGTCTTCAAATAAAGACTGAATGACTCCTTGCTGAGGGACATTTTAGTATGACTTTTGTATGAATATGAGTTGGACCAGATAAACTCTGAGATTTTTTTCTCCTCATTTGCCCTAGCTCCTGTGCTTTCTAATTAGCTGCCAACAGACCATGGCTGTAGGAGGCACTAAATCTTTTGGCTTATCCTAGATATTCTCCTGCATGTATAAATCCATCTGCCAGCCCACAAGATCACTTTCTCCTATCACAAAACCTATTGCTAGAAACAATCAATTAAAGATAACATGATTTCAATGAGAAAGTGCATATGGGCAGAGAATGGGACCTGGAAAGTCTAATGAATAGCATAATTCATGGGATATAGAGAAAATTAATGACTTACTAATTCTCTTCTTTTCAGGTTTGAATAAATTACATTTTATTATATTTCCAATATTCATTCATGAAGGTTACTCTAAAATGCATCTTGGTTCATTGTGTGTTCTTGGTAAGAAGACTGAAAAAAAAAACCTGAAGAGAGAGTGGGGAAGAGATGTATGGTTATCTCAATGTTATGACTACAGGAATATTGTGTAAGAGATTTGATTAGTGGAAATTCCATAGACAATCATGGGAAGAGACAATACCTTTAAAAGAGATCTTGAATTTAGATTGCCATCCTAGAAGAGAATCATAGATTCTCATATATGAAAAAGAACCCTAGAGACCATGTAGTCCAACCTGTTCATGAACAAAAATCCTTCTCTGAGTAGAGAGCTTTCAGGTCCATCTCTATAGCCTTTGTTTAAAGACCACTAGTAAGGGAGAAAACCCATAAATGTCATGTATAGAGCTCTTGAAAGTTTACAAAAGACTTTACATACATTATTTGATTTGGTCCTCTCCATATATCTGTGAGATAATATTATTATCCTCATTTTACGGATGAGGAAATTAAGACTCAGGCTAAGTGAACTGTCCAGGGTTATGAGCTAGTAAGTATTGGAAGGAGGATTTGAACCCTGGTCTTCCTGACTCCAAGTCCAGTACTCTAACCCTTCCCACAGACCATTTTGCTTTTGGACATCTCTATATTCACTCTTTAAAGTTCAGTATTTTATATCTCCATGATTTTATGTAATTTGCTGAAATGCCTCAAATCATTAATCAGCTTTAGGCTCTGACATCATTCTACTTGGCCACTGGGGAAAATAAATATTACCTTTTAAGATTTGCAATCCCAGATTTAGCAAGTTCTGGGGAAGAATAAAAAGCAGCCATTGAAAAAGAGGCTGTTTTTGTTTCTAGGCCTAAGCTCCTTGATGTCTCCTCCTGATCGCTTGCATCTCTCTCAGATCTCATCTTAAATCTGAGCTCAGCCTCTGCTGGTTTGTTTTGAACAAAGTACTTACTAACTGTGTGAATGTGGGTGATTCATTTAATCTTTCTGAGACTCAGTTTCCTTATCTGTAAAATGAGAGGAGTGGGCTAAGTGATCCCTAAGTTCTCTTCAAGCTCTAAGTCTGTGTTTCCATGATCCTATGACTTCTCTCTGAGCCTAATTTTCGTCATTTGTAAAATGAGGGGATTGGAGATGACTTCTAAGGTCCTTTCTAGCTGTTAATATTTTGTTCCCATGAAAAAGTGA
>CM053580.1:31276770-31298953 GCA_028627135.1 Pseudochirops cupreus | reverse complement strand
ATGCTCCCCATTTCACAAATGAAGAAACTCAATAGACAATCAAGCAATATTAGCTATTGATGACATTAATAAACTATATCACTTTTCTCCTTTCCTTTCCTTCTTTTCTATCTGCTTTTATTCAATCTAATTCAACATGCAAAATTTTATTTAATAACCAAGCATCCAAGCAACCAAGTTGAAAGAGATACAGTGCCAAACCTGGAGTCAGAAAACCTGAATTCAAATCCTGCCATAGGTTCTTGCTAGCTGTGTGACCCTGGGCAAGTCAGTTACCTTCTGTTAGCCTCAGTTTCCTCAACTCTAAAAAATGGAAATGATAATAGCACCTACCTCTCTGGGTTGTTATGAGCATTAAATGAGTCGTTATTGGTTAAATGCTTTTCTGAACTTTAATGCGCTATTTATAAATAGTAGCTATTATCACTAATACTACTACACTACTAAAAATAATCACAATGTATAGGGCTAGAAGTAGTGTGATATCATGAACTGGACTTGTTCATCCCTCATTTTTGAAGACCAATGGCACCACAGTGGTAGAGTCAGGGCACTGTGTGTTTGATCTGTGGTTCATCAGACCAATACAAGTGCTAAAACAATACCAGAAGTTGGATGTAAGTGGTCTGTTAGAACACTTAGTGAGGAATTGGCTCTGAATTTGCCCAACTCATGTTTCTTTTGTGATTTTATGACTCTACTTTGCTCACTGAGCACAGTGTCTTCTTAGAGGAGAGAATATCATGCTTGATAGTCTTGTGCCACTGCTTCCCATGTCTCGCACTCAATACTAAAGTTCTTCAGAGATACTTTGAGAGTGTCCTTATTCCACTTCTTCTAACCACCATGTGAGTGCTTACTATGTGCGAGCTCTCTGTAAAATAGTCTTTTGGGTAAACCTGCATTTGGCATTCAAACTTGATCAGCTCATCAGAGTTGTGTTCTCTATAACAGAATTTGAGTGCTTGGCGGTTCAGCTCTAGAGAGGATCACAGGGTCCAATACTTCATCTTGCCAGGTAATCTTCAGAATCTTCCTGAGACAAATCAAATGGAAGAGGTTCAATTTTCTGCAATGGTGCTGATAGATTGTCCAGGCTTCACAGGCATACAACAGTGTAGTCAGCATGACTTAGAACCTTAGAGACATTCTAGATGAATGTACCTATTGATGTTCCACAAAGACCTGCATTTTAGCCTCACGTCTGACATGTTCTGGATGTGTGACCCTGAGCAAATCGTGATATTTCTCAGTGCCCAGACAACTAAGACTTGAAAGTTGAAATTCAGGTGTCAATCTACATTGATAATTGAGTTTCCTCACCTGGAACTCCTAAACCAATCAAATCACAGGTTCATATAAAAAAATGGGCAGGGCATGCAAAGCTGAAGTGAACTTTATAGAAATCCAAAAGCTACCCACTCATCAACCTTTATTTAATTTGTTCATTCATTCATTCAAAAACATTAACTGAAGGTGTCATTCAAAGATGAGTGATCCATGATGTAGAAAGCACATGGAAGTGATATTTTTGGCATCATCATTGCTGTTATTCCAACAAATGATGCTGGGAACTTGTGTATCTTTGTACTGATCAGGTTCTTTTATCTATGCAGATCCATAATAATCTACTTTGGAAAGGGAAGTCCTGGGATTTTCTCTCTTCTCTAGTATAAAATGTAACCTTTTCCATTTGGCCATGAAAGACCTTTGTACTTGGTTCTAGCCTACCTTTCTGGGATTACAATGTGCTTCTTCATATACATTACTACATTATTGGCCTGCTTACTGTGGGCCTCATACATACCCTCCCATTTTTCTTCCCCATGCCTTTGAACTGGATATACTCCATTTTCCCAATGCTTTTACCTTCGCCTCCTTTACCTCATGGAATCTCTGGCTTCATTCAAATGTCAGTTCAAGTGCCATGTTGTATAGGAGGTCTCTCTGAATTTCCCTACTTCTTAGCCTCTTGCCAATTACTCTTCTCTCTCTCTCCCTCCCTCCCTCTCTCCCTCTCTCTCTCTCTCTCTCTCTCTCTCTCTCTCATATTTACTTTGTTATGTTTGTGCTGTCCCCTTCTCTGCCTGCCAGCAAATAGTAAGCTCCTTGAAGTAAAGACCTATTTTATTTTTATGCTCATAAATCCTATGCCTAGAAGAGTGCCTAGAACACAGTAGGTGCTGAAGGACATCCTGCGAGAATCTGCTCTAAAAGGATTCAGGGTGTAGCTGTCTCATTGCTAATCATTCTACAAGTTAGCTAGCTAATGCATGAGACCAAGATAGGTGCTGAGTTGAGAGGGATAAGATAATGAACAGACTTGGGATTTCATTGATCTAGGGAACTCCCCAGTAAGGAAACTCACTCTATCCAGGGAAGTCAGCAACTTGTGGCCCTAGATTTATCTAGAACACTAGTAGTAGTAGTAGTAATAGTAGCAGTAGTAGTAGTAGTAGTAGTAGTAGTAGTAGTAGTAGTAGTAGTAGTAGTAGTAGTAGTAGTAATAGCTAGTCTATATCATATGGGGTAATTTCTATCATCCCCATTTTACATATGAGAAAACTGAAGCTGAAAAAAGTGAAGTGGTCTAGTATTGTGTAGCCTATATACATCAGAGGGAGATTGGAACATAAATCTACCCAGTTTCAAGATCAATTCTTTATACACTATTCAACAGTGCTTTTGGTATCAGGTTTCAATCCAATTGCACAGGTATTAATTTTAACATGCTAGGTACTGGGGAATACAAAGACACAAATCAAGTGGTTCTTGCACTGTAATGGGATAAAACAATATGAACTCAAATTGGCTAGTTAACATAACATATACAAAATAGTGAGCAAATTAAGGATGAAACTAATAACTTGGAGGAACTGAGAAATTCTCTTTTAGGAGATATCACTAAAACTGAGCCTTAGCAACAGCTGAGTGTGGGGGTGGATATAATAGGGAGAGGTGGGCAGGGACAGCATTGCAGACAGGCGAGTCTGTATTTGCAAAGACTCAAAGATAGCAAATGGAATCTTGTGTCCCAGAACTAACAAGATGCTTAGTTTTGTTGTGATATGCAAGAGTGAATGAAAAAGAGAAATACTGTCTGGAAAAAATAGGTTGGAGTCGTATTGTGGAGGGCTTCCAATAGCAAAGTGAAGAATTTGTATTTTAGCCTAGAGCCAATAGAGAGTTACTGAAGTTTCTTGAGCTAGAGAGTGGCATAAGCAGACCTGTGCTTTAGGAATGTCAATAAGACATATTAGCTAATGTTCCTCATTTGATGAACAGCCATGAACAAGCCCAAACATGTCTATTTATTTATTTTTGCAAAAATTATGGGGATTTTATTGCTAAAGGAGACCGTTTTTGCCTTTATTAATTATTAATAATTAACATTTTTTGTTAATCCTATCAAGTATTCAATTTTTACAAACAAAGATTTTTTTAAAATGACACCCTAAAGAGTTTTTCCCAAGGCTCTTGAGATCACAGTGACCATACCTTGTCTTCCTTTAGCTCAGCCTCCTAGCATAAATGTCAAGGGCTTCAGAAAAGCAAGGCTCTGATTTTTGCTGAAAGTCTGGCCATCCTAGATTTTCAGCAAGCATAAACATCATGGGAGTATTATGCATGAGATGATGGAAGCTGGGGCTCGGCCTTCAGTTGAACCTGGCCCTCCTGGAACACTTGCCTACCTCACTTCTAACTCTGAAAATCCTTGGTTTCTTTCAAAGCTCTTCTCAAGTATCACCTTCCATGGGGACACGGGCTTTTTCAGACCCCTTCGCCACCCCAGCTGCCAATGTTTTCTCCCAACCAAGAGTACCTTTGTTTATATATGCACATGTAAGCCAGGTGAAGGCCAAGATTATTTTTTTCTCATCTTGATATTCTCAATACCTTCCAAAGTGCCTGTAACTTAAAAAGACCTGGCATTTATATGCACTCTAAGATTTGCACAGCTTTGTGCACATGTTATCTAATTTCATAATAGTTAGAATTTATATAGGGCTTTAAGCTTTGTAAAATGCTTTTCAAATATTATCTTGTTTTATTCTTTCAACAATTCTGGGAAGTAGGTGCTATTATTATGCAAGTTTTACATATAAGGAAACTGAGGCTGAGAGAATTGCATTGTCCAGGGTCACAGCCTGGTAAATACTGAGGCAATATTTGAACTAACGTCTTCCTGTCACAGTCCACCACTTTAGCCCACTAGGCCACCCAGCTGCTTTAATGCCCATTGATTGCTTTGAGGGCTTTGAAAAATGGATTTGAATACTGGTTTGGTCCCTTGCCTCTGTAATTATGTCCTGAAATGAAAGAGAAAAAGCTTCAGATTTGGGTTCTCTTGTGAGAGATGCCCTTTTCCACCAGGGAAGCTATGTATACCATGCTATAGTACCCATGACCTGGAGGTACATTCACACTACAACAATCATCCTTCTAGAGCTTGCTTTACCCTTCCTGCCTCCTTCCCACCTAAAAGAGATTACTGTCCACACCTGAGCTTTGCTCAGCTCCCTGGCACAAAAATCTGTTGGCAGATGTTAGAAACAGGAATCCAACAAATGCTAAAGGGCGTTGGGCCACTCAGGGGACCTGGAGGCAGCAGGCATTCTTTTGCTCCTGCCCCTCTAATTCATAATTGCCTCGAGTATAATTATGTTTGAGTAGGGTCAAGAAAGTCCTGAGGTCTGGAGAGAAGAATTTAAAAACAGAATTTTAAAAACAGAACAATACTTACCTAGCATAAAAGCCAGTTTCCTGTTCAAGTAACGCTTGGTAACTGTAAGAAAACTGACTTAGGATTTTCTGTTATCAATGAGACTCTAACCATCTGACTATACTACCTGAATTGTAGGAGGAAGCTTGACTCTCCTTAGCCTCTTCTCACAGTAGAGCAATGAACCAGAGTCCTTATATTAGCTATGTACTCTCTCCATATTCTACAAGTGATTAATTTTTCTTCTTTATCCTATCAACCAGAAATGGATTTTTCATCTCCCTTTATTTTGATGCTGAACCCTCATCAGTCCTGAATGCATTTTATTGCTGTTGTCTAAGTTGCAAAATAGATTAGTTTTATCCAAGAGACCATTAACTGCACAATATCTATGCCTTAGCTCTACAACAAATTCCCCGTTTTTTCCATTCCTTAAATCTTCACCTGCAAAAGCTTATTAGAACAATAGAACCTTGAAAAATCAAGTTTCAGAGAATACAGATCTCACTTGTATAGTGGAGAGGTCTAGGGGAATCAATGTCACTCATGTTGGGAAGTGACAACCAAGCTTTTGGGTTGTTGAAAGAAACTGAGATATTATCATATTTGTATGATTAGTGAAAGAAAGCCATAGGTATCTCTCACTGGGGGTAGAGGGCACCAGTAACAAATAAAGGTAAACCAGTGAATTTGCCAGGGGAGTATCACAGTTTTCACACAATTTAGACTTTGCAGGAGTAGCCTCTGGAGGCTACCATGTTCTCTCCTTGACACATCTGGTCCAGTGCCTAATGCAATGTTAAAGGAAGAGACATTCTAAATTGGCATCCTCCTTGACTTTCTTTGTTGCATTTTATGCTGTGTGCAACCCTTTATTTCTGCTTGAAATTTTATCTTCTTTTACATACAAGTCAAAGTACTCACCAGGCTCTCTCATCTCTCTGACTACTCTGTAGCCTTGGATAACTCCTTTTTTCTTCTCCCATTCCTAAATTGAATGTGTTTCCTAAGGTTCAAATGGTAGCTAGGTGGCACAGTGGATAGAGGGACAGACCTGGAGTCAGAGAGAATCATCCTCCTTTGTTCAAGTCTGGCCTCAGACACTTACTGGCTGTGTGACCCTGGACAAGTCTCTGAACCCTGTTTCCCTCAGTTTATTCATCTGTGAAATAAGCTGGAGAAGGAAATAGCAAACCACTCCAGCATCTTTGACATCATGACTCCAAATGGAGTCATGAAGAGTCAGATATGACTGAAAAGAATGAACATTCAACCAACATAAGATTAAAAGCTGTTGGTTCTTCTTTCTCTATAATCTTTTAATTGGAGAATATATTAATTCTTATAAATTCAATTATGACCACTGCATGGATAACTCTAAAATGAACATTTTTAAGTGTGGTCTCTCTCAGGAGATACAACCCTTTGTCTCCAACTTCTAACGATTTTCTCCATTTAGATCAGCGGTTCTCAATCTGTGGGTCATGACCCCTTTGGAGGTTGAACGACCCTTTCATAGGAGTCGCCTAAGACCATCGGAAAACACATATTTCTGATGGTCTTAGGGATCGAGACACCACTCCTCTATCTGTCTCCAGGCAGGTCTGCCCACATGCAGATATACCTACATACAAGTATTAAAGGGTCGTGGCATTAGGAAGGTTGAGAACCACTGATTTAGATAGTCTGTGATAATTTCAAACACCTAAACAGATCTGTGATCTCATCAATGTGACTATTTTCTTTAACATCATAAGTTAAAACTCATGCATTCCTATAGACTCATGTGTCTTGTCCATTTCCTCCAGTAAATCTTGATTATGGATTCTGCTCAACATGCACAAGTTTTTCTTCGGATCTCATGACACATTTCAATGGATGCACCTTTCCATTGTACCCAGGGTTTGGAGGTGCATTCACATTATAATAATCATACCTCCAGATCCTTCTTTATCCCTTCCAACTCCAAAGAGATTTCCCACAGGTAATCCACAGAGAAGCCCACAGGTGCCTCAAGGTTATGCCTTACTTGGCCTAAATGACCTTCCCACTTCCATTTACAATCATACCTTTCTGTGATACTATCTTCTATGAAACATTTCATGTACATCTTCACTTTCTATATTCAGTAGCTTCCTTATGCTTACCATGAATACTTTCTTATTCCTTTTGATTACCTCCCAAATTAATTAGAGAATGCAGTATTTCAACATCTGTAGCCATACAGCATCTTCAGAAGACTAGAACTCTGACCATTATCCCACCAAAAACAAAGTCACCATTCCTGTCTTCCCAAGGTTCTGATAGGTATCAAGCCAAGAACTAGGTTACCAAGCCACTTCCTGTAGTGTCCTTAGAATGTCCTCATGGAGGTACCCTTTCTTCTTCCCCACCTTGCTTCCTAGCACCTCTTTTGGATTTTCTTTCTTCTATTAAAATACAAACCATTTGAGGGAAAGGGTTGCTTGAAGGTTCTCTATGTATCCTTAGTACTTAGCACAGTGCCTGATATATAGTAAGCACTTAAATGTCCTGTTTGTCTATCTATCTATCCATATAATCTGTCTATTCATATAATCTGTCTGTCTATCTATCTATCTATCTATCTATCTATCTATCTATCTATCTCCATCTCTATATCTCTATCTACATAGATCAACAAACATTTATTAGGTACTTACTACATGCCAGGGTCTGTGCTAGCTACAGGTCATATGAAGAAAGATAAAAACTAAAACTAAAACCTAGAATAATAATCACAGAAGCTCCCCCTCCCCCCCCCCCCATTTTAAATTCTATCTACAAAGAATTCACAGTTTGGGGTGGGGAGACAAAATGTGAACAAGTGTGTAACAATAAGATATCTGCAGGCTGAACTGGAGATAGTCTTTGAGGCACTGGCATTAAAAGAGGTTTGGGAAAGGCCTCTTGTAGAAGTTGGGATTTTAGCTAGTGCTTGAAGGAACCAGGGAAATCAGGAGACAGAGATGATCATGGAGCAAATTCTAGGCACCAGGGAAAATGAACAGAGTCAGGAGATGGAGTATTTTGTGTGAAGAACAGTAAGGAGGCATATCACTGGGTTGAAGAATACATAATAACAATAGCTTGAGTTTATTTAGCCTATTATCCCCATTTTACAGAGGAGAAAACTGAGGCAGACATAGGTAAATGACTTGCCCAGGGTTACTGTGCTAGTAGTTTTTAAGTCAGGATCTGAATCAGGTCTTCCTGATTCTAGGTAGAACAGTCTATCCACTGCTCTACCAGCTCCCTAGTCCAGAAAGTAAGGTAAAGGTATAAGAAGACTGGAAAGATAGAATTAGGTCGGTTTAATAAAAGCTTTAAAAGCCAAATAGAATTTTGAATTTGATCCTGAATGTGATAGGGAGCCACTGGAGTTTGTTGAATACAGGATGACATGGTCACCCCATTGCTTTAAGAATATCAATTTCACAGTTGAGTGGAGAGTTAGACTGGCATGGGAAGACACTTGAGGCATGGAGACCAAACAGAGGCTATTACAATAGTCTAGCATGAGGTGATGAGGACCTGCACCAGTGTGGTGCCAGTGTCAGAGCGAAGGATGGGGATTGTGTGAGAAATAACATTGTTCAGTAGTTCAGTCATGTCTGACTCTTCATGACTGTGGACCATAGCATGTCGAGACTGTCCATGGGGTTTTCTTGGCAAAGACACTGGAGTAGTTTACCATTTCCTTTCCCAGTAGGTAAAGGCAAGCAAGATTAAGTGTCTAGGGCCATACAGCTAATAAATGTCTGAGGCTGGATTTGAACTGAGGTCTTCCTGACTCCAGGTCCAGTACTCTCCACTGTGTCACTGAGAGATATTACAAAGATAGAATCAATAGGACTTGGCACCAGATTGGAAATTGATGGAGAAGCGGGAAATGAACGAGAGTGAGGAGTCCAGGATGCCACCTAGATTATAAACTTGGGTTAATGGGAGAGTGCTGGCGCGCTTGAGAGTTTTAAGGAAGTCAGAGAGAAGAGAGAATTTAGTGGAGGCAGAAGATAAGAAGTTTGGTTTTGGAAATATTGACTTTAATATGTCTATAGGCTATCCAGTTCAAGATGTCTAATAAGTAGATGGTGATGGAAGTCTGGAGAGAGGTCAAGGATGGATAAATAAAGCTGAGAATAATTTGAATTGAGATGATAATTAAATCTATGGGAGGTGATGAGATCATCAAGTGAAATAATATAGAGGGAGAAGGGAAGATGACAGAACAATGGGCAATCAAGGAGAGGACCTTAGTTCACTCAATTTGATGGGTCAGAGGTCCTCACTGCCTCTTTCAGTTGAATAGCATTCTCCTGCTATCAGCAAGTAAATCTCCTTGGGTTTAGCTATTTAATGATCTACGAATTTCTCATTTTATTTCAGTATCTATCTTAACTTCCCAAGGGAGTGACCTGAGTAAAACCCGGCTCAGAGCACTATGTAACTTTATACTAAAGTCTGTACAGTAAATCTGATTCTTATTTTATCATACTTACTATTATACTTGTTATTATACTTGTTTTTTCTTATATGGATTGGTAGGCCAGCATTTTGGCATTCTGATTTTCTAGAGCTTGGCAATGAGCACAGTATCACCCACAAAATGGGACATCTGGACCTTCTCCTGTCTATAAGTTACCTTTTTCCCACTTGGGCTCTGCTGTGGACCTCCTTCTTCATAGTGAAAAAGACCTTTATTGTGAGAATGCCTTTATATATATATTTTTTGTTCCCTAGAGATTTATAATGCGAGGTTTTCCACCAAAGCTGTATCTCTTATTTCTCCCTTCAAGGCATCTTTTTTTTCAAATATTTATGGTAGATACATTACTGGAATAGAACCTTTAAGCTCTATCAATCAAATGCTATTTTTTAGTCAACAAAAAATAAACAAATCTTGTATGCTGTATGACTTTAAATCTATTATGTCACTATCAGGATGTGATCTGTCACAGAATATGGCTGGTAAAAGCCTGCCTGTCTTACATTAATAGACTGTGGGTGAGCATGTGAATTAGGGAAGGAGATAAGCAGTTATAGAATACCTACTATGTGCCAGACACTGTGCTAAACTTTACAAATATAATCTCATTTGATCCTCCTAATAACCCTGGGAGGAAGGTGCTGGGATTATCATCATGTTATAGCTGAGGAAACTGAGATAAAGATTAAATGACTTGCACAGGTTCACATTGCTAGTAAGTGTCTAAACCAGTCTTGAACTGAGGTCTTGCTGATTCTAAACCCAGCACTCAATTCATGGCAACATCTAATTGCCTCTACTAAATGAATGAAAACAATTCAGATGATCTAAGTCATTAAACTTTTCATATCCTTTTTAACTTGTGAGCATGCTACTAGAAATATATTCAAGGGAGGTCAAAGATATAAAAAGGTATAATATATACTAAAATATTCATAGCAACATTTTGTGTGTGTGATAAACATCTTACCACAAAGTATATGCCCATTGGCTGGGGAATGCAGGACAAACTCTGGCATATGAATGTCATAGAATACTATTGTGTATTAACAAATGATATAAATTGAGAACTCAGAGAAACATGAAGAACTGTATGCATTGATGCAGGGAGACATGAGCAGAACAGCATATATGGACATATGCATGTATATGCATATATATATGAATATATAAAATATGCTGACAAAATATATTGAGATATATGCATATACACACATACATACACACATATAAATACACATACACATACATATATACATATACATATAGACACATATATATAAATATACATACATATACATATTGATTACCAAAATGAAATTGAAAGAATGCTAAATTTTGAGTAATTAGTAAGCCAATAATGGTGGCAGAGAACAGTGCACACAGTGCTAAATGTCATCAGTTGTTTTTGCTTAAAACCTTTTCTTTGTTATAGGGAGGTTTCAATCCTGGGAGTTAGTGTGGGTGTTGGGGGATTGGGTTTGAAATATATACAGAAATTAGTACGATATAAAAAGAAAATGTGTGAATAAATTTTTTTAAAGAAAATCTCTTAGTAACTTTATCCCACTTTCATCAAGTATATCTTTGATTTAGTTCTAGAATATTCCCATAAAAATCCTAGAGAAACTAGAAAACAGGATGGTAGTTAATGTTTTCTTGTGTGAGGCACTGTCAATTTAACATATGAGCTTTTTATATGATATAGTTGTGTTGATAAAAGGAGTAGAAAAATACTTTTGCATTAGAAAAATAATTAAATCAACCAATAAAAGGTATTACCTTATTCAGAAGAGAACGATTTGGTACCTAAAAGGAGTAGAAAAAATCAACTTTGTTACAATAAAAATTTGCTAAAGTATATGTGCAAAGAAGGATTTTTTTAGGATAGCTAGGTGGTACAGTGTATAAAGTGCTTGGTCGTGAATCAGGAAGTCTTGAGTTCAAATATGACCCCAGACACTTATTATGTGTGTGACCCTGAGCTAGTCACTTATTCTCATTTTCACATCTGTAAAATGAAGTTAATGATAACAAAAGCACTTGGCATAGTACCTGACTTGTTGCTGTTCAGTTGTGTCTGACTCTTCATGACCCCATGGACCATAGAACACTAGCGCTATCCACGGGGTTTTCTTGGCAAAGATACTGGAGTGGCTTTCCATTTCCATTTCCAGGGGATTAAGAAGAACAGAGGCTGAGTATCTTGTCCAGGGTCACACAGCTAGTAAGTATATGAAGGCATATTTGAACTCAGGTCTTCCTAACTCCAGGCCCAGCATTCTATCCACTGAGATAGTCAGTTGCCTCATCTGGCATGTAGTCAGCACTATATAAATGTGAGTGGTTGTTATTATTATTAGTCAACAGTATGGTCGAAAAATGGACAGAAACAAACCATATACTCCAACCAACTTGTGAAATATATGGGAGGTGCCTCTTTTGTGTACTCATAGTTTGATGATTTAAAGGGGACAATGAAATAACTCATTTATTAAAAATTCGTAAAATGTGACTATGAAGAGTTGTCAGAAATGTGAACTGTCTGAAATGAATCTTTTTGAAAATTATGGAATGGTTCAAGGGACATACTACGTTGTAGTCTCAGTTTCTTTACATGTAATATTTTTAACACTTAAGATGTTAAAACTCACAAAATGGAAAATGTACCATTTTGGAGACTGTGAGATGATTAAATAAGGATTGTTGATCTCACAGAGGAGTTTTTGTGCCTTTTTGCCTCAAAAGTGAACCACTAAGTACCAAGAATCTGTAATTTAAGCCACTGAAAGTGTATCAAGAGTAAGCGAAAAACGTGGCAGATGAAGAGCTGGATAGGCTTATGTGGCTTGCCCAGAAAATCAACCTGAACTGCTGAGCTGTGAACTCTATTTGCTACAAGCTGCCAGAATGATGCAATATCCTAGATGGCTAGGTAGATGTATATTGCCTAAAGAGAGCCAGATAAATGATCTTTGTTGTTCTCTGTCTTAAAGGCAACTGCCAATGAAATTAAGAGTACGACCCTCCCTAAGTCCCATTTTAAAGCAAATTTTAAGTTGAAAGAACTTGCAAATGCTTTGTTGGCTTGAAAATAGAAGAGAATGTTCCCAACTGGTGGGAGAGAAATGAAAGGGTAAATTTTAGAAGGGAAACTACTTTGTGTGATACTTATGTTCCTGAATGGAACATCAAAGATGGTAGTCTAGGGGTATGAACTGCTCTGAGCACATTTCTTTTATTCCTTCTTTGGATTCCCTTTTACATTCTATAAATTTGTATCCATTCTGCCTTAACAGATAATGAATGTTTTATTGGAAGATTGGGGCCCAGGTTTATGAGTGGATTGTAATTTATTCATTATTACTGAATGTGCCTTAATGCAGGTCTGCATATGATGTTATTATCATTTCTCTTGCTTTATTGCTAATTAAATGGCTATGCTTAAGATTTAAAAGTGTCACCATAGTGAGTGACTGATTTGTGTAAATGCAAGTACATTGGTAGGGGCTCAAGAGTTAAAGTGATTAATAGGAGGAATGCATTTCACTATGACATATACCCTCAGAGAATCTAAATATAACCATGTATTGGTGATCTTTCCATGGGAGCCTAAACACGCCAGTGTGAAAACAGGTTAAAAAGAACAAATTGGGCCAGATTGTGAGTAGGTGTCCACGTACCCAAGTGGAAGGTAGAAGGTATGTAAGTAACCTGCCCACACACATGAGCTTTACATGTGCATTTTGTTGGCCTTTGTCCAAAAGTTCCCAAATACAGTATGGAAAATGGTGTATATTATACCCCAAATCCCTTATGGAAGCAATTCTGCTCTTAAGAGATCTTGCAAATAACATAGGGACTGTCTTTAACAAACTTGTTGGGGAATAGTGCGTACTACCTTTAAGAATACTAACAATGAGTGTGGACATAGTGGCAGCAAGGTATTATAGTGGATAGAACACTAGACCAAAAAGTCAGCAAGTCAAGTTCTAATCCTTCCTCAGACACTAGCTATATGACTCTAGGCAAGTCACTGAACTCTTACCCTGTATCATTGAGGAGACATACACAGCTGCTTTAAGTATTTTTTAGAATTGGATTGCAGAGTACAAAGAACATTCTTCACAACAAATTAGAATCAGTGTAACACTTATTCTGCCCAGAAGGAGAATATAAAGCAGTATTAAAGAAATATAGAAAGGTAAAGCTTAACAGAGTAACAGAAATATTTTCATATGTCACTAAAACAGGGAAGCACCAACATGCTGGGGGCCCCCTTGATTTCAGCTCCCAGAGTCCCAGCTATGAACACCTTGGGCAGAGTGTCTTCCCTACAAGTGAGGTCCTGAAGAAAAATACCAATTTTTCCAGAATATATCCAATTTCAAACAAAGAAAAAATTGACATGGCATGATTTCACCTCTGATGGGCTCCGTGCCAGAGCCTACCTACATGACTTAGCACCTGATTGGCTTGGGGCCAGGCCTGTATAAGACTTGACACAGGATGTGTTGTGGCTGTGGACTGGGCCAGAGTTCAAAGCAGCAAGATATCCATGACTAATATGGCAAAAATGTCTGTGTTAAAAAGACACAGGATTGATGCCATATATTCCTAGAATGGTGACCAACTCCTCCAGGAAGAGGAATCATTCAGGTATAAGCTGATCATTTAGTCCTGGGAACGTGGTCCCTGCTCCAAGGAGAAAGGACAACATATGTAGTCACATAGGCCTATAAATATACAGGGAAGATCTATAGAATGCAATGGAATGGAATGAATAGAATAGAATAGAATGAAAACATATTTTCATTAACCTTTCCCATGCTGTTTCTTCATTTGTAAAATGGACATGATAATAGCACCTACCTCACAGTGTTCTTGTGAGGGTCAAATGAGATAATAGTCAATGTAAGCTATTTTTACTGTTTGTTATCATTAGTTTTAAAATGTCACATTTCCATAGCATTTAGCGTTTGTAAAGCATTTTCTATGTTTATCTCATTATTGACATCACCATTTAATCAGAAGTCTTATAAAACCTCTCACCTTCCCAAAAGGCTGACCTGGTGTGTGCTACAGTTTATCTGTACTCCCTCTTACATGAGGACTTTTGAAGAGGGATTTGACCCTAAGACCCTGGTGTGCAGAACTGTTTTGGGAAGCAGCTGAGAAATACTTTTTTTTTCTTTTAGTAGTAGCAAAGATATGGAAACAAAGTAGGTGTCCAATGGCTAAATGGCCGGCCCTAAGAAATTATAGATATGAAGAATGCAGAGAAATATGGGCAGGCTTCTACAAACTGATGCAAAGTGAAAGAAGTACAGCCAGTATACAAGTGAATATACAAGTAAAAATGTACAACCAGGAAAACAACATACATAATTTCTACAACAGTGTAAATTGAAATTTAAAAAGAGAAAGAAAAACCTGAACAATGAAATTAATTGTTTGGTTCTGAGGTATAGATAAGAAAATGCATCTTTCTTTCTTTCTTTGTAGAGGTGGGAGAATATGTGTATAACACTGGGTATACCATAAGACTCAGTTTTACAAAGTCATCTTTCCTCCCTCTTATTTTTTTGTTATAGGGAGTGATTTGATGGTTAGGGGAGGTATATGCATGAAAATGAACATGGTATTAAAAAAGAGGACAGGAATAAACATTTTAAGGAAATTGTTTAGAAGGAAAGATCTGAGAAAAAGAAGGCAGCAAGGGAGAGGAAAACATGAGAGAAAGGATATCTATGTATGTTTGTGGGAGCTACCTATAAGCTTATATTATTTCCAAGAGCACCCATTGAGTTGGGTTGCATTTGGGAGTTCACACTCACTGTCTCCCTCAGCCTTAAAATCAAGGGGAAATTGAGGAAATCAAGTGTCTGAACATCTATGAAAGCTATCAACATAGAAGAGAACTGAGAGTTAATAGAAAAGATATTAGCTTTCTATGGTGCCTTCAAGGGAATGAAAAAAAGCAATTTAACATAGTATATTAGAGAGAACTACGATTATGGAGCCACAAGACTTGGGTCCAAATCCTACCTTTTATGCTTAGTACCTGTGTGACCTTGGACTTGTCGATGAACTTCCTTGGGCCTTACGTTTCTCATCTGTGAAAAAAAAAGAAAGGGGGAGGGCTAAATTGACTTGGAAGTTCTTTCAAGGTCTAGATCCATTTTTCTATGAGTTCCATCAATTTTTTATATTCATTTAGACGCAACTTTTTTGTCTTCTGTTTTCATTTGTAATGAGAACATCAATATGCAAATATTTCATTTCCTTCAGTTGTACATCACTAGATTGTCATCAAAGATTATTCATTAAGAGTTACAGTTCTGTGGTGGCAAAGAACTGGAAATTCCAGGGAGGCCCATTAACTGTAGAATGGTTGAATAAATTGTTGTATATGATTGTGATAGAATACTACTGTATTATAAGAAATTATAAGCTTAATGATTTAAAAAAAATATGGAAAGATTTGCATGAGATAATGAAGAGTAAAATGAGCAGAACCAAGCAGAATAGAACATTGTGTACAGTAACAGCAATATTGTTTTAGAACAATTTTGAGTGAATAAGTTATTTTAACAATTATAAAGAAACATTAAAATTAGCTATAAGACAGTAAAAGGGACATATGCAGAAAGATGCTATCTGAATCCATATATGTACACACATAAACATATGTATGTATATATACACATACATACATACACACATGTATATATATATACATACACTTTTGGGGTCTAATGGTAGTCAATGGAGAGAAGGAAGAAAAATAGAAATTTACACGATAATTTTGTTGTATATATAAAGGAATAGAAAGTCATGCATAGTAGATTTGCAGTTTCCTGTACAACCATCTTTTTCATTATACTATGTTATAAAAATGCTTATTTTATTCCACAAATTAAAAATAACATTTAAGAAAGAATAACAAAAAATTATCTTTACATGTAATTGGAAAAAATAAAATACTATTTAAAAAGAAAATAAAAAGAGTGACAGGTAAATTCATGTTTGGAAATAGTTTATGAACTGGGTTTCCTGGGACTCTTTACCACATTCACAGCAACAAAAGAACAGATATTCACATGATGTTGGACCATTCTATATTTTGATCTCTCTTGTAGGTTGCCATGACCAAATTATTCAATACCTGTAGACAGACCTCTTAGTGAGAAACCTTTTCATTTTTATCCAGGCTTCTTATCAGATAGTAAATACAATCTGCCACCACTGGACCCATTCTTCCATGTTGGTAGAACCAGGCAAAGCTTATGCATTTCCTTCATAGCTTTTTCATTTGACAAGTGTTTATTAATCACCTATTATGTGCTAAAGCAATAATAGTACCTGACCTCAAGAAACTTACATTCTACTTGGTGCCTTTGAGAGCCTGAGGTGATGTCCATAAATCATGAGAACTTTTGGGTTGAGATCTCCTTCCTGGCAGAGATAATATCCTCCCACAGAATGAGAAAACCTAAGTGTGCATTTGAAGTGTGCACCACAAGTACCAACCCCGAACTGCGGCCTTGACTTCTTCCCTGTCTTCCTTGGCAAGGCAGACGATGTACCAGAGCAGACTGGGAAATCTCCTAAAGGGAAATGTTTCCTAAGGGCATTGACTTGACAAAGAAGCAACTTTACCTTCACTCCCGAGTTTAAAAGGGCATTTGGAAAGTCATAGAGGAGCGATGTCTTGCCTGCAGTGGAAATAATAATTACATTAGCCTCAAAGCCTCTTACTACAGGCTTATTTCAAATGACTATGAGGAACTACAGTCACATAAGCCACTAGGTATTTATTGTTGTATGGCTCTATTTATAGATGTTCTTCCAAAGAAAATGAATCAAATTTATTAGTTTTCTGACAGAAATTCAACATCAACAGAAAGCAGTAGCCACTCTGAAGTGTACTTCTATTACTCAGAGGAGTCAGGAAGCCAATGCTGTGTGTGTGTGTGTGTGTGTGTGTGTGTGTGTGTGTGTTAACATTGGTACTCCAGCACATAATAAAGTCATCCTGAAAGCAGCAAGACCTCTCCTTCTTTCAGATAAGAAGCACATGTGATTTGCTGAGTCCAGGATAATTGATATACAGGTTAAATCCCCATTAGCATATCATCATTCACACATTTGTTCTGGAGTCATCTGAAATTGATGGATTACCGGAGAATGGAGTATGACAGGTCTGAGAGAGTCACTGCTCCCGGGCAGCCAGGCATGAGGTACACTCCAGGTTGCATCAGAACTCTCCCTATATGCTTTTGACAATCCAATTAAACAAACATTTATTAAGTCCCTTCTGCGCACCAAACACTGTAGTAATTACTGGGGATATAAAGTAAAAAATGAAACATTCCCTGACTTCCAGAAACTTACTTTTTATCAGGGAGGGATAAACATGCACACAAGAAAGTAAATATTTGAATGGGACAAAAAATTAACATGATTTGCTTGTTTTCCTCAATTTCACAAAAGAATAATATAGTATCCACTGGAAGCTGGTGACATTGAAATTCTGGAACATTCTATATGAAGACAGTAGATGAACTGAACAGACTACATCTCACATTTTTACCTACATGTCCATTGCAGGTTCTTATAGATCCAACAGGTAGCACATTAGATTTGGAGTTAGGAGCCTTGGGTTCAAAACTCACCTAAAGTAGGTGATATAGTAGATAAAGAGCTGGTCTGGATAGGAAGACTTGAATTCAAATCCAGCTTCAGACATTTAATAGTTATTTCCCTGGACAAACCACTGAACTTGATCTGCTTGAGTTTTCTCAACCACAAAATGGAAATCACAGTTTTACCTGCCTCATGGGATTGTTGTGAGGATCAAATCAGATAATATGTGTAATACCTTTTCATAGAGCCTGGCACAGTTAGGTACTTAAGAAATGCTTGCTCCTTTATCCTTTCCTCCCCTTTCAGAAACTTAATACTTTCGGGATCTTTCAATTTCTTTGAATTTCAGTTTCCCTATGAGGATAATAATAATATCTGCCTCACAGAATTGTTGTAGTTTGTGGTGTTGTTCACATTGGACATGGTTAGCACCAAACAACTTCATGAAAAATTAAAAGGCAGGAAATAACTTTTTATGAAATGGGAGGTTTTCCAATATTAGTCTCTGCCTACAATCAAGGCATCAACTAGTTATAGCAAAGTCAGTGAGCACCAAACCAGAATCAGTGAAAAGCATAAGAAGAAGACAATGCCCTTAGACAGCAGTTCCAAACACAACCTATTAACAAAAAAGATTCAGCCGTGAAAAATTGGAAGTGAGCAACATTAAAGATGTTGCCTGATTATGTTTTCATAGAGAAATTTAATGGGGCAAAACAAATGCTATGAAGAGGTGTCTAAAGTAGGAAAGAGGGGACAATAATAATCATTTATTTAACTCCTGCTGATATTTTCTCATTTTATTCTCACAACCTTGCAAGGTAGGAACTGTTATAATTCCCATTTTATAGTTGATGAAACTGAGGAAAATAGGTTAAGGCACTTGTCCAAGGTCACACAACTAGAAAGTGTTTGAGGTCACATTTGAACTCATATCTTACTGACTTCAGGTTCAGTGCTCTACCCACTGTAACACCTAGTTGCCCCCAAATAGTTGAGAAACTTATTAAACCAGTAAACTTTGAATCTCATTGCCTAAGGAGAGATGTTTCAGCCAAGGACAGGACTAGTTAAGAGTACAAGCTCATTTTCCAAGCGTTCTGGAGTAACATGGCAAATGCCATGAGCATATATTCTCATAAAATGACAAAAAGAAACGGAAGGGGGAAAGGATTTTGTAAAGAGCTTAGTGTGTAACCAGCAAAGGCAGAAATTCCTGAGGATCATTTGTAGATTAAATTGGAAGAAAGACATGAAATATACATGAAATGGAATATAGATCATCTGGCATTTCTATAGTGATTTACTGTTTTTGGACTCTATTACTTCAGTACCCTATGTGACCATTCACAAAAGATGCAAATATGGAGATGATTCTTTTTGAAATGATGCTTCCACTGAGTGTCAACATCAATTGATGCATAAATGAAAGAGGCATATGGTCACCTAAGATGTTCTCTGGTATCATTGAGATTAGTATACACATAATTTATATAGAAAAATGTTCCTTATCAGAGGTGAAGTTCTCCACATGCTGCTGTTTGCCAAAGGTATGGATTCTAGGCCTCTTTAAATTTATTGTGTTTCTAGAGAACTGACATTACTGCAAAAGTCTATGGCTAAATTCAGTATCCTTGACCTGAAGAAACTTCATTAATCTCCTGTACTTCTCTCTCCTAGTGCTGTATACCCTACATTTGCCTTTCAACCCTGTACTACCCTTAATTATCCCTTTGTCTTCCAAATATAATTATAATATTATAAATCATTTCACTACACTTAACTGAAAGGAAGAGTTGGTTATAACGTTGGATGAGTGTATGTCTATGGCCTGGATCTTTTCTAGAGACTACCTGTAATAAAGTTTCCTTGAATAATTCAGAAACATATAATACTGGGTTAATTATTCAATAGTTACATATGTTGATTTCAATGAGGTCTCAAACTTAGTAGGTCTCCCTCAATGACATATATGTTCACTCAAAAGAATTTGACCTAGTAATTCACACAAAAGCAAAGTGGATAAAAAGGGACATGCTCAGTTGGGGACCCAGTCATTGAGTTAGTTCATCAATTTGTTTACACATATGCATGCATATGATTGTATATAAAATAATTATATATTTTTATATATTTATATCCAGTCACATGTGTACATGTATACATATATATATACACAGTGTATAGCACATACCATATATATGCATGTATGTTACATGTGAGTATATATTATGTACAACAGTGTATATATATTAAGCATGAGTGTGTGTATATATTCATGCATACTTATGGACTCACTCACTGGCTGTTGGCATATACATATAAGGACATAATATACATGCATGTACATAGGTATGTTTAGTCATTTTTCAGTCATGTCCAACTCTTCATGACCTTATTTGATGTTTTCTTGACAAGGATGCTGGAGTGGTTTGCCATTTCCTTCCCTAGCTCATTTTACATGTATATGAATATATACAATATGCATATAGTATATGTGTCCATATATATGATGGAAATGGACAATAAACTTGAAATGTATGGGAAAAAATTGGACTGGGAAAGACTATAGAACATTCTATGGTCTCAACATGCTCATCACCACAAATCCTGTCTCTTTATTGACCTGATGCTATATGTCCATGAATAATGGAAAACCACCATCTCAGAATCTAAGAGTTGGAAGGGAGAGACCTCAGATATTGAGTTTTGAAACCTGACTACTTAATATGTTTGTGACTGTGGACGAATCAGTTCTCTTTTTTGGCCTATCCTTAAATTAAAGTGAGGAAGGGGTGTTTGGTTAAATGATCTCTTAGATCACTTCCAGGTCTAAGTCCTGTGCCCTGGTGCATGAATGCCTCTGACAAATGACTCTTCAGTCTCCATTTGAAAACTCCAGAAACAGGAACTTCCTCCCCATCTCCCTCCCTCCTTCCACCAACACAGTCCATTCCACTGTGGCCAAGGTCTCATTGTTAGAAACTCTTACTCATATTAAATTGGAGATCTACACTCCTGCAACTTCTATCTATGGCTCCTAGTTCTGCTTTCCATTGCAAATAAGAACATCTAATCCCTCTTCCATATGATAACCAAAGAGTTACCCTGGCCCCCTAAGTTTTCTCTTCTTTAATCTCAAGATCATACATTTCTCCAGTTGATTCTGATATAGAGTCATACTTACTTCTTTCTTTATCTTAGTCACACTTGTCTGGCTTACTCCAGCTTATCAATATTGCTCCTCAAATGCATCATCCAGAACTGAAGACAAGACTCACTTTGGTTTGACTAGAGCAGAGTATAGTAGACCTGCTTCTGCCCTCATTCTGGACACAGCACTTGTATTTATTGAGTCTAATGCTGGAAGCAGATTGAACTTCAGTTCCCTGGAGCATGGAAAGCAGGAAAGTTTTGCCATGTCAGAATCAGCTCCAGTATTTATATATCTTGGTCTAGGTATGGTCTTAAAACACATTGAAATTAGACTTTCACCAGGTTCTATGCTTAGATCTTAAAGCTCCAGAGATATTACTAAATCAAAAAATCACAAAATTTAGGATTTGGAAGTGATTGACCTCAGTGGCCATCTAGTCCCACTTACACACAAAAAGAATTCCCCTGTAACATTCGCAAAGATGATTCTTCAGCTTCTGCTTCAAGACTCCTCAAAGAGGATGAACACACCACCACCCCCTTTTGGACAGCTCTAATTGTGATAAAAACTCACTTGCCTCCAACATTAAGCATAAATTTATTTGTCTTTTTGCAGTTTACATTGCAGTTGTCTTAGTTCAAACATTTCAGGACAAGCAGAACAATCTAATTACTCTTTTACAGGAGAGCCCTTACAATTCTTAAACTATTCCATGGCCCCCTCCTACCTAAGTTGTATCCTTTATGGATTAAATGTGCCTGATTTTTCCTAGAATGCTGGTGGCTTAATGGCTGCATACCCTCAGGTACTATAAGAGTCCTTGGAAACACTATCACCTTGGTATGTATCTAAGTAGAAAAGAAGGCTGTTCCAAAAGATTTTTGGAGATGTCTTTACCTCATTGAGTCTTTACTCCCCTTTTAGAACCAGTTGCAAGAACTGATGGACAAATCAATTCATGGATTGATTAAGTAATATTCTAATTCTACTCTAAGTACCTTCACTATAACACAATGTAGGAGTGCTTTAGACTTAAGGTGGAGGTGGAGATTTGAGGAGTATGAATTTTGGAATGGACACAAGAGAGTAGGAAATATGGTCTGCTCTAGGAAATGAGGGAAGAGAAACTATTTATATGGGGCAGAGC
>CM053580.1:31258788-31276270 GCA_028627135.1 Pseudochirops cupreus | reverse complement strand
GGTAAATGATATTTGATTGATTAAAGTAAGATTGTTAACCCATTTTGAGTTGCTTTCCTTTAGAAAAGCAGATCTAAGAACCTGTGCTAGTAGCCGCCCTGGGTGTGCTGGGGTGCTTGCTGTTACAATGTGCATATATGAAAAATAAATTAATTTTGGAAGGGGAGGAAGTGTGAATGCCTGGCAGAATCCAGAAAATAACCCATTGTGTGAGATAGCACTTGAGCTGAATCTTAAAGGCAGTTAAGACATGAGAAGTGGAGGGTAGGAGAAAGAGCATTGGAGGCAAAGAGTGAAGCCTATAAAGAGAACTATATGTGAGAGATGGACTATTCTTTACAAGAAATATAAAGCAGGTCACTTTGCCAGTAATTTAGGATGCAAGAGGGGGGTTAATGTGACATCTTTTTGGAAATACAGTTTAGAAATAGATTGTGAAGGGCTTTAAATATCTAATAGAAGAGTTTGTGTTTTATCCTAGAGGCAATAAAGAGTCCCTGGGATTTCTTGAACAGGAAGCTGACATGATCAAACCTGTGCTTTAGGAAAATCACTTTGGTGGCTGAGTGGAGGATGGACTTGAAAAGGGGAGAAAGTTGAGGCAGAGAGGTGAATTAGAAAGCTGTTGCAATCATCTAAACGAGAGGTGCTGCCATCTGAACTGGACCATGTGATCGGAGAGAAGAGATCAGTTGTAAAAGAAGTTGTAGAGGCAAAATTCAATAGACTTGTTAGCTTACTAAAGATGGCACAGGGTGAGGGAGAATTAGAACTAATTGAAGTTGTAAGCCTGGGGAGATGGTGGTGTTTTTAATAGAAATAGAAAACGTGGGAGGTGGGTCAGATTTGTCAGGAAAATCATGAGTTATAGTTTAGATCTGTTCTGTTTTGACATCTAGAATACTGAGGTAGATATGGCAACCTGGGAGTTTATGATGTCAGGCTGGTGCCCAAGAGAGACTGGGGGGAGATGTAGATTTAAGAACTGTCTACATTGAAATGACCATTTGAATCTTTTAGAGCTAGTAGGATAACCAAGTGAGAGGGTCTAATGAGAGAAAGATGAGGACAGTTAATACCCCAGTAGCGATGTTGGGACTGTAGTTGAATATACTGTAATGACCAGACAAGTAGGAAGAAAACCAGGAAAGATTTCCTGAATACCAAGGGAGAAGAGATTATCCAGAAAGGGCTGTTCAACAGTGTTGAATGTTGCAGAGAGGTAAATATCAGTGAAAACTGAAAAAAGTAATTTGATTTCTCAAGAAAGAGCTCATTGGTCACCTTGGAGAAAGAAGTTTGGTGGAATAATAGAGGTAAAAACTGAATTACAGATGACTGAGAAGAGAGGTGAAGAAGTACAGATGATAAATATAGACTGCTTTTTCTAGAAGAGGGGAGAGAAGAGGAGAAGAAAGAGGGGAGGGAAGGGGGAGAGTAGGAAAGGAGAAAGTGCATTAATGACCTTGTCCTCCAGCATTCCTTCTAACAATTGTAATTTTCAATTTCTATCATCTTTGCCAATATAATGGCTATAAGATGGAACTTCAGAGTTGTTTCAATTTGCATAGTTTTAATTATTAGTAATTTGGAGTATTTTTATATGGTTATTGATACTGTATCTTTTTGTGAACAGCAAAAATGCCTATTCATTTCCTTTTACTATTTGCTAGGCAAGGGCTTTTGTTCATATATACTTGAATCAGTTCCCAATATACTTTGTATGTTAGACCCATATTATAGAAACTTGCTGCTGAGATTTTTTTGTGCACTTAACCATTTCCAATTTTAACTGCATTGATTTTGTTTGTGCAAGAACTTTTCAATTTTATATACTCAAAACTGTTTATTTTATCTCCTCTGATACTCTCTATTGAGTTTGAGTAAGAATTCCTCCCCTCTTCAAAATTATGAACATTAATTCATTTCCTGCAACTCTAATTTGTTTATGTTGTGACTTTTTATATAGAAGTCATACACCTATTTCAGACTTCTTGTGGCATATAGTAAGAGATGTTAGGAGATGCTTACTTTCTGCCAGACTGCTTTCTACTTTTCCCAGAAATATTTGTTCCATGGTGAGTCCTTAATCTAGCAGTTGGAATTTTTTGGTTAATTATACCCTTGGGGGGGGAGTGGTACTTATTTGTGCCTGGACCTTTTGTTCCTAATTCATCCCAAAGATCAACTTTTCTGTTTTTTTTAAACCAGTAGCAAATAGTTTTGATAACTCTTGCTTTGTAGTATGACTTGAAATCTAAAACCACCAGCTTTCCCTCCTTCCCATCTCTTTTTTCCCAATATTTTCCTTGAGATTCTTAGTCTTTTGTTGCTCCAACTATTCAATGCTCTTTCGATACGTGAGGGAGTTCTTCAAAGATTATAAGCTCCTTGAGGGCAGGACTGTCATTTGCCTCTTTTATATTGCTAGTATTTAGCACAATCCCTGGCACATAGGAGGTACTTAATAATGTTTACCAGTTGGTTGCTTGATTGAGGTATATACTTGTTGGTTCTGTGTGAGAATCTTTTCAGTATCTTTCCCAAGTGCCTCCCTATTGTACTAATACACATAGATATACAAAACACCTAATTAAAAACATGACTCTAATAGTCGCCTCATTTCTCAGGGAATAGACATTATTATAGAGTTGAAAAGTGGAGTGATGAGTTGTCCTTTTCTCCCTTCTGTACCTAGGAAGGGGTCCTGGTGAGGTCCACTCAGATAATCTCAATGGAAATTGTGATTATCATGTGATATTTCTTGTTAATGTCAACCTTATTTAAACTTACATCTCTTTAATCCTCCCTGCCCCTCTGATTGGAGAGGGAAGCCACTGTAGAGCTACTTCTAGATCCTCCATTTAAGAAGGGTACCCAGGGCAATTACCTTTCTCACCTGGCTGCAAGACTTAAAGATACCCCCTCAAGAATGCTTCCCCCCCCACCACCTTTTTCAGCTTCTTTGTATGTTTGGACTGCCTGAATTAAATTATAAGTTCCTTGAGGGCAAGAACTGTCTTTTGCCTTTGTTTGGATCCCAGAACTTAGAACCTGACACAGTAAGTACTTAATAAATGTTTGTTGACTGACTGATTAACTTCAGGTGTTATAGTCAAAACCTGATTACTATAAAAATATAAATTCCTTATTATTCTAAGACGATCTTCCATTACTGCTTTACCTTTCTTTCCTTCCCTAACTTTCCCCATTTCCCAAAGAAAAAAACCACCAACTTTCAAAGCATATTGTAATCAAAGGGATTTCTGTTCTCACTGAGCAGAGGTAGTTAATGACTTGGACTAATCTTAGCTACTTGCCATAAGTGATAGTCACTTGGTTCATGATACCAAGAGGAAAACATTGAAGCAGACATTAGGCAAACATCACACTTTCATTTGGGGGAAAATATACCTTGATAGTCACTTAGCTAATATGTTATTAGGCATTTCCAGATCCCCAAATGTCTCAATTGCTTCTCAAAGTCTCCTGTGTTTTATATTTCTCTTCCATTGAAACATATAAGTTGTATAAATCAAATGAAGACATTGCATTGACTTCCAACCAGAGGCAATGTAGGCACTAGCAGATGCCCATAATGATACAATTTTGTAAGTGAGTATTGAGAATAAGGGGCTCATATGTTTTCTCTTGGGCATGCAAAGACTGAAATCTTCCCTGGGGGAGAAAGGCAGGCTGCCCAGTGATGGGAGATAACTCTCTGGCATTTCTATTTCTGTCCACCAGAACACTGAAGAATGCAGAGTCAAGCAAAAGTCTTATGAGAAAAATCAGATTTGGATAATTCAAATCACTTTTCCTGAAAAAAATTAACTTACTTTGCCTTGTAATTCTTTAGGAAAATAACCTCAGAGAGTACTTTTCAAATAAAGTTAATTAATGGGTTGAGACTTTTAAAGTATGGATTGGGAATGGGATAGATAAAGCATAAAAGAGCCAAAAATTCCAATGTATAAATCTCTGTGGCTTTCTTTTGGGGACCTAATCTGTAAAATAAGGAAGATGGACTAAATCAGTGGTTCTCAACCTTCCTAATGCCGCAACCTTTTTAATATTTGTATGTGGGTGTATCTGCACGTGGGCAGACCTGCCTGGAGATGGATAGAGGAGAGGTGTCTCGGTTCCTAAGACCATTGAAAATATGTGTTTTCTGATGATCTTAGGCGACCCCCAAAGGGTTCGCAACCCACAGGTTGAGGACCACTGGACCAAATGATCTCTGAGATCCTATCCAGATGCAAAATTTTATGATTCCTACAATATTCTCCATGGTTAAAGTTGGATAGGTTTGCTTGTTTTCTTCTCAAAAAGTTACTGCTGTAACATAAAAAATGTAGACTGGGAAAATTCAGCCCATTTCTCTTATACCTGAACTACATGAATCATTTATTTATTCATTCATTCAAATAGCATTTATCAAGTGGCTACCATGAGCTAAGTACTGTGCAAGATGCTGGAGCTACAGGATAAAATATGAAACAGACTCTACCCTCAGAGGATTGTTATTTTATTCATTATAGTTATTTTATTATTATATATTTATTTTATTATATGTATAATATATTATATATATATATAATATATTATATGTATAACATATATATTATTATAAAATATACTCAGGTGAGCAAATTTAAAACATGAAGTAAATGCAAAGTTATTTTTTGGGGTATAATAATAATTAAGGGGATTAGGAAAGATTTTATTAAGAGGTTGAAATTTTGGCTGTTATTTAAAGAAAACTAAAGATTATACAAGGTAAAGGTGAGGAGAGAGTGCATTCCAGACTTGGGAGACAGTCTTTGCCAAGATATGTGGATGTGTGATGGAATGTTGTCAATATCTAAGAGTGAGTAGGCCAGATACACTGAGGCCAATAAAGCATGTGAGAGGACATAACATGGAATATGCTTGGAAAGATGGACTGGATTCAGATTGTGCATAGCATTAAAGAACAAATAGAAGAGTTGGCATTTTATTCTAGAGGCAATAAGGAACCATGAGAACTTAGGTTTCAGAATATTTTGCATGTAAAAAAAAGTTAAAGCTGATGGGCTGTATTTTTCACTTGTTATCTGATATTTTGAATAATAGAGGCACACAGCCTGAGTCCCTGAAGCTTTGACCACATTCTTCTCAAGTTACTACTGCCCCTCTACTTTTTCTTTTGCCATTTGTAATTTTGTGGAAAGAAGGAATCTAGGATTCGATCCCAACTGTCCTGCCAACCAACTATATGACTTGAATTTACTCTCTCTATTGTCTCTCTTTTTTGACACCTGTCCAATGAAGGTTGATAAAACCTAGACTGTCTGTTTCACAGGGAAATAGGGAAGATGAAATGAAATCATGTATGTAAAAGCACTTTAAAAGTTTAAAATGTCAAACAAATTTCTTTCTTCTTTTCTGATAGGATTCTGTAACCCATATACCTGACACTATGAAAGAGCTCAGATAGTATTTTCAGACTCATAGCTTTTTGCTACTCTAACAAAATTCATCAGCTACCCCTTAATTGTATTTTGTGCCTAAGTCCTCAGGCAGTTTTCAGTACAGCCAGATGGATAAGACTTTCCCAAGGACACAAAGAGACAGGGAAAGCCTCCAGAGAAAACCACACTCCCAAAGTAGTTGCTCTTTACCACAAAGCTTTCTTCATTCTCTGGTTCTCTTTCTTTTTCCTATTTCCCACACTATTAACTCTATAATCCCAATATAAGGACCAGTTTAGTAACACTAAGCAGAAGTTAGAGCTATACAACCCAGTGTCATCTGCAGCCTTTGTTGGGATACAAGCCTGTTGCCATAAGCATCAGTTGCTTTCTTTCTCATTCTCATATCTCAACAATATTGCTTCTCCAACTCTATTAATTCTTTCCTTACATGCCATCTTTTTTAAAAAATCCCTATCTCATTTTTGTCTTCTCCATTTTTCTCCCTCTCCCTTTCTTCGTTTATTCCTTTTTTTTGACATCTGGAAAATTCTATCAAAGAGGAATATCCAATGACTCAGACTAATTTCTGCACTGGCTTGTAAAATTTCAAAAGCAGAAAATTTCAGTTATTGAAAAATAGGTAAAAAGTCTTGGTAAACCTCCTATTTAGTTATTTTTTAAGATGACTCGAATAAGAAGATTTCATTTTTCAGAGAGTGCTATGATGTCAAAGCTTCCCATTCTCTCTTTTTTTTTTTTACTTTTCTAAATAACAGAGTGATTCAAGTACTTCACTGTTATGAATGATCTTTACTTTTGGGGTAAAGAGTTGGTTTGGTCTCTAAACTACATGTTCTGCTAATGGATTGGTCAGAATGTTTTGAGAGTGCCCCTGGGGGTATGAGCCGCAATGATCAAAAATTGTTTGTCATATTTGATTTGATGATAACTTAGCAACCAAAGGGCCCTGAGGACCCCTTCCCATCACAAAAGAAAAGGAAATCCCATCTTGGGGCATTGTTAGTTACTTAAAGATAAATTAGACCTTTCCTGGTTTGGCATTAATGGCATGGGGAGCACCATGGCAAAGTGGTCCAATGATGTGTTTCATTACAAAAGACTAATGCTCAGGCCAGCTAAAGAAGAATGAATTAATAATAAATGTTATTCATTTATTTTTGGTGCTGGGTTGTGTGAATTATTTATGTTCCTACACAGGGCCTGCAAAGTATTTCAATGAAGACTAATTTGTCAAGGTTACTTATACTTTACCATATTTTTTCCAACTCTGTCTCTCTACATAGTGCCATGCATAAATATTTTCATTGTGTTGCACATCTATTTACAATATCGAAGCCACTATAAAATGTAGGGCATTAGCCCCTCTTTAACAAATGTCATTGTTAAGAATTAGTATAGGAAACACTAGTGTCTCGCTTTAAAAAATATGACAGTTAGCTTGGATGATTATTCAGTTTTTGTGGCTGATGAGCCAGCTTTGTGTCAGAGTATAGAAAATATATGGTCTAGAAATCATGCTACTGAATATTTTATCTTACTGGAAATGTGCTACTAGGGGGCAGCATCTTTAATCAAACCCATGATGATGGTGCAATCTCTTGGTTATGTTGTCATATTAAAAAGTAGAGGTTAAACTAAATGAAATACCTAACCCCTGCAGAGAACAATAATTGATTGCTCAACAGTTAGGCAGTCCCTAAAAGAAGTCTTTGCTTTTGATTTTTGTTTAGCTCTTGAATATTTTAGTAATGAAATCTTTAGATGATTGTGATTGGCAGCATTGAGCTAGAAAAGGAAGAAGGAAATAATTTAATACTCTAGAAATAGATAGGGAAATGATAACAAGATTTGGATAGTAGGCCTTTGCTTGTTCTTTATCTCTGACCCTTGATTATGGATGTTAGCACCTGTTCCCAACCTTATTATTTCCAAAGTAAGCAGAGAGTGCGAATCAGACTCCAGGTCTTTCTGCCTCAATTCTTTCCAATGTACTGTAATTGAGGCCGGGTCTCCAATGGCCTTCTGGCTCTGATTATTTACATAATTGCACTTCTTTCCAGTGTTTTAGAGCAAGAGAGGAAGAAGCAAGGTGGACATTTTGGAGCAGTGACTGAATCTGGGAGGGGCCCTGTTATAGCAAAGTTCTGGGCACTTTGTGGACGGGTCTAGAACAGAGCTACTTGAGGTATGAGATGGACTCAAGATCTCAGTTTAGTCATAGCATACAGAGATCACTCTAGATCCCAGGCATCACCCATGAAAGCTGTCTCCAGAGCCAGTGCCATCAATTGTGCTAGGAAAGAAGCGTTAAACTATCCCAAAGGGAGTCTATTATGCAACCCTGTGGCATGGTCAATGACTCCTAATCTTAATTCCCAACTGTGGCAGGTGAAAGCTATGAAAGTCAGGGAAAGTAAACATAGGAAAAGGATGTGTAGGACCCTGCAATAGCAGCCTGGGTTTAAGCAAGGCAAAGGGAGGGTACGTGGTTGTTCTGTGTGGCTCTATGCCAGGAAGATCATGGGGACTGGGGACAGGGGTGGTGGTAGTGATAGGCCAGAGCACTATTACTGAAAAGAAGCATATCCCCAAGATTATAGGATACTTGGATTCAAAACCCTGGTTCTAGTTACCTAGTTACATATTTGTCTCTGGGCTTCATTTCCTGAAAGAATCAAATGGTGGGATTGGATCAAGTAATTGCCAAGATCCCATTCCTCAAGCTTTAATGTTGACTTCTATGAATCTATTTAGAGAGGGCTTCAGTAACCCCAGGTGCTTGTGGAAAATGTGTTTTCTGCCTTCAATGACATTTGGGATGTTAACCTTTCAGTCTTATGTGGAATTTGCAGTTTTAGCACTTTCAAGCAGATTGGCAGCTCACATAGTCAGACTCTCCCTCATCGTGGAATGTGAAAACTAATGGAGGCACCTTTTCTCTCTCATTACCTTGTGTAGACACAGACTAAGATGAGTAATATTTTGCAGGATTTTTCTCTAAATGCATGATATGTTGTAACTTTATTTTTTTCAGTGTACCATCAAATTAATATTTCCTTTTCCTTCTAAGACATGGAAGAAGGAAGAGGGTTAGTCCCTCTTCTATCTGATCATTTTTGTTCTTTCTCTTGGTTTGCCATTTCTTCCATTTGACCGAGTCCTGTCTATCCCATTTCTGTTCTACTTCCATGCACTCCCCCTCAAATAATCCAGAATTGGGCTAATAGAGTTGATGAGTCCGCACTTGGTTCAAGAAGTATGCTGCTCCTGATGCTTTTCTACCAAAATGACGTTAAGCAAGTCAATTGAAGTCTCTGTCATTTCCATATATGTAAAATCAGTAGTTTAAGCTAAAGGGCCAAATTCTAAAGCTCTTAATGTATGATATTCTAATAGCTATAGATAGGCGTAGTGTCTGTGTATTTGTGTGTGTTTGCACGTGGACACATGTATGTGCTTGTGTGAGAGAGAATATTTATGAGTTTTGCCAATTAATTAATATATTCATATTTATTAAGCATTTACTACATCCAGGCTCTGTGCTAAGAACAGAGTTGTTACTGGTTTTGTTGTCTTTGTGGCAATGTTATTTAGTAGTTCATAGGGATTTATGCTGTTCATTTTTTAAAACTTCAGTCAAGTTTATTATAGAAATCAGTATGAAAAAGAAAAACCAAAACATTTTTAAACATTTCAAAAAGGTAAAGAACCTGAAACTTCAGGTCATTCAATCACTAGATGATTATGCCGGGGCAAATAATCCTTTATTTGCTTAAATAAGCAAGATATTTTCTGCCCTCGAAGAACTTCTTGTGTGGGGAAACAGTACATAAAAGGGAGCTGAAAAGTTGGGAGGAAGACAGCTGGACTGGAGAAGATATTTGGAGAAGGACTTTCGACCTGAATGAAATGAAGCATGCACAGGACCTAAGAGAGCTTATTTAGGTGTAAAATGAACTCAAGAGCTCAGTTTAATGGCTCTTTCTGAGTTTAAATCTGATTTTAGATACTCAGCAGCTGAGTGACCCTGGAGAAATCGCTTAACCCTACTTGCCTCAGTTTCCTCATCTGTAAAATGAGCTAGAGAGGGAAATGGCAAAACATTTCATATCTCTGCCAAGAAAACCCCACATGGGGTCACAAAGAATCAGATATGACTGAAACAGCTGAACAACTATGTGTCGAGCACTGTGGTAGAGTAATGAGGATAGAAAGACAAGGCAAAATCACCCCCCTGCCTTCAAGGAGCTTGCAGTCTAATGGGGGACACAACCTGTGCACAAAGAGGGGCCTACCAGATGTGTAGAGTAGATGGAAGTTCATCTTAGGAAAGGCGCTAATAATGGGGCCTGAGCAACATCTCTTGCAGAAAGTGGAAGTGGGATTTGGTAGGAAGGTGATGGTCAAGGAATAGGAAAGGAATCTATATAAAGTGTTTGATTTTGAACATTGGTTCATATAATTCTTTCTCCTTATATCCTGCTGAAGGAAATCTTGTCACATACCAACGTGCGCTCCAAAGACACCATTCAACTCCCCCCCCAGGCCATTTTTCTATTATTTCTCTTCATTCACACTTCTTCTCTTCCTCTCTCAATACAGAGGTAAAGATAAGTGATTTCCAAGGGCTTCATGCCCATGCTCAGGAGTTGACTTTTATCCCTTACTTTGTGCCTGATCCTCAGTCAGTGGGCTCAACTTTCCTAGAAATGGAGGATGATTTCATTCTTAGACTGATGGTGAAAACAAGTGACTCTTTGACATGAAACCATCCTTCTGAAGGGCTGAATGCCTGGCCTGTGCTCAGGGATCACCACAGTCCTGTAGAAGAATGAATTACATGACCAAATTACCCAGCCAATTCTGCTCTGTCCCACTTTTATCATTTTCTAAGCAAGATGTCATTTCTTATTGCATTAAAAATATATCAAAAGAAATTCATCAAAGAGCATGGGCCCAGAGAGGCATTTAAATAAACAAAATAAACTCTTCATAAAATTCCTGTGTTTGTTAACTCCTCATGGAAGAAAGCAAGTTCTTGTCTGAGCTTTCAAGGATTTTACTGTAAATGAAATAAGTAGGTGGCACAGTATTTCAGAAGTAATAATGATAATAGCTCACATTATAGAGTGTTTTAAGGTTAACACTATGCTTTTCTCTTAACAACCCTGTGAGGAAGACAGACTAATATAGTCATACCCCGCTTATTTAGATGTCAGACTTGACTAAATTTCAACCATTCATAATATTGATGCCGGCTTGGGAAGTCACCAGTAAAGGACTCTCTAGTCTAGTGGCTTTTGATCAAAAAGGAAAAACAGGAGTCAGCCTGCAATGCTGGAAAGATCATTGGCCCTGGAGTCAAGAAATCTGGGTTCAAATCCTGCCTCTGACAATTATTACCTATTTGACCATTAGAAGCAATTTATTCTTTGTGAAATTCAGTTTCTTCATCTGTAAAATGAGGGAGTTGGACTTGATGCTCTCTGAACATCAAAGGCATATGGAATCCTCCCTTTAAGTCCCAAGTAAAATCCTACTTCTATAGGACTCCTTAATTCAGTGCTTTTTCTCTTCATTATTTCCTGTTAATCTTGTATATAGCATGCTTTGTATATCTTTGTACATCATCTTCCCCATTAGATTACAAATTCCTTGAGGGCAGGGACTGTCTTTTGCCTTTTTTTGTATCCCAGGGCTTAGCACAGAGTCTGGTACATATTAGGCACTTAATAAATGTTGATTGATTGATTGAATCAAAAGACTTGGGTTCAAGTTCTAATCCTACTACTTGCCAGTGAAGTGATCTTGGGCAAATTATTTATGCTTTATGAATTTCACTTCCCTTGTCTGTAAAATGGGAACAATAACAGAGTGACCAAAATGATAAAGGCCCTCAAAATTGTACCATAGGATAGCTAGCATTTATAAATTGCTTAAAGGTTCTAAAGTACTTTGTATATGTCATCTCATTTCACCTTCAAGATAACCTTGTGCAGTAGGTATATTATTATGGCCATTTTATAGAGGAGGAAACTGAGGTTAAGTAACTTGCCAAAGTCACACAGTCACCTAAATCCTGAGGCAGGATTTGCACTCAGAATTTCTTGACTCCATCTCCTGTGTCTTATCTGCTGTATCACCTAGCTGCCTAATTTATGTGAATGAATTGAAGGAATTGGAAACATTTTAGCTTGGAAAAGAAAATGCTTAATTGAACATTCCCCAGTGAATTTTTGCCTATACTAGAAGCAATAAAATCCACGACCAAGGCTTTGCTTCCTGCCGTATTGTTCATCCTTTGTTTTTGAAGAGGACCAATAATAGCTAAGAGTGATGTCTTAACTCTAGCATGAATTGGATTTAAGTGAGGCAGAGTTGCACAAGATTAACAGCCTCATGCAAAATCCAGTGGCAAGATAAAAGTCGAGATGATTGGAAATGTTCTAAAATGCAGTGGATGACTTTGGCATCTTCAGCATCTGATCAAGCTCTAAACATTCCACAGTGCCTACTTCTGCTGCCTTCAGCACTGCTGGAACAAATGGTTCCCAACTCACTCATTCTGCCAGGTGAACTCTTCACATGCTTAGGGTAGACATTCTCCTAAGTCACCAATGGATTTGAACCCTCAATCTGGTTTAACCTGTGAGCCTAGAAGGTTTTTAGCAGGGTGTGGCCACTGCACATATTACAGTTTCTTGGAGCTATCGACTGGGTGAAAGGTGGTATCAAAGGTAGATGGGCCTGGAAAAGGACTCAGTAAGCCCTCACACCAGAGGTGCTAGTCCTCTCTGAATACCCCATATATGCCAATATTTTTGCAAGGGGGTCAAGGATCAACCATCATTCTATTGTGCTCTGGAACTGTTTTACATAACTGGGTCATCTTTGTCCTTGGGCAGAGGAAGGGGGTGCAGAGGGAGATATATGAGGCTATCCTAGACAAACATACTTCTAGGGCTAATAAATACTTTTTGATTCTTAAGGAAAAACAATCTTACTCCACAATGATCCCCAGAGGTGGGTATCAAGATAGCCCAAGTGGATATGGTTCAATCAATTCCTTTCCATTTTTCTCATGTCCTAGTCAGCTAAACCTAAAGTCATTCTGGTTGTCTTGATGCTTCAACAAGACTCAGGGAAGACTAGCGACACTGGAAGTGGGGATGGAGGAGAGGGTTGACTTTGCTCTTGTATCCCTGCTAACGTAAAAAATGTCCCTATCCCACTTATATCCATATAACAAAGTGATAACCAGGCACCAGCCCAATTGTCCATTTATTCCCAGCATATTTCAATATGCCGAAATTAAAATCAATCAAAATAATTTGGAGAGCTTGTTTTAAAATGGTGTAATGACTTTTGAGTGATAATTTAAGAGAGTGGAAAATTTGATCTTCTGCTTTTGAAAGGGTGTCATAGGTAATATCTTTTGTAAACAATACTTTATGCCAGTGTCTAATATTCCACAGACAGTATGACCTACCACAGTTCCAGTAATGTGGGACCTGAAAGTTTGAAAGAAGCAAATTGAGACTTGATGAAAGAAAAAAATAACTTGCTAACAATCAAGTGGAACAAACTTCCTCATCAGTACGTCAACTCTAATATATTCTCCTATAGATTTACCCTACACAGAAAAATTAAGTGATTTTTCCCAGACTGTTTCCAATGATTCTAATGCCAGTCCTCTATCTAGTACACTTCAAGCCTTCTTCTATAGAACCTGATACTCAGTAAGCACTTACTAAACATTTATTGATTTGGTGTATAAATTTATTCATTTAATGTGTAAATGAATGTCTATAAGTCATAACATACTGCAAATGAAGTTGTAAATTATTTTTAAAGGGAATAATTTCCCTTTCCTTCCCTAATTTATCTTTTTCATGAATCAGAATTTTCATCTCATCTCTTGGGTTAATTTTAAAGTGAATCTCAAGTACAGAAAAAAACTGTAGACTTTAGACATAACCACATGTGGTTAAAACATTGTGTCTGAGTGGGTGTCCTCAGAAATAACTACAGTCAATATGAATTTATTAATTGCCTACTTTGTGCCAGACAAAAGTTCAGTAAGGTCAGATCTTAGAGCTTATACCATGTAGGAAAAAATTGCCATTGGTACATATACAAGAATAGTACATATTGTAATCGTTTCTTTTTTTAATTTTAAAAAATATTATTTGTAACGCAGGCTGTCATCTCTCCATGTCTGCTGCTTTCTGAAGTCTTTTCTCTCTCACTAAATGTTAAATCAGAGAACCCCAAGGATAGAACCCCTAGAACCTACTCAATCTTCTCTCCAAGTCTGAGGAAGAAGGTTTCTCCTCTGGCAAAGTCAGGCTAACTCTACACAGGCATGAAGGATCAAGTAATCACTCTTTCCATCAGTAAGGGGAGTTGAGTGTATATGTTCCAGATTTAGACCCCAGGTTATATGTTGATGCTCTTCTCTTTTTTTTTAAAGTAGCTTTTATTTTCCATTGTTCTGTAGAATCTTGACTTGGAACAAATCATTCCATCCAAGCAAAACTAAAGGATGCATTTGTCATGTTTGAAAATGTATATTTCATTTGACATTTTTTTTCACCACATGAATGCTTCACAATCAAGTCCTCTGAATTCACGATGATTGGGTCATAAGATTGATCAGACTTCTGAAGGTTTTTCATGTGATTTTCCTTTATGTTACTCTGTATAAAGAGTTCTCTAGTGTGTTTTGATTTGCATCAATTCATAGGATTGTAGATGTAGAGACAGAAGAGACCTTAGAGGCCATCTAAGTCCAACTCCATTTTACAGCTGAAGAAATTGAGGCACTGAATTCAGTGCCTTGCCCAAGGTCACATAAGCAGAAGATCCAGGATTTGAAATCAGGTCCCTTTACTCTCAGTTCAGGACTCCAAATGTGAAATGACTCAAATTACCTCCTTCAAATTTTCCCAAGTTTCTCCAAACACTTCATGTGGAATACATCTTATGGCATAATATTCCATCATATTTGTTTAAACTACAATTTCATCCAGCTATTCTCTAATCAGTGACAAGCCACTTTCTTTCCAATTATTTGCTCCCTTTAAATTATTTTGTAAATATTTTTGTATATCTGGAACTTTCCCCTTTAAAACAAGACTCCCACAGAATTATGGCATCAGAGAAGTGAAGCCCAATTACAAGTGACATTGACATAGTTCTGATTCCATTGTCATAATAAGATAAAAATGACTTGAGAAGGTATAGAAGGTGAAGAAGGGTGACTATACCTAAGTGTTCTACTGGTTTCCAGAAGAAGTGAATGCATTGTTACTTCATTTTAGACATATTTAAAGATAATGTGATTTCGAGTAGAAAGGAACCACAGAAAACATCAAGCTCAGTTGCCATCATTTTACAAATAAGGAAACTAAGGCCAAGGAAAGGAAAATTGACCTTTCAGTAGGCAGTGAGATTATTGAAGTCAAAGATAGTTTTCTTTGTCATTATATCCCCTAGAACATATCCCTGAGCATATAAATACTAAAAGATTTATCTTTGCACTGAATTTGATTTTTAAGGTTAAAGTAGTGCTAAGCAGGTGACCCTAGAATGAGTTTTTGAGATATTGTTTATATTACATCCTCCTGCTTTTTGTACTTAGGGAAAATTTTTTAACATGTGTATTTGCAGAAAAGAATTCTATTGTGCTCACTGTGTTTGAAATAAAGTTGTGACTTGATTCATTTCTTTGAAGGGATGCTTTTGTGAAACTCCACATAGTGACCCATGGCCCTCTTACAGATATTTCCCATCTACATTGCCAAGGACATCTTTTTTTATTCTGAGGCATAAAGTGAATTGGTTAAACAGGACACAGGCATCTGTAATAATAGCTCAGTTTTCTAAATTTAATTGCTTATAAAGAATATATCAGTTCCTTTGACAGATAGATTTTTCTGCTTGTTATAACTATGAAACAACTCCCAGGGTGCCTTGATTCCATTTTGCCTGGTTAATTCATGATAGTTTTTCATTTGAGAACAGAAAACAGTCTTTTGAAATGATGATTCTAATCTCCAATCTTCCAAACTAAATGTAATCAAGTAATGACTGTGTGTTCCCCACCAGAAGCCAGGAATGACAGTGGTGAATGAATATTAGTGGAGGGTACCTGGAAAGGTTAATAGGATCATGTACTTAGAACTGCAAGGGACTTCAGGGATGATCTAGTCCAACTTTCTTATTTTGCATTTGAGGAGAATGAAGTCCAGAGAAGAGGAGTGACTTACTCAAGGTCACACAGATAGGATATGGGAGAACCAGGATTTAAACACAACTCCTAGAACTCCAAATATAACCCACTTTCCACAATAATAATAACTACTAACTAACATTTATAGATTGCTTACTATGTGCCAAGCACTTTATTAAGTATTTTACTTAATTATTATTTCATTCGATCCTCACAACAACCCTAGGAAGTAAATACTATTACTATCCCCATTTTACAGATGAGGAAACTGAGGCAAATAAGAGTTAAATGACTTGCTAGTAAGTGGAGGACCAGATTTGAACTCAGTTCTTCCTGATTTTCCAGATGTGGTGATAAACACATACACATATAGGCACACAAGCACACATGCACACATATGCACACACGCTTTTTGCAATTCTTGATAGCTATTCATATTTGTTTTAAATTTATTTTAAATAAATGTGTCATACATTAATTTTTGACATTCTTTTCATTTTAAATATTGAGTTCCAAATACTCTCCTTCCTTCTAAGACCTCTCCCACTCACTGAAAAGGCAAGGAAAATCATATCAATTATATATCTGAAAACATGTAAAACACATTTCTATATTAGCCATATCATATCACAAAAAAGGGGGGACATTTACCTTCAATTTTCACTGAGAGGTATTCAGTTCTTTTTTTGGATTCAGTTCTTTTTTTTATTCACTTCTTTCTTTTTTAGCATATTTTTCTCATGAGTCCTTTAGAATTGCCTTGGATCACTTTATTGATCAGAGTAATCACGGCTCTCACAGTTGATCATCATTACATTGCTGTTACTGTGCAAAATGATCTATGGGTTCTTCTCATTTTACTTTGCATCAGTTCACATAGGTCTTGCCATATTCATTTTTCCAGAAACCATCCCCTCATCGTTTCTTAAAACACAATAGTCCTCCATTGCAATCATATGCCATAACTTCTTCAGCCATTCCCCAACTGATGAGAATCCTCTCAATTCCTAATTCTTTGCCACCACAAAAAAAAAAACTGCTATAAATATTTTGGTACATATATGTCATTTTCTTTTTCTTTACTATCTTTGGGGTATAATCTAGTTTTAATATTACATCTACAGTTTTATAGCACTTAATCATAGTTCCAGATTGTTCTCCAGAGTGCTTGGACCAGTTTACTACTCTACCAACAGTTAATTAATGGAATTATTTTCCCTCATCCCCTCCAGAATTTATCATTTCTGATAGGTGTTAGATGATAACTTGGAGCTTTTTAATTTGTCTTTCCTTAGTCCATACTGATTTAGAACATTTTCAATCCCTAGGACTATAGATGATTTTTGTTTCTTCTTCTGAAAAATACCTATTCATAGCCTTTGACCATTTATGAATTGGGGAATGGCTCCTATTTTTATAAATATGAGTCAGTTACTTGTATATTTGAGAAATAAGGCTTTTATCAGACAAACTTGCTATAAATTTTCCCTTTTATATTACAACAGTACATATTTATGGAACAAAATAAGCATTTCCATGACATAGTAAAATAAAAAAAATGATTGTATATGAAACTTACAAATCTACTATGCACCAATTGCTATTCCAAAATTATGCTGTACATTTCTTTTTTCCTTTTTTCACCCTCCCCTTACTCCACCCTAGAGATGCCTACCATTAGACACAAACATACACACACACACACATATACACAAACACATATATAAAATTATTCTATACATACTTTTATTTGTTAGTTCTTACTTTTTTT
>CM053580.1:31231175-31258288 GCA_028627135.1 Pseudochirops cupreus | reverse complement strand
GGAGTACTTCTGGACCAGAATGCTTATCTCCCCATTTCAAAATTCCAATTCACAGCTTCCGCTAATCTGCTCACCTGAAGCTCCTCAGCTCCTCCTGTCCAGCCGCCCCTGGGGCACAGCCGCGGCTTCAGTCCAGGCTGGTTTTGGTTCACAGCGCTGATATGGTTCCTCGTAGCTGAGCTGACTTTAGTGGGAAGTATCTTTGTGTGCGTTTTGGAGTTCTAGGATTGGTTTAGAGTCCTATTTTATGGGTATTTTGGGGTGGCTATGTGAGAGCTGCGATATGTTGCTGCTGCTACGCTACCATCTTTGCTCCACCCCCCTAGTTCTTACTTTTGATGTAGATAGTGTCTTCATAATACCTTTATGATTAATTTGGGTATTTTTAATATTCAAAATAGCTTATCCACTCAAAGTTGTTCTTAAAACAATTTTGCTCTTACCATATACAATGTTCTTTTGGCTCTGCTCATTTCACTCTTCGTTATTTCATGCAACTCCATGTTTTCCTAAGATCATTAAGCTCATCCTTTCTTTTGTCCTAATAATTTTTTTTTATCATTTCATATGCCAAAACTTACTCAGCCATTCCCTAATTGATGGCATCCCCACAATTTCTAGTTCTTTGCCACCACAAAGAGAGCTACTATAAACATTTTAGGACATTGTAGCAGCAAGCACCCTAGCATACCTAGGATGGCTGCTAGCACAGGTTCTTAGATCTGCTTTTCTAAATGAAAGCAACTCAAAATGGGTTAACAATCTTACTTTAATCAAACATATATCATTTACCTAGTTCGGGGGAAAGGTCAACATGCTGAACTTCAGAGAATACAAACAGAAGTAAGCAGATAGAGAAAGAAATCAGCAGACAGGCTTCCAGCTGTCTGACCATTACATCCATACCTAGTTAGTTACCAGAGAGAGAAGCACCAACATCTGGGTTTTCAAAGCCAGGGGGTAGGGGGAGGTCAATGGCTGCCCAGAGTCTCATCTGGCCAAATCACACAACTCTTCCCTAAGTGAGCCCAAAGCAAAAACTCACATCTGGGTATATAGACAGCCTTCTCCTGGATCAGAAAATGTCACAACCCTCTTGACCCACTGCCCCATCACAAAGTAATAAGGTGTGGGCATGCCTAAAAAACAAGCCTCTAGCCACAGGCTCCATGTGACCATGTTCAGCCTATTAGGGGGCAGAGTATATTTTCAAATCAGGGAACCTTCTTAGAGCCACTTAAGCCCATCAAAGGGCCTAGGAGCAGGGAAGATATTCAGATTCCCATAACAGACATATAGGTTTATTTTTTCCTTTTTCCATAATCATCCTTGGAAATAGACATAGTGGTGGTATTTCTGGGTAAAAGATAGGTAGTTTAGGCACTATGGTAAGTAGGTAGTGTAGGTAGTTTAATAACACTTTTGGCATAATTCCAGATTGCTCTCTGAAATGGCTGGATCAGTTCATAATTATACCAGCAATGAATTAGTGTCCTATTTTTTTCTACATCCCCTCCAGCACTTGTCACTTTCCCCTGTGATCATTTTAACCAATCTGGTAGGTGTAAAGTGATATCTCAAAGCTGTTTTAATTTGCTTTTTCTGGAGTTCTCTCCAGTGGATTTTTGTGCCTCTTTTCTCATTTAGCCTATTCTATTTTTAAGGTGTTGTTTTCTTCAGTATTTTTTGTTCCTCTTTTACTAAGCTGTTAATTCTCTTTTCATCATTTCCTCGAATCACTCTCATTTCTTTTCCCCATTTTTCCTCTACTATTCTTAATCTCTTTACTTAACTCTATTAAGGGCTTGGGTCAAATTAGAATTTTTCTTTGAGGCTGAACTTACAGGTGTTTTCACATTGTTGTTGACTTCTGAGTTTATGTCTTAGTCTTCTCTGCCACCACAGTAAATTTTTCTGGTCAAGTTCTTTTGTTGTTGTTGTTTACTCATTTTCTCATCTAATTTCTTGACTTTGAACTTAATGTTAAACTTGGGCTTTGCTCATCTGGGGATGGAGAAGCACTGTCCCAAAATTCCAAGTTTTTCACAATTTTTTTTTCAGAGAAAATATCAAGGAAAACTGGCCTGACATCCCAGATCAGAGGCTAAAATAGAATTTAAAAGAATTCATATATCACCTCCTGAAAGAGATCCCAAATTGAAATATTATAGCCAAATTCCAGAGCTCCCAGGTCAAGGAAAAAATATTAGAAATATTCAGAAATAGACAATTCAAATATTATGGAGTCATAGTTAGAATAACACAAGATTTATCAGCTTCTACCCAAAACAATCAAAGTGTTTGGAACATAATATTATGGAGGGCAAAGGAGTGAGTGTTACAACCAAAAATGAACTACCCAGCAAAAATGAGTATAATTCTTCAGGGAAAAAATGAATGAAAAGATCAGACCTGAATAGAAATTTGATTCTCAAATATAACACTCAAGAGAAGCATTAAAAGGCAAACAAAATTCTGGAGTGGCTAGGGGGTGTAGTGAATAGAGCACCAGCCCTGGAGTCAGGAGGACCTGAGTTCAAATCCAGCCTCAGTCACTTAACACAAAACAAGCCATATGACCTTGGCCAAGTCACTTAGCACCAATTGCCCTACCTTCTCCCTCCAAAAATAAAAGGCAAACAAAAAAAGAGAAATCATAAGGAGTTCAAAAATGTTGAACTGTTTATATTCCTACATGGGAAGATGATATTTAATAGTTCTAAGAACTTTATAATTATTAGAGTAATAAGAAGGAGTATACATAGGAAGCAGGAATAATGTGAGTTAATTATGATTGGATAATATCCAAAAAATAAAATAAAAATAAAATTAAGGGGTGAAAAAAAGGAATGTACTAGGGAACAGGGGAAGGGACAGGTAAAATGTAAATTTTCTCACATAAAAAAGACATGAAAGAACTTTTATAGTTAAGGTGGAAAATGGGGGAGTGGCAAGCAACACTTGAACCTTACTCTCATTGGAATAGGTTTAAAGAGGGAATAATAAATATGCTTAGCTCAGTATAGAAAACTATATCACCCTATAGGAAGTAAGAAGAGAGAGGGAAAATGGGAGAGGTGATAGGAGGGAGGGTGGATGATCAAAATCAATTTTTGATGAGTGACATTGTGAAAAAAGGGGAGAGAGAAGGTTAAATAAAGAGAAAAGTGAGATTGTGAGAAATACACATTTAGTAATCATAACTGAATGTGAATGGAATGAACTTGCCCATAAAAAAGAAGCAGGTAGCAGAATGGATTTTTAAAAAAGAATCTTACAATACGTTCTTTATAAGAAACACACTTGAAGCAGAGACTCAAGTACAGTAAAAAAGAAGTAAAATATGTAAAAAAAAAATAAGAGGCTGGAGCAGAATCTACTATGCTTCAACTGAAGTAAAAAGAAGTTAATAATCATGGTCTCAGAAACAACAATAGCAAAAATAGATCTAATTTTAAAAGATAAGTAGAGAAACTACATTTTGTTAAAAGGCACCAGAGACAATGAAGTAATAGTAATACAAAACATATATGCACCAAACAGCATAACATCCGCCTTTTTTTTTTTTTGCTTTTTTGGAGAGCAATTGGGGCTAAGTGACTTGCCCAAGGTCACACGGTGAGGTTTTATGTTAAGTGTCTGAGGCTGGATTTGAACTCAGGTCCTCCTGACTCCGGGGCCAGTACCCTATTCACTGCATCACTTAGCCACCTCAGCATCCAACTTCTTAAAGGAAAATTTAAGGGAATCACAGAGGGGAAAAGACAGTAAAATAATAATAATACTAGGTGACCTCAACATTTCTAAGAATCAGATAAGTCTAACCAAAATAGTTAAGTGGTTAAGAAACAAGAAAGTAGTTAAGGAGATGAATAGAATTTAAAAGAGATAGATATGATAGCCATCAGGGGAAAAAAAAATGATTGGGAATAGAAAGGACTATACTTTTTTCCAGCAGTACATGACACCTACAAAAAAAAAGACTAAGTATTAGGACTTTAAAAGCCTCAAAACCAAATGCATAAAAGCAAAAATATTAAATGCATGCTTTTTATATCATAATGCAATAAAAATTACATTTAATGAAGAGCTATAGAAACACAATTTGAAAATTGATTGGAAACTAAATAATCTAATACTGAGGAATGAGCAAGCCAAAGAACAAGTCATAGGAACAATCAATAATTTCATTGAAGAGGATGACAATAAGACAACATACCAAAATTTATGGGATGCAGCAAAAGGAATACTTAGGGGAAAATTTATATCTCTAAATGCTTACCTCAATAAAGCAGATCAATGAATTGGGCATGAACTAAATAAAAACTTGAGAAAAAAACAAGTTAAAATCCTCAATTAAACACCAAATTGGAAATCCTTAAAATCAAAGGAGAGATTAATAAAATTAAAAGTGAGAAAATCATTGAATCAATAAATTAAACTTGTAGTTAGTTTTATGAAAAAAAAAGAAAAATCATTAATTAAATTGACTTTACCAAAAGAAAGAAGATAATCAAATGATTAATATAAAAAATAAAAGAGTGAATTCACCACCAATGGAGATAAAATCAAAGCAATTATTAGGAGCTACTTTACTCAATAATGTGCCAATAAATCTAACAATAGAAGTAAAATGAATGAATATTTACAAGAATATAAATTGCCCAGATTAACAAAAGAGGAAATAGAATAATCACAAAAACCAATCTTAGAAAAAGAAATTGAACAAGTCATCAATGAGCTCCTTATGAAAAAATTCCCAGGACCATATGGATTCACAAGTAAATTCTGCCAAAACTTAATAATTAATTCCAAGATTATATAAGCTATTTTTTGAAAATAGACAAAGGAGCAATTCTAGCAAATTCCTTTTATGACACAAATGTGCTGCTGCTACTTAAACCAGGAAGAGCAAAAACAAAGAAAACTATAGGCCAATTTCCTAATGAATATTGATGAAAAAACTTAAGTAAAATGCTAACAAGAAGATTATAGTGATGTATCACAAAAATCGTAAACTATGACCAGATGGAATTTCTGCCAATATTAGGATAATTATCAGCATAATTGACCTTATCAATAACAAAACCAACAGAAATCATATGATTCTCTCAATAGATGCAGAAAAAGCTTTTCACAAAATACAACATTCATTCTTATTTAAAACACTAGAAAGCATAGGAATAAATGAAACTTTCCTTAAAATGACGAGTAATATCTATCTAAAACCATGAGTAAGCATTATCTGTGAGATCCAGGGTAAAGCAAGGGTGCCCATTTTTACCACTATTAATCAATATTATTCTAGAAATGCTAACTATAGCAATAAGAGAAGAAAAAAAGAATTAAAGGAAGAGGCAATAAGGAAACAAAACTATCACTATTTGTGTGCAATATTGTGGTATACTTAGACTATCCTAGAAAATAAACTAAAAAACTAGTTGGAATAATTAACCACTTTAGCAAAGTTGCTGGGATAGGAAATAAACCCATAAAAATTATCAGTATTTCTATAAATTGCCAACAGAGTCCAGCAGCAAGAAATAGAAAGAGAAACTATATTTGAAATGACTATATAAGAGCCAAGGAGCTGCCAGCCATGGATGGAGTCCCAAGGGTTCACCCTAGACCAATAGCCCTGGAAGCTGAGACCTCCTGGACTTACTATTCTCCTTTCTCACAGATGCCTTATTGTGAAAATTAATCTAAATCTTTGATACACAGTAAAAAAAAAAACTTAGTAAGTAAAACATACAATAAAAAATTGAAATTAACAGAAGAGACTTATAGTGTATTCCATGATGGTGGTGATCATTTTCAGAAATCCTAAGAGAAAGTAGAGAACAACTGGACAGATTTATCTATCTTTGATGACAAGGAAAATGGGAAAACTCATAAACAAAACTGAGACTACAGTTTTGTTGAAACCTTGGGGATAAAGTCCTTTATAATAGCCCAGATATTATTGAATCATGTCATTCAGAAGCCTTACAGCATGCAAATCCTAGACTAGTATCATGAATATTAGTGAAGTACCTAGAAATAACTATACTTATATTTCTAGAAATATTAAAGACATTAGAATGGAAAGAAATCACAAGACAGCTTTCCCAGTTAGTGGAGAGGGAGTGGAATATAGTACAAGCAAAGGATTCCTAAGACTTATTTACTGTCCTGAGGAAAATAAATAAGATAAAATAAAACATCACATAAAATGACTATAAACAATATAAAATATTTGGGGAGGTCTCCCTGCCAAGACAAACTCAGGAGCTATATAAACACAATTATAAAATATTTTTCACACAAATATAAATAAATTCAAATCTAAACAAATGGAGAAATCTTAATTGCTCATGTGTATGCCAAGTCAATATAATGAAAATGACAATTCTACCTATTTATTTATTCGGTGTCATGCCAATCAAACTACCAAAAATTATTTTATAGAGCTGGAAAAAAATATAGCAAAATTCATTCAGAAGAACAAAAGATTAAAAATATCAAAGGAATAAACAAAAAATGTGAAGGAAAGTGACTTAGCAGTACCAGATCTGAAGGTGTATTACAAAGTGATTATTATCAAAATAATCCAGTACTGGCTAAGAAATAGGGTGGTGGATCAATGGAATAGATTAGGTGTTGTTGGCCACTTGGGTACCAGCCCCAAGTGTAAGTGAAGACATGACAAAGAATTAACCAGGCAGGTAGTTCATAGGAAAGAACTCCATTTAATGATTCTTTGAGCAAGGTTTTTATAGAGCAAAATGATACAGAAAGATAAAAGGACTCAAGTTTTACTATCATTGTCTTTAGCCTGTTAGATTCTGGAAGTAATAGAATTTGATAAGGAATATGTTATCTAGGTGTTATCATTGTCTTTAGTCTGTTATATCCTGGAACTAACACAGAATGAATAATTTGATAAGGAACATGTTCTTTAGGTGCCTGAAGTCTGGGGGCAAAGGCTTTGATGTCAGGATTCCAAACAAAAGTCCTTTTAAGTTTAGCCCCAGGGGGTCCCAGGGAGACAGCTTAGCAAGAAGTTGCCAAGTGTATCTCAAGGGGTCCTAAGTAGGGCACACTGTCAAGATTTTTATCTGAGTCCTGGATCAGGCCTCCTTGGCTCCCCACAATTAGGTACACAATACACAGTAGTAAATTCACATAGTAATCTAGTGTTTGATAAATCTAAAAATCCAAGCTTTGAAACAAGAATTCACTGTCTAACAAAAACTACTAGGAAAACTAGAAAGCAATTTGGCAGAAATTACATATAGACCAACATCTCACACCATATACCAAGATAAGGTCAAAATGGGAATATGATTTAGAAATAAGGGATGATGCTATAAGTACATTAGGGAAGGGAAAGAATTTGGAATTCAAAATTAAAAAAAAAAATAAATGCTGAAATTGTTTTTCCTTGTAATTGGTCCAAAAAGAAAATATTTGATAATGGGAAAAATTTACATCAGATTTCTCTAATAAAGGCCACAGTTCTCAAATATACAGGGAATTGAGTCAAATTTATAAATAGAAGAGCCATTACTGAGTTCATAAATGATCAAAGAATATGAAGTCAGTTTTCAGAAGAAGAAATGAAAGTTATTAATATAACTACAAAAAAGGGCTCTAATTCACTATTGATTAGAGAAAGGCAAATTCAAACAGCTCTGAAGTACTACTTCACACATACCAGAAATGACAAATGCTGGAGGGGAAATAGGTACATTAATGACCTATTGCTGCAGTGGTGACCTGGTCCAATTATTCTGAAGAACAATCTAGAACTGTGTCCAAAGGGCTATGACTGTGCATATCCTTTGATCCAGCAGTAATGCTACTAGGTCTGTTCCCTGAAGAGAGAAAAAGAAAAGGAAAAAGACCCCTACATACCAAAATATAGCAACCTTTTTTTTGGTGGCAAAAGAATTGGAAATTGAGGGGATGCTCATCAGTTGGGGAGTGGCTGAAGAAGTTGAGGCATATGATTGCAATGGAGGACTATTGTGCTTTAAGAAATGACAAGGGAGTGGTTTGGGGGGACAAATGTAGCAAGATCTATGTGAATTGATGCAAAGTGAAATGAGAAGAATTGGGAGATCATTGTGCACAATACCAACAATGTGGTCATGATGATCAATTGTGAAAGACTTGGCTACTATGGTCAATACAGTGATTGAAGACAATTTTAAAGGAGTCATGATTAAAATTTGCTATCTATTTTCAGAAAGAGAATTAATTCTCAGTGCAATAAAATTAAATATAATTTTCTCACCTTTTTAACTTTTTTATGATATGGATAATATGGAAATCAATCTTGCCTATATCACTTAGATCAAACATGATATGCAGATCTTGGCAGCATAAGTTAAGTTCACCTTATCTACTTTCATAACCGCATTTTTTTAACCTTGAAAAAAGATTACACATTTTGCAAGAGCCTTTTGAAAAGACTCAGAAATCTGTTGTTTATTTTTTAAATACAAAACACCCATAGCAAGAAGGCACATTATTAGTTTTCTTGTTCACATTCTAGGAATCACATTCTGGTATTATAATTGAAACATCCCCAGCCCATTGTATGTTGAAATATGAAGAGAGAACTCCAGCTGAGGCCAACTCATCCAAATGGAGGCTTCCTCTCGAGTCACCTGGAAGATCTTCAGTCTTTGGAGCACGACAGATTCTATTCGATGGGGAGCCATGTTAATGTTTCTCACCCATGGGCTCTGTGCCACCCCACAGGAGCTCAGCTAATTGGTCAGACTGCCTTGGAATGGATTTAGCCACTGGTGGGCAAGAGTGAGAATTGTCAAGTAACACATCTGGGCTGAGCAGTAATTTGTTTTTAATTACAGTGCTTGCTTGGGAAAGGCCATAAAGTCAATACCTCTCTCATGTTGTTATACTAATTGACTATTTGGAGATTTACAAACTCAGTGTCCTCTTTGGTAGCCTGTGGTGTTGAGGAAAGCATGTTATTCATTTATTAGACATATTACTTTAAGTGAATACATAAAACCTATTTTTCTAATGCCCTGATAAAAGATAAAAGTATATAACTATTCAGTAATTCAACAAGCATTTATTAAGCTCCTATTCTGTGCCAGCCATTGAGCTAGGAATGGAGGATTCAAAGTCAAAAACAAAAATTCTTACCTTCAAGGAGACATTATTTAGATGTATAGGCATACAGAAAGTATGTACTAAATAAATACAGGAGAAGGAGAGGTGGGGGAAAGGTAGGACTCATAAAAGGCTTCAAATAGGAGGTAAACCCATGACCTGAAACTTGAAGGAAACTAGTAATTTTAGTTGGTGGAAATGAGGAGGAAGTACATTTCCAGGCTCAGGGTTGGCCAATACAAAGGCACAGTCATAGGAAATGAAGTGTTCTGTGTGAATTAACAGTAAGAAGGCCAGTCTGGCTGGTCTGTGGAGTATGTAAAGGGAAGTAATTCAGAATAAGTCTGTAAAGGTAGAAAGGAACCAGTGTGTGGAAGGCTTTGAATGTCAAATAGAAGAATGTGTTAAAAGATAAAATTCACCTTTGCCAACAAAGCACCTCTAGTGCCTAGCACAGTGCCTTATACACAGTAGGCATATAATAAATGCTGGTTGAATTCCATGAAATTTATATAACGCTACACTGAGGTAGAGTGTACAGGTTCTGAAGTTGGAGTCAGGGAGACCTAGGTCTAAGTCTCATCTCTGACAAGTACTAACACTGTGGCTTAAGGTGAGCCATGGAACCCCTGGGTCCTTCATAATACTACCAAGAATTTATCTATTAAGTGCTAGAAAGTTTGGGATTTGCTTTGAGGGAGGGAGTTCCTCAAGTTGGCCAAATCCCTGTTATATTGGGCGATAAAGATTATGGGATCTTAGTCTTTCTTAAGTATTTCTTTTTGTTACTTTTAATTACCTGGGCATGAAAATAAAACTTGGGGGAAATGAGAATATGAATGCACATTCCTATATACAAGTACTCAGTTATTCAATCAATCAACAAACATTTATCAAGTACCTACTATGTTCCAGGCACTGAGTTTTCTCAACTATAAAATGAGGGTATTCAGTTAGATGATTTCTGAGGTCTTTTCCAGCTTTAAAATTGTGTGGCTTTTTAAAATTCAGTCATATGTTATCTTTTTATCTGTGGTTCCCATGTAGACATGATAACTGAGGAAAATGGTTCAATTCAGGTATCAAAATACTCTGGCCTGATTAGCAAAAGATTTCATATTTTAACCTATTAAGAGATGGGAGTACACACTATATGGAAAATTAATTCAATTCTGAATTTAATTTGTTGTTGATAATGATGCCAAATGTTTGGACAAAATTGGAAAGCTTATATTCAAAAGTCTGGGTGTTCTGGTCTCTGGCCAGGTTTTGAAGTGAATGTTTCAGTTGCCAGGCAGGTGTTTGGCAACATTAAGACGATTATTGTGCTGTGTGTATAAGATAGATAGACGATCACACACACACACACACACACACACACACACACACACACACACACACACCACAGGGGTTGAAGGGAGAGAGGGACAATGAGACAGAGAGAAGGAGAGAGAGGGAGAGGGAGAGAGAGAGAGAGAGAGAGAGAGAAAGAGAGAGAGAGAAGAGAGGAGAGGAGAGGAGGAGAGGGGAGGGGAAGGAAGAGTGAACTAAATAAACTGGGACTCCAAAATTGGAAACTATGAATGAATTCATATAGTAGTGACCTATTTGGTAATCAATTGCAAAGCATAACATTTTGAGAGTCGCTGAGGCATGGTAGAAAGAAGGCCAGACTTGAAGGCAAGAAGACATGTGAATGAGTTTTTCCAAAAACACATTAACCAAGTGACTCAGGGCAAATACATACAATCCCCACTACATATTGCAGACAAGTCTCTAAGATTATAAATGATACGCTTATTTCAGATAATTTTCTGTCCTCAAAAGAGGCATTCTATTGCTTCATAGGATACCAGATACTGAATTTGAAGGATCCACAGGGGCCATCTAATTCAACCCTCCCATTTTGCAGATGAGAACACTGGAGTCTAGAAAGGAGGGACTTGACCAAGATCATAGTGCCAATAAATTAGAGAGCTAGGATTTGAGTTGTTGTCCTTTGCTTCCAAATCAAGCAGTCAGTCTTCCTACTAATCCAGATTCCTTCCATCTATCTGTATCAATGGAGTGAATTTCCACACCCTAAATTCACTATACTGATGTAATCATGAGTCCAGACCAAAATGAAGAATAATTCTATATGGTAAGTTGTATGTGACCTGACTGTTTTTTGACAAAGTTTATGTGGAAACATTATCTGAGGAAAAGAACTTTTAGGAAATGGTCATGCTTGTATAGTTCATATGGACTTGTGAAATTCAAGCATTCTGTCTTTTAATGATAGCTGATAGGCTACCATAAACTAATGGGACCTCAGTTGAAACGAATAGGTGATTATTGTTGACAGCACAGCCAGCGTGATGCTCCTATCCCCAGAAAGATAACCAACTCCCCAGAGTAGCCCAAACCAAATCAAAATGTCATTGAGAAATGTTTAGCAAAATAAACAAAAATACAATACACCAAAGGGAATGTTAATTTCTGGTTTTGTAAGTCACAGGAATCCATTCCTATTTTGCTGAAACCGTTGGTATAGTAGATAGGGCTCATTGGACTTGGAGTCAGGAAGACCAGGTATCAAATCTCACCTAAGGCACTTGCCAGCTATGTGACTTTGGGCAAGCCATTTTACCTTTGCTTGCTTCAGTTTCCTTATCTATAAAATTAAGAAATTCAATTCACTGACCTTGAAGGTCCTTTAGAGCTGCTCTAGAGTTGTGATCTTATGACAGGAAAAATATAAACACGGCCAGGATCCACACATTTGCTAATGGTGCTTCATTGTTTAGGGACGTTAGCCCAAACTCATCACTGTTCCATGGGCTCTTAGATACAAATGTATGTAATCTAGGAATGCGTTCCTCCTCTCCCTCCAGCACACCCAGGGAACACCTGCTAGTGCTTGAATTCACATTGAATCTTACCACAATAGGAGGCCAGTATCCAATTGTGAATGCTTGATTCCTGTTGGCTTACACCTTAATTTTATCTGAAAAAAAGCTATTTTGATAAACTAATATCCTGCTTCAAAGCAAAAAAGAGTGGGAATAAACAATACTAGAGCAGGAAGAGTTCTGGCACTTGATTTGGGGCATCATATAGAATAGCAAAATACACTGTAGTAAGAGGATGTGCTATGGAGAGGAAATGAAAAAAAAAACTGAAAAAAAAGCAAATGGTACAGGATGCTGTATGGGAGCTCCTAGGGATTCATTTCATTTATGGCTCCAGCCTCTATCTCCAATCAGAGAATCTCTCACTAGTCTTCCAAGATGGTTTTATAACTCACCTGGGTAAGAGGAAATAGTCCATCCTGATTGGTCCATCAATAGGAAACTAGTTCAAGGAAACAGATGAAAGAATGAAGAAAATAGTTTATGGAATGAAAGGTGAAAGAGCATTCTTCCATAGGGAATGTGAAAAAGTAGAAGAGACATTTCTTCAGCTCAAGGACAATGTAGGGGATGATGGGAGGGCAGAAGAGAAAGCTGGAGAGAACTTAGAAGAAGGAGGACAAAACAGTGGGGCACACAGCATCTTGGTCTATGTAGTATCAATATCAGTTGGTTAAAGTAGGGTTAACATTCCTTGAAATTGTTTTTTTGTGGGGGGGCATCAGTAGAATACACAAGACAAGTAGCTGTAGCTATTGAATATCTCCAGGGATCAGTTCCTGTTATTTATTTACTGTTTCTATGAGTAGTAAAAAACAATTGTGACTATAGATATATTATATGGCACGATAATGACTCTCAAATCTATTTTTCTAGCCCTGAGCTTTCTCTTGACCTATAGTCTCATGCTTCCAACTGCTTCTTAGACCTCTGAAACTGGAAACTCTATTGACATTTTAAAATCAACATGTCCAAAACTCAGTTCACTCTTTTTTTCCCCAAACTTCCCCCCCCTTTTCCTAACTTCCCTATAACTACCAAGGGCAGCACCATACTCTCAATCACCCAGAAACAAGGTGGTATTCTGGACTCCACACACTATCTCTCTCACTTCCCAATAACCAATCATCTGTCCTGTTATTTCTGCCTTAGGAACATCTCCTGTGTACTCCCCCTTATCTCCTCTGACATTGACCCCACCTTTACACATGTAGGTGCTTATCACCTCATTACTAGACTAATGCTACAACCCTTTTATCAATCTCCTCACCTCATCTCTCCCCACTCCAGTCTACCTACTCTCAGCTCTGAAATCAACCTTCCTATGGTCTTCACCATATCATCCCTCCAATTAAATATACTATAGTGATCCCTATAGCCTCTAAGATCAAATAAAATATCTCTTTGATTTTTAAAGTCCTTCCAACCTTTCCAGTCTTCTACCTTACTCCTTCCACAAATTCTATGATCCAGTAACATTGGCCTCTTTTCTGATCCCCAAACAAAACACTCCATCTCTTGACTCCAGGAATTTTCTCTCACTGTTTCCTGTACCTAAAACCTTCTCTCTCCTTATCTCTGCCTCCTGGCTTCCTTCAGATCTCAGTAAAGACCCACCTTCTTCAAAGAAGTCTTTTAATAATGGTGACTTCTCCAATTTGTCTTGTCAATATACTACTTGTACATAGTTGCTTATATGTTGTCTCCCACATTAGATTGTGGACTCCTTAAAAGCAAATAAAGTTATCTTTACTTTTTTTGTTCCTATGCTCTCTTTGACTTTTCAAATACAAAATTTGATGTTAGATTCCATTTCCTGCCCTGAAATAGAATAACTTAGCTTTAAGAGCATCCTAAATCCTTTTATTCTTAGGGACTCCCTGTAGAAAACCTGACTTCACAGTGACTTGTGATTCTAGCCCATTAGAGGACAGTAGCCTTTTCCCAAGCACACGTCTTTGTGTAACAGGAAGCATCCTCATGTCTTCAACAGAACAGAAATAGCAAGGCTATATTTTTGGAGGCTTACTAAACTGAAGCCTTATCTAGAGCATTAAGCTGGTATTTAAATAGCTCTATGTGGAAATGGAATCCCGTTGCTGCATTTAGCTCCATGATGGCAAAGTTCCTTAAGCTATACTGGCTCAAAATGGCTCTGTCATCACCCAAGGCAGAAGGAGGGGAAGATTTAAAATATCAGACAGTGGTAGAAATAAGGTGAATGGTGAATGACTGAAGAAGGACCACTCAAACAACATCACCTAATCACAGAAAAAATTTAAAAATCCAGGGCCCTGATCCAAAATGTCAGGAAGATTCCTTTTAGAGGGAGACTGAGTTAATTTCTCCACAGTTTCTTTCCCTGAGCCCCAGTTCTTTCTTTTCTCACTCTGTCTCTACCAGCATCTCATCAGCCTTGTACCCTCTGATCCAGAGCAGATGAAAAATAGGTTATCAACTTATAGATTTGGAGCGGGAAGAGATCTTAGAATCCATCTTAGAATCCACCTTTTGTTTTACAAATGAGTAACCTGAAGCTTGATATAGAGATAGAAAGGACTTTAGAGGCCTCCTATAACTAGAGATAGGTACCACATGCTCTCCCTCCACCAGTGCTAACCCTAATATTTGGTGGTGGGGTGAGATGTACCATCAGTAAATCATACTTTACTGTTTTGGTCACATTAGCATGGCATTAAAGTGACAGATCAGCTAGAACCATTAAGTGACTATGAGATGGCCTCATCTTTACTTCTGCCTTTCAGCCTCCTTTTCTTGGTTTAATGACTAGAAAGCTGGCTTTGAATCCAGGAAGATATGGGTTCAAGCACCACCTCTGAAGCATAACTGACTCTGTGGCCATGGGCAAATTACTGAACCTCTGAATGCTCTTGGCAACAAATTGCAAGGAAAGAGTTGACTTGCACTGGTAGAAGCAATCAAGTCCCCTAGGATTTGGCTACACCGATGAAGTTACAGGTCCAGCCCCTGATATTCCTCTAAGTCTTAACTCAGGTACCAGCAACTTGATGAAGTCTTCAAACTCTCCAGTTGTACTTCAGGTTTTTGTTTCTTTGTTCACATATCATGCCACCAGTATAATGGAAGCTCTTTGATGAAAAAAATCATATTTTGTCTTTATATACTAAATGTCTAGCATAGAGCCTTGTGAATTTAGCAGCTAGAGAAGGTTTTAAATAGAGTCTGGACCACAACAGATGGTGTTTATTAATCAAGCACATATTCCTCCCTGTTATACATAACACTCAACACCAGGGGGCACTATGAATGACTATCAAATTCTCTCTGGCACTCGGAGCATTGGCTGCTGCTGATTGCTTTGCTATGCCATCACTTTCTTCTCAATTTGGATGATATGTGGTTTGCATAGCTCACTCCAACTCTTATCTAAGAAAAAAAAGAAGAAAAACAATTCTTCCTTTTGATCTAGATCCCAGCTGTTTCTTAATTACTCAAGTCTCCATGTGCAATTAAAATAAAACATTTAATCAAAGTGTTCAATAGAAGTATGTAAAACAAAAGTATCAATGAGGGCCAGCATCCACTCCTTTTTATTTGTTCCCATCATAACAGGGCCTAATCTCCCAACTGAAGTTATACTATTATGTAATTTCTCAGAATCTTAGAGCATGGGTAGGAGGGAGAATACATAGATCTACCTGCCTCCTCACTATATATGAAATTTGCATGGTCTGAATGTCACTAGCTTAATCCCTAGAACTGTGTTCCAGAAGGTCCCCAATCCAACCTTTCCTCTAGCTCAGTTCCTGATGCAGGTCTGCTTCTACCCTTATACTGCTTGCTACTACGGCTTCACATTAATCTAACTGCAGAAAACCTCTCACTGGAATGTGCCATGCCTGTGAGAGATTCTGATCTTGATTTACACTATGAGCAAAGGAGAAGAACACATGCAGACTGTCTCTATTATGATTACCATTTTTTACCTCAAAAGTTCTGGGGCTCCCTTCTTGTGATCTCTTACCTATGGTTCATCTATCTGGGCAGGTCAATCTGCTGACACAGAGAAAGCTAAATCCACATCAGATGCTTGCTAAGTGTGTGACCTTGGTGTAGTACAGGGATGTTGGGATGAAAAGTGGCAGCCCACACAGAAATAGCTTTAACCAACTCTATTGCTACTCACAAGGAGAGGAGAACAGCTGCTAACAGACAGTCTCAGTGTGTGGCCTTCATGCCTGCAGCGGGGGGAGGGTTAGTGGTGATATCCATGATCAAATCAAAATCCTAGAGTTCCTCAGAGCTCAAACTCATTTTGAGAAAAAAAGGTCTGTATTATACCAATGGAAGACTACTTTTTTGCCTATTGGACCAATAAAGTAAGGGTATTTTCTAAATGACCTAGTCATGAATGAAGAATTTAACTAGGGAAGGAGAAAGCTTAACCCTACTATTCTCATTCCAGCAAGAAGTTGAATAATTATTAGCTTTGACATATGTGCATCATGGGGGCTGGGATCATCCTAGTCAAACCAATTTTCATAGGGTTGCTCAGTAGTTCCCTAATTCTATCCCATTTTTGAGTGGCAATGCTAGTCTCTCAAGTTTTGTAGGTGTGGCATTTAGGGATTTATCCAATTAAAATCTTGGCTCAAGCCCCCCAAACACTAGGAAAATTGCCTTCTTCTCCTCCCTTCTGCATTTTCTTTTTTTCTTCTCTTTTAGATGTTCATATCTTATAAACTTTAGAACGTTAACAAACATGAATGTTTCTATATACAAATGAGAGAGAAAAAAAGAGGATTACCTATGAAGCCATGAATCTATTATGGACAGCTTGTTTTTAAACACATATCAGTTTTAACATGATAAAACCAGTCCAGTACTGCTTGCATATGTCTGCTTTTGACCTTCCTTTTCTTCTCCATTCTAGATTTCCTCTCAAATGATCCTGATCATGTAAAGAAACTATGGTGTTTTAGCTATGGAAGCCTGGATTTATTGTATACTGTTTCTTTTCTCATACCCAAAGAATTATGATAAAATAAATAGCATCACAATATGCTAAAACACCTTCTCTTAGGCTTGACCAAAGCCCAGGAGTTCTTAGACACAGTTTAGTTGCTTAGATTCAGCCTCCCCATTAGACACTTGCAAAGGGAATGGGCACATGTGCACCAGTATTATTGTTCTCACAGTGTCTGTGGGGGTGAGGGTGGGGGTGGGGGTGATCAATGTGCAGTCAAATGATTTTAGACGGTTTTCAGGTGGTTGGGTTTTTTTTTTGCTCTCCCTTAAAGACAGCCACCCTTAAGCTGGATCTAGGTTTTGATTTCACCTTTCCTTGCTCCTAGCTGCTTTGTTCTGCCTATACATCTAGCTTCTATTGCCTCAGTACTCACATTATGAGTCTTCTCTTACACAGAAGCACAGCCTTGATATCATGGTCTCACCATGAAAATGCTTTTATTTTGCTCATCCTTTGTTTTGAAGAGGACCAATGACATCACAAGGTGATGTCTTGACTTGTCCATGAATTGGATTTAAGCAAGGCAATTGCACAAAGCTGTCAACCTCACTCTCTCTTCTGGAGTCACTGAAGTCCAGTCAGAATCACTGGTCAATGGCCCAGGATGCAGTAAATGATCTTAGTGTCTTCAAAATCTCATCAAACTCTAAGTACTCTGCAGCACTGCTGCAGCCACCTTCATGGAATTTAGAACAAATTGTGCTCATCTACCCATTCCTCCAGAGGAAGATTTTACCTGCTTGGAATAGACATCCCCCTTACTCATCAACAGATTTGAGGACTGTCAGTTACCCTCAACCTGGTTTATCCCTTCTACTGGGATGGTTTGCCAAGATGTGGCCACGGCACATGCTACAGCTTTTTGGAGTCACAGGTGAGAGTTGGATGAAAGGTGGACACTAAAGATGGATGAAAAGGGCTAGTCAAACCCCTATATCAGGTGCTAGTCTTCCCTGAAAACCCCATACACCTCATGAGAAAGTAAAGAGGAAGACTCTTTCCGTGATGGTGCTATCTTGTCTTCACTTTGCTTCTCTTTTTCCTAACATTGTTGTGGTGGCCACCCATACTTCATTTCTGTCCTTGGCCAATCTTAAGTCCCCTTTTTTTTGGCCTTACCTAAGCTTTATAGGCAAGGTCAACCTGAAACAGATCACCAGATAAGGTCTAGTTATAGCCCATGTACATATATATATATATATATACATATATATATATGCATATATATATATATGTATATGTATATATATATATGTATGTATGTATATACATACACACACATATATGCAAACCAGTTTTGGTAAGGCAGGAATATTAATAGCTGAGGGGGTTCAAGAAAGAACATGGTAGGATTTAACCCTCAGATTGTGCTTTGAAGGAAGATACGGATTTTAAGAGGCAGAGATGAAGAGGGAGTGAATTCCAAATATGGAGTCCTGTCAACACAAAGACTAAGAAGCAACAGACATAATAATTGAACTTAAGTAGAGACTGAGTCAAGAAATGTATAACAAAGTGGGTACAGCCTGAGATATGCCTGGGATAATAGATGGGAGTCTCATTATGGAGGACTTTAAGTGCTAGCCTTAAAAATTTATAGTTTTTCCTTAAAGGCAATAGGGAATTTAATTTTGAGCATAGGAGTGACATGATGACATCCGTGTTTTAGAAATACCATTTTGGAAATTATGTAAAAGATAAATTGTTGATACAGGGAGGCTAATTAGGTACCTATTACAATAGTCTAGTTAAATTAGGTCCAATTAAAAAGGCATTTATTTACTAAGCACCTATTATGGGTCAAACACTGTAGTAGGCACTGGGGATAAAAAAAATAATGACATGCTCACCTTCAAGGACTTTATACTTTGTTGGCTGAGTCAAGGTGAGAGGGGATGGGAGCAGGGGGAGTTGAACTAGATTAGAGCTTGTATGAGGCTATAGAGGGAAAAGTGAGGTTTTGTGGAAGTAGAAGCAATAAGATTTAGTAATAGTAGATAATGAAGGTTAGGAAGAGTAAAGACTTGAGGGTTATTCCAAGGTTATAAATCGGAATGGCTCAGAAGATCCATAATAGAAAAATATGGAGGAGAGAATGTGTGTGTGTGTGTGTGTGTGTGTGTGTGTGTGTGTGTGTGTGTCTATGTCTGTGTGTCTGTGTCAGTGGGAGTGGGGGGGAAGGGTGTTGGGTTTTGCATTTTTGGAAATTCAATGAGCTCTGTTTTAGATACATTGGTCTTCAGAACCCTATAGCACAACAAGATGGATAATAGTAACACTCTTGTAATGACAACAACAACAAGCATTTGTCTAGTGCTCAAAAGTTAGCCTAGTGCTACATACACAAAATACATGTGCTATCTCACTTGAACTTCACACTAACCCCATGAGTTAGGTGCTATTATTATGCCAGTTTACAAATGTGGAAACTGAGACAGACATAGGCTAAGTGACTTTCCCAGTATCACAGAATTAGTGTCTAAGATGAGATTTTAATTCAGGTCTTTCTGACCCCAAATTGGATACCCTTACCCACTGTGCTACCTTGCTGCCTCTTATGGAGATGTCCAGCATCAGTATCTTTTAGCTCCAGCCTATTGAGGTGGCAGGGGGAGTGCAGGTGGAAGGGAGGAGTAAAAGGATTCCACAACCATTGCTGAAATTGATTTCCTTTCATTTCTCTCTTGACTGATGTGTGACAGACAATCTAGTCATGTCGGTTATTCCTATACTTCATTGCAAGAACAATTATCCAGAATTGCTGTCTAGAGAATGCATCAAGTAAGTCTGTTATTGCCATGACAACTCATGAACTACAAACTTTTTATGAAGTCAGGATTTGATGCAGCTAAAGATGAATGTTACCAGTTGGAATATTTTTCAGCAGCAATTTCAGCAGTGACAAATGTTTTAGTGGGGACAAAACAAAAATCACAAATGTTAGAGTTGTTGTTGTTTAGTCATTTTCCATTGTGTCTGATCTTCATGACCCCATTTGGGATTTTCTTGGCAAAAATATTGGAGTGGTTGATCATTTCCTTCTCCAGCTCATTTTATAGATAAGGAAACTGAGGCAAACAGGGTTAAGTGACTTGCCTAGGGTCACACAGCTAGTGAGTGTCTGAGGCCAGATTTGAACTCAGGAAGATGAATCTTCCTGACTCCAGGCCTGGCACCCTAGTCACTTAGCTGCCCCCTAGTTGGGCTGTCTAGTGTAAGGGTTGGGAACCTGTGGCCTCAAGGCCACATATGGCCTTCTAGGTCCTGGGGTATGGCCTTCTAATTGAGTCCAAGTTTTACACAACAAATCCTTTTATTAATTTATAATTAGTTGACATAACATCTGTGTTTTAGAAATACCATTTTGGAAATTATGTAAAAATTATTGATACAGGGAGGCTAATTAGTCACCTATTATAATAGTCTAGTTCAATTAGGTTTCTGGTGGACCAATAATTCTTAGGTTATCTCTCCTGGATCTTTTCTCCAGGTCAGTTGTTTTTCTAATGAAGTATTTTACACTTTCTTCTAATTTTTCAATCTTTATGTTTCATTTGACTGATTCTTGATGCTGCATAGAGTCATTAGCTTTGATTTGACTGATTCTAATTTTTAGTGAATTATCTTCTTCAGTTAGTTTTTGAAGCTCCTTTTCTGTATGTTCAGATTTCATTTATAGGGAAGTATTTTCTCCAGTTAGATTTTGAACCTCCCTTCTCAGTTCACAAATTTTACTTTTTAAGGATTTGTTTTCTTTAATGAGATTTTTTTCCATTTTGGCAATTTAAATTTTAAAAGAATTAGTCAATTTATCTTCTACCTCTCTAATTTGGCTTTTAAAATCCTTATTGAGCTCCTTCAAGAATGCTTTCTGGGTTAGACCAATTCATATTTCCTTGTGTGGTCTCAGGTGTGGGTATAGAGTCAATGGTCTCCCCTTCTGAAATTGGTTCTTCTCACTGGAAATAATAGGATTCAATCATCTTTGGTTTTGCTTTAACCACTTCCTTCCTGCCCACTGTGATGGCCTATTCCCTGGCTTTTAAAGTGAATTTCTGCTTCTGGGGTACAGATGGCTTTGACCCATGCTTCTCAAGCTGGGAGCTAGGGGCTTGGTTATTGACTTTGTGTGCTGTAGCCTCTGGGTGTCTAGACTGAGGCCAAGGCCAGGACTTTCAATGTTTCCCCTGTGATACCCTGAGGCTCACAGAGTAATGTGTGGGGGAGGGGTGGTCTGGCCATTTTAGGTTTCCACCTCTGTGTCCCTGGGCTAAAGCTCAGGCAGGCTCAGCAATTGGTGGCCTGCTACTCTGGTGTCTGTAGATTTCCTTGATTGTGTTAAGTCACACCTGGGCTTCTGATGTTAGCACTTACTGGTCCCACCACCCTGGGCTTCAGGGATCTCCCACTGGTCAGCTAAGATGGGGCTTCTTGGGACCCCTCCCACTCTTCACTTCAGGCTCCACACAGCTTCAGTCACACCCTTCTTCTAGGACTCCCAAGCCTGCCACTGCTTTCACTATTTCAGGATTTTACACTGGGGTAATAATCTCTGGGTTTTTGGGGTGGGAGGATTAGAGCAGCTAGGGTTTACTCCACTATGTTGGCTCCTGGAAGTTTAGGTAGGTGATTTTTAAACATACAGGCCACGGGCTGATAGCCCCAGGAGAAGCTGCTGTTGCTTGGGCCCTGTGTTTGTCTCTTACCCAGCTCTGACAAAACCTCTGTCCCATGGTGTCAAAGTCTGAGAATTGCCCTTGGGGAGGGTGAATCCACCGGCCAGGGCTTGCTCTTGGTCCCCTGTGGTCTGGTCTCAGGTCTGCACTGGTGTAGCCCCACATGCTCTGTGATTTGTAGACACTTCTAATGGCACTGCAGCCATCATGCTGAAAACAGAGAAAGCTCTTCAATTATGTTGCTTAAACAGAACTCAACACTATCTTATGGCTTGCTATTTGCCCTGCTTGACTTCAATTAGAAGGCAAAGGATTGACACTTTTGGAGACACAGAATTGGAAGTGGGGGTTGTTAATGTGTGTGTGTGGGGGGGGAGGTTTAATTAGCCTTTCACTAATTAAGTTATTTTGCAGATGTTTTCTTTATACTTGCATAACTTCCTATCGCTCTCCTTCAAGCTTCTAACTGGCATAGGGACAATGGTTTCAATGAAGACAAGTGCCTGAGGCATATTTGTTACTTGAAAACAAATTTCTTCATAGTAATAAACACTTGGAAATAGGGTGATTTATGTGCAACTCCTTTCCCCCTCCCCCAACTAGAAATCTCAAATTGAAAGAAAATCTGGTTGTGTTTATTTCAATGATTACACAGTCTTCATTCCTGAGAATATGTGATTACCACAGCTGGAGAGCTGGAGCACCAACCCAGAATTAAATATGATGATTTCCCACTTCCCACAACAGGGGAAATGTTTCATGAAAGATCTGGTAGAGTCATTTAGGGAATGGTCCTTTATGTTAGAATGCCAAGACTGATATTGACCCATGGGGGTTCTGAAGTACAGACCTTTTGGGGATTCTGCTAATCACAGGAATTTGGAGACCAAAATAGTCATGATAGAATTGTAGGACCTCAAATTTGGTAGGTCCTTCAGCAGCCATCTACTCCAATTTGTTTCTGGGGGGAAAATCCTCATTACATATTATTTAACAAGTGGTCATCCAGACTTTGTCTGGAGAGGACCAATGAAAGGGAACTCAAGCCTATGAGTTTCTATTTCTTAGGAAGATTTTTTTCTTTATATCAATCCCAAAACATCATCTCTTGAACTTTTACCAATTGTTTTTGATTTTGGGCTCTCAGACCAAATAGAACAAATTGCCTTCCTTTCCTCTGATAGCAATTCAAATACTTGAAGATAACTTTCATACCCTGTCCCTCATAAGTCTTCATTTCTACTGACTATTCCTTTAACTGATCCACATATAGCATGATCTTAAGAACTTTCCCCATCTGGGTCACCTGCCCTCAGACAGTCTGTAACCTATCAACATCCATCCTAAAATGTGGTACCCAGAAAAGAGCACAATATTAAATATGAGTTCTCACCAAGGCGACAGGTCTACTCTTTCCCTAGTCCCAACCACTGGGGCAGCATGAATAATGTATGGAGTATTCAATTGGGAGTCAGATTATTAAATTTGTGCATTGGCGAGAGCACTGCTTCTCAGTCATAGGACCAGGGTTCAAATCTTGCCTCTGATGTGAACTTGGATAAGTTACTTAACTACTCTAACTTTCAGTTATCTCATCTGTAAAATAATGGGTGAATTCATTGGCCTCTGAGATCTCTTCCAACTCTCCAGTTATGACCTTATGCTACCTTTGATTCAGATTCCAACTCTTTCATTTACTCACTACATGACCTTGCGTAAGTCACTTCTCATCTGGGTCTGTTCCCTCACCTGTGAACTAAAGGAGTTAGAAAAATTGTCCGTAAAGGTGTCAACTGACTCCAAACCTGTTCGTTGTGGTTTTACTTGGCTCATGTTTTACTTTATTAATTTGATTTTTCTCCCTCATCTTTTTAAACAGGTTAACTGAAGGTTTATCTATTTGACCAGTTTGATTTATTTTTCCCCAAAGAAGGAATTAAGAATCTAAATGAGGTTAATAGGAGCAATTAGATAGTCATGTAATTGGTGCTGTGGATAGAGCACTGGGCCTGGAGTCAGTAAGACCTGAATTCAAAGCTGGCCTCAGACCCTTACTAGCTGTGTAACCCTGGGTATGTCAATATCATTTGCCTCAGTTTTCTCATGTATTAAATGGGGATAATAATAGAACCTAGCTCTCAGGTTTGTTGTGAGGATCAAATGATATTATATTTGTAAAGTACTTGGAGAACCTTAAAATGCCTTGTAAATAAATATCAGCTCTTCTGAGGATCACATGACATAATGCCTGCAAAGCACTATAAATCTTAGAGCTTATCTCGATGAAATCAATGCCAGTCATTGTGTGTTAGTTTTATCTCATTAATGCAGCCCAAGATTGGCTTCACTTTCTCAACTTCTGTAACCCATTACGTGTATTGACTTATATTAAGCTTACAATTGAGTAAAGTCTCCAGATCTTTCTTAAGTGGATATCTATTTTCTTTGTATATATTCCCCATAGACTTAGATACTTACTCATCGACTTTACCATTAGGATGTAAGTGATTGGAGAGTCAGGATTGTTGCCTTCATTGTATTCATCAACCCATTTCCTTTTATAGTGCCTGGCACATAGCAGGTCCACTTGTTGATTGATTGATGAGTAGGCCTCAGTTTCCTCATCCTGAAAATGAGAACATTGGACTAGATGATGTCCAGGTCCTTTCCATCACCTCTTTGGGTCTCAGTTTCCTCATTTCTAAAATGGCCAAATTAGATGAGATTATCCCTCAGATTCTTCTACTTTTACTATTCTAGAAGTCTAAGAGAAATTTCTTAATTCTCATCAAGGAGGGTTTCCCAAGTCAGACAAGCTTCAGAACCACATAAAATTGAGTGTTGTTGATTTTATTTCAAGTGTAGGATTCTTGTGGGGTTGTGGAATAGGAGTATGATTAGTGTACAAAAGGGAATCCAGAGGCAGCTAACCCATCTATACCTGACTGATGGCATATCTCCTGGTTTGCAGAGGAGCTCATCTGAACTATGGAAATTGAATTTTTAAAATACCTCTACCTGGATCTTCTTCTTAAAGACAAATTACTCAGAAGCGGTTAACCTTTAGATTAACCTCCTTGGCTTATGGGAGGGAAGAGGATTCAAAACTTGGTAGAATGAGCAAAGTTTAAATGAATGAGCCTTTCCTGAGGATCACAAAGATTCCTTTGAGAGGATCTCAAGGGAAAACAAATGCATTAATTCCTTTGTCAATTTTGATAGCAAAAGAAGCCTTTTTATTATAGATCCCTTTTTAGAGTTTTCAAAATGAAAGTGGATAAAAAAATCTCACTGCTATCTATTTGTCTTTAATCAAAAAGTCAAAGTGATGGATTAAATAATTTTATTCTATTCCACACTGCTTTAGTTTCCTGAAGAAAATCAGCACATCTTAAGACTATTCACTTTAGACTATGAGGGGGAGAAACAATTTGGACTTGTAGGTCATTCAGATTTGAAGCTATTATATTATATTATATATATATTATGTATTATATTATATTATATATATTATATATTATATTATATTAATATATTAATAATTAGCATTTTTGCTTGTAATGATCCAAGTATCTGGGGATCAAAAGATTGTGTTGGATTTTTTCATTCAAGAAGTTTAATTTTCAATAACAAAAATCATCATTTTAGACCTCTGTCACTTCCAGATTTATCTTTTTAAAATTGCGCTTGTCTAAGATAGACTAAAAAGATGAAATAATTTTTCAGTTTGGTGCTGCTCACTTTATTTTTTTAGTTTAAATTTGAAACTTCCAAGCTGTTGGATTCTACATTTAATAGATTTAATTAGCCAAGTGAGCTGCAGAAAAATCAAACCTAAAAGTACAAGGTAAGGGAGATGCATTTAGAAAGCAATTAATACGGGGAAAAAAAACCCCAAAACACTGTTCAGAATAGGCCCATATCATCCTATCACCACCAGCATCAACTACTAAGGAAGTGTTACCTATGAACAAGTAAGACCAAGAGTTTTGGGACAGCAGTGTCTGAAGACCACTGGTCCTGCTTTTAGCTTGCGTCCCCCCACCCTCCACCCGAGGGGAGCTGCCCTTCTGAAAACAGTACCTAGCAACTAGCCATGCAAGTGTGGCAGCTGATGTTGGTAGAACTGGGGTGGGGGGAGTAGGGGGACTGCAAGCTAATTATGAGCCAACAATGTTATACAGCAGCCAAACAAGCTAATATGATCTCAGGTATCATAAATGGAAACTTGGGGTCCAGGACTAGGTACAAGATGCTCTCACTCCTACCAAGTCTGGAATATTGCCTCTTCACCTGTACTTTTGAAAATTCAAGACCCCTTAAAGATTCAATTGTAGTTCCCCATGCATAAAAGGAGTCTTTCCTGAAGCTCCCCACCCCATTTTCTTCCTTGCCCAATTGTTAGGCTTTTCAACTCCCATGAAATTACTTCATCCTTCACCTTTATTGGATCTATAATTTCATTGATATAGGGAATTTCCACATGGGGAAGGAAATTCCCTCTGTCAATGCAGATTGGCCCCTGCTTTGCATTTTAGATTTAGAAAATTATCTGGGACCTTTGAGAAACTTGTCAGTCAGTCAATTTACTGACATCATCATCATCATCATCATCATTTGTTCAATTTTTTTTCATCACGTTTGACTCTTTGTGATCCTATTTGGGGTTTTCTTGGCCAAGATACTGGAGTGGTCTGGCCCCTTCCTTTTCCAGTTAACTGAAAGGAGGAACTGAAGTAAACAGGATTAAATGACTTGACACACTGCTAAAAAATATCTGAGGCCAGATTTGAGCTTAGACAGTCAAGTTTTCTTGCCTCTCGTGCACTCCATCCATTTTGCCACTTCACTACCCTAGTACTTAAATTCCTCCATAATTTGGTCCCAAGAATACTTTCCCAGAGATTTCATATTTCACTGCTTCATACAATCTATGCTACAACATACCTAGTCATCCAGTCTTTCCTTGAATTTGACTTTTCATTTCTGTTGTCTTGATGCCTAAGCTTTGGCCATGCCTTGTCTTGAAATTACTGTAATGCCATGCACCAGCAGATTCCCAAAAGAATGCCACTGTGAACAGCTTTTAGGATTCAGATTACACAATATAGTGAACACTCTGTTTATTCCGTTACAAATCAAGGCAAACATTCACAATATATCACAATATAATATTCACAACATTACATCTTATCACAGAAAATGGCCACACAGTTTTCACTACAGTGGCCACAATATTTAAAACAAAGCATTCAATCAATTCATAATACAGGAATCAATACTTCCAACTCATGGGGCAACTCAATACTTAATCATTCAATCAATTCACAATAGAATAATCAAACTTCCACTCATGGGGCAACCATTAACTTAATCATTCACTAATCTAGATTCACAATT
>CM053580.1:31169659-31230675 GCA_028627135.1 Pseudochirops cupreus | reverse complement strand
ATGCAAAAGGTCTTTCTTCATATGTCCTTTAGAGTTAATTGGGGTATTTATAAGAGACAAAATAACTCATTTGTTCAAAGTTGTTCTTAAAACAATATTGCTGTTACTGTTTACAATATTTTCTTGGTTCTGCTCATTTCCTTCTTCATTGTTTCACTAAAGTCTTTCCAAGTTTTCTAAACTCATTGAACTTATCATTTCTTACAGCACAGTGAATTTTCTCAAGTATCATAATTGCCACTCTTTCCTTTTTTTTTTTGCAACAGTTAAAATGTAATAAATTCCACTCTAACTCCCATTTTAAGTCTGTGTGTATCTCTCATTTTGAAATGTGTTTCTTCTAAACAATATATTATTGGATTCTGATTTTTAATCTATTCTGCCATCCATTTCCACTTTATGGGTGAATTCATTCCATTCACACTCACAGTTATAATTGGTATTTGTGAATTTCCTTCCATCTTATTTTCACTCACTATTTTCCTTTTCAGACTCTCTTTCCAACCTATCCCTTTCATTCCTTATTTTACATTCTCTTCTAAAAGCTCCCCTTCAATCTATTTACCCCATCCTCCTAATATTAATCAGTATACCTTTCCAAAAGTCCCTCCTCCATCCTATCCCCCAGCTTTCTCATCTTTCTAGAAGTTTATAAGATTTCTAAATCTCTTCAGCTATATACATTGTTTCAGTTTCAATCCAGCTGAGAGTAATATTCTAACAGTAACAGCCCTCCACCCCTACCAGCTTTCTTGGTATTAGTTCTTTGTTTCATACCCTATTCTTTTGAGATAATTTCTTCTTTTTATGAGATAACCTTCCCCTACTTAGTTTTGTTTTTTTGAATCACCTCATATACACAACTCAGCCCCAACCTTTCTTTCAGACTACCTTAGCAATGATAATACTTTTAAGAATATGATTACTACTAATAATAACTAATATTAACATTTTCATATCTCATAAGTAAATAATTTGACCATAATCAATGTCTTATAACTAGTCTCAATGATTTCCTTATATTTCTTCTGGATCTTTTATATCAAATTTTCCATCGAGTTCTGGCCTTTTTGTTACAAATACCTGAAAATCTTTCAGTTTATCAAATGTCCTTTTTTTACTCAGGATTATATGACTTGTCCAGGATCACACAGGCAGTAAACATCATAGACAGGATTTGAACCCAGGCCCTCTGACTTCACAGTCATAGCTTTTTCTTGCGCATTGTATTTCCTTGTAGGAGTGAGAGAAATAGAACTGGAATACAATCTCCCAGCCCCACCTCCATTATACTGGAGGTCTGTTAAACAATGAAGACACAAAAGATTACATCTATGATCCCAGATGTTGTGGAGCCCCTTGGGTCTGAATGAGCATTCATCTATGAAATTATAATCAGGACAACAATCTCAACTGGTTTTAGGGGTGAAAGCAAAAGAGAACAAGAAGAAACCAAAACTGCTTAGGAATAGAAGATGGTAATCAGCCTTCTCAATTCTAAATTAGGTAGATATTGCTAGGAGGATGACCTAGTCCATGCTTATGAGAAAATCACCTGTACAGGTGATCATGTATTGATATAATGGATAAAGGTGCTCACATTTATCCATGGCTTGACTTTTTGATTTAATTCAGCTCTCCTGTGCTAGTCTCAAAATTTTATACCACAAAGTGAGGATGATGAATGGATTAACAATTAGCCAGGACCTTTTTATACTTCATGAGTCTGATATTTTGTATCCTGGAGGATCTTTCATTCATGGGATAATGCAGAAAGAAATTGCCTGGAACTAGATAGACTAAGCCCTAACCCATGAATATGAACCACTTGGAGAGGAAGCTGAAAGGCCTTCCAATCTATATGCTGCCATAGCACTGACTTAGTGGGGTTTGTTAGGAGGGTTCATTAGGTTCTGAAATCAGAGGATAAGGATGATCACAGGTCTGCCTCTGACTACTTCAGTGTTCAGTCATTTCAGTCATGTCTGACTCTTCATAACTCCATTTCAGGTTTTCTTGGTAGAGATACTAGCATGGTTTGCCATTTCCCTCTCCATCTCATTTTATAGATGAGGAAATTGAGGCAAACAGGGTTATATGACTTGTAGAGGATCACACAGCTAGTCTGTCTGAGGCCAACTTTGAATTCAGGAAGAAGAGTCATCCTGACTCCAGGCCCAGCACTCTATCCACCACATCACAGCTACACTACTACCTCTATGTCCTTGAGCAAATCAGCAAATCTCCTCAGAACTCAGATCCAATTTCTGTAGAATTTGATTATTCCTTTGGTGACTTCTAGCTCTATATTTATGATTCTTTGATCTTAAATGTTTTAACCTACCCAGGTCTCTATTTCCTAACTTATAAAATGAAATGATTGGTTAGCTTAGATGGCTTCTGAGGTCCCTTCCTCCTCCAGGTCTGTTATCCTATGAACTATCAATGAGCAAGAAAACATTGGGTGGCTAGGTGGCACACTGAATAGAGCACTGGCCCTGGAGAAGGGAAGACCTGAGTTCAAATCTAGCCTCAGACAACTAGCCTCCTGACCTTGGGCAAGTCACTTAACCCCAATAGCCGTGCCTTCCTCCCTCCAAAAAGCAAAAAGGAAGGAAGGAAGGAAGGAAGAAGGAAGGAAGGAGGGAGGGAAGCATGTCACAATGGAGAGAGCCTTTGATTTGGAATCAGAGGAATGGGATTCTAATTCTGGCTCTACCTTTGCCACCTTGGTAATAGTTTTTCACCTTTTTGGATATCAATTTCCTCATCTATGAAGTTCAGAGGGTTGGACTCAAGGACCTCTAAGGTCCCTTCTACCTCTAAAACTATTATTCTCTCCTACTTCCCCTACCTTGAGGAAGCTACCATATAGCTTCCATTAGCATCCAGGATGTCATCTAAACAAGGAGACAGATTCATGACCATTAACAATCACAGAGGACATCTTAGGAACAGAGAAGCATGGTATTATTTTTATCAGCCCTGCAATCTAAGCACTCTAGAATTCTGCTAACAGCAAGGCCCTTGAGGATGAGCTATGTAAGGTTTCTTCACTGATGCCAAAACTTAGGATCAGAGTAGCTCAGTTATTATGGAAGCTGCAGAGCAGAAAGGGGACCATTCATAATTTCGCTTTGAGTCCCTTTGCATCCATATGCATCTCCTTCTGTTAGGATTCTTCATTTCCTGCCCTAGAAATGCCATCTCTGCTGGAAGATAGCCAAGCAGTTCTCTTGGGGGTGCAGTCATTAGCTTTGCATTATAGTTGTTTTCTTTCCTTTCTGCTTTTTTTCCCATCTCATTGTTCTCTATTCTTTGCTACTTTCATTGGCTGAAGCATAGTCCAGCAAAATGTAAAAGGCAAGATATAAAAGGCAACTTATAAGGCAAACATGGTTATGTCAAGAAATCACTATTTGGAAATCATCATGGAAATTCTGCCAGTTTCAAAGTTCTTATCAAAATGTTATTGAACATTTCAGGCTAAAATCTTCATGCAATTTAGCTCTAATCCTTACACTGTAAAATATGCTTAGGGGCATTTATGTGTTATTATCACCATTTATCTTCTCTTTGAGGTAAGAAGTCAACCTAAAAACATCACTGATAAATTGGGCATGGGATAGGTGGATTCAATTGGAAACAACAGTGGCTTCAATCTACTTAGTACTCACTGCCAAACTTCCATTAGCGATGAATAAATATTTGTCAATAACTGTAAAGCACTTAGCACAGTGTCTGGCACATAATAGGTGTTATATAAATATTTGGTATTATCATCTTAATCATTATTATGTCTCCAATCTCAGCAGCTAGACAGCACAGTGGGTAGAGCTCTGGGCCTGCAGTCAGAAAGAGTCATCTTCCTGAGTTCAAATCCAGTCTCATACACTTACTAGGTGTGTGACCCTGGGCAAGTCACTTAACACTGTTTGCCTCAGTTTCCTCTTCTGTAAATGAACTGAAGGAGTAAATGGCAAACTACCCTAATATCACTGCCAAGAAAACCTCAAATAGGTCATGAAAGATTGGACATGACCAAAAGAAAGGTATTAGGTTCTATGATAAGTGCTGGTGTTACAAAAGACAGAAAAGAAGCATTTATTTGCCCTGGAGAGCATGAATTCTATTGGGAGAAACTATGTATAATATACATATATGTATGTATAAACATATGTATACATGTACATGTGTATATATAAGTATACATACATACATTAATGAATGAGTTAAACTCAATATGTAACTATAAAGGGGATTTTCATTTTGTTTCTCTCTTTTTTTTTTTTTAATATCATAGGAACTAGGAGGCAGAAGGGATCAGAAAAGACCTCATCCAGAAGTTGATGCTTGAGCTGAGCTTTACAGGAAGCTCGGGATTCGAAGAAGCAGAGGAGAGGAAGGGAAAGCATTCCAGGTATAGACTACAGTCCGTATGAAGTCACAAATGTGAGATATGGAGTGTCATGTATAAGGAGCAGTATTAAGGTCAGCTTGGCTCTGCCATAGAGCACATGGAAAGAAATGCATAATAAGACTGTAAAGGCAGCTTGGGGGCTAAGTTGTCAAGGACTTTAAATGTCAAACAGAAAACTTGGTATTTGACCCTAGAGACAATAAGTTTTTATTGGAGCTTACTGAGTAATGGTGTGGAGTGACCAGGTCTGTGCTTTGGGGAAATCAGTTTGATGATTATATAGAAGATAGATTGGAGTAAAGGGGAGACTTGGGGCAGGGACACAATTTGGGAGACTGTTGCAATTGTCCCCATGAGAAGTGAATAGAGTCTGAACAAGGATGTTGTCTATGTGAGCAGAGAGAAGAGTAGAGATGAGAGAGATGTTGTGGATGGAGAATTGACAAGATTTGCAACTGTGGGGGTGAAGGAGAGAGAGGTATCCAGGGTGATTCTAAGAATCCCACCCTCCTAGCCTGCCAACCCTTTCTAGCATCTCTATTGATGGACCAAGCTTTCTAAACCTGAGGTCCCTGGACTCACAAGGGGTCTGTGGATAGATTGCAGGGCCTCCATGAACTTGGATTATAAAGATATTTTTTATAACTGTATTTTAATGTAATTTATTTCCCTAGTAATCCTATATAATTTGTTTTAAGTTTAAAAAAACCCATTATTCTTAGAAGTGGTCAAAAGACATCACCAGTTGCCTCAAGGGGCTCATGACACACAAAAAGTGGAGAACCTCTGTGCTAGAGGGTCTGTGGGAAGAAAGGAAAAATAATGTTTAGATAATGAAAGATAATGAATTGAAAATTGTGACCAATGATCCAGGATGATGATGGTGGTAAGCTTAGAATAGCAATGACTACTCATAAGGGGACAACAGCATGGGAGGTGGTGACCTTGCTGGACCTGGAGTGAGACATTTAGCTTTAAACAATGGTTATAACATTCAGCTGCATGACCGTGACCAAGTTATTCCATGAATCTGAGCCTCAGTTTCTTCCTGTGAAAAATTAAGATACTACATCCCACTAACTGGTCAAGAATATTCTTTTTTTTTTAAACCTTAGAAAAGTATGTAAATGATTTTTGTTATTGCTGTTATTATTATTACCATCACCATCATCGTCATCACCATCATCATCACCATCACCATCACCATCATCATCACCATCACCATCACCACCACCATCACCATCATCATCATCATCACCATCACCATCACCACCACCATCATCACCATCATCATCACCATCACCATCACCATCACCATCATCATCATCACCATCATCATTACCATCACCATCACCATCATCATCATCACTATCATCATCACCATCACCATCACCATCACCATCACCACCACCATCATCACCATCACTACCATCATCATCACCATCATCATCACCATCACCATCACCATCATCATCATGATCACTGTTTAAGGCTGGGCTGTCAGGCTCTAGCATCTTCTTTTCCACCATCACCATGAGCACCAGATGTCAACAACTGGAACGGAGAAGTGATGGGTGAGAAAATCTCACTTTTATAGGTAGTGTCTGGAGAAACAGCAAAAAAAATAATAATAATAAGGAAAAGGTCTATGTTGGATGATAACGATCACAATAGTTTGCATTTAGATCATACTTTAAAGGTTGTAAAATGCTTTACATGTATTATCTCACTTGATCCTCATAATGCTGTGAGGTAGGTGCTACTATTATTCCCATTTTAAAGGTAAAGAAACTAAGCCTGGCAGAGGATGAGTGACTTGACCAGGGTCACACAGCAAGTGTCTGCGGCAAGATTTGAACTCTGACTCCAAGTAAAGCAATCTATTGTAATTACCTAAAGCACAATATGAAGTCCTGCCTAATACAAGAAATAGTAGGTTTCCTAATCAAATAATCACAAGTGGATTTTAATAGAAGCATCTTGGCAGAGCAGAGAGGGAGCTAGCCTTGGCATCCAAAAGCTCCAAGATCAAATTTTGCCTGGGTTCTGATTGAGTTAGCTGGAGATCCAGTCGAAGCATAAACACAACCAGCATTGGGATTTTGCTTCCTTTTTACTCTCGACTGATTTAACTATAAAGTCTAATCCAGTATGCAAATAGACACATGCCAGTTATTTGACCATAGACAAGTCTCTTATTCTTTCAGTCCCCCAAGCAATTCTCTAAAACTAGGCATTGCAGATGGTGCAAATCTCTCTCAGGGAGTTAGTTTCCCCACTTGGAGTTCATTAAACTGATGAAATCATAGCTCCATATTAAAAAAGAAAAGAAGAATTTGAATAATTTTATCTGTGCACACATATACACATATCTATGCAGATTGATGGATGATAGAAATATATACATACATGTATATTTATACACATATAAATGTGCAAAAAGTGTGTATGTATATTTATATATAAATATTTACTACAATATCTATCTAGAGCAATGGTTCTCAACCTGTGGGTTGTGACCCCTTTGGGGGTCAAACGACTCTTTCACAGGGGTCACAGGGGTTGCATAAGACTATCAGAAAATACATATTTCTGATGGTCTTAGGAACTGAGACACCACTCCTCTATCCATTTCCAGGAAGGTCTGCCCACATGCAGATACGCCCACATACATTAAAGGGTCATGGCATTAGGAAAGTTGAGGACCACTGCTGTAGAGAGAGAGAGATGAAGAAAGAAAGAGAAAGATGAATAAAAAGAGAGAAGGAGGAGGAAGAGGACGAGGGTGAAAGGAGAGAGACAGAGACAGAGAGACAAAGAAACAGAGAGACAGAGACAGAGAATAGAGCCTAGATCTGTGATTTCCCAAATATAAGACATTCCTGGATCAGGAAACTTTTTCTACTAATGCAAGATGTACTTTTCAGCAATTTTTTATTCTTAGGTGCCTGGGTCATCAAAGAAGTAAAATGATTTGGCCAGGATCACACAGCAAGTGAGTGTCAGAGGCTGGACTTGATTGATATGTGTATGCATATGTGCATACAAATAGACACATGTCTACATATACAGATACACACATATGTGCAATGTACACATGTACAACACAAATATATATTATATATGCATGTCTGTATACATATACACACATGGATTTGTGTCAGAATAATATCTAGAATGATTTCATTTTTCATTCTTTCTTTAACTGAGGAGACCTAGCCTTGGGAACATAAGAAATCTGGAGGCTGGTCCTAAGAGTAGCAAAACCACAAGAATTCTGGCCTCTATTTAGGTCATGGAAATGGCACGATGATTGCCTCTTCAGTAAGACACAAGGATATTGGAGTTTGAATTTTAAATGAGAAAAGGATTAACACATCACACTTTCTTAACTGATTTATAATCTAAAGCAAGTAAAAGATCTAGGTATAATTAATTAAAGAAAATTTAGAAAAAGGAAATCTCCTTAAAATGTTAAAGAATAATCCTGTAAGGACCCAGAATGGACAATGGTGGAGACTGTACCCATTAGGCAGAATTCTCTTAGCTGGAAGGGGCATTAGTTTCCTCTATTCCAAAACCTTCATTTCATAAATGAGAAAACTGATGCTTGGAAAAGGGAAGTAAAGCATGTGATTAACTCATGGTCCCTCCAATCAACAAGCTTTTATTAAGTACTTACTCTGTGGCTGACTGTGCTAGACTAGGGATTAACCTGATTCTATAATCTTTTTAAAAAAAATTTTTGTAACTATTTCACTATAATTGGTTTCTAGGTGGCAACACAGTGGATAGAGAGCTAGGCTTGTAGTCAAGAAGACCTGAGTTCAAATTTGACCTCAGATACTTACTATGAGTGTGACCCTGGGCAGGTCATTTAACCTCTCTCTGACTCTGTTTAACCAACTGTAAAATGGGAGTAATAATACTACTTATCTCGCACAGATGTGAGAATCAAATGAGATAATATTTATAAAACTGTTACCGCAGCTCCTGGCACATTGCAAGTGCTAAATAAATACCTGTTTCTATCCTTACTATGTAATCCCATGTATTTTATGTTATGCATTTGGAAATATTCTGAGAAGGCTCTATCAAACTGCTAAGGGAGTCTGTGACACCTCAAAGGTAAATAATTCTCCTTATATTAGTAATAGGAAAGAATGTTCAGAAAGAAAACTGTCTCTAGATTTGAAATCTGCCTTGTGTATTTCCAGCCCACAGAATCTTGGTCAGGTCAGTTTATCTTTTTGGATCTCAGTTTCTTCTCCCTCTGTAAATGGAGGAGGTTGTTTCAGATGATTGAGTGAAGGTCCCTTCTAGCTCTGGATCTAGGACACTATGATAAGAGCAGCAAGTCACAAGAGGTGGAGCCAAGATAGTGGAGTAGAAGCACAAACTTGGCGTGGGCTCCACCTCCAACCACTTCTAATATCTGTAAAAAAAATGACTCTAAACAAATTTTAAAGCTATAGAACCCACAAAGTGACAGAAAGAAACAAATCTCCCACTGAAGGCAGCCCAGCAGGCTGACAGGAAAGATCTATCACAGCTCACTGGGAGCTAAGCACAGTCCTGCATGAGCTGCCCCAGGGTGGCCCCAACCAGCAGCAGCCAGAGCAGACTTGAGGAGAGTTAATCACCAGCAGCTATGGCAGTTTCCAGACTTCTCAACTTATAAAGGCCAAAGAGAAAATAAAAGGTCAGTGAGAAACTCTGTTGGAAGGAAGAGTGCAGTCCAGCCCCTGCCCCCAGGGCAAGAAGTGGTGGAGGTGCAGCTGCAGCTGCTGCTGTGTGCCTGACTCCAAGGCTCCTGGCCTGCAGATTGTAGGGGGACCAAATGACCATTCAGAGGGTAATCACTCTTGCTTTAACCTGCTTGGATCTGGGTCACGGTCTTGGGTAGTGGTCTTGGGATGTATGGCCAGTGAGCCAGAGCTTGTAGTGGCTGTAAAGAGGGTGCCTTCCTAATAGCTCCAGCAGCTGCAAAAAACCCTAGCAATTTGGTACAAAACTCTCTCCATTCTGGAAGCAGGGTTCTAGCATGGCAAAGAGCTCAAAAGTCAAGTAATTAACTGGCAATATGAGCAAGCAGAGGAAACACAATCTGATCATAGATTCCTTTTTTGGCAACAAAAAGGATCAAAGCATGAAATGGGAAGAAGACAGCAAAGTCAGAATTCCTGCATCAAAAGCTTCCAAGAAAAATATGAACTGCTTACAGGCCATGGAGGAGCTCAAGAAGGATTTTGAAAATCAAGTAAGAGAAGTGGAGGAAAAATTGAGAAGAGAAATGCGAATGATGCAAGAAAATCATGAAAAGCAAGTCACCAGCCTGCTTAAGGAGGCCCAAAAAAATACTGAAGAAAATAATACCTTAAAAAATAGACAAACTCAAATAGCAAAAGAGATCCAAAAAGCCAATGAGGTAAAGAATGCCTTAAAAAGCCAAATTTGCCAGTGGAAAAGGAATTTCAAAAACTCACTGAAGAGAATAATTCATTCAAAATTAGATTGCAGTAATTGGAAGGAAGCTAATGACTTTATGAGAAATCAAGATACTCTAAAACAGATCCAAACAAATGAAAAAAATTAAAAGGCAATGTGAAATATCTCATTGGAAAAACTACTGACCTGGAAAATAGATCCAGGAGAGATAATTTAAAGATTATTGGACCATCTGAAAGCCATGATCAAAAAAAGAGCCTAGACACCATTTTGCAAGAAATTATCAAGCAAAATTGCCCTGATATTCCAGAACCAGAGGACAAAATAGGAATTGAAAGAATTCAACAATTACCTCTTGAAAAAGATCCCAAAAAGAAAACTCCTAGGAATATTATAGCCAAATTCCAGAGTTCCCAGGTCAAGGAGAAAATACTGCAAGCAGTCAGGAAGGAACAATTCAAATATTGTGGAAACACAATCAGGATAACACAAGACCTAGCAGCTTCTACATTAAGGGATCAAAGGGCTTGGAATATAATATTCTGGAGGTCAAAGGATCTAGGACCAAAACTAAGAATCATCCACCCAGCAAAACTGAGTATAATGCTTCAGGGGAAAGTATGCTCATTCAATGAAATAGAAGACTTTCAAACATTCTTGATGAAAAAACCAGAGCTGAACAGAAAATTTCACTTTCAAATACAAGAAGCAAGAAAAGCATGAGAAGGTAAACTGGAAAAAGAAATCATAAGGAACTTATTAAAGTTGCACTATTTACATTCCTACCTGGAAAAATGATAATTGTAATTCATGAGACTTTTCTCAATATGAGGACACTTGAAGGGAATATACATGTATGTATATGTATGTATAGGAGGGTATATGTGTGCATAAATATATATGTGAGTGTGTGCATATGTGTGTACATGTATACATAGACAGAGGGCGCAGGATGAGTTGAATATGAAGGGATGATATCTAAAGAGTAAAATTAAGAGGTGAGAGAGGAATATGTTAGGAGGAGAAAGGGAGAGATAGATTAGGATAAATTATCTCATATAATAGAAGCAAGAGAACACTGTTACAATGGACGGAAAGAGCAGAAAAGTGAAATGGAATGAGTCTATCTTACTCTCATTGAATTTGGCTTAAGGAGGGAATAACATACAAATTCAATTGGGTATCTTACCCTACAGGAAAGCAAGGGGGAAAGGGAAAAGAGGAGGATGATAGAAAGGAGGGCAGATTGGAGGAGAGGGTAGTTATAAGCAAACTCTTTTGAAAAGGGACACGGTCAAAGTAGAAAATAGAATAAGTGGGGGGCAGGATAGGATGGAGGGAAATATAGTTAGTCTTTCACGATATAACTACTATGTATATGTTTTGCATAACTTCACGTGTACAACCTATGTTGAATTGCTTTTCTTCTCAGTGCAGGTGGGTGAGGAGGGAAGAAGGGAAAGATTCTGGAAATCAAAGTTTCAAAAAAGAAATGTTTAAAAATTGTTTTTTTACATGCAACTGGGAAATAAGACATATGAGCACTGGGGTATACAAATCCAGCTTGCCTTGCTAGAAAGTTAGGGGGGAATGGGGGAGGATATAAGAGAGAACAAATTGGGGAAAGGGGTATTCAGTAGGCTCGCTATCTTGAGGTGGGAGTAGGCAAAAGACAGGGAGAAAAATTTGTAACTCAAAATCTTGTGGAAATGAATGTTAAAAACTAAAAATAAATAAATAAATTGGAAAATCAATTTAAAAAGAACAGCTAGTCACTTTCAGGGGTAGGATAGGAATACCAATCTTTTTAATAGAAAGTCTAGCATCTTATCTGTTTCTCCACAGTGCCTCTCAAGAGTACCATGCAGCCTGGACTTCCAAGAACTTATAGTCAAGAAGAGAAAACATTGCTGCATGCAAAGATAATTAACAAGACAGTGAAAAGCATAGCGAGTTTCTCCTAAGTTTCTATAGAGACTATAAAATTGCTTTCCAACTGAGGATATATCCTCCATATGCCCTGCCACAATAAACTCAGAATATTACATGTGAACATATTATCTCCTCCAATGGAATGGAAGGTCCTTGAAGACAGCACTGTTTCATGTTCATTTTTGTATTCTCAGAATCCTATGCAGTATCTGATGCATAACAGGTGCTGAATAAGTGTCTGTTGATTGATAGAATATAAACTCCTTAAGAGAAAGGATCATTCTATTTTTTTTGTCCCTTGCATGGTACTTGGCACAGGGTAGGTATTTACTAAATGCTTGTTGCTTAGTTGGTCATTTTCTCTTCTGCATGTCTTCATGGAATGCAATCCCTTCTTTTCTTGACTATTTTGTCTTCTCCTGTCAAAGCTTAAGTTTAGGCACTAGGAAATCTTCCTGATTCCTCCAGTAAAATCTGTTTTCTCTTCCTCAGAAGTTCTTCATCACTTTGCCTCTGTCCTTCCTTTACCCCATCATTTGCTGTCTTGTTTTTATAATGCTTGATTCACATGTAATGTCATCATTTTCCTATAGAATGTAAACTTCATAATGAGAGGGACTGGGCAATTGTTTTTATCCTCAGAATTTAGCACCTAATAGGAGCTTAATAAATATTTATTGAAAGAAAAAATGAATGGATAACACTAGGACTAGAAGGACTTTAGAAATCATTTGGCCAACCCTTTATTTAATTGATGAGTTAATAAAAGCACAAAAAGTTAAGTCACTTACCTAAGGTCACATAGCTAGTTAATGACAGAACTAGAACCATGGTCTTTTCACTGATACTTGGAAAAGGGAAGTACCACACTCATGGTCCCTTCAATCCACAAACATTTATTAAGTTCTTACTCTGTGACAGACTGTGCTAGACTAGAATTTAATCTGAGGTCCTTAAACTTCTTTTTTAATTGTGACTATTTCACTATAATTGTTTTTAGGTGACAACACAGTGGACAGAGAGCATTCTTTATTCTGTACCAGCTTGCTGCTCTATACCACTATGGGCCCTCTTATTTCTGAAGGCAAGTCCATCTAGTTTATTCCCAGACATTAATTACGCCATACTTTTGAGAAAGACGACTCTGGGTTCCTTCTTGGAAGCTAAACATCCTCTTTCCCCTACCCTCTGACTTCTTTCAAGAACAAAGTGAGCTATTTCCATGCTATTTTCCCTAATGCTCCTTGAGAGCAGGAGCCTGTGTTTTTGTCTCCCTTTGTATTCTCAGAGCTCAGCATGGTCCCTGGTATACAGCAAGCACTTAATGAATATTTGTTAACTGAATGATGCTGAATGAAAGTGGGTCTTATTTCATTCTCTCCAGAGAAAAGAGAAGACAGGGCAGGAGAAGAGGTTTTTGTTGCCTTTAACAGGTTCAGGTGAATTGGATACTCACAGATTGTAGGCATGAGGTTGTCACGACAAGAATCCTTCCTGTGAAACAGCTTGGCTTGCCTCTCTGTGCGAGACCTCAGCTAAAGATGTCATTTCCTTGGTTAGTCATCCAGGGCAAGAATTATTTGAGGTAAAAGACAATGATTGCATTTCATTTTGAGTCCCAAGCATGCAAAGGGAGCCTGCCAAATCTGAGAGGCAGTGAGTTCACAGGAACAGAAAATCGGAATCTGGGAAAAAAATGACTTGGGGTTTTCAACGTCTCTATTCTCAGCCCTCTCTGGTGGGCCCACGGGACCAGCTGCCACTCAGATCTTTTGGAATCTTTTCTCTTTTGTGTTCTGCTGGGAGACTTTTTACTCTTACCTGCTCAAGATATGGAAACATCAAAGATTAGCATCAGCATCAAGACTCATCAGAGGGTCTTAACTGTGAATGCAGACCTGGGCACCTTCTCATTCCAGGAAGCCAATGCCAACCAGGAAGCAGGTGTACATCACGCAATAAAGAGGAAGATGGCCCTGGAAGAAGCTGGAGTATGGCAACTCTGACACTCAGAAGCCTGTCTCAAGTTAAACCTATACCTTTGTAACTTAATTAGGATTCTCTTTCCTTTTGTGGTGACTTGATAGGTATTCATGTGATCAGGGCAAGAAGGGAAGAAATCACTTGTGGCTGTGGATCTGGGATGGGAAATATAATGTATAAAGTATTTCTTGTCTTATGCAACATTTCACTTGAATATGTCCATGGAGAAAAATATTCTTGAGGTGAGAAGAGCAGTGGATTGCAAGGCATAGGTGGCAAAGAACAATGGGACAATGAACAAGTATATCATGCCACTTGTGGAAGCACATTTAAATATTTCCTTTTTAGTTTCTCTATACATACGAAGGAGCAAATATTTCTCTCTTCAAAAACCTTTGCCAGACTTATTCCCTTAGGAAGGGGAGAGGGTACAGAATAGGCCTTTCCTGCAGAAAATGGATTAAGGGTAGAAACCAAATTATAGGACAAAAAATAACTCTTGTGTAGTTAGATCATTACCTTCCTCCTTCCTTAAAGAGATTGGTCTGTAATTCACCTTTTTTATCTAGAGAGGATTAAAGCAATGATCACAGGGAGGATCCTTTGAATCCTTCAGCATATTTGTTCAGTCATCTTGGTTGTGTCCAACTCCTTGTTACACCATTTGAGGCTGCCATTTACTTCTCTAGCTCATTTTACAGATGAGGAAACAGGAAAACAAGGTTCAGTGACTTGCCTAGGGTCACAAAACTAGTCAGTATCTGAGGCTGGATTTGAAGTCAGGTCTTCCTGGCTCTAGACCCAGGATTCTATCCACTGGACCACCTAACTGGCCTTGAGAAGGATATGCAAAGAAAGAACTGTGTAGTTCTAGCAGAAGATTAAGTGACTGTTGTTCTGGAATATTAGCCCCAAACTATGATTTTAAATATGTGACTTTTTTTCAAGATTCCAACAATGTTACGTCAAATTGTCTCATGAAAAAACATCCAAAAGGATGGGGGTAGTGGTGGACTATGACAGTTTAGACATTTTAATCTAAAACTTGGAGTATAATATCAATATTTTTTCTTCAACATAATCAATTAACTAATCAATAAGCCTTTATTAAGCTACTGTATACTAGACATTGTGATAGTCCTTGGTTATGTGAAGACTAAAAGTTGTACTGTTTATGCTCTTAAGGAGCTAGCATTCCAACAAGAGAAAGCAACACAAATGAAATTAATGCAACTCATGCTGGCATGATGTTTAGCATAGGGCCTAGTGCCTAATAATTGCTTAATAAATTCTTTTTCATTCATTTATTAGTTCATTAGGGAAAATAACACATATAAATTATGTCTGATAGATATATACAGATACAATATTCGAGTATGAAATACATACACACAAACACACACATGCACATATATACATACATATGTATATATACATATGTATGTATGTATGTATGTATGTATAAATGCCAATTCACAAAATCACTAAAATGTCTTTATGCATTCTTTGATTTAGCATTCACTTCCTGAACATATATACCCCAGGAAATCAGAGAGAACCAAAGGTTCCAACATGTGCCCCAGTAGTTACAATAGCATTTTTAAAAAAAGAATTAGTAAAAAAAAAAAAACAACTGGATGTTCATCAAGTAGGGAATGGTTAAAGAAATTGTGGCATTAGAATATAATGGAAGAGTATTGCACTCTAAGCAATGACACCATGGCAATATAGTAAAAGTCAGCCTCAGAGCCCAGACCTGGGTTCAGGTTCTGTCTCCGATATCTACTGCCCATGTAATTCTAAGGCCAATCATTTAACCTTTCAGTGATCTATTTTAAGCAATTCTCTGATATTTCAAGTTGCAGAGAAGGTATCAATCTTCATTGGTAGAAGAAGTTTCCTCCTCCAAGAATTCTATTCCAATTAAATTATAGGTCTAGTCTCTATCTCTAAGAAATGGCAGATGGGTGCAGTTAGGTGGCACAGTGAATAGAGCACCAGCTCTGGAATCAGGAGGACCTGAGTTCAAAACCAGCCTCAGACACTTTAACACTTACTAGCTATGTGACCTTGGGCAAGTCACTTAACCCCAGTTGCCCTGCCTTCCCCCCTCCAAAAAGACCAAAAAAAGAGAGAAAGAAATGGCAGATGCAATAAAATCTGTTAAGACTTAAATTAACTGTTGCAGAATGAAGAAACAGAACCAGGGGGACAATAGACAAAATGACTGTAATGATATAGATTTAAAAAAAACACACTAAAAGGGAGTAGAAATCCGATTGGTTTTAATGACTAGTCTTGGCCTCAGAAAACGCATGTTGAAACATAATTCCTTTTTTTTTTTTTTGGTTAGAGGGGTGAAGGACTACAGCAGGGAAATGTTTCATAGGTTGTCAGACATGATCATTGTGCTGCTTGTGTTGCACCCAAACCCAAATCCCAGGTCACTGCATACCACCTGATTTGTAGCCCACTATTAAGCCTCCTTATACTTTTGTCCCTGTCCCTATCCTACATCTTGTCATAGCTTGAAATTGCTTGAAGGCATGCCTGAGCATTGCTCAAGACAGTTCTCTTACCTCCTTGAGTCAGCATAAGTGTACAAAATTCAACTCAGGGTTCTGGTGTAGTGTAGAGACCACCTTGTCCTGTTCTGCTGATTAAGCAGGGTCCCCGCACCCTTTGTCCAGAGCATGACCCTGGCCTATTCCGGGGAATTTCAATCCCTCTTACCCCATGATCCCTCTACCCTGTGCCCTTCACCCTGTTCTAAGAGGGATCCCCATGTTACAGGAAGGTTGTACCCTTGTACCCTTGCGCCATATTCCAAAATTTGCCCTGAGCTACAAATCTAACCAATGGCTATTCTTTGCTTCTGTACATCATAGCTTCTGCTAGCTCCCCTCCCTGATTGTGTGTTTTGTGTTTTTAGCCTTTATAACCAAAGCCTGTACCCCCAAGGATCACTACCAATTTGAGTGGTGAACACTCTGGTAGTCACGCCACATCTAAATTTTACCTTGAACCCAGGTCTTGGCTCGTTCTTATTCTCTGCACAACACTTGCTTTTGCTTAGATAAGAAGTTCCAAAACTTATTTGACCTACAACCCCCTTTAAAAAATTATTTAGTATTCCCTGGAAATCTACTTTCTTTAACACTTTAATTTTTTTTTTTAATTTGCATCATTTCAAAAAAAATGTTTAAATGACCCATCTTAAATTTAGCAATTTATCATAATTTGTGGAGTTTTTCCTCCTGCATTAAAATTTTGATGATGTAACCATATAGTATTGTATTACAAACAAATCATTACACACACATATTCCTGCTAATGCAGATGCATGCTGGAATTTCTGGCAGTGTGCAATACACTCACCAGTCAATACTTGCTTGTTAAGACCTGTTGGTGGACTTGACCACTGACTTACACTGACTTGCAGTTAGTGTTTTTATTTGGAAAATAATGTAATCATTACAACTTTAACTGTGTTATACCATGAATGAAACATGTACAAATGGTTTTTCAAAATTCTCTTCTTTTCTTATGCTTCTACTGCCTCCTTATCTTTATTCAACACCCCCTCACCCATCGCACCTGAGGCCACTGCCACCCCCCAGGATCTTTCCAGTGACCTCCAGGGGGCTATATTACCCACTTTGAGAAATTGTGGCTTACATATTTATTGTTGATATAAAGGAGAGGTCAATGGTGACAAGAGGTATATAATGGGCTATGTTATGATTGTAGCATAAAATCAAGTCATTAATAAACCATAAAAATTGTAATAATAGAAACTCATTTTAATAGTCTTCTAAGATCTATAAAATACTTTCCTCACAACAACTGCATGGGGACAGATGGTTCAAATTCCATTAAAGCCATTTTACATATAAAAAAGCTGAGGCTTAGGTAAGATCACTTGACATGAAAGGATTGGACTGACTGATTTCTCAGGTCCCTTTCAGGAATACATTTGTAAGATTTTATAGAGAAATTATAGCACGTTTCTAAAGTGTGAAATTATGGCAGTTTGGCAACCAGTGTCTTAGAAGATGAGAATCAACACATATTTGATCATTGTATTGCATGAGGCAGAAGTCAAAAGGCATGCCAAAAACAATGCCACATATTCTCAAAACCCTCTTATGTGTACCAAGAGAATTTCCAAGTAACATCTATTACCAGAAGAGATCCTAGTAATGAGATTGGGTCATTTTGAAGACTGACTTAGGTGAAGAGAAACCAGACATAAATAGCAGCTGTATCTAGGTTTTTATACTTAGAGACACAATCAACTTAAAGCTTCACAAGAAGCTTTTACCGAGTGCTATTGGAAGGGATTCTATGGAAGACCTCATCTCTAAAATTGCTTCTTTCACTTTCTTCCTCAACTATCATTAAACCAATTTTTGTAAAATTCATATTTATAGCTTTAGTTTTTATATTGCTTTCATTTACCAATATATTCTTCTCCCTTCCCTCACCCAGAAAGCCATCTCTTATTGCAAAGAATAAGGAAAAAGAAATAAAAATTGTTCAACAAAATCAACCAGACATACTAGCCACATTTAACAATATTAAGTATTCCAAACCCTTAGCTCTCAATTGCTACAAAGAAAGGGGAAACGTGCCTTTTCACATCTCTTCTTTGGTGCCAAACTTGGTCATAATAATTACATAGTATTCAGGTGTGTGTGTGTGTGTGTGTGTGTGTGTGTGTGTGTCTGTGTGTATGTTTGTGTATTTCTTGTTGTGTGTGTGTGTGTGGGGAGGGTTCTTCCTATTTATCTTGTGGTTGCTAGAAAGTATACTTTTATCCTGATTTAATTTACTTTACTTAGTTTGAGTTCCTACCCTAACATTATATTTTCTATCCTTTGGTCCTGTCTTTGTGATTTCTTCCTTTAAAAATCAAACACCCTTGGGAATGGGAGACCATCACAAGAGAAATTATCCTTATTTTCACCAAAGGTGGACTGCCAGGATGGTGAGAGGTCCATGCTATATAAGTATTAATTGAAATAACTGGGGAAATTTATGCTGAAGAAAAGATTAAGGCAAAAGAGATTATATATGTTAGTTGTATTCAATTATCTGAAGGCTTGTTACATGGAAGCCTTAATCTATTTGGTCTGAGAAGCAAGATACTTTTCCAATAGAAAAATTTCAGTTTGCTGTCTTAACAATTGGAATTATTGCAAAAGTGAATGGGCTTCCACAGGAGGTTTCATTTGTAAGTTAACAAAGATAAATACTTCTTTGATATTGTAAAGATAGGAATCTTTTTTAAGACTAGCTTGAACTAGGGGGCTACTGAGAACCTGTCCAATTCTCTGATTCTGTAATTATTTTAAGGACTATCAAAGAGAAGCGTTTGTTTTTTTTTTTAACTTGGACTGCTTGAGCCTACAGAGAAGAATGATTAGAAGTTATGGAAAAGAAGATTTAGGTTCAATATAGAAAGACTTCCTTAACAATTACAGGTATCCTCCTAAATAGGAGCATTAAAGAATATACATATTTATCAACAACAAAGATAACATTACAAAAAATAGACTATATACTAGGACACAGGGAAATAGCAAGTAATTTTTTAAAGTAAAATATGCATTAATTTATCACCTACCATGTACCAGGCACTATCCTATGAGGTTTTACAAATATTATCTCATTTAATCCTCAGAAAAATGTGCTGAGAGGAAGGTGCTATTATTATCCCCATTTTACAGATGAGGAAACTAAAGGACACAGAAGTTAAATGACTTGCCCAGAATCATACAGCTATTGTTTGAGGCCAAATTTGAAGTCAGGCCTTTCTGACTCTAGGACCAGTGCTCTATCCACTGAGCCACTTCAAAAAGCAAGATTAAAAATATCCTTAATAGGTCATATCATAGCAATTGATTCAGGGGATATAATCGGTGGTTTCCAAAATCAGAATGTATTGCAAGGAATGGTAACAGATATCCTAGAAGTGGTGATAAGGACAGAAACTAGAATCTACTTCCCCAGGTAGGGAACCTATGACTTTGGGGTGCAATCTTTTGACTGAGTCCAAGTTTTACAGAACAAATCCTTTTATTAAGGGGATTTGTTCTGTGAAGTTTGGATTCAGTCAAAGGGCAGCACTTGAAGACCTAGAAGGCCACATGTGGCCTTGAGACCATAGGTTCCCATTCCTAGATCTCTGATCCCTAGATTGGCATAGGGAACCCCTAAACCTAAAAAAAAAATAAATCTAGCAATGCAATTTAGCACATTCTTTCCAAATCTTAAAGAGTTGCCATGAACACTGAAAGACTGATTGGTTTTCTTAGGGTAACATAACCCATATGTGTCAGAGAAAGGAATTGAACCATTCTCCTAGCTTTAAGATTAGCTTTTCATTTACTAGACTTCCTCTCTACACCTTCAATCACAGTCATTAATTGAAGGCTTGATGATCATTTATTGGAGATATTATAAAGGAGATTCCTATATCAGTATAGGTTGGGATCCATAACCTCTGAGGACAATTCCAACTCAAAGGTTCTGTGATTCTATAACTTATTAACTAAAATTTGAAGACAGGTTATTTGGCAATCAAGTGAAAGTAAGAAAGAAGCATAAAATAAGTGCCATGAAGGAATGGTGCATCTAAGGTCAAGGAAAAAAAAAACATGGACAAGGAGGAATAAGATTCTGACTAAGGAGGATGCTCAAAAGAAATTTTAACTTCACAAATTTGTCCAGCAACAATTCTATTTGGTCCAATGGTGAATAGAAAATTGGGCAAGGTGCCTCCTTGGCATGCCATCTCAACTTATACCCAACAATACTGACAATGTACCTGCTACTTTAAAAACAGAATCATGAAATCCCAGGAAAGGCACTAAGTTTCTGACATGCTGGCTAACCTTATCACATAAGAAGCTGGATAATCTTGTTTTAGCCAGATGCCAAGAACTGCAACAGACATTTGGAGAAAAATGTTATTTAGTATAGTTCCCCATGGCCCATCTCTTGGAAGTCCATGGAACAGATGGCCTCAACTTGAAGGACAGATGTGATAATGTACAAAGGCAAAGCAATCTCTTTGGGCACTAGAACACTGAGTACTGGCACAAGAGGTTGCTGGGGCTTTTCTCATCATCCTCTGGTCTCTTGTGGAATTTTTATACAAAGGCAAATGTTTCTCATTCATGAAACTAACTTTTTAACAGGGGTTTAGTCAATCACTTCACACACATCCTACACATTTTTTAAAAAAAATTAGTCATTAATTTCTCTCTCTCTCTCTCTTTCTCTCTCTTTCTCTCTCTCTCTCTCTCTCTCTCTCTCTCTCTCTCTCTCTCTCTCTCTTTCTCTGTGTGTGTGTGTGTGTGTGAGTGTGTGTGTGTGTGTGTGTGTGTGTGTAACTTAAAGTGCTTGACCTAGAGACCAAGAGAGAATGATACAGAAAGGCATTGATCCCTCAGCTGTAGAACTTGGAGGCAATATTTCACTTTACATATCACAGATAATTAAAAAACTATTTGACTTTCATTGTTATACCACAACTCTGGACTACATTTGATTGGTACATTTACAAAAAAGACTATAAATAGGAATGAATGCTATTTATACTCCTGTACACTGGATTTGGAGTCACAAGGCTTTAATTCAAACCATACTAACTGCAAATCACTATTTTTCTCTTAAGATAAATCGTGTCCCCTTTCTATTTGGTCCAATGGTGAATAGAAAATTGGGCAAGGTTCCCCTTAGCTGATGCCCTATTTGCAAAATGAAAAGCTTAGATTAGATAGTCTTTTAGGTCCTATATAAATCTTTGTGATTCTATAAAGTACTCCAAAGTCTCTCAAAAAAAAAAAGTCTGTCAAACTGCTTCCCTCTTGCTACTCTAAGTTGTTTAAGAACAATTTAATAGTAACAAAGTGATTTGGAAATAGTATTGATACCCATCTACATATTTTGAAAATATTGACATTTTTCTTCATAGATTTTAATATCTAATTCCATAAGCTGTAAGGATAAAATACAAAGCAACTCATCGTTAACAAAAAATAAACCATGATTAAGTGTAATGACAGATTATTATTATCACAATAAAATAGTAATTAATAGAGACAACATGACTGTTGTTTAGTCATTTTTTCAGTTGTGTTTGACTCTGCAATTCCATTTGGGATTTTCTTTGCAAGGATATAAAAGCGATTTGCCATTTTCTTTTCCAGCTCATTTTATAAATGAAGAAAGTAAGGCAAAAAAGATTAAGTGACTCATCCAGGATCACACAGTATCTGAAATCAGATTTGAACTCAGAAAGATGATTCTTCTTCATTCCATACTTAGCGCACTATCCACTGTGTCTCCTAGCTTCCCTTCGGAACACAGTGGTGTCCAAATGCAGAATGGGTTGATTTGAATAATAGCAAACCAATAACTGCTGAGGTAAAGAACCCTGGACTTTTCATGCATAAACTAATGGAGTAGAATTAGATGTGCTTTGAGGACCCCTACAAGTGGAGTATATGATCCTATGAACCTCCTCTTGGCAGAGAAGCAGAAAGTTGCATACGTCGTCATACCTGGTTGTATGTTTTACTTACTTAACTGTTTTTCTTTGTTATAAAGGAGGTTTGTATTCTAAGACAGGAGGTAGGACAGTATATACAGAAATAACTGTCATCTCAAAACTATATTATATATATATATATATATACATACATACATATTATATATAAAATATATGTATACACACACATTTTTAAAAATAAGCTTTAATATCTCAATCTTGATCTCAGTATCCTGGAGATTTGTGGTTGAACATTATAGACTTTTTTGCTTATTTTGCCAATGTTTACTTTAAAAATATCTATCTATTTCTGTCATCTATAATAGAGGTTTTAAAACTGATCAGAATTCTGGGATTTGCACTTCAGAGAAGGACAAGCATCCTATTTCAGATGTGTGAACAAATTGTACTGTTGTGATTTTTAAGCTGGAAGTTGGATCTGAATCCTATAAGAAAGTTTTTTTGGGGGGGAGAGGGAGCAGCCAGGTGGCTCAGTGAATACAGCATTGAGCCCTGGAATCTGGAGGACCAGAGTTCAAATCCAACCTCAGACTTTTACTAGCTGTGTGACCTTACCCTCAATTCCTTTCCCCCCAGAAAAGGGAGTTTTGAAAAAGATTCACTCAAGTAATGGACTTAGATGAAGGAGCTAACCCATGAGGTAGGCAGCAGTGGCAATGGAGGAGAAGAAATCCTCAGTCACAGGTATGACTTTATGAGCTAAGATATAGCAAGAAGCAGAGACATAAGAGCAATGGGCAAATAAAGAGAGGAAAGAGTAACTGAGCTGTGGTAGAAAAGGTGGAGGTCAGAGATCTTGGAGCAAAAACTTGAAAAGAACCTACCAACTATAATCACCTATTAAACAACTGAGGGAAATTCCAAAAGCTCTACATTTTCTTCAACTTATCTTTCATATGCTTTTCTATTGACAGGTGCCATTCTATACCACTGTTGACTTTTTTTTTTGATCCTGTAAACAGATTTTGATTCCTCTATAGAAATCTGGAATTGGTCAAAACAATGACCAAAACCAAACCAAAACAAAAAATTTTGTACAGTCACTCCTTATTCAGCAAATGCAAATAGAGGAAGACAGTAGACAGAAATTAAAAGACATTTACATGAGGCAACAAGTCAAACCTCTGTCCAAATGTTAGAGATTTCCAAACTGGAAACTCTGAGTTACTACAACTGTAGTAGTAACTTTTTATCTAGTTAAATAATGGATAAAGTGACCACTGAGACCCAACACCCATTGTATTATTCCCTAGGCTAAAAGAATAATAAATGTTTATAACAGGATAAATTATAAATATTATATAATACAATGAATATAATATTAATATATGAATATTATAATAGGAATTATAATATATGAACAATATGAATATTAATATAATATGAATTATAAACATTAAACATATTTACTAAGATCCAAAGCCACACTTTAGCCATGGAAAGAATTTCAATCTGCCATACATTTTGGTCCTACATGTATTTAACCAGCTATGTTCATCTTTCCTTCCTAGTAAATTGCACCTCTCATTTCTTCACATTTAGGATCATACATGTAGAACTGGAAGGGAACTTAAAAACCACTGAATCAAACCACTTAATTTTGCACACAGAGAAACTGAGACACAAGGAAATTAAATGACTTGTCCAGGGTCACATAACTAGTAAGTATCTGAGACAGGAATTTTACACAGGTCTTTCTCACTCTGAGTCTAGTGCTCTATCTACTATGCCAAGTTGCATCAAAGCAAAGGAAAATAAGGCTCTCCTTATAGTAACTATACACTTTCCCCTGAATCACAGAATCTCTTGAAATACAAACTAAGATGAATTTGAAAGAACATCCAGGTTATATGAAATCACATTTAGAATCTCATCCCAATCTTCATTGTCATAAGGAACTTTTAACTTTCATTGGGCCATTTCTTGTATCAGTGGGTTCTAGCCAGGTACTGTTTTCACACCTTATCAATCCGAATGAATCATTTTTTCCTGAGTCTCATCAGGGGCTCAGATAGTGATCTTTACTACAGTGTGAGCCTCTGAATATTCCTGAAAACACTTTGGACTTGAGAGAGATAGAGGATCTCTTTGTGTCCACATAGAATATTTCTTTATTCTACCCAAATAGATTTTTCTGAGGCCCAATATGACATGCACATTGCAGATGGTGATTTAATAAAGTCATAATGCATTAGTCTTGGGATCATCCCTAAGATAGATAGTATTCAGGTGAAGGGAATGGCCACGTGGGACACTGGACAGTCGAGCAAAAGGGTCAAGAGGAAAGTAAAGTAGGAAGGGACCAACCACACATTATACATGAGAAAGAAAAGAACAAGGAACAAAAAGGTCCAGGAGGGATGAAAACAAAGCAGCCTTTTAAAATTCCCATCCTTCAATGATATCCTGGTGTAATTCAGTACAGTTGCTCGTAAGGGGACCTGTTTGAAGTTTTCTTCTCTCCAAAGATTTCATCTCTAAGAAGAAAAGATAAAAAATGACAGGGAAATGCTAAAATATCACACTACTTAAAACAAAAGCAATGAGATCATCATCTTTTTAAAAAAAATTGGGCCTACAGCTGACTATAAGCTGTGTTAGTTCATGGATTTTGGGAAAAATTCAGTCAAGTCATGTCATTCATTTATTTGGCATTTACATTAGAGTTGCTCAAGTAGATGTAATTATTTAGAGCCAGGCAGGCAGGCAAAGAGCATTATTAAACATTATGTGCCAGTAACTGAGCTAAGAGCTGGGGATACAGATAAAATAAAAAATAAACCACAGTCCCTGTCCTCAAGGAGCTTACATTCTAATGGGGAAAGACAGCACACAACAGGGCACTGCAAAGTAGGGGTGCGGGATGTAATTGAGGAGGACATGAAGAGAAGTCAAGAGTTTCAGAAGCAGAGGCTGGAGGGGAATGGAGCATAGCTAGCATGAGCTCATCTTTAAAATGGAGACATCAGTAAGAAGTCACCAAAGGGACAATGACAAAGACAATGCATAAATGCTAATTTAGAGTCATTGATTGAGAGGTTATAGACTTACAGTATAGGAACATTGGATGTTATTGCCTAATAGAATCCTTGACTTTGGAGCTGGTAGAAATCATCTTTTTCAAGGTCCTCATTTTGTCCCTGAGGACCTGAGGTTCAGAAACATCAAGCAACTTGTCAAACATGTGTAAGTCAGTGTTCAGACCCAGGACTTCTGACTTCAAATCTAGAATTCTTTCCACAACTCCCAAGTGTTTAAGGGTGGTGGGTCAAAGAAATCTCGGATGAATGTTCAGAGTTCTCCTAATCAACCTGATAAGGTTACGGAGTCTAGGTCATTGGTTGTAAGTCAATAAAGAGCACAAGGTACTCAAAGTGATTGAGTGAGGATCACCTCTCCATCAAAGTCTCATGTACTCCAACTGTCCAGAATTTCCTGTTTGCTTTTTTCTTTTGTGCTTCTTCCCAAGTTCAGGAGGGTGTTTGTATGTTTGTGTGTGTGTATGCATGGAGATGGGGTTCTCTCCTTTCCTCTGCTTCTAGCAGAAAATTATGACTAGTAGGAGGACATAACATATGTTAGCATATGAATAGGAAGTGCAAGGTGACTGTTTCTGAGCCCCAAATTCCTATACAGAAGACATAGTTGAGGTGGGGGGGGAGGAAGGAACAGAGATGCGGCATGATCCCAGAATCTAGAAGCAAAATGTCCTGGGTAGCAATACTTCTAGTCATTGCCTTCCAATAACCCCAACATTCAACTAGCAGACCTTCTACTTAAAAATAAAATCCTGATACAGCTGGCTTCTTAGAGAAAGAAAGCTGTCCATAGAGTTACTCTTAGAGAGTAAAGCCAATGAGTTACTCACTGCAGGGCTTATAAAAAAAAGGTTGATTTTTTTCATTTTTAAAATAAACTACATTTCTACTTTTCTTCAGTTATAAAATATTCATTTTTTCTTCTCCTTTACTGAGAAAAAAAATTACAAAAGCCTTGTAACAAATAAAAGTCAAGCAAAAAAAATGTCCACATTAGTCACATCCAAACTTTCATATCTCATTCCACATATTGATCCATCACAACTTTCTGTCACAAGGTGGGCAGCAATCTTTATTACTGGTCTTCTGGAACCATGCTTGATAATTGTGTTTATCAGAATTCTTAAGCAGAATTATTCATTTTTTAAAATGATATTAATTAGTATTTTAGGATAAATTTCTTCTGGCTCCACTCAATTCACTCTACATCAGTCTTCCCAGGTTTTTCTGAAACTTTATCTTCATTTCTAGGATAATAGCATTCCATTCCATTTCTGCAGCACAATTTGCTCAGCCATTTCCCAATTGATGGACATCTCTTGAATTAAAAATTCTTTGCAAATTCAAAAAGAACAAATATAAGTATTATTGTACATGTAGAACCTTTTCTGCTTTCTCTGACAACTTTGAGGTATCTAGTAGTTATATTTCCAGAACAAATGGTATTCACAATTTAGTAATTTTGGGGACATGATTCCAAATTACTTTCCAGATGAGCTGAACCAGTTTACAACTTCTCTAGCAGTACATTAATGTGCCCGTTTCCCCAGAGTCCCTCCAACACTTGTCATTTCCCAATCTTTTCTTCCTTTTTTTTTTTTTTTGCTTTTTGGAGGGGGAAGGGCAGGGCAATTGGGATTAAGTGATGCCCAAGGTCATACAGCTAGTAAGAGTTAAGTGTCTGAGGCTGGATTTGAACTCAGGTCCTCCTGACACCAGGGCTGGTGCTCTATTTATTGTGATACCTAGCCGCCCCTATTTCTCTTTATTTTCACCTCTGCCAATCAGATGAGATGGAACCTCACAATTCTGGTCATGTTTATCTTTCTAATAATTAGTTATTTAGAACATTTTTTTCACATGGCTTGATAGATTTAATGTCTTCCTTTGGAAATTGCCTCTTTCGTAATCTTTAACCATATGACAGTTGAAAAAAATGGCTTAGCCTTATAAATTTAAATCAGTTATATATAAATTTATATGTATGTGTGTATATATATGTCCACATATATAAAATGTGTGTGTGTGTGTGTGTGTGTGTGTGTGTGTGTGTGTGTGTGTGTTGGACATGAGACCTGTATCAGAGAAATTTGCTACAAAGATTTTTTTCCCCTCATCTTAATGGTTTCCCTTTTGGTTTAGGTGCCTTGATTTGTTTGTACAAAAAGCATCTTAAGTTCATGTAATCAAAAGGGTTCATTTTAATTTCTGTGATGTTCTGTACACCTTATTTGATCACGAGCTCTTCATCCATCCACAGATATAAAAAATAATTTTACCTATTTCTCTCGTTTGTTTCTGATATGAACTTTTATATCTAGGTCACATATCCAGTTAGATTTTATGTTTATGTATGGTGGGAGGTATTGTTCTAAACCTGATTTCTGCCAGATTGATGCCCAGTTTTCCCAGCAGTTTTTATCAAAAAGTGAGTCCTTACCATGACACTGAATAAATAAATAATTTTAGCCAGTATTATTATTTTTTATTATTTTGGATTGGTTTACCATCAGCAACTAATATTCCTTCAAATTATTCGTCTTGTCTTTATGTCTATAAATATTTATTTATATACACATAGTTACTGTTAAGTAAACTCCTAAGTATTTTCTGTATTACTTTAAATGGAATTTCTCTTTATTCCTCTTCCTTCTAGATTTCATTTCTTAATAAAGAAATGCCAATAAGTTATATGAATTTATTTTATATCCAGCAACTTTTCTAGCTACTCATGATTTTCGTTGATTTAAGTGGTTTTGTTCAGGTTCTCTAAGTACATGACCATATCAGAAGAAGCAATAATTTTGTTTCTTCTTTATCTAGCCATGTTACTTAATTTTTTGTATTGCTTACAGCTGGCATTTTGAGCATCATATCAAATAGAAGAAGTGACAATGGACATACTTGCTTCACCTTAGACCTTATTAGAGAGAACTCCGTTACATATGATGCTGGCTCTTGGTTTTAGATTTATACTATTTACTATGTTAGGAAAGGTTTATTTATTTCTAAGTTTTCTAGTGTTTTCAAAACAAATAGGTGATGTATTTTATCAAAAGCTTTCTCTGTATTGAGTGAAGTCATCATATTATGGTTTGGGTTTTTGTTAATAGGTCAATTATGTTTATAATTTTCCTAATATTAAACTAAACTTGCATCCTTGGCCCAAACTGGTTACAGAATATAAGCTTCATGATATATTGCAGCATCCTTTTTGCTACTATTTTACCTAAATTTTTGCATCATTATTTATTAAGAACATTGGCCTATAGTTTTCTTTTTTCTTTTACTTTACTTGGATTAGGATCATGATAATATTTTTATAATAGAAATAATTTAGTAGAATCGCTTCTTTTATTATTTTTTCTACCAGATTGCATATGATTATAACTCATTGCTCCTGGAATGCTTAACAAAATGTGTGAATCCATGTGGTCTTGGGATTTTTTCTCTGTGAGGCCATTTGTAGTTTCTTATAGCTCCTTCAAGCTCTTTTGCTGAGATTGGGTTTTTTAATTCTTTATATTTTGTTCCATTAATATGGGTATTATACATTTTTCAATCGTCATCCATTTTATTTAAGTTGTCAGTTTTATTGGCATGTAATTTGGCAAAATAGTTTTTAAATAATATTACTTATTTTTCTTCATTTGTTGGGAATGCTGCTTTTTCATTTTGCTGCACTGGTTTTCATCTTCTTTCCTAATTTTTAAATTAGCTAATGGTTTATCTCTTCTAAAAGTATTTGCATTTTATTCAACACTATATTTTATTCATCACTTCTTTTTCTTTTCTGTTTCCAGCTCTGCTAACATCTTCTTTTCATTTTCAGAATTTCTATTTTGATATTAAATGGTAGATATCTTAATTTGTTGGTTTTATGAGATTTTTTTTCTTTCATTGAATGCTCAATTTGTTGATCTCTTCTTTTGTTGATTAAAGTGTTAAAATATCATCTATAATTATAAATTTCCTCCTAAAGACTGCTGTATCCTGCAAATTTTGGGATATTGTCTCATTTTTTTCATTGTCTTCAATGAAATTAGCCATTATTTCTATTATTTATTCTTTGATCCATCAGTTCTTTAGGATTAAGTTACTTAGTCTCTAGTTGATTTTTAATCCTATTCAGCAACCCTTTTTTGGATATGATTTTATTGCATAGTTGTCAGTAAAGGATGTGTTTAATATTACTAGTTTTCTGCATTTGTGACATTTTTAATGTGCTAATGAATGGTAAAACTTTGTGACAGCATCATACACAGTACAAAAACATGTATACTTCTTCCTATTCCCATTCAACAAATTCCAGAGGTCTATGATATCTGATTTATCTAAAATTCTATTGAGATGCTTAGCGTCTTTTTTGTTTTTATTAGCATTATATAGCTCTGCAAGGAATATATTGATGTCCCTTACTATTATTATTTTACCCTCTACTTCTCCTTGTAGCTTGTTTAGCTTTTCCTTAATTAGACATTATGCCATTAGATGAAAGTATGTTGTAGTTTATAATGAGTTAATTTTCTAGGGTGCCTTTCAGCAAAATATAGTTTTCCTGTTTATCCCTTTAAATAATGTATATTTTTGTTATTGACTTTTCTGAGGTCATGTTTGTTACTCACTGTTTTTTTTTACTTAAATAGAAACTTAATAGATCTTATTCCAAACCCTTATTTTGACTTTCTTTGAGTTGTACATTTCAAATATGTTTCTTTTATACAAATTTGGTGAGGTCTTTTTCCTTATTGGTTATGCTATCCTCTATTGATATATGAGTGAGTTCATCCTATTGATATTCAAAGTTATGATAATTAATTGTCTAATTTCTATTACCCCATTATCTTGTAGGTTAGCCTCTCTTTGTTCTCCATCCACATTTATCATCGGCTTTTACTTATTTTCTTTCCTTTTAAGCTTATTTTCATGATTTCCTCACCCCCTACTAAGTCTCAAGTTTGTTTTGCTTATGAACATTCTCCAAATTTACTTTATCGTTTGTTATCCCTTTCCTCTCTTTCCCTGTTCTTTCCTATTTCCATGATGAGTTGAACGCAATTATACATCAAATTCTTTGATGGGTAGGTAGGAAAAATGTGTTCTACCTTTTTCAACCACCTTGGATGAAAATGAGGTTCCCTTCTTCCTTTTATGTTTGTATGGACTTCTACTTAAGCACCTTAAGTATATGTGGTAATACATTCTCCTACCTTTCATTCCCTTTATTCCTCTAGGGCATTCTTCTCTATCCCTACCCCTGACCCTACTATTCTTTCATTTTTTCTTTCAAGATCATAAAAACATTACAAAACTATTTTTAGGTCCTTTGTATTATTTGACTCACTCTATGACATTTAATCAGAATAGATTTCTGAAGGGTCCCTTGGACTACCTACTGCCCTTGTTAAAATGCAGCATTCATATTCATCGTCATGAAGTAGAATATAATGACAAGCAAAGAAGTACTTAGAGTCTTGTTTCAGCTTCTTAAGCATTTAGCACCTTGTTTGAGTTCAAGTGTCTTTGAGCCTTGCCCTGATTATATCAAGTCTTTGTTAAAAAACAGAACTTGTGAACCCCAAGGTGAGAGGAACTTGCTGATGCAACAAGAAGGGGCTGAATAGGAAGAATCTAATGACCATATATAAGGAGAAGCCCAATCTAGGAAAGAGCAGAACTGAGAAGAGAGCACTATGGTGGAGAATTGAGAAGGGGAACTTTGTGGTGGCCAAGCACTCTGTTTGTCTTTCTGTTTGTGTTGATTTTTGCTTGCAATATTTTGTACAGAAGCCCTGGGACCTTACTGGAAGCCCTGAAAGAGGATTTTCTTGTTGTCTGGTTACAGAAGTCCTGAAGGAGGGATTTAGAGGCCCTGGGACTGTACTATTTGTGTTGAGTTCTCAGACCTTGTATGTGGGTCTGTGTTGATTTCACAGGCAGATAGTGAATTGATGATAATGCCAGCAATATGCATGAATGTTGTTTTGACTCTGTTAAGCTTTGTCTTCTAAGAAACAGAAACTGTGGAGGACTTGAGGTGGACTGGACACTGTGAGCTTCAATATGGAATGGGAACTGGATGAGGAGCTGGACAAGGAGCTAAGAGCTGCCTACCTTTGAATCCAGGTGATAGTTGGATAAATTCAGGCAGGAGCTGGGACCATGGAAGAGGAACCATGGAATCTGAAAGCCAGCCTCAAGTTAAGATAAAAAGATATCTTCTTGGGTACTTAATGCTGACTGAGAAGACCATGATTTACTGTGACCTAGGGGTGTAGAACTTTGATTTTTTTTCTTTGTGTCCCTTAAGGAGGCTTGCTCCTTAAGGATGATTGAGTTAAGTACTTTCTGAATGATTATACTTTGTGTTTCTTAAGGAGGCTTGCTCCTTGAGGATGATAGTTCAGATAGTTCTGAGATTTCCTCTCCTTAGTAGAAGGACAGTATAGTGGTCCCTGTACCTGGGAGCTAAGCTTTTGCTGTCATCAATTAAGAACCTACTGAATGATATCTTTTAAACTTTAAAACTATATGGTCACTTTAGTGAAAACTATGTGGCCACTTTCATGATAAATCATTATGTTATAACATTGTGAATTCTGTGCTTTGGTTTCTGTGAAGGTTTTGCTTTAATTTACTGCTGAATAAATAGAGGATTCACTACAGCATGTGATCAGAACCTTAAAGCTGTTGACAACAGCGGTCCTCTGAAAAGCAGCTCGTGCTCGGCTTCACAAATGGCCCGCCTGTATTTTACTTTATGTTGGTCTTGACACTCATATTTTCATTTCAAAGTTTCTACTGAGCTTTGGTTTTTTTTCATTAGGAATATAAGACCTCTTTTTCATCAAGGATTCATTTTTCCTTCTGTAGGGTTATATTAAATGTTGCTGGTTAAGCTATTCTTAATTGTAGATCTATATTTTTACCTTTGGGAATATCACATTCTTTTCTCTCCACTCCTTTATTTTTTTTAATAGTTGAAGCTGCTAACTCTTATGTGATTCTAACTGTAGTTCCTTTGAATTATTTCTTTCTGACTACTTCCAGGTTTTACCTTTTGTTTTTTCTTAGATCCAGAAGCTATAGCTTTTGGCTGTGATGTTTCTTGCAGTTTTCATTTGGGGATTTCTTTCAGAAGGATATGCAAAGATTTTTTCTATTTTCACATTGGCACTATCTATAGTTAGTTTTCTTCCATGATTTCTTGAGACATCCTAGCCAGACCCTTCTTTTTTAATCATTTTTTTTTGCAGTCTAATAATACCTAAATTATCTCTCCTGGATCTGTTTTCCATTTATATTATTTTTATGTGATATTTTACATTTTCTTCTATATTTTTATAGTTCTTAACTTTGTTTTAATGTTTCTTGTTGTCTAATGTAGTCATTAACTTCTTTTTACTTCATTCTAACTTTCCAGTAAAACTCTCATTTCTTTTCTTATGCTTTCCTTGACAGCCTTAATTTTATTTATAATACCATTTTAAATTTTTGCATTTCTTCTAGGAATTTTAATAATTAAGTCTTTTTCTTGGAGGAATTTTTGTAGGTATTTTAGAACTATTGCTCCCTTCTGAATTTTTGCCTTGGGCATCCCTGGATTCATAATGATCTTCATCTTTATTTGTTTATTCATTCTTCCAGACTTACTTCCTATATTCGGATTTTATTTCAAGGCTAAGCTCTGTGTAGTTCTGGCAGTTGTAAACTTGTATGGTTTTTGGCCTGTCTGACTGATATTCTGTTATGAGGGTCACAGAGACATGTCTCCCTGTAGGCCTCTTTATCAGGTAGTTCTGAGATTTCTTCTCCTTGGTAAAATGACAGTATACTGTTCACTGTGCCTGGGAGCTAAGCTTTTGTTGTCATCATCATCGTTGTTGTTGCTGAGACAATTCAATAGTGTTCAATTCTTTGTGACCTATTTTGGGATTTTCTTGGCAAAGATACTGGAGTGGTTTGCCATTTCCCTCTCCAGCTCATTTTACAGATGAGGAACTGAGGCAAACATTTCTAAGTGACTTGCCCAGGGTCATACAGTTAGTAAGTGTCCGATGCCAGATTTGAACTCATGAAGAGGAATCAAACCCAGCACTGTATCCATTGTGCCACCTAGCTGCCTGGAGTTTTATATATCTCTCTGCTCATCAGAATCAAGATGCTTAGATCCTCTTAGATGCCTAGAATCTTAGATCCTCTCCTTGCCAGTGACCAGGATCTGAATGACAGAACCTCATCCCCTGCTCCATTAGGGGGAATCCTAAAGTGGTCTGTGGAGCTTTGCTTTATGCTTTTCTCCTCCTTTGCTATGTAAACTAGTCACTAAGAAAACTGATTCACAAGCTCTAAAGTGAGAGCCAGCATAGTACAGTGAAAAGAATCCTGGCTCTGGAGTCAGAGAACCTGGATTAAAATCTCATCTCTAATGCTTACCATTTGATTTACTCTCTGCAAGTCACTTAACTTCCTGAGGATCAATATCTTCATCTGTAAAATGAAGGAGTTGGATCTTTTTAAATTTCCCTTTGAGTTCCTTTTGAGCTCTGTGATCCTAGTCTAAGGCTTCATTTTAGAAATTTGAAAATTGAGGTTCATTCAGACCTTCACACCCTCTGTAGTGGCAGGTGATCACTTTCTGTGCCACTAAAAGTTGCCAAAATATTAGCCAGATGAAAAGGGCATTGGATGACAGAGAATTTACTGTGGAGTTGAGACCTTCTGTTTCTTTTCTCCTTCTAACAACTCCAGGTGTCAAAACATCTGCCAAAAACAGTCTTAAAAATGGGAAAGGTAAGATGGTGTTAAATGAGAAGAGTGTGGCTGAAGGGCTTCACATGATGATGTTCCTAATGCAAAGTGAAAGCTAACTCCTTTTGGCACCTCCATTTTTAACCTCTGTGACAGGGTAGATCAGGAAACAGTCAAAAGCCCCTTGTGAACAATTGCCGAGGTGAGAGCTCTGGTGTTTCATCAGCCTCTTGAGCTCAGGCTGCTTCCTCAAACAGTAGGAATAGACTAGGTTTTTTCAGGGCTTGAATCAGGCAGTTTTCCTCACAAAGGCTGCCACCTTCTCTTGTCATTCAGAAGGAAACATTTTTTTATATTTCACTAACCTGCTGCTTTTCAAGTAAATATGGGATAGGCTTTAGTGTTTAAATCAAGCCAGGGTAATTTCTCAGGGGAATAATCTACCCCGAGGAGTTTAATAGAAGTAAAATGGGAAATCAAGGTTGATGTGGTCCAAGTATTTGCTATGAGGATGCAGGGCATATTTGAAGTGTCTCAAATCGATGTTCATTTCAAGTCTGCTTCCCATGTCCTCATTTGTCTCATACCATGAAATGCTCAATGCTTTGGGGAAAGGATGCATAAAGACTTTGCTTCATACTGTGAGGGATTATTGTAAAGATTTTGGCACAGAACCATAACCAGGAATTCTTGTATCTGGGATAAAATCAGTTGAGTGGAGCACAGGGACAGAAAGAAGAGTTCACTGTGGGTACTGTTGCTATGGAATGGGAGGAGGAGTAACCTGTTCCCCTTATCACTGGCCACTACACCTCAATCTCCATTTCCATCAAAGGATGAAGAACCTAGTAGAGGGGCATTATGAAGATTGGACCTTAGGGGCAAAGGGATCACAGTGGCTCTCCAGGGAAAAACTGTGAATTAGAAAAATTCTTAGCTTTCTTGTAAGGTGGCAGTACACACCACTAAATGTCAATGCTTCGAGTCCAAATATGTATCTCTCTACTCTAATTATGACTCTTTGTTGAAATAATGATGTACTTCAAAAAAAAAGTATAAAGCCCCACATAAACACTTAATAAACTCTTTACCTATTTATCTGCAATATGACCTTTTACAATCTTTCTCTGGTGTGATCATGTGGCTATAACTATAATTATTGCAATTGTGGAGTTAGTTTCAGTCAGTCAACAGACATTTATTAAACACCTGATTTGTGCTGGGCAGTAGAAAGACAGAAGATAATCCTTGTTCTCAAGAAGGCACTTGAAGGATGATCAGGGTTTATAATACTATCTCTGATGATTCTTAGCTGTATGACTAGGAGGAAGTCACATAACTTCTCTGGGCCACTATTTCTTCACCTGTAAATTGGCTATAATCAGGCCTATTTTTCAGAAATTCTATTAGACTCAAATGAGAAGATATGTGAAAAGGACTTTGTAAATCTTAAAGAGTTTTGTATATGTCACGCATTCTTAGGAGTTTCTGGAGCAACTGGAACAAGAAAAAATAAAGAAAACCATGACCTAGAGAAAATGAAAGATGATACCATTAGCATGACACAAGAAATAGAGCAGTGGAAACTAGCAAAAAGTCATAGAGAATGTCAGAGTTAGATGAGTCCAACTTGTCCACCCTATTTCTGAATGGGAGCTCAAGTTTAAGGTAGGATTCCAAGACTGGTAAGAGCAAGGCAGGAGCCCAGTCCCAGGATTACAGTACAGGGATGCACGGTAGGGATTTAGGCATAAAGAGACAAAGCGGAGGTAGAGGTACCAGACCTGGATTACAAAGTATATGGACTGATAAAAAAGGACAAAAACATTGATAATTTCAGCAAGAATTTATTAAGCATTTAGTACAATGCTGCAAAACATTTCATTCGACACCAGGGTGAAAGATTAAAAATGATACCGACCTTGGTCTCCAGGTCTTACAGTCTACCAGGAGGATAGACTTGACATATATACATAGAAGTATAATACAAGGTGAGGTATAATGGAGGACAAAGGAGAGATACATGCAAAGTGTTCTATGAGAATTTGAGTAGGCAGTGTTTGGTTGCTGGATTTGGTTACAAGGAGAATGGTAAGCCCATGTGATGCAATGGAGAGAGTAGTGAACTGGAAGTAAGAGAACAGAGGTTCAAATCGTGGCTCTGTTACTTACTATCTATATACCTTTGGTTAGTCACCTCTGGCTCTTAGTTTGCTAGACTTTCTTCAAGATTCAGCTGCAGCCCTACCTTCTTCAGGAGGCCTTTCCCAATTTCTGTGTCTTCTCTCAGAATGCCTTCTAACTATTCTCTATACATCTCATAAGCACTAATTATTCATACCTTATCTCCTACACTATAAGTTCCATTAGGGCAGAGACCACATTTTTCATATCATTTGTATTGCTGGGACTTAGCACAATGCCTGGAACAGAGTAAGCATTTAATAAATGCTTGTTGGGTTGGCTAGGTGGCGCAGTGAATAGAGCACTATCCCTGGTGTCAGGAAGACCTGAGTTCAAATCTGCCCTCAGACACTTAACACTTACTAGCTGTGTCACCTTGAACAAGTCACTTAACCCCAATTGCCCTGCCCTTCCCCCTCCAAAAAAAGCGCAAAAAAAATAAATAAATGTTTGTTAACTGACTCACTGGGCTTCTGTTTACTATTCTATAAAAGGAGGAAGTAACTGGATGGGTCAAAACCCATGATCCTAAGAATTAGACACCTCTCTTCCCTTTATCAACAAGCCTTATTGGAGGAGGGAGGTTGAGTGCAAGATTCCAGAATAAGGATCTAGTCTCACCATTACACTCATTCTGTCAATAAGTATTTATTAAGCACCTACTGTGTTCCACTTTGCTAAGCACTGGGGATATTAAAAGGGGAGGGGAAGGGAAAGACAGTCTCTTAGTTCAAGGGGATTAAAATCCAAGGGGAGAGATAACATGCAAACAACTATGAGCAACCAAGCTACACACAGGGTAATTTGGAAATAACAAAGGGATGTCACTAGAATTTAGAGGAATTGGGAAAAGATTTCTATAGAAAGTGGAATTTGGGGAGGGGGGATTTGAAGGAAACCAGGGATTCCAGGAGGGAACGATGAGGAAGGAGAGCATTTCAGGTCTGGGGGACAACCAGAGAAAATGCTCAAAGCGAGAGATAAAGGGCTGAACAGCAATGAGGCCAGTGCCACTGAATTAGAGAGCACATGGTAGGGTTTAACACATAACCCTACCTTTCCACTATTCTTACACTTTATACCCCACCAAGTACTGGGAAAGATGAGATCAATGGAACCCACAGTTCAAATAGAGGAGTTTACCTCAGCAAGAAGGGCTACCTTTTTGTGTGAGGCTTAGGTAAAAATGAAAATTTAGGGAAGACATATGGATGATCTGACATGAGGAAACTAGGAAAAGAATGAGTTTGAGGGGGAAATGGCTGAATTTTTTTCCAGTGAAATGTGAAGCATGGTTCAAAGCTGAAAGAGTAGGAGGAAGGGGAGCCATGGGAGTCTGAGGAAGGATGAAAACATTTAGAAAAGTTCTTGTGGTGAGTGTGATAGTAAGCCAATTAAAGAAGAATGACAAGTCAGTGAGGGCCCAGTTGAAACTATGTAACAAATTTTAGTGGACCCAATCACCATAGCTTCGTGATGTTCTCCAGTTCCGTTCAGCAGCATATAAAAAGAAGGGAAGGGGGCTGATAATGAAAGTAATCCAGGGGTTTGACAATGTACATAGAGTAATAGGACAAGAGAACAAGGGATTCAGAAGGAGAGAATAGTGTAGAATTTCACTGATTAACCAAGAGGTCAAGATGGGCAAAAAAGGAGATTGAGAAGGCCTGGAAAAACAGAAGTATGAAGAAATTGAGGGTCATAGTGAGGGTGAAGATCATGGTTAGAGGTCAGAAGGCATTAGGAAAGATGAAATCACAAACCAATTTAATCAGACTGAAGAATTGCAGGGTCCTTTAATTTGGAACTCTTGTGAATCATGGAAAGGTCAAGGGTATGAATATTCCTGTATGTAGCTGAGGAGGAGTAGAGGAGTAAGTCATAGGAAATTAGCTTACAAGCTAAGAAGCTATGATCTTTGGTGTCATATTGATATGTACGTTGGAATCAGGTCATATGAAGGCAGGAATTAGGGTGAAGAGAAAGATGGTGAGCCAGTTTCTGAAACTGATTAAGGATCTTCCTAAGCTCAAATCTGGTCTCAGACACTTCCTAGCTATGATCCTGAGCAAATCATATAGCCCTGCTTGCCTCAGTTCTTCACCTATAAAATGAGCTAGAGAAGGAAATAGTAAACCCCTTCAATATTTTTAACAAGGAAACCCCAGATGGGGTCACAGAAAGCCAAAAATGACTGAAGTGACAGAACAACAAACATGCAGGCTATCCATCAGTTATCCCTCCTTCCAACCAATCCTCTCTTCCACTCATGCATCATTTGGATGACATCCTTTGCCCTTCTTTACCTGCACAGCACTTCCCTTATCATACCACCTTTCCTTTACCCCTTTATTTCCTTTTGGGTGGCCCTCAACCTAAAGGTTAGGGAGATTGTGGTATTGTTCCTTGACTTACAGTCGTACAATATCACCAGAATTTTGTTGCCAAGGAGATGGATCTTTGTGTCTGAGAGAAGCATGGGTTCATGCCAGGCTGCTCTTTTGCTGTTCCTTCTGGATTCAGATAATTGCTCAGCTCAGTGCTTGTGCAAGATAAACGTATAGATGCACCAAGTCTAGGCTTTGTCTATCCAACTGCATGTAAATGTCTGCATAACTGATATTTTTCATCCATTTGACTTCCCCAGTATATATTGTTAGGCAGAACTATTTTTGAATAACCCTGGCTCTCACTATGAATGCTCAGAAATGTCCCAGGTCTTTACTGCTAAAATAGCAGTTTTATAGTCAAGACTATTTTATCACCTAATTTATTACCTTGCAATTAGAGCTACTCTATTTGGTGCAGATGTTATCCAGACTGGTCAGGGAAGACATGATCTGAAACATGATCTTGTTATCCCTCAAAGAAATGAGATTTTTTTTTTACCTTCAAAATAAATTAAATCTCCTTGTTCCATCCAGTCATCCTCTACTGATCCTCTCCTCAAGCCATCCTTTTTCTGATTTCTATCATTAATTTTTGGGCATACATCTCTATCCTTTGCAATCCCTCTTGTATTCAATGGTTAGAACCATTTTTGTTGTATTGTTCTCCAGTCAGATGATTACAAGGACTGCCTATCATCTGTCTTGTCACATTTGAATTTCTCTGCTTCTGTTGTCCAATGCCATGAGCCCTCCCATCCCTGAGAAAAAAACGTTTGTTATCCAAAGGGAGACAGTATGGAGTGTGGGAAGAGAGCAAGGCTTGCAGTTGAAGTATCTGAGTTCACCTGGTTGACTGGACAAATGATTTAACCTCTCTGGGCCTCAGTTTCTTCCTATGTAAAATGGAAGAGTTGGAATAGATGATCCTTAAGGTTGTATCTAGTTTTAAATTGGAGCACCTTAAACATGATTTGATTACTTCTGTTTCAGGGTCATTTTGTAGACCCTTCTTATTCCATTGATCCATGTCCTCTTCCAAAGAGCAGCCAGAACTTTACAAAGATCCTCATATTCTATTTGTTACACCTACCCGTTTGTGAATTACTTTGTAGAAGTTCTTAAATTGTTGTGTGCCTGGCCATCCCCAACAAAATTATATACTCCTTAAAGATAGGTATTCCTTTTAATTCCTTTGTATGTTCTTCAGAAGAGACAAGTACAAGACCGAGCATTCAGAGAAACTCAGTCAATATTGATTGACTCGTCCAGGTTACCTATCTTTGGTTCATTTGTACTAGGATTTCCACTATAATATAGGGAGAAGTAGATTGAAGTTAAAGCCAAATTAAATCAATTCTGTTGCTCACTAACTTATTTCTTTAATGGTTTTATAGGGGAAAGAGAATGAAGCTAGAGAGAAATGAGGTTTAGACATAAACTGAAGATTTGTTCCAACCTTGCCTTTTGGCCTCTTCTGCTTTCCCAGAGAAGTTGGTGGAAGTTTTCTCTGAAACAGCTTTGTTCTCCAGTACATCCACATCCTCCAAACTTGTAGCTTACTTTTTGTTTGTGATGAAACATTTCAGATCCTGAATATAGCCCTTGATTTTGTTTGCATCGTCTTCCTTAAATAATGCACGGATGCTCACTTGGAAGTAGTGTTTGTCAAAGAATAAAAGTCTCCGCTGACCTGGAAAGCAAGTCTGTCAAGTGTATTTTCAGTGAGAAGTATCAAGTTTGCAGTTGAGAGAAGTAAATAGCAGCATGGTTTTACTTGGTGTCAATTCCCCTGATGAAAGCCTTTTTAAAAAAGGATACTTTAAGTTGAATCATATAAGGGCATAGGCAGGGGTGGAGGTGGCATTGTGAGTGGGGCTCAAAAAATGGCCTTGACACAAGTTTTCCAAGTATAGCCTCCAATGTTGGCCTATCTCAGGGGCTTAATGAACTCAGGGTTGTTGTCTAACCATATTCTATTGGGAGAGAAATTGGATGTCACTCTAGGCCATTAAATTTGTCTTCTCTACAGACAGAAGGCCTGGGCATTCCTAGATACAGAGTTTAACATAAAATAACAACAACAGTAATATGCATTTCTTTTTTCCAGGTCCCATATTATTAACCTCCTCTATGTACTACTCACTCATTCTGTGTGATTCTCATCCACATTTTTCTCCACAGAGTATCTATGTAGTGCACTCAGGCCTTACTCTATTTCAGGGATTCTAAATTTGGATCTTATGAACTTTAATTTTATACAGATATAGATATAGATATATACATACATACATGTATACATTATATATATATGTGTATTTATAACATATACATATATAATCCATACATCTGTGTGCACACATACAGGTATGTATGCTTACAAACACACACATGCATGTGTGTACATATATATACCTTTCAATAAAATTGGTTGTTTTTGTAAATAGATGCATTTTTGTTTTCCGTAGTGAAAAATATTCTGATAAGCCCCATGAGCAAATGATTGGCAATCCATAGAGACAATAAGACATTTGTTTTGTATGTACTTTGATGAGAATACATGTTGTTGGGCCAGGATTGAGATTTCCTCAGTGTAAGCAGAGCCTTATGAGGAAATCATCTTTACACATACATCTTAGGACCTTTTACAATGTCCATATCCAAAGCCAAACTGACTTATCTTACAGTGAAGAAACTCTGACCCAAAGACATCAGATGTCTCACCCAAAGTTTCATGACTAAGATCAGGACAGAGACCTTTACATTTCATCACATTCCCTGGTATTATCAGATGGCTTTTTGTATGAATTCTGATATCTTGGTTTGATTTGGAAAGTTTTCTGAGGAACTGGAAAATTAAGAGACTTTCTGGGAGGTGGAAAAGTTACAAAATCAGCATGTAGTTGACAATGAGGAGGTGAGGACAAAAAGGTGAGGGAGGGCTAGAAGGGAAGGCAGAACACACATCAAGTGTTACAGTTTAGGAAACTGAGGCAGACAGAGATTAAGTGTTTTGATCAGGGTTACGCAACTAATAAGTATCCGAGGCAGGATTTGAACTCACATATTCCTGACTCCAAACCTAGCACTGTATGAATTGTGACATTATGTCAGAAGTGGCACATTAATCAGGTCTTTCTGAGTCTTAAGTCAACTCTCTGCTTATACATGCATTAGTACATTTGTGTGTTTATCACATGTATACATATGTGTTAAATACTGCAATATTATAACTATATATAAAACTTACATACATAATATATATACATATTCATAGATACCTACATAAACATATAGCTATAATATAGATTATAATATATGCATAATAAATATAGACATATAATACATATGCATGTATACACATATTACACACAATGCATATATACACATAAATATACATAAATAATATCCACACAATAATACTTATATTTATATTTTATGCATATAAATATAATATATAAATATGTTCGTATATATGTGTATATAGAGTGTGTATATAACATGTATGTATATTTACACACTTGTGTATATCTCTCTATACACACATACACACACATACTTATTCCAATAAATAATGAGAAGGGGCTTTTCTATCGTTACGTAAGACTGTTATGCTTTCAACACAGTTATTCTAACATCTAAGAGATTTTTCGAACAAATATTTCCAGTTAACCCTGATTAGGAGCAGCACTTCCAAGAAAACCAAAGTCATATCTACTTTACACCTCAAGATCACAGTGAAAAGGCGGGGAGGAGAAGAAGTCCCTCATCCAGATGTTTGTCCTAAGATCTAGTGCAGAATATCTGGATATTCACAAATTTCTTGGTTCTCCATTGTTTGTGTTGAATAAACAAAGCATTTATGCATTCTGGCTTTTCCCTGCTGCATCAGGTGCTTTGGAGTGAAGTAGCAAATATAATAACTAAGCTCGACTCTGAATATTATAAACCAGTGCTTGTCTGCAACAGAACACACTTTGAACCCTGTGGGCGTATTCAAAATTGTAGTATTTATTTCTCCTCGAGATCTAGGCCATTCCTTGAATATTTTACCAGGAGAATAAGGGAAAATACTGTGGAAAAATGAGGTTTTTCTTTAAACAGTATGATTTTCTTTTTGGGTTGTTCAGGAAGTAAACAAAGACAAAGAAAGCAGAGTTAGAACAGAAAGCTATCTGATAATAATAGGGAATGTGATAGAGTGGTCTCTATCCTGGTCTTAGTCATATGACTTTGGTGAGACATTTGATGTCTTTGGTTCAGAGTTTCTTCACAATGAGTCAGTTGAACTCTGAATTTGGAGTCATAGGACCTGTTCAAATACCAGTTCTGCTATTTTTTTAATATATGGCTTTGAATAAGTTACTTAATTTTAGTTACTCTCAGGAAAATGAAAGGAGAATTGGAGTGGAAGATGGCTCTGAAGGTCCTTGGCTATTCTAAAGGCTTACAGTCCTCTGTGATGAGATGAACTCTACCATGTCAGCCTCTTCTAAGGTAACATGAATGCAGATCTCCTAGCCTTTCTACATTTTTCTAATCTAACTCTTTTGTTCTATTTTCTACCACAGAAAAACCTGAACTAATTCTGAACATGAGTTATGATGCTGCAGTAACACATGAATGTTAAATGAGGTTGGAACTATCTAAGTTCATTCAATGAAATGAATACTTAAATATTTTTCTTAATGGAACTATTCCAAATAGTCGACACACAGTTGACAACAAAGGGCTGGTGATGCTCTTGCTGGGAGCTGTTAAACCTAATTTATTACCTAATTATATCATTTGAACTGATGTTTCTATGCCCATAACCAAGATGTACATGATTTCTATATAACAGTTACTAAACCTTTAGTAACTACTTTTTAAAAGCATTTAACTTTTATTTTAATTAAATTTATAGTATCACTAAATCTGTAAATGCCATTTTCAATTCTTCAAAGGTTATACGCAATCACGTCTACAAGTCAGAATACAGACTGTAAAAATACTACATCTTTAAGAGGCAGAGATTTTTTTAAAAAGATAAAATCAAAGGACCAATGTGCAGATACAATTCCTATGACTATCGAGGAGTCAGCAGGTACTCTCTAATTCTTTTAATTATATGCCATTCAGGCTTCTTATTCTTCCTGGAGCATCTGAATGATTCCAAATTTTCCATGATTTTCTTCATCAAAATCAGTAAGTAAAGGACATTACTTTAATCACTCACTCTTCATGGCAGAAGTGGTGGGCTGTTGTTTTCAGAGAAAGTTCAACTTGAAGTGAAAAATTCTTGAGTGGGGCAAAAGCAACCATTGTTGTGGAGTGGTCCAATAACTCACCTTTTGGAAGATAACATCAAGTACTTTCCAGCCTGACCTTTCAGATGCTGCCTATTTTGTTGAAAAATTAAAAAAGATTTGCCAGTCAGCTTTGCAAGGTCAATTTCAGGAAGAAAGCTTGATTTTCTTCCTTCATTTTTGGACTTTGGTGTTTTTCTTTTGGATCAAAGACTTTGTTAGGCTTTTAGGTAAAGGCAGTGGGTCCTTTTGCTTCGTCTGATTAAATGATTTCTAATTGGTATCTGGATGCTATAGATAAGGAGAAGATTGTTAATATGCATTTGTTCTCAACAGTAAGGCGTTTGTCTTGGAGGCAGCATGATACGGTAGAAAGAATGTGGGAGTTAGAAAGTCTTGAGCTCAAACCGCCTCCCATGTTTACTAGCTGTGTAACCTTGTGCAAGTCTCTTAACCCAAGATGGAAGATGATGCTAGATCCTACCTCACAGGATTGTTATGAGAACCAAATCAGATAGCCTATGTAAAATGTTTTGCAAACAAGACAAGTGCTAGATATTATCCATAGCTCTAATTACATGGTACAATGGAAAGAACATTGAACTTGGAGACAGGAAAGCCTAAATCCAAATCCTGACTGATGCTAGCTTTCTGACCCTAGGCAAATTCTCAGAGACTCTCTATAAAATAGGGATACACATAACATCTACCTCCCTGGGGTGTGGTTAGGTCTGGATGAGATAATGTATGCAAATATATGCAAAATATATGTAATCCATAAAGCACTATGTAAATGTTACTTATTTTTAAAAAAAACAAGTATTACTATTGCTTATTATATGTTGGGCACTATGACAAGCACTTTACAAATATTATCTTCTTTGATCCTCACCACAGCCCTGGAAAGTAGATGCTATTATCACCTCCATTTTACAGATAAGAAAATTGAGATTTGGTGACTTGCCTAGAGTTATACAATTAATAAGTATCTGAGACAGGATTTGAACTCAGGTCATCCTGACTCCAAGCCAGCATTCTATTCACTATGACATCTAAATGCTCATAATAATAATGATTGTTAAAATTAACATCATAGCTATGAGAAATTTAAAAATTTGTTTCTTGGGTTGACTAATCAATATGTCACCTAGTGGCCAAGCTACTGGAAATGTGGCTCTCTGTGTGGAGCTGATATTTAAATTGTAACATAATATTTGCAAAATGCTTTAAAAACATCTCATTTGTGTCTTGGCAACTCTATGAGTCAGTAAGGACAGGGATTATTATCACCATTTTATAGATGAGGAAACTCAGGCTCTAAGAACTGAAGTTCTTTTACAGAAAAAACGCAGACAGCACAACCATCAGACACTACCACTTGCACAAGAGCCATGATGGAACCATAGCTCCTCTGTTCCTGAAACCAATGCTCTTTCCATCATATTCCTCTCAATCTCTTCTATAAAATGAAGAGATTGAAGCTGAGTATATCTAATATACTTTCCAGTTCTAAATCCTATGATTCTGTACCTGAATTCCTCTTTCTTTGACTTAGTAAAAAAGGCATTAGCAGCTTTTTAATAAAAAGCCTAGATTGAGATTTTACATGTCCTCTCTTGTCTCTGCAGCAGCTAGACCATGCTTCCAAGAAGAGTTGCCTTATCATTCCTCATATTCTTTTTTGGAATTGATTTTTAACCCTTTAACATCTTTTTTACTGATGAAATAGTTTTAGAGGTTGTCCATTCAATTTTGTCTCACGCGAATAGTCTTTGTTCATCGACTTAGATTTTCTGGTGTAGATAATTGAGGCTAAATTCTTTCAAATAATCACGTGCCTCATTTCAGGAGTTCTGAAATACTCTGAGGCTAGATTCAGTTGACACAATGCCACTCATAAGCAGGAGAATTTGGAGGATCTCGTCATCCACAGGAAGCCCCTATTTGACTTGGACTCTGCCCTGTAACATAGCACTTTCAGTGGGGGCATGTTCAACCTGTGGTTCAAGTTTGGTATATTTGCATAAAACTGTTCTCATTGGTGGAGAGCGTGATTATTTGATGTTGTGTGCTTGCATAATGGGCAAAGTTGTTGAGATGTTTCAAGAGATTTTCTATTTGCTTTTAGCTTTGAAAGAGGAGACACTTATTTTCAGGTTCTTTTCATGGAGAGACCCTTGGGAAATCTCCACTTGGGTGAGATCTGATATGGTTTAATCTGTTTAATTTTTCTGATTTCTGTTTGCTATCTGCTTGAAAAATTGGATTAATTCTTTTTTTTTTGTTTTTTTTTTATTTTTTTGTTTTATTTTTTATTTTTTTGATTACTTTGTTATTCACTATTTGTGATGGGCTTTTGCGTAACCAGAATTTGGTCAGAAGGGAGTCATTCCTTTGAATATAGCTCAGGGCAATCTTTCTCCTTTGAGGGAAAGTGACCAGGAAAGTGGTTTAACTCCTTCTCCCCACACACAATTTTTTCCCCTAGTTAACAATATTTAAGGAAAGACATAGATGTAATTAATTCTAGCTTAATCCCTCTCTGTCATGAACAGAGTAGCTAGCCTCATGGCTCCAATCTCCTGTTCTATTCCAGGTAGGTATTAAAGTATCTTTTGGAGAGGGGTGGTTGAGATTAGTATTTCTGTCTCTCTGAAAGCCATATTTGGACCATCCATGTGGATACATGGCCTATGTGGGTAAGACACCTTGCAAAAGTTTCACAGTTTTATTTTCATTTGATATTAACAAAGACATTGGATAAGGTTTTCTCTCTGGTCATCTAATTTCAGGATAGGTGGGTTGAGTTTCAATCTATATTTTTGGAAGGAATAGCTGTATCAGTCAAATCACAACTCCATTACAATATCAGAGCATATCATTTTTCTACCTGCTGTCCTATATTTGCCAGCTATTGCAAATGTGTCCTTTTTTGGACAATTCAAATATGGTCTACCTACAGGTGATTGAGCATTTTAAAAAAATAACCTTACCTTGTTAATTTTAATTAATCAGTATTATTAAACAGCAGGCACTCTGCTAAGTACTTATGTTTTTTATTTATGGAGACTGACTCTAGACTAGAAATGCAATGACCAAGGACGCAATCTCACTGCTCATTAGCACAGAAGACTTGACCTGTTTCATTTTTGACTTGGGACAGTTTGCTCTTCTTTAAATAGCCTAATTTCCTTCTCCTCCTCTCTCCCAGGGAATCACTATCTTAGTGTCAGACTTAGTGCAGACATTTGGTCAGCTTTAGCCTTACTGAAGTTCAGAACTCCTAAACTCAAGCTATCCATTAGCCTCAGCTTCCCCAGCAGCAGAATTATAAGAATGTGTCAGTACTCCTAGCCATATAAATAACTTTCAATAAAGATAGTGTCAGGAATGTAAATAGAGTGTAAATGGTTGAAAAAATTAATAATGTATTTAGAAAGTCAAATGTTAAGATAACTTCTATCTCATCCCCCTAAGAGCACAGTTGAATTTTAGCACTAAGTAGAAACCAAAGATATAAATGAAGCCATGCTAGAGCACCTGCCATCCTCCCTTCCTACAGGAGCAGCAGAAGCCAGATACTTTCAATTTGCTTTGGTGCAGGGAGGATTAAAGTTTAATTGAAATGCTGATATTAAAAATTCTTCTAAATAAAAAAGAAATTCTATTAGGGGTGGGTAGAAACAGAGCAAAAGAAAAACCACTGTTACTTGGGAAATACTGATCACTGCTTACCAAGCTTGGGAGCAGATTAATGTCTCTCTAAGTTGGATTTAATTTTCTTCTGGCCATAAATCTAAATGACCCAAACAACCTGGGACACAGGAAGCAGTCTTTGAAATAATGTGGTCAATTGCAAAGGGGCCTTTTTTCTGTGCCCCTGGAAGAAGCAGCTAAGGAAAGAGTTATAGCCTGCTTTTAGCCCCTTCCTTCATCTGGTACTGGTGCTAATCCCCCAAAATGGAGAGGGCTTATTTTCTGGCCTTTATGGAACCATCTACTTTGTGACAGTGGGCAACAGGAATGTAATGCTTCATTTATAGGTGGTTACAATATAAATATACTTAATTGTTTTGCACTGACCCTGGGGAGATCTCAAATTCATTAAAAGGAATGAAAAGTGGGGTTGGAGTCAATATGGTAGAGAAAAGTCAGCAACTCATCTGAACTCTCCCCAAAACCCCTGTGAACACCTTTAAATAATGGCACAAAACAATTTCTAGAGCAGCAGAACCCATAAAAGAATGGGGTGAAACAATTCTCCAGCCAAAGACAATTTAGAAGATTAGCAGAAAAGGTCTATTGCAATGAGTGAGAGTGGTATGCAGTCCAGTGCAAGCTGTACCAGTGCAAACAAGGTCCCAACAAACCAGAAGCAGTCCTTGGTAGGCACTGAATCAGCAGCAGCAGCAGCAGCAGCTACATTGGGAACTCATAGCCAACAAATAGCAAGGGGTTTGAACAACTGATCAGAAGGAAATTATGGGGGCCTTTTGCAGCTACAGTGGATCAGAGACCCTCATCACAATTCCAGGGCAGAAAAAGTGCTCATGGTCACTCACAGACCAGAGCACAGGCCAGAAGAGTAGTAACTACATTTATGCTAAGATCATACCACCATGGAAGATCTGAAAACTTACAGGTCCCTAGAAGTATCTCTGAAAACAATTGCACAAAACCTCTGAAGTCTGGGTGTACCCTACACCCTGGAAGCAGTGCCCCACTTTAGCAAAGAGTTAAAAGTCAAGAAATAGATCAGAAAAATGAGCAAAGAAGAGAAAATATTCTGACCATAGAAAGTTACAATGGTGACAGCAAAGATCAAAAGACAAACTCAGGAGATAACTGTGAGGATTAGGAAATATGTACAGGAGGCAAGAAATTGTGTTGAGGCATAGGGAAGTGTCTGAGGCCCTGCAATTAGTTGGGTCATGTAGAGGTCAGAACATACTGCACCACCCCTGGCCAGGGGTAGTGCATTGCTCAAGATTCTCTTATATGGGGTTACCTGATGTTCCTGATTAGTGTCTTCACACCTGGGTCCTTCATACCCTTGTGATTGCACCTCCCCTCTCACAATTCTTTTCAGCTGGGCTCTGTCAAGTGTGGTATGTGGATCTGGGGTATATATAAAGCCTAAGCCTTGGAGGTAGTTTGAAGCCTGCCTTAAGATCTGGCTATAAGGCTTCCCCATGGAGAGACCTCAATAAACCTTGCACCTCTGAGCCATGACTCTTCTGTTCTTAAAATGTGCTAGCGCCTACTTGAATAAGGTAAGTAACTGGTTCCCCTGCAGGCAAGTTAGGGTACTCTGAAAGAGAACCCTGACAGATAATGAAGTCAGTGCTCCAATATCCAAAGCCTCCAAAGAAAATATGAATTGGTCTCAGGTCATGTAAGAGCTCAAAAAGAATTTTGAAAATCAAGTAAGAAAGACAGAAGAAAAATTGGGAAGAGAAATGAGAGTGATGCAAGAAAATCATGAAAAAAAGTCAACAGTTTGGTAAAGGAGACCCACAAAAAATACTGAAGAAAATAATATCTTAAAAAACAAAATAAGCCAAATGAGAAAAGAAGTACAAGGAGCCAATGAGGAGAAGAATACTTAGAAAAGCAGAATTGACCAAAAGGGGAAAGACAAAAACTCACTAAGAAGAACTCCTTAAAAAGTAAAATTGGCCAAATAGAAAAGGAGATACAAAAGCTCACTGAGGAAGATAATTCCTTAAAAATTAGAACTGAGCAAATGGAAGCTAATGACTTTATTAGAAATCAAGAAACAATAAAACAAAACAAAAAGGATGAAAAAATAGAACACAATGTGAAATATGACATTGGAAATAACCAACCTGAAAAATAGACCCAGGAGAGATCATTTAAAAATCACTGGACTACCTGAAAACCATGATCAGAAAAAGGACCTAGACATAATATTTCAAGAAAGTATCAAGGAAAACTGCCTTGATATTCTGGAATTAGAGGGTAAAATAGAAATTGAAAGAATCTACCAATCACCTTCTACAAGAGTTCCCAAAATGAAAGCCCCTAGGAATATCATAGCTAAATTCCATAGTTCACAGGTCAAGAGAATATTTCAAGCAGCCAGAAAGAAACAATTCAAGTTTCTTGGATGCATAGTCAGGATAACTGCAGATAAATAAAGATTTAGCAGCTTGTACACTAAAGGATCAGAGGACTTAGAATATGATATTCCAGAGGGCAAAGGAGCTAGGATTGCCACCAAGAATCACCCACCCGGCAAAACTGAGTATAATGCTTCAAGGGGAAAAATAAATATTCAAGGAAATAGAGGAATTTCAAGCATTTTTGATGAAAAGAACAGACTGGAATAGAAAATTTGACTTTCAGATACAAGACTCAGGAGAAGTCTAAAAAGGCAAACAAGAAAGGGAAATCGTAAGGCATTTGGTAAGGTTAAACTGTTTACATTCCTCCATGGGAAGATGATACTTGTAACTCATAAAAATTCTCAGCATTAGGACAGTTAGAAGTAATACACACACACACATACACACACAGAGAAGGCACAGGTGTGGGTTGAATATGAAGAGATGATATCTAAAAAAATAAAATTAAGTGGTGAGAAAGAGGAATACACCAGGAGAAAGGGAAAGGGAGACATGGAATGAGGTAAATTTTCTCACATAAAAGAGGCAAGTAAAAGCTTTTACAGTGGAAGTGAAGGTGGGAGCAGTGCGGGGGGGGGAGGTAGTAAATGAACCTTATTCTCATCAGAATTGGCTCAAAGAGGGAATAATATACATACTCAGTTGGGTATAGAAATCTCTTATATTACAGAAAAATAGGAGGGGGAGGGGTAAGAGAAGGAAGAGTTACAGAAGAGAGGATAAATTGGGGGAGGGGGTAATCAGAAGCAAAATACTTTTGAGGAGGGATAGCGTGAAAGGAGAGAGAAGAGGATAAAAAGGAAGGAATAGGATGGAGGGAAATACATTTACCAATTGTAACTGTGGGAAAAACTTTCGAAGCAAGTTTCTCTAATAAAGGCCTCATTTATCAAATATATAGAGAACTGAGTCAAATTTATAAAAATAAGAGCCATTCCCTAATTGATAAATGATCAAAAAATATTAACAGTTTTCAGAGGAAGTCATCAAAGCTCTCTATAACCATATGAAATGCTCTAAATCACTATTGATTGGAGAAATGCAAATTAAAATAATGCAAATTAAAATCGTTCAAACCTATTAGACTGGCTAATAGGACAGAAAAGGAAAATGATAGCTGTTGGAGGGGATGTGGGAAGAATGAGACACTGATGCACTGTGGGTGGAAATGTGAACCAATTCAAATCTTCTTTGGAGCAATATGGAATCTAAATAAACCCAAAGGTTTATAAAACCATACATACCCTTTGACCTAGCAGTCCCACTGCTAGGTCTATATCCAAAAAGAGATAGACCAAGAGGAAAAGAATCTATATGTACAAACATATTTATAGCAGAGCTTTTCTGGTGACAAAGAATTGGAAATTGAGGGCATAACCATCCATTGGGGAATGGCTGAACAAATTGTGCTATGTGGTTGTGATAGAATACTATTATGCTATTAGAAATGATGACTAGGATGCCCTCAGAAAAATATGGAAAGACTTACATATGCCAATGCGAAGTGAAATGTTCTGTGTGCAAAGTAACAGTAGTATTGTGAGATGATCAGCTGTGAATGACTTAGCTGTTCTCAGCAGTACAATGATCCAAGACAACTGTGAAGGAATTATGATTAAAAATGCCAGCCACTCACAGAGAAAGAACTGATGGTGTCTGAATACAAACTGAAGCACACTTTTTTACTTTCTTTATTCTTCTGGAGGTTTTTTTTTTCCTTTGGGGGTGGATGGGTGCTATGCTTTCTTTCACAACATGACTAATGTGGAGATATGTTTTGCATGACTACACATGTATATAACCTATATTGAATTGCTTTCCTTCTCAATCAGGGGGTGGGAGGGAGGAAGGGAAAGGATTTGTAACTCAAAAATTTTAAAAATGAATATTAAGAATATTTTTACATGCAATTGGGGGAGATAAAAAATGATTTTTTAAAGAAAAAACGGAATAGAAAGAATCCAACTCTGGGATTCTGAGCATCTGGTACTAATTTAAAAATCAGACAAAACAAACTAAGGGATCAGATTTTCTTTCATGTTGATAATTTTTCTTTCAGTAGTATGGGTCACAACAATGGTCTCTTGTACCCTGGAAATTTAGAATCTTTGATGTGATTCCCACATTGCTTTTGTGGTACCCCCAAGGTGTCTTCAAGAATTTCTTCAAGACAAATAGTTTATTTGTCTATTTATTTATATTAAAAATATAAGTTGGTGGGTCTAGGGGATGAGTGTCATATTTATTTTAAAGAACTATATCTACAATGGGAGCAGGTCAGTGACAGAGTGGATAGAGCACTGGGCTTGGAATCAAGAAGACTCATCTGCCTGAGTTGAAATCTGGCCTCAGACACTTACTAGCTATGTGACCCTGGGCAAGTCACTTTGGGCTGTTTGGTCAGTTTCTCACCTGTAACATGAGCTGGAGAAGCAAATGGTAGACCATTACTGTATCTCTGCCAAGAAAACCCCAAATGAGTCACATAGAATCAGACACCTCTGAAAAAAATTACTTAGGAACAACATCTACAATGAATCTTCACATGAATTAGCACTGTATATTGTGCCTCATTTGAAAAAAGACAATAGAAATTATGGGGGGTGGGGAGAGGGAACATCATGGGAGTAGTGATGATTTGTCATATGGGAGACTGGTCAGATGCAGAGGAGCAGTCACCTAAAAAGACAAAGTGATGAGCAAATGAGAGAGTATCAGTGGACATTAGTGGACAATAGCAGTGTCACCTGAGACTGGAGACAAGAAGAAGTTAAAAGAACCAGGAGCTGAATGGGAGAGTGAATGAGGGAGAGAGTCTGAAGCCATAGGGAGCCCACTAAGCCGGCTTTAAGTGACTATTGTATCCTCCTCCTTCTTTGTTAGAGGGGCACAGAGGTTAATTGGAAGCAAGGCTGGCACTGTCTTGGGAGACACATCTGGGAGGGAGAGATGGCAGTCTTTTGGCAATGAGTGCAGGAAGACTTTAATACCTGATTTAATTCCATGTTATTGCCTGTAATTATGCTTCAATAAATCCCTTTCTTTGAAGTAAGAAGAAGTGTGGTGCAGTGGGGAAAGTGTCAAATTTGTATTCGAAGGACCTGGCTTCAAAAGCCACTTACGACCACTGCCACTTTGGGCAAATCACAGCCTCTCTGGGCCTCAGTTTCAAAATATATAAAAGGGGTGGGTGACCTAAAGAAGTCTAGAGTCCCTTTCAGGTCTGAATTTAGGATTCTGTGAATCAGCAGGTTATCTTAGAAAAGTCAATCATTCAGCAAATGATCATTTAACAAGAGCCAGAACTATACTAGGTACTGGAGGGAAAAAGATGAAAATGAAACAATTCTCATAGACATTACACGCTGTCAGAAGAAACAAAACACACGTAGATTTTTTAAAAGTACAAAATATATACAAAGGGAAGACAAGGTCACATGAGGGGGAGGCACCAGTAATTGGGGGAGATTAGGAAAGGCTTCCTGGAGAAGGCAGCTCTTGGGCTGAGGTAGAAACAACAAAGAAAATCCAGGATTTTAAAAGGCAGAGATGAGAAGGCATGCGTTCCAGGTACAGAGGAAGACCTGTGTAACATTGCTGAAGGCTCACCCTCTCCTTCCCAGTCCTCCTTTATGTGGTTGCCATTAGAGTGCAAGCTTTTGGAGGATAGAGGATGTCTTCCTTGTTTGTATTTATATCCCCACAGCTCATCACAGTTCCTGGCAGATGGAAATTATTTTATAAATGCCCTATTTATTCATCTAATCTATCTATCTTGTTTGTCTGTCTGTATCTGTCTTTCTGTTTATTTCTAATCTATATCTATATCTATCTATCTATCTTTCTATTCAACAATGATTGCTTAATTTCTTACTAGCTTCAGGGTTGTATAAGATATTTAGGGAGGACTAGTACCTCTGATATGAGGGCTTGCCAAGTCCTTTTTGGGGCTGCTTATCCACCTTTGGTGTTCACCTGGTGTCACCTGTGGTTCCAAAAACTGCAGCATGTGCAGGGACCACCATCTCAATAAACTGTCTTGGTAGATGGGCTAAATCAGATTGAGGATAACTGAGAGATCTCAAACATATCAACGAGTTGGGGGATGGTCTGCCCCAAGCATATGAAGACTTCACCCAGTGTAATGGGTGGATGAGACCAATTTATTCCAATGACCATAAAGGTGACTGAAACAGATGCTGTGGAGCACTTAGAGCAGTGGTTCTCAACCTGTGGGTAGCAACCCCTTTGGGGTCAAACGATCCTTTCACAGGGGTCATAGGGGTCGCCTAAGACCATTGGAAAACACATATTTCCGATGGTCTTAGGAATCTCCTCTATCCTTCTCCAGGTGGGTCTGCCCACATGCAGACATGCCCACATGCGACTATTAAAGGATCATGGCATTAGGAAGGTTGAGAACCACTGACTTAGAGTTTGGTCAGGTATTAAACACTATGAGATCATCCATTATATTCAGGACCATGACCAGTCTTCCTGACTTTTGTCTTATCACTGGACCTCAATGACTCTGGATGAGAGTGAGCCTGATGACTTTGTACAACTCTGCCTCACTTAAATTCAATTCACCCATGAGTCAATATTTCACCCCATGATGCCATTGTTCCTCTTCAAAAGCAAAGGACAAACAACAACTGTGTGCAAAATGCTGTGATAGGCAGTGGGAATATCAAGCATAGTCCTTGACCTCTAGGAACCGGGGGGGAAGATTAAGAGGGGTGCATTAAATACAGTATGAGAGGGAATGGAAAAATACAAGGAAACATTTTGGTGAAAAGAGATCAATATTAGCTGCCTGTGGGGGTGGGGGAGAGTAGACATCTGAGCAGGATTCAAAGAGGAAATGGCACCTGACTTGGACCCTGACAGAAGGAAAATACTTCAACAGGTAAAGACAAGGTTGGCTGGTGCCAGGCAATCCCCAGGGTCCTGTGGGGACAGGAAAGATAAGAGAGATCTGTTTGGTCTAAATATTTGGGGAGTGAGAGTAGAGGTCTAAGCATTTAGAATTCCTTCCATTCCCAATGTTCTTAGTAGTACCATTCTTAAGGCATGGTACAAATGGACCCTTCTAATCATTTGAATAATTTTCTCAATTCTTTATTCCACCATTGTGTGTGGATTTGCAGTCATAGGGTCAGCTGAGCTCTGATGTATTTCCCCCAAGACATTTCCTCTGGTGCCCTTGAACCTGGGAACATAAGATAATCATAGGCACAAGAAGGCGGGCTGTCTGTGCACTCCTGGATTTTCTGATTTCATTTTAAAATTTCTGCTGAAGAAATGAGGGGGAGGTCATGAGGGGGAGGTCACGTAAAAAGAAATGCTTCATTATTTTGCTTCAACGTCACCCCAAAGCTCAGCAATGCCCAGTGTCACTTCCCCTGCCAAAGACTCAGGTTCTTTGTGTCTTTGGCTGCACATCCCCTGCTCACTAAACTTTGAACAGTCTCCATGGCAACCAGGGCATCACACTTCTCAGACTTCATCCACCAATCCTGGCTCTGAGGAAACACAAAGATTCACAGAAAAATGACACAGGAGTCGATTTTTACAGGAAAATTAGCTTCTTTTTCCTCCTGTGAATTAGTTCTGTTTGTAGAAGTGGCATCCAAATGTCATTCTCTTTAACAGCAGATAGGAACAAAAGTGGAGGATTTTTTCAGGGGTAAAGAGATCCTGGATTCAAATAGGGTCATGCAATGTTGTAGCCTATAAACTTATATCTCCCCAATCCTTATCCCCAAACAAGATCCATCCCACAGTTGTTTCTGTTAACCAGTGATGAATGGCTTAGGAAGACCATTGAAAGAGGTGAGGATCATAGGATCATAGATCTGAAGCTGGAAGGAACTTTGAACGTCATGCAGTTGAACTTCCTCATTTTAAGATGAAGAATCTAAGGTGAAGGAAGGCAAGTGACTTAGCATCATAAGATCATAGACACATATATAAACACCTGTATGCACATACATACATGTATACACATATATACATACATGTATACATAAATGTATATATGTGTGTGTACATATGTACACACACATATATATATACACATTTATATATATACACATATGTGTATGTATGTGTGTGTAATGATAGATGCTTCATAGATTGATAAAACTCCTTGCCTTTACCCTTGTCCTCACCTGCTTTCACCTAGTCAGCTTTTTTATTCATGCTCAGAGCAAGATGCCAAATGAGCTCTCTTAAAATGTTCTCTCCTGATGGAGTTGCGACATGAAAAATGCTATTTCTTCTCATTACTTTCTTTCATTCAATCACTTATTTTAGATTCTTCATGAGCACATTCATTATTTGTTTTAATAGATAGTTTTGTGTCTACTGTTATCACTGGAGCTTACCTAAGTAAAGGGGATAATTTTTTATAAGGGAGAAATAATGAATGGGTACTGCTAGGGATTATGGATTGCGCCCCCCCCCCCCCAAAGATGTTCACATGAGGTAACTAGCTATAGACCATTCCTATTGATCACCAGTAGATGGTTCCATGTCTCACAATGGATACAGGGATGTCCATCAATTGGGCAATGGCTGAACAAGTTGAGATTTATGATTGTGATGAGATAATACTGTACTATAAGAAATGATGAGCTGAATGATCTTAGAAAAACATGGAAAGATTTACATTAAATAATGAAGAGTGAAATGAACAGAACCAAGAGAACATTGTATACAATTATAGCAAAATTGTTTTAAAAATGACTTTGAGCAAATAAGTTATTTTGACCATTATAAATGCCCAAATTAACTACAAAGAATATATGAAAAAGATGTTATCCCCATCCAGAGAAAGAACTGATAAATAGAAATGTGTTTAGAATGATTTTACACACACACAAATACACACGTACCTATACATACATGCATGCATGCATACATACATATTTGTATCTAATGGTGGCCATCTCTAGAGTGGGGGGGGGAGAAGAAAAAAAGGTAAAAAAATAAATTTACGTAATAACTGTTGTAAGTTTGAAAGGAATAGCAAATATTCCATGGTGAATTTGCAGTTTCATATATAATCATCTTTTTTTTGTATCTTCTGGAAATGCTTGTTTTATTCCATTAATTAAACATAAAATAAATGTTTAAAAAAAGACAGGAATGGATAGAGATTACTACTGATCTACATATTATTATATAACAAGCCTGGGGCTAATTGGACTTTGCCCTAGATTGCTGATATGTGGTAGAGAGGACAATATCATTGCTATGACAGCTCCCCTTGTGGTTCTTATTTGGCCAACATCCAACATATGGTGCAAACACACACTGGGAGATCACAAGTTCATAAAAAGGACTTCTGCAAAGAGTAAGGATGTTTGGCTCTCCCCTCCATGGGTATTGGGTATGAAGGTAGACTCCAAAAGATGGCTGCCACTCCTGGATTCCAGCTCTATGGTTTTGTCCCACATTTACATACTTTTAAAAGCATAATTGTAATAACTTTCTAACAGGTCTTCCCACTTTGTTTCTCAATGTCCTCCCATCCATCTTTCATACATTGGCAGATTAGCTTTCCTTATGTATAAATTTGGTCATAGTATTCTTATGCTTAAAAATCATTGATGATTCCCTAGTGCCTGCCAAGTAAAGTTCAAATTCATCCTCCTAGCATTCATGGCCATCCACAATCTGGGGTCACCCAACCTTTCCATCCTTATGTCCTATTCCTCCCCTCTAAGCATTTTATTTTCTGTCCAAATTGAACTACTGTCTCCCAACTATGTAATACTACATTTTCCTACCTCAGTACCCTTGCTCATAAGGCTCCCTAGGCCTGCAGTGCCCTTCTCCCCATGCTTCTTCTCTTGAGTTGCTAATTATCCTTTAAAGTGCTATGCAAATACCAAGCTCCCTCTAGGAAATCCTCCCTGATCTTTCATTGTCAGTAATGAGCTTTTTTTCCTTTGGCTCTCTATAGAAATTTGTTTTGCACCTCTCTAATGAACTTATCACATAACATTTTAGATCATAATTATTTTATAATATTTCTATATTAAAATATAATTACATTTTAATTTAGTATTATATTATATTTATTATAATATTGTGTTATATAGCATATGCCCCTATTAGACTGAAAAATATCCATGAGGATAGGAATCATGTATTATTGTAATTTTGTGTTCCCTCAAGCTTCTAGCACAGAGTAGATACTTAATCAATGTTTGGTGTATTGACTGGATTTAAACATAATGTATAGAGCAATGGACACTGAGTTAGGAGGACCTGGATTCAAATCCAGTCTCAAAAATTTACTACCTATGTGATCAGGAACAAACTTTTTAAGCTCTCTGAGTTTTCATTTACTTTTCTAAAAATCAGGCATAACAATAGGACCTGTCTCTTCAGCTTGTGAGGAATAAATGAGATAACATAGGTTTTATAGTCTTGTATCAAGTAATTTCCAATTCTTAAATAATTCTGTAAGTATGAGCTACTGTTATTTTCCCAACTCTCTTCAAACAATACATACCTAAAAAGAATATGTAGGGTATCTCATCAAACCTTGCTGAAAAAGTGCTGTCCAGCACAGGTAAAGGGAATCTCCTCATTTGGAAGTTCCCTCTATTAATGAAGTCACAAGTTCAGTCTCTATTCCAGTGCCCTTCAAAGAACCTCGACCTCTGTTTCTCTCTAATGAGTGGGGGAATTGTGGAGAAGAAGTTGCATCTAGATCTCCTCCCTCTCCTCTGGCCTCTCCTCTTTTGTCAGTTCCAATTGTCTCTTCAATTTTGTATCTCCTCTAGCACCAAGGACAGAGTCAAATATGTAGTCAATGAATTATAATAAATGCTTCCCCATAGTACCATAAACGCATAGGATCATCAATTTAGATCTAAAAAGGATTCTAGAGAATGCTCAGTCCAATGTCTTTATTTTAGAGATGAGGAAACTGAGACCCAGAGAAGTTAAGGGACTTGAAGCACAGGTCTTCTGACTCTGAATACAAGACTCTTTATAATGTACTGAATTTAATTAAACCTTTCCACCTACAAAATGTAAAATCATCAGTCTCAAGTTATCTGATTTCATGACACAATTTATTCATCTTATATACTTATATTGTAATTTTTATTCTATTTATCCAGGCAAATGTCTTATGGTGCCTCATTTACATTTGTCTTTCTTCCCAAAGCCTGCCAGAGTGTCTTTCATATAGTAGGCACTTAATAACCATTTGATGATTGATTGAATGAATATTCTTATATTTACCCTCTCTTCTTGTGTCAACTCTTGCTTCTCAAAGCTGGGTCTCCAGCCTTGACTTCTCTCCAGAGCTTTAGTACTGCAAATTAACTTTCTGACATTTTCACTTGGATGCTTTGCTGATATTTCCAACTCACCATATCTAAAAGTTTTCCCCAAACCAATTTCTGCTCTCTACTTCTGTGAATGGTATAATCATATTTGATGTTCACGACCATAGATTCAGCCATGAATGTACTTTCTTCTGCATATTTCCAGTCACTAAGTTCTCTCAATTTTTTTTTATTTATTTTTTAAATTTAGGAGATGATTTTAGAAAACTTGAAAAGACTTGTATGAACTGATACCAAGAGAAGTGAAGAGAATCAGAAGAACAATTTATGAAATAACAGCAATATTATAAAGATAATTAATCTTTTGTTTATAATGCTTTTTCCACTTATCCCTTCTTTCTCATTTCCATTTCAATTACTACAGTTCATCTCCTCATCTTATTGTATCTAGATAACTGAAATAGTCTTTTAGCTGACTTCCATGTTCTAACTTATCCAACATACCATAGCCCAAGTCCTCAAATATTGCAATATGTCTATGACCTCATCAGTGTGGATGTTGCCTCTAACGATATAGATAACAACCCATCTATGTTTGCCCATCTTCTTTGACTCTGGGAGCCATCTTTAAGTTTTCTATGGAACCCATGTGGTAAAAGCCATCCTTTCTTTCTCCAGGCATTGTAATCAAGATAATATCATCCCCAGTAGAAGCAGGAGAACTATACAGCTCCCCACATGACCACCTCAAATACCTATAAAATATGACTCTAAACAAATTTTAGAGCTCCAGAACCCACAAAATTACAGAAAAACACATCTCCCACTGAAGGCAGACTGGCAGCACATGGGAAGGGCTCATTGCACACTGCTGGGAGCCAAAACGAGCTGGGCCTGAAACCATGGCTTAGCCCCAAGGTGGTCAGGACAAGCCGGCTAGAGCCTTCAGGAGGCAGCTGTGGCAGTTTCCTGAATTACCAACCCATAAGAAACAAGGACAAAGTGAAAGATCAGAGCAATTTGGCTAAATTTGGGGGACAGAGTCTGGCTGTCTGCCCCCAGGGCAAGAAGCAGCTGAGAAGCAGCAGAAGCTGTGTTGTAGCCACCTCCACATGGCTGTTTTAGAATTTGCGGCCTGCAGATTGCAGGAGGGCCAAGAGATCATTCAGAGGTTAAGTGCTCCTGTCTTAACCTGCCTGGACCAGGACCCTGGTCCTGGGTGGAGGTCCTGAGGTGTGTTTTCAGTGAGCAAAGGCTGGTGGGGACTGCAGAGATGGTGGCCTCCTAATAGCTCCAGCAGCTGAAAAACTCCAGTGATTTGGGGGAAAGCTCTCCCTCTGGGAAGCAGAGATCTACTGTGGCTCAAAAATCAAGTTAATTGACTGGCAACATGAGCAGGCAAAGGAAGCAAAGAAAGCTCAGCAATCCAACTTTAGATTCCTTTTTTGGGGACAAAAAGGATCAAAGCATGGAACGGGAGGAAGACAACACAGTCAGAACTCACAGGCCAAAAGCTTCCAAGAGAAATGGAAACTTGTTAC
>CM053580.1:31128670-31169159 GCA_028627135.1 Pseudochirops cupreus | reverse complement strand
AAGTAAGATTGTTAACCCATTTTGAGTTGCTTTCCTTTAGAAAAGCAGATCTAAGAACCTGTGCTAGTAGCCGCCCTAGGTATGCTAGGGTGCTTGCCGATACAGATCTCATGATATATGACACCTATGTCCTCATCTATAAAATAAGAGGGGTATTTCCACAGTCCTTCTAAGTTCTGAAATTCTTTAATTCTTGTAGACCCCCAAACCCAGAAGTAGTGGCCTAGAATTAAAAGGTCGAAGCTTTTGCAGTGACAGGTGTTTGCTGAGAGCCAAGATGAAGATTCTTTAGTTATATTTGGTTTGGATGGTACTAAGAATGATCTCACTTCTGGGGATTCATAATGGAACATTACAGACCTCTGTGGCCTCTATTCCCTACCAGCTACTCTGCTTTTGGACTTCTTTGGCTCTGTCTGTCATGCTTTCCCTCCTCAAGAAATTCATCATTGGGAAATCTTATTATCCTACAGGATTAATGCTGTCTGGTACTTATATATCTTGTAAGTATTCTCTGTCTATCCTTTTGGATTGGAGGGCAGGGTCATGGGTTTCAGGAACTCTATTTAAGAAAGGGGGTCACTATAGTTCCCCCCCACCATTTTCTACCGGCTACGTGGCTTTAGGATTTCTTTGGACCTCCCCCTCTCCATATCTGCAGCAAAACTCCTCAATGGTGAATAGATTAAAAAAGTAACTGGGAAATATTTAATAAAATAAATTTTAAAACAATAGAACATAAGTAATGTTAATATGTGGTTTTCTAAGTATACAACAGAGGTCCTTATGTACAGTTTTGTGACCCCATTTTTATTGAGTTTGACACTACTATTCTAGGTGACTGTCTGGGACAATAAATTTCAGAGAAGTAATCAAGTTTCATTGATTGAAGGAGTTTCCTCAAGGAGGCATTCCTTATGCTAATGAAATCATAGTTCTAGTCTCCATCCCCTATCTCTTGAAGAAGAAGTGGAACCTCAACAATGTTGAGTGACTTGTTGGTATTAGAGACAAGATTATAAGTCAGGTCTTTGTTAGTCTGAGTGAAGCCCTCCATATTTTTACTAGGCCATCCTACAGAGTTTAGTTATTTTCAGATACTAAACTTTATTCCTAAGTTAAAAGTCCTTGTTGCAAATGATCAAATCCCCAAAGCAGGCTGTTTCCTAGACTCCAGCTTGGCTCATGAGATGGTTCATCACACTGAGCTGCCCATCTTCATAGACTCCTCGATCTGCTTTACAGACAGGTTCTACTTTGATCATCCAGAGTCTCTAAGAATATTAAGAGAATTCAGAAACCATCTAATCTGTCCTATAACAATTTCTGTGGCAGCCTTATGTAGTAGATTTAGCTCTTCCTTTGGAGTCAGGAAAACCTGTGTTCAAATCCCCCATTTAAACATTTGTATCCATGGTATACTAGGCACATCACTTAACCTCACCATGTCTTGGTTTCTTCATCTATCTAAGGAAGAGTCTGAACATAATAACCTCTAAAGTACTTCCTAACTCTAGCTCTATGACCAATGACCTACAGTGATAGAAAACATTCTGCCTTCTTGGGGCCCTACTTGTTGGAATATTGCTCCTTTGGGACAAGCTGAAATCTACCTCTCCGCAGCTTACACTGGCCATGGCTGGTTCTGAGCTCTGGGGCCAAGTAGAAACAAGTTCATTCTCTCTTTCCTCTGACAGTCCTTTAAATACCTGAAGTCACCTGCTTTGTAGCCTATAAATCATTCACAATTCAGGAAAACATCCCTAGCTCCTTCAATTGATCTTCCTCTGGCATTTCCAATTTCCTCACCATCCTAGTTAGCCACCATCAGACACATCAGTGCCCTCAAATGGACACACATGACCATATGGGATCTGACCAGGGCACAGGACAGGAGAGTGGCCATTCCTTTGGTGTACAGTCTAGGCAGCCCGATATCCTTTTGGTTTATGTGGCTGCCTCTTTATGCTGACTCATAATGTGAAAGCATTCTGTTAACTTAAATTCAAATTAATTCTTTTCAGTGAATTCAATATAATACAATTCAAAGCAGAATTTAAGTGCCTACTATGTGCAATCATAGGTGCTATAGGTACCTCACAGGCCCTTCAGTTTCCCATGCTGTCTGTTCTCCCCTTTCCACATTCCAATACCTAGAGCTGAAGGGCAAATGACTCCTTGCATTACAGGTTGGTTCCTCTCTCTCAGTACAAAATGACTGTATTTGGGTAAACAGTGAACCTGTTCTCCATTGCTCCTTGCCCTGTTGCATTTTCTTCCAACCCAGCTGACAAACCGCCTCCACAGCTGACCCTATTTATACATCCTGAACTCATTTCACTTTCAAGGAAACAAAATAGGTCTCAGCGGATTCATGGCAGAGAGACCTTGTAGATTGCATGCATAATTTGATGAGCAAAATGGAGATGCTAATGAAATTAGTTTAGTCAAACTTTAAACCTGAGGAGTGTAAACAGAGCTCTTGACAAAGTATTAAAGCAATATCTGATCTATGTAATTTAAATCACTTCTGAGTGGAGGTAAAGTTAGCCTATTGTATCAAGTGATGCTTCTTATAATCTGCCTTCCTAGAAGTGTGTGTGTGTGTGTGTGTGTGTGTGTGTGTGTGCACGTGTGTGTGTGTGAGAGAGACAGAGAGAGAGAGAGAGAGAGTGTGTGTGTGTGTGAGAGAGAGAAAGAGAGAGAGAGAGTGAGAGAGAGAGAGAGAATCAGAGACAGAAACAGAGATCAAGAGACAGAGACAGAGAGAGGCAGATAAAGAGAGATAGTGACAGAAATAGAGACAGACAGATACAGAGAGAGACACAAAGTCAAAGAGAAACAGACACTGAGAGACAGAAACAGAGACACAGAAATAAGAAAAAGAGGAAGAGGGAGAGAAAAGAGAGAGGGATAGGGAGAAACATGGGGAAATAATGACTATGTAGCAAAAGCAAGACAGAATGGGAGAGATACAAAAAGAAACTTGAGGCAGAGAGAGAGTTAAGACAGAAAGTGGGAGAGACACAAAGGGAGGTTGGGGAGAAAGAAAAGGTAGTGGAGAGGAGAGGGGAGAGAAAGAGAAACAAATGAAGAAAGTGAAAGGAGAGAGGTAAGGAGAAAGAGAGAAGAGACAGAGACAGAGATTTGTTGCTCTTTCTTTAATAAAAAATCTTATAAGTAACACAGCTCATGTTCTCCACGTCATTCACTGAGTACTTCTGGATTCCTCATGGGCCTTTGCTCTAGTCACTAGGTAAATATCAAAGAGAACTGTTTGTTGACAATTAATAAATTCTACTTGGACTCACACCATTCATCATTGTTATCATAACTAACATCTCTTTTTTATTAAGTGATGGACTTCTGAAGGAGTGTCTACTTTAGAATAGGAAGACACACTACTCAGGGGAAGTGATGGCACTCATGGTAACTCAGATACTTCCGAGATGTGGATGGGAGTCTGAGAGTACCATGATGCCCCAAGGATCTCAAGTACAAAGGAGCCAAAGGGAAGGGAAGGACACATTTTTCATGATAGTAAGGTGTTGCATATTACCAGGGATCACTCTGTGCAATAAAGAACGTTCCACATAGCATCAAGGAGATATATGAGCAGAAAAGGAAGGGGATCAGTCACGCAGCACAATCAAGGGAAAACAGACAGAGAGACAACTGGTGTGTGGCACTGGGACTTAGCGAATGGTCAGAACAAAAAGAAAAAACAAGTAAAAAGTCCAGGATGTTGGGTGGGGTTTCTTTATAAAATTTGTGGGAGGCTGGGAACAAGAATCTTATAGGAGCTTAGAATCAGGTGCGATCAGACATCCACAAATGAAGTGGTGTAAGATAGAATGAGAAAAGACAGTAAAAGAAAACATCATTGTTTTTTAAATGCTCTATAACTGAGACTCTTCACAATTAGGAAATACTACATAAAAGTACTTTGCATGAAAGTACTTTCACAAACCCATGATATAGGTATACAATCCAACCCCCTTTCTTATATGTACGTAGAAAAATACATATTACATACACCACATACATATATGTGTATGTATGTATATATGAAATCATGGGTTTGGTACACACATATATGTGACCAAATGTGTATGTATTTGTACATGTGTGTATACATCTGTATATATATCTGTATATACATATATACATAACTAGTAAGTTTCTGTGGCTTGATTTGAACACAAGTTTTCTTGAATTCATGCTCAGTGCTCTATGGACCTAGTTGCCTCTAGCTATCACTAAACATCTAAACTGTAATTCAACTCCAGCTCTCCTTATCTCAAGGTCCCACATTCTGTGAGTATTCTGAAAGTAGGAATCATAATTCTAAATCCACAGACTAAGCATATAGTTTGGGTAGCTATAGAAAGTCTAATACACAATAATCAGAAATTTAGCATAACCCAGAGATTGGCTATTCTCTTTACAAAAGGGTCCATACTGAACTCTTTAAAGACCACACTTTACCATGACATTTGGAATGCATCTATTACATAAGCTACAGTACTTTCTTGTCTGTCTGTTTGTGAATTTGGCTTTATACATATTTAACCAGCCTTGCTCTTTGTTTTCTGGCTTGCCGATTCTAGTTTGTACATCCCCGTAGGGCAGAGCCCAAGACTGCTCTGCCTTCCCACTATAGTATCTAACAAAGATCCAGGTCCTTGAGGGCACCACATAAGTGCTAATTAAACCCAATGTAGCCTCATGGTGGTTGAAAATGCAATTTCCAATTGCTTGTTTATTCAACAGTCCCAAGTATTTTATTTCTCACATAGCTCTCTTCTGTCTCCATCTTTAGTCCACTGTGACTCCTGACCACCGAATCCCCCTTCCATCTGTCCAATGTCACCAAAAGATTGGCAAGAGTGGCTATTCCTAAGATGGGCCTTGGAGACCTTGCTCACACATCCTGTAGAGTCATGTATCAGTGGTTTGGTTCAGTCTTTGATTGTTTGTTCCCCCAGCAACAGTTTTTTTAAAAGTGTAGAGGGGTGATCCTTGGGAGAATAATAACAACCCTTCAAGTTTCTATAGCTACCTTGTATTTTCCAGAAATCATGAGAGCTCCGGGGGAGGAGAGAGAAAGTAGTGACACAAGTCCAGGGTTAGGACTGGGAGAATGAATGATAATGAAATCCCTCACAGAGCAGAGCGGAAAGAGGAAGAGGAGGCTGCCATCAAACCACCCCACCCCACCCCCATTGGGGGTTATCTAGCAGACCATGACAAAACTACCTTGGAAAACTCTCAGAGAAAGCTAATAATCCCCTGAAAGATTCTGATACTGAACTATATGAAAATTAGTACATGCTTTCACAGCCCAAAGTAGGATGTTTTCTCTCCCATGTTTTGATCCTCATTATTGGCTGAGAAAATAATGGATCATAGATGGCACATTTAGAGCTGGGAGGCATCTCAGAGATCACAAAATTCAACTCCCTAATGTAACAGATAGAAAATCTAAGCACCAGAGAGGTTGACTTGCTCAAGGTCACACTGATAGTAAATGCCATAAGCAAGACAGGAATCCAGGTCTTCCAAATCTAATCTTGCTTAATCAATAATCTTTCTTTTCCTTTAGACCTGAAGTCTAAGAATTAGAAGGGTTCTATGTGGTCTAGAAAGAGATTAAATATCTCTTTTCCATCACCTCCATGCTTGTTTGAACTATTCCCAGGCTCAGAGTTTCAGAAATCATTTGACTTGCACTCAGCTCCCAGTTCTTTTACTCAACAAACATTTAAGTTTCTAGTATGTACAAAGGCACTACTAGTTACTCAAAATGTAGAAACAAAAATGAAATGGTCTTTGCTCTCAAGGAATTTAGGTTGTAGTGGGGAGGCTACCAATAATATTAGACATTTGTCTAACTTAAATTTTCATGTACTTTGTGCTCTATATAGATTGGAGCATTGGGGTCTTAGAAAAACACCTTGTGGTAGATACTATAGGCATTGTGATTTCCATTTTACAGGTGAGGAAACTGAGGTTTAGAGAGTTTGACTTTCCCATAGCCACAAAGATAATAAGGGTGAGATGCAGGATCTAAACCTAACTTTTCCTGAGCCCTGTCCTCTATCCACTACACCAAAATGCCTCTCAGCCATTGTTAAGGAGACATTGTGTGTCACTATCTGATATAAAATGGATTCCAATTTAGCAGCCTTACTGGTTGAAAATTCATCTCCTCTAAGTCTTACCCCATAGAAACTCTGCCATCTTGAATTACTGATGAAAAATGTCCTTTACTTGCTCCTATGAAGCAGGTCAGGAAATATGCTTTTAGAAGTTGGCAAAATCATCAAGGACAGATTCCTTAACTTGATCTTTATAAACTGGGAGAGCTTCAAAAGTAACCTTGAAGAAAGTAATTTAACAATGAATGTTTATTAAGCATTCCACAATGTGAGAACCAAGGAGCTTTAAAACAAACAGCCTTTCAGGATTCAAAGGACAGGCAGAGAAATGAATATGAAGAAGAATAATTCAATGGTAACTAAAGCTCTGGTCTCATAATCAGGAATATATGATTTCAACTCCCACCTTAAACTCTATGTGATCTTGGTCAAGTCACTTATTGTGTGATCGTGGTCAAGTCACTTACTCTATCTGAGCCTCAGTTTCCTCATCTGTAAAATAAGACGGTAGCGCTTAATGGCCTCTCAGTTCTATTCCAGCTCCAAATGAAGATCCTATGGGTTTTATGGAACTATTTTCACAAACAAAGGGCATTTTTAGAGGCTTTTAGCTCCAAAAGGAAGAGCATCTGGGAGAGATAGGCCAAAGAATCTGAAAAGAGAACGATTCTAGTTACACAGAATTGGACTCTTCCTACTTACAGAAAAAAGGAAAAGGCTTTCTACAAATTTTAAACTATTCCAAACATCAAAGGCAAAGAGGAATATGAAATGAAAATCCACCCAGATCAACAAAGAAGTGAAAAAAGAAATAGAAAATGTATATAAAGTCAAGAACAGGAAGACTAAAAGCGGAAAGAAGAGAATGTTCGGAAATTACTTCAAAAGTAACAAAGACTGTTCCTTATTTAGATAAGGCCAAATCAGAGTGAGAGGAAAAGAGAAAAAGGAGAAGCTAGCAGATTTCTTAAAGCAAGGGAAGCTTTTAATATTGTTCAAAAATTTGGAACTTTTCAAAAATATTCCCCAGTATATATGGAAAATTCTTTGCAAACCTTAAAGTAGCATATAATTGTTTATCATCATCATTATTATCAATGTTATGATAATAGTGATTATCTTAAAAGGTGACTTAGAAAAGGGAAAGAAACAGATAATTCTTAAAGAAACTAAATGGATTCAAATTGCTGTTTAAACAAACTACTGTTGGTGGTGCCACTTTTCTGGTATTTTTAAAGGAGTTCTGGATATTGCTATATTTGGACAATTCTATTTCCTAAAAATGTGCTGGGTATGTCCTACTATTTCTACAATATCATGTGATAGACACTGGGAACATTTTTTCAGAGTCTTTCTGCATCTGTGATCTCAATGATGAAGGACTCATACAATATGTGAGGGGCATTTCTTTAGTTCTCTTGACATACCATGAGTACCAATGAAGCATGTGGGCTGTCCATTAGACATTCTGCACTCTTGATGTGTGACTGGCTATTTTTTCTTTCTCATCCTACATAGCTCTTACAACATCATTTGCATTGTTTCTCCTGCATAATTCTTCATTTGTAATATGATCTTTTTGGACATTGATTTCTTATATGCCAACAACTCCCAATATGTAAAATCAGAAATTCCTGAGCAACTCATTATAGTCTTAGGGACTTTCCTGTAGCACTGAGATTAGGTGACTTTTCCAAGGTCACACAGTTAGTTTGTATCAGAGGCAAGACTTAAATTCAGGTCTTCATAATTTCAAATCCTGTTCTCTAACCCCTCCGTCATGCTAGGATTAAAAAAAAAATACCTTTCCTCATAGAGCTTTCATTCTACCATGGAGTTTCATTGTGTACACACAGAAGTAAGTACAGATTCATTTTAAGATGGAGAACATCAATATGTGGAGTGGGGGAGGGGGGAGTGGCATGAGAGAAAGCTTCAGAGAGTATGTAACTTGAGTGGAGCCTTGAAGGAAGGTTATACTTATCAGAGGTGAAGGAGAGGAGGCAGTATATTCCAATCAAGAAGGACAGTTCGATGCAGAACATTTATTCAGTTGGTCCCCAGAAGGCAGAACCAGATGTGATCAAAGAAATTGACTATAGAGTTTAGGGAACAGTTGGCAGGACAGTTTGGCTGGAATGCAGAGTTCTTAAAGGAGAGAAGTATGAAATCAGACTGAGAAGGGAGATTAAAGACAGATTGTGGAGGGACTTAAATGTAACATTAGTGTATTTGAGGTTTATCCTTTGGCAATGGGGACATGCTGAAGGTTTTACAGACAAACAGTGGTGTGTTCAAACCTGGCATGGATTTTAGAGAAATGATACTAGGAAGCAGGGCTATCAATTAGAAGATTATATTAAAAACCTTAGGAAAAGGTTATGGAGTCCTCAAGTAGGGTAGTGATCCATATGAGTGTCAAGAAATGTATAGATGCAAAGCACATTGTGTAGTTACTAAAACAAGATGATAATTGATTGGATTTGGGAAGAGGGAAAGTGGAGATTCAATGAGGATTCCAACATTACATACATGCATAACTAAATGGAGGGTGGTACCCTCACCAGCAGTAGCAGCATTTAGAGGAATAGTGTGTTTAGGGGTGAAGACAGTAAGTTTTACTTTGGATATGCAGGGATTGAGATCTTGACAAAGCCTCCAAGCAGAGATTTTCCATAATCAATTGACTATGTGAGACTGCTTTTTAAAATTAGGGCTGTATATATAGATTTGGGAGCCATCTGCTCATTGAGCTCATGGGAATGTAGATGATCACCGAGTATAGAGAAATAAGTGTCCCATGAAAAAACTTTGACAATCCCTCACATTTATATGGTGGGAGATCCAAATGATGATTCAGCAATGGTGATGGCAAAAGATTGGCTGAATGAATTGGAGGAAATTCAATACAGACCTGTGTTGATCAGAGGATCACGAATTTAGAGAATGTTAGGGGCCAGTATCACAGATGAGAAAGCTGAGGCATAAAGGTATTAAGTGACTTTGAGAAAAGCCACATGTTAAATAGAAGGCAGTATCTGAACCCCGTTTTTTTTGACTCCTCAAATTAATGCCTTATCCATTATGCCATCAAGTAACAAGCATTAATTAAGTGCCTACTATGTGTCAGAGACTATGCTAGGCACTGGGGATACATGGCAAATATGAAATCACCTTTGTTGTCAAACAAACTTACATTCTCCCAGGGAAGATGACATGTAAGCATATATAAAGCATATATAAGCATACACAAAATGTATGTAAAATAAATACTAGACATTTGGGATACTGTGGTAGAAGCAACATCCCCACTGTGTGAGCCTGACTAGTCTGTCCCTTAAGAGGAAATGAAACTATCCTTGAAGCTTCACTGGTCCACAGAATTGGTTATCGATTGACTGTTGTCCTTGATTCTTAAAGAGAACCAAAATGACATCACTATGCCACACACTATTACAATGTGTCCAATTCTGGCTGATCCAACCAATATTAGCTCAGAATGCTCTACCACAGGTCAGGCACAGATAGCCCATGTGAACATTTGGTGTGGATTCTCTAAATTTGCACATCTCATGTTTCTTTTGAGCTATTCCAGCATGCCATGCTGAGCAGTCCTGTGCCTGTATCTCCCACATCACACAACCAATTCCAAAGTTCTTAAGAGAGATTTTGAGAGCATCCTTGTATTGCTTCTTCTGCACATCCTCTGAGCACTTGCCCAGTGTGAGCTCTCTATAAAATAGTCTTTTTGGCAAGTGTATGTTTTGCATTTAAGCAATGTGTCCAGCCCATTGGAGTTGCACTCTCTGCAATAGAATTGGAATGCTTGGCAGTTGAGTTTGAGAAAGGACCACAGTGCCTGGTACTCTATCTTTCAGGTGATCTTCAGAATCTTCCTAAGATGATTCAAATGGAAGCAATTCACTTTCCTGGTATTTAATTCCATAAAAATTAAAGTACAAATGAAGCTTAAAGGGATGCAAGCTTCTTGGATCAGCAAGAAGGAGATGAAATTCAGTTTTATGCTTATGTTAACCATCCAGAGCTCTTTTATGATGCCTTGAAGGCTACTCCACAGGATTAAATCTCAAACCGTTGATATGGTTTAAGAGTTCATCCCACAAGGTGTCAGGGTGACCCAAGACTTATGGACTGTGCTGTAAAAGTCCTTGCCCTCAGAGAGCTTACATTCAACTATGGAGATACAAGATATGTGTACATACAAATAATAAATCTGTAAATATAATAAATATATAAAAAACAAACCTACAAATAAAAATAAATATATACCCATCAACAGTATGTAAATGATAATGTAATATAAAATATATATAGTAAATAATAGACATGAAAATATGATATATAAATACAAAATACATACCAACACATAAATATAACAGGCAGATACAAATAATGTACAAATTAAAATGTTTTGTATGTGCTCGTTATAAAGTCATGGGAAGAGAGAATGAGCATCAAAATATGTAATAGAGGAGAGGAACTACACCTGCCTGAAAGAATTCAGTTTTCCTTTTTGAATATCATTTCCAAAGTAACATCAAATAAACTCCTTTTGTTAAAATATTATATTGTCCAAGAGTGACTCCACACACACACACTCTCACACACACACACACTCACACACACATAGACACACACACACACACTCACACACACATAGACACACACACACTCACACACATAGACACACAGACACACACACACATAGACACACACACACACTCACACACACACATAGACACACACACTCACACACACATAGACACACACACTCACACACACATAGACACACACACACACTCACACACACATAGACACATAGACACACACACTCACACACACATAGATACACACACACTCGCACACACACACTCACACACACATAGACACACACACACACTCACACACACACATAGACACATAGACACACACACTCGCACACACATAGACACACACACACTCACACACACATAGACACACACACACACACACTCACACACACATACACTCACACACACACACACACACACAACACTGGATTCTGCTCATGGCATGCTAGACTCTGGTGGGTAAGTTTTGCCCTCATGTTTCCCCAAACCAGGCTTCTGTTCTACTTCCTAGCCACTATTTCCAAATCAGGCTGCCACATACATAGAACACCCCATCTTGCCAGCTCCCCTTCATGTGTTGTCTTGCCCCATTAGAATATAAGCTTTCTGAGGGCAGAGACTATCTTTCTTGCTCGCATTTGTATTTCATGTATTAACACATTGCCTGGCGCACAGTAAGAACTGAATAACGGCTTGCTTTAGCTAGCTAGCTACCATTTTGTTCTAATCTCAAGCCTGAACTTCTGGACTCTCAAATTTGGTCTGGGGTTGGAAAGGTGGTACTAACAACTGGAGGAATCAAGAAAGACTTAATATGGAAGTTATTCATGCCATAAAAGCCAAGAGTAACCAGGAGGCTTCTGGTATCAAAAGCATCAAAGAGGTCAAGCAGGAATCCTGAAAAAAAAAAAACAGAGCCATAAACGTTAGTGAACAGGAGAGCATTGGTATCTTTCCAGAGAATGATTGGAGTAGAATGGTAGGCTAAAAAGCCAGATTATAAGAGAAGGAGCAAAGTCAGAGTGATGGAGAAATTGGAGACTACAGAATACTCTTGTACATCCTTTGGTTCTGAGAGCTGATAAAGAACACAGGAAGTCCCAGGAACAAAGGGAAAATGTTATTTCCAAAGGGAAGGAGAAAATAGGACCGATTTTATAAGCATTTACTATATATCAGATGTTAAGTTAAGCACTGGGAAAAAAAATTAAAATTAAAGTGAAAAAGAAGTCCCTGACCTCAAAGACCTTATAATAGAGAAGACAAAATGTAGATGAATAGAAAAATACAAGATCCATATAGAGCAGATGGACAGTTACCTTGGAAAGGAAGGATGATCCTGGCACTGATAGCATCACCTTAACTTCAGTACTGAACAACTAGGACTCATCAAAAACCTATTCACAACCACCAAGAAAAGTTTAAGTACTAGGTAGTGACCATCCTGGCTTTGTGAGGATAACGTAATGCCAGACCAATTGAATTTCATTCTTTGATAAAGTGACCCGTCATGTAGATAAAGGGGAAGCAATTGATGAAATCTGTCTGAACATCATCAAGCATTCTAGGGAGGTTCAGGCTGACACTGCTAAGAAGCTTTTGCTAGACCATTCTTCTTTTAGACAAATTCAAAGCTGGCTAGCAGGGGACATTCAAAGAACAAAGAAGTGGGGAAGGTTTCAGCACCATCCTCCAAGTCAGGGCCAGCAGTGCTCCACAGAGGTCAGTACTGGGCTGAGGACTATTACACTGAATCCTAGAATCTCAGCAAAGTGCAGGCTTGACTGATGTCATCAAGATGGAGAGAGGTTTGGAGGGAAGAAGTAGCAAAGGCCTGAAAGCCTGTCATCTAAAGACCAGACTAGTGAAAGCATCAGGGTGGTCATGAATTGATGGCATCTCAGCATGGCAACTTGTGAGAAGCATCTAAGAAGTTATAGAGAGATTTTAATTCTATATCAATGATCAGAGTACAAAAACTAATATGTTCCCATGCTAGCATCTTTTCTGGTCTTTCTGTTGTCTCCCCCCAGATAAGGCTGTCTTGTTAGCTTTTGTATATCTCACCCATGTTTAACCCAGCATCTGGAACATAGTAAATGATTAATAAATCCTCTGTCTAGCAATCATCTGTCATCTATCTATCCAGATAAATACTTCATCGCTACGAATCCTCTAAAATTAAAGCCCTTTGAAAGGAGAAAAATATTTTAATAATACTTTTAAAAATCCAATCAGTCATTTTTCAGTTGTGTCTGACTCTTCAAGACCCCTTTGGGGGTATTCTTGGCAAAGATACTGGAGTGGTTTGCCATTTCCTTCTCCAGTTCATCTGACAGATGAGGAAATTAAAGCAAGCAGGATTAAAGTACTTGCCCAGGGTTACACAGCCAGGAAGGCTCTGAGGCTGGATTTGAATTTAGGTAGATGAGTCTTCCTGATTCCAAGCCCAAAGGTCTATCCATTGCACTACCTGGCTGCCCCCAAAGAAGCTGTAGAATAATATAGTTATTATTTTGGGTTCAAAACTGTGATTTCATCAATGTGGGGCACTACCAGTAAGGAAAGTCTCTCCACCAGTAAAGATAAACAAGTCTTCTGCAACCTACAGTTCTAGAGAGTTGCATGGGGCACTGACAGATTAAGAGACTTGCCTGAGTCAGACTATCAGTATGATTCCAGGACTTGAGCCTAGGTCCTCCTGGTTCAGAGGCTGGCTTTCTATCCATAATACTACTCTGCCTCTCCAATGTAAAAATGCATTAAAAATGTAGTGGGAGGGGGACAGTGCAGTGTGGGTGGGAGGGGGGAAACTCACTAATTGGCTACTCATAAAAATGATATTGGTGGGAAGTGTGTGGCCTATATTAGATCAGCATAATTGTCATTCTGAGGTAGCTTGAGATAATAGAAACAATGCTGAACTTGGAGTCAGGACTAGGTTCAAATCTCACTTCTGACACTCATTAGTTATATATCTTATGAGCAAGTTAATTTACCTCCAAACCTCAGACCATTCCTTCAGACTTAACTACTAAGCAATGGAATTTTCTCAATAATAAGATCACAGATCCATCACATGGCAGGTCTTTCATCAAAGTTTCATTAAATGGTCTCTAAGATTTCTCAAACTCTTCATCTATGACTTTATACCAAGGGTACTAGATTAGGCCACTCACTTTCTTCATCTGTAAAATGGGGGTAATGATAGCATCTCCCTCCCAGGGTTGTTGTGAGAATCAAATGAAATAATAATTGTACAGCTCTTGGCACAGTTCTGGGGACATAGTAAGCACTCTATAAATATTAACTATTACCTTTATTATCATAACAAATCTTTATGAACCTTAAAGTGCCATAGGAATGCTAGTTATCATTATTGTGAATATCAGCTCTTGTTTGAGTGGTTTGGGGCCAAGTCTAGGGCACAGAATTTAAAGCTAGGAGTGATCAAACTTGGACATCACTTGCAAGAAAGGTTTGTCACTTTATTTTCTGAGAATTGCTTACCAAAATCCAGATTATATCATGGGGTTATTGATTTAGAACCAAGAAGGGCATCCAAACTAAAAGCCTGATTATGGGATACATTGGTATTACCACTCCATGGTAAACCACTGAGAAACTGTTTCTTAGAGAGGCTAAATGTTTTGCTTAAAGTCACAGAGGTAGGAAATGGCAGCCCTAGAAGGGGCACCTGGGTCCTATAACTCTAAATGCTCTATTTCCATAGCTTTATCCTATATACTTGTATTTAGCAAGTCAATCAATCAGTTGATCAACAGTCATTTATTAAGGGCTGACTTTATGTCAGGCACTGTTCTTGGTACTGAAGATACAAAAACAAGTAATAAAACAATCCTCATTCTCTAGGAGTTTATATTCTGAGGATTATATAAAGGGATTCCCAATCACCTTGAGATAAGCAACCATTAAATCAGAGTGTCATACATTTAGAGGTCATATAATACAAAGATTATTAATCTTTTTTGAATCACAAACCCCTTTTGCAGTCTAGAGAAGCCTATGGATTTGCAATATGATTTGTAATATAATTTTGTTTTTTATATTTTAAAACTAGTGTTTTAAATTATTTAAATTAAATAAAATACATAGGATTACAATAGAAACCAGTCATACTGAAATGCAGTTATAAAATATATATATAACATATATATACACACACATACACATATATGTATGTATGTATATAAAGATTCCATGTTAAGAATTCCCTCAATTTTATAAGTAAAGAAAGAGAGGATAACTGTCTTGGCCAAAGTCACCCAATGTAACAGGAGACCAGAGCTAGAATTCAAGTCTCCTAACTCCCAGTTCACTGTTCTTACCCTTCCCCTACACTGTCTCACTACTTAGTTCAGATGAGTTTTTAAAAGAATTCCTTGAAAATGAAGTTTTCAGAAGTTTTCATTAGTTTTCTCTGTCTGCTTTTAAAATCTTAGATTTCTCTTGATTCTGAGTTCTCCCTCACTTCCAGACTCATCTCACTTCTGCTCGGTCTCCCCTTTATCCCTAGTCATGAGAGTTCTCTCTGATTCATTAGGAAGAAGCTGTCAGCAGCCCCAGAGCCCTGGTCCACAGCCATTCCCTGATCTACTCTCCTATCTGTCCTCTGGCTTTATGAATCATTTGATCTGTTGCTGAGTCCAGGCTGACAAAACCCTGCTGGTGTTTTCCTAGGCCTTGGTCTTTCAGAAATTGAATTAGCTTGTGTAGGATAGGCAGGCAGTGTGAAACTTGAACATATTCTCCCCAGTCCTCTTCACTGGATTGACCTGATACTTTAGAGCTTAATTCTAAACATTTTTCAAAAGTTCTTTCCTCTTTTCCTTCACATGAAAGACATGTGATCTGGAGCTAATAGGCTGGGAATAGAATAGCGGATATGTAAAATGTATGATATAGTTCGATAAAAGTAAAGGATGCATCCTTTTATTTTTCCAAGGAACATATACTTTAGCATTTCTTTACAAAAATAACCTTTAATTGCATTGGTTTTCTAATCTGATTTGGGAGGGCTTTGGTACCATGATCATCTTCTGTCTAATGAATTGTTTGAAAAGGCAACATCCCAGGCTCTGGTTACATATGGAATGGCACATTTGAGAAGGTAATGAGCCGGAGCCACTTCTCATTCTCCTCTCTCACTGGACCCCAGCAGGAGATGGCAATCCATAGGATGGCACCCTGAGGTGCAGCTCACAGGCTTCAATGACATCAGGCTCATCAACAGTCTCTCTTGCTTCTGCCTCTTACCCCCAACAGACATAGGGAGTTTTAAGACCAAACTTTGAAGGAGCTGATGATGTGAGGTCCCAGAAGATGAGAAAGGGAAGAATGGAAACTCTAAGTCATGAGCCACATGGAACTAAGGAAATGGAATAAGGAGAGGAAGAAGAAATAGAGAGAAACATGGGAATAAAACGGCTGAGGGAACAAAAGTCTCTGTCATTCATCTTTCTCAAAAGCCCTCAAGACAGAGAGACTGATCAATGTTGTCAATATGTTGTCCATACCATCAGACTTGATTGCATGGTTGCAGGCAGTATGTCACTTTCTTAGTTGTCTGAAATGGCAGTGTCCCAGCTCATTTATCATAGTGTATTGAAAATGAATGCCTTCGCCAGGTTGCCCTCTTGGTATTTGTTTCAATCACAGGTGGATCCATCACCTTCCTTTAATTCAAAAATTAATAAACAGTAGGATTTTCTTTTCTACATAAAGAGCTCAAGAAAACACATGTAGCCATTTATCAATTCCAATGCACTTTGTTTTTAAATTTTTTTTAAATTTATATTTATATTTTTAGTTCCAAATTCTGCCCTCCATTTGTCTCTCCCCTGCCCACTCTCTGAAATGGGAAACCATCAGATATAGCTTATACATGTGCAGTTATGTTAGACATTTCTATATTAGTCATTTTCTTTAAGAAAACTCAAATAAAAGAAAAAATGAAAGAAAGAAAGTGAAAAATAGGATGTTTCAGTCTGTATTCAATCAGTATCACTTCTTTCTCTGGAGACCAATAGGATGCCTCATCATTAGTCCTGTGGGATTGTCTTGGATCATCGTATTTCTGAGAATAGCTAAGTCATTTACAATTCTTCATTGAAAAATGTTGCTGTTACTGTGTGCAATGTTCTCCCAGTTCTGTTTACTTCACTATCCATCAGTTCATGTAAGACTTTCCAGATTTTTCTGAAATCATCCCACTTGTCTTTCCTTATAGGACAATAATATTCAATTACAATTATATACCACTCATTGTTTAGCCATTCCCCAATTGATGAGCATCCCTTTGATTTCCAATTATTAACCACCACAAAAAAACAAAAAGCTACTATAAGTATTTTTGTACAGATAGGTCCTTTTCCATTTTTTTTTCTTATCTTTGGGTTATAGACCTAGCAATGGTATTATTGGATCAAAGGGTATGCAGAATGTTATAGCTATTTGGACATAGTTCTAAATTGTTCTACAGAATGATTGGATCAGTTCACAACTCTACCAACAATGCAATATTGTTCCAGTTTTCCCACATCCCCTCCAACATCCAACATTTACCTTTTTTTTTGTCCTTTTTGGCATATTAACCAATTTGATAGGTGTAAGGTGGTACCTCAGAATTGTTTTAATTTGCATTTCTCTAAACCTTAGTAATTTAGAGCATTTTTTTCATATGACTATAGATGACTTTGATTTCTTTATTTGAAAACTGCCTGTTCATATCCTTTGACCATTTATGAATTGGGGAATGACTTGTCTTTTTATAAATTTGACTCCATTCTCTATATTTTTGAGAAATGAGACCTTTGTGAGAGATATTTATTGCAAAAAAAAATTTTTCCCCAATACTCTGCTTTCCTTATAATTTTGGTCACAGTTTTATTTGTGAAAAATCTTTTTATGTTTATATAATCAGAATGATCTATTTTACATTTTGTAATGTTCTCTATATCTTCTTTGGTTCTAAATTCTTCCCTTATTGATAAATCTGAGGATAAATCATTCCATGCTCTCTTGATTTGTTTGTGGTATCACCCTTTATGTTTAAATAGTGTAGCAATTTTGACCTTATCTTGGTATATGGCTTGACATGTTGGCTTATACCTAGTTTCTGCTATACTGTTTTACAGCTTTCCCAGCAGTTTTTGCCAAATAATAAGTTTTTATTCCAAAAACTAGGATTTTGTGTTTATTATAGATTAGATTACTAGGATCATTTATGATAAATATAACTTGTACCTAATCTATTCCACTGATCTATTGTACTAATCTATTCTACTCTATTTCTAAGTACCAGATTGTTTTGATAATTATCACTTTATAATACAATTCAAGATCTGGTATAGCTGGACCACCTTCTTTCAGATTTTTTTTTTCATCAATTCTCTTTATATCCATGAGCTTTTGTTCTCCAGATGAATTTTAAAATTATTTTTTCTAGATTTATGAAATATATTTTTGATAGTTTGATTGCTATAGCACTGATTACGTAGATTAGGTAGAATTGTCATTTTTATTATATTGGCTTGACCTACCCATGAACATTTAATATTTTTCCAATTATTTAGATTTGACTTTATTTGTATGAAAAGTGTTTTATAGTTGTGTTCATATAGTTCCTGGGTTTGTCTTGGCAAGTAGATTCCCAAGTATTTTATATTGTCTACAGTTATTTTAAGTGGAATTTCTCTTTTTATCTCTTACTGTTGGACTTTGTTGGAAATATGTAGAAATGCTGATGATTTGTGTGGATTTGTTTTATATCCTGCAACTTACTAAAGTCATTAATACTTGCAAGTACTTTTTCAGTTGATTGTCTAGGATTTTCTAAGCATTGCATCATATCATCTGCAAAGAGTGATAATGTTGTTTCCTTGTTACCTATTTAATTCCTTTAATTCCTTTTTCATTTCTTATTGCTATAGTCAACATCTCTAGTATAATATTAATTAATAGAGGTGATAATGGCCATCCTTGCCTCACTCTAATTGTATGAGGAAGACTTCTAGCTTATCCCCATTACAGATAATGCTTACTGATAGTTTTAGATAAATATTACTTATCATTTTAAAGTAAGCTCCATTTATTCCTATGCTCTCTAGTATTTTTAATAGGAATGGGTACTGTCTTGTCAAAGGCTTTTTCTGCATTTATTGAGATAATCATATGATTTCTTTTGGTTTTGGTTTTGATACAGTCAATTATACTGACAGTTTCCCTAATATTGAACCAGTCCTGCATTTCAACTGGCATAGTGTATGATCTTTGTGATATATTGCTGCAATCTTTTTGTTAGCATTTTATTTGAAAATTTCCATTGATATTCATTAGAGAAATTGGTCTGTAATTTTCTTTCTCTGTTTTGGCTCTTCTTGGCTTGGATATCAGCAAACTAATGGAAAGACCCAGATCCCAGCACAGAGAGCTTGAGACAGTACAGGACCATAGCTCAACTCTCACATAAAAACACCAAGTCACACACACACACACACACACACACACACCAACAAAAGGCAGAAAAAGTGAGCAAAATAAATAAAACATAAAATGAGCTTGACTATAGAAAATTACTATGGTGATAGGGAGCTTTAGGACTCCACCTCTTTTTTGTTTTTTTCAAAATAGTTTATATAGTATTGGGATTAATGATTCTTTAAATGTTTGGTAGAATTTGTTTGTGAATCAATCTGGTCCTGGGGAGGTTTTCTCAGGCAGTTCATTGATGGCTTGTTCAATTCCTTTTTCTAAGATTGGGCTATTTACATATTTTATCAGTTCTTCTATTAGTCTGGATAATTTATATTTTTGCAGATATATTCATCTGTTTCATTTAAATTGTCAAATTTATTGGCATACAATTAGACCAAAATAGTTCTTAACAATTGTCTTAATTTCCTATTCTTTGGTGGTAAATTCATCCCTTTCATTTTTTGATACTAGTAATCTGGTTTTCTTCTTTTCTTTTTGAAATCAAATTTACCATTGGTTTATCTATTTTATTAGGGTTTTTTTTTCATAAAAACAACTTCAGGTAGATTCCTTCAATTTGTATTTTTCCCTCTGGTTCTAATATATTCAAATAGTCCAATCATTTTTATGTTATCTCCTCTGAATCTATTTTCTAAGTCAGTTGTATTTCCAATGAGAAATTTCACATTTTCTTCTATATTTTACTTTTTTACTTTGTTTTATCATAAGTAATGATGTCTCATAGAGTCATTAATTTCCACTTGTTCAATTCTAATTTTTAAGGAATTATTTTCTTCAGCAATCTTTTGTACTTCCTTTTCCATTTGGCCAATACAATTTTTTAGGAAGTTATTTTGTTTGATAAATTTTTGTATATCTTTTCCCATGCTATTGACTTTTTTCATGATTCCTTTGCATTACTCTCATTTATTTTCCCAATTTTTCTTCTAATTCTCTAATCGTCTTTTTAAAATCCTATTACAGCCCTTCCAGGGCTGCTTTTTGGACCTGAGACCAAATTACATTTTTCTTTGGGGCTTCACATGTAGCCATTTTGACACTATTGTCCTCTTCTGTGTTTATGCCTTGATTCTCCCTGTCACCATAGTGATTTTCTATAGTTCAGCTCTTTTTACGTTTTATATTTTTTGCTCACTTTTTCTGCCTTTTGTTGGTGTGTGTGTGTGTGTGTGTGTGTGTGTGTGTGTGTGTGTGTGTGTGAGTGACTTGACGTTTTTATGTGAGAATTGAGCTATGGTCTGATATTGTCTCAAGCTTTCTGTGCTGGGGTCTGGGTCTTTCCATTAATTTCACTGTGTTTCAGGACTTAGCTACTGGCTTTCTCCAAAGAATAGACTTCCCTTCTGACTTGGACTGGGAGCTTGGGGCTTCCCCTAGGTATGAGGTTTAGCTGGTGGTCTGCTGGAGGGAGGCAGGGGACGTTGCTGCTAGGTTGCTATGGTAACAGAGTCTTTCTGGAGGCCACCCTTGGAGGAGAGATTTTATTGCTGGTCTGCCCAGGAGTGGGGGTGGGGGAAGGGGTGTCTTACTGCTGGGTTGCTATGGAAACAGAGTTTTTCTGCTGGTAGGCCACAGGGGTGGGGTCTCTCAGTTGACCAGCCCCAAGGAAGGGCTTCATTACTGGTCAGCAATGGGGTCAAGGCTTTGCTAGTGGCTTGCACTGGGGGTAGAGTTACTGGCAGGGGGTGGGTAGGGGCTTGCTGTGCTGTACAGACTGCTTGCTTGCTTATTGTACTTCAGACAGATTACTAGTCTGAAGGAGTGCAGGGTCTCGCTGGTGGATTGCCCCCAGCTTCGAACCTTGCTGCAAGCTCCCTGTTGTGAGGCTGGCTGGTGCTGCTCTTGGACTTCTCTCCCCTCCAACCACAATGAAACAGACCTTTTCTGCCCACCTGGTAAGGTGCTTCTGTGTTCTTGGATAAATTCTAGTTGGAGGGGAATTTGGAAGGGCTTCAGAGGGTTTCTTCCTCATTCTGACATTTTGGCACTGCAAGTCCAATGCACTTTCAAGAAGGTCTTCCCAGTACCAAGAATACAAATTTGATGATTGTCTTTACAGTAAATATCCTAAATTCTTTATCACCTATTTTAAGTGACTCATCTCAGCAGTCCCACAATGTATGACTGTTTTGAAAGTCTTTGGAAATGGAGTCATGTGGTTGTTTGGACAGGAGATGGCAGTAGTGGTCTACTGCAGTGGCTAGCTCTGACGGCTCCTGTCCCCCAAATTAAGGTAAAATAAGAATGATTGGGAGTTTCACTACTGTTTTCCAAATGCAAACTAATCCATTACACATTCTTGAATTATTAAGTTGTTTCTCATCATATCAAGGCTTATTTTGTTTATTTTCTATTTTTTTTTTTATTTTTAAGAGTAATTTAGTTACCACAGCTTTCCAAAGATCTCCCCAAAATCATACTCCATTTTTATATTCTGTGAATAATAACATATTAGAGAGGAAATATGGCAGGGTGGATAAAGAAATGTTCTCAGAATCAGGAAAACCTGGCTTCGAATTCTGCTTATGACACATATTGGATGTATGATCCTGGGTAAGTCACTTCAACCTCTCACTGTTTTAAGGTTTACAAAACACTTTAAAAATATTATCTCATTTTATCCCCACAATAATCCTGCAAGATAGGTGCTATTATTAGCCTTATGTTAGAGTTGAGAAGACTGAGGAAGAGTATAAGTGACTTGTTCAGGGTCATAGAGCTAAAACATGTCTATATAAATTTATACTCGGGTTTTCTTTACTCCAGGTCCAGTGCTCTATACGGTGTGCCATCTAGCAGCCTTTTTAAGTTGTGAAATATCTGCTGACATGAATGAGTTTCTTCATTAGATGTTCCCTACACTAATAGAATCTGCCCCATACCATCTGCCTCTCCTTCCCCAACAATTTTTTTTAAACCATCTAGGAAGACATAATGGTCTCAAATGAAATTTGATAAAGTCAAAAAGATGAAACTCTTTGGGATCATAAAAGACAAGCTTTAGGAACCAACAGATCTTAAGTCTCTTGCCAAGACCTTTGTTTAATAATACTTTGACCTCAAGAAAATTTGCAATTATCTTTTGAATCTGAACATACTGCCACTGGTGTTGGTCTTGATGGTGATGTGAGACCCAGACAGAGCATAGACTATGAGATATCTGACAAGCTATGTGGTCACCATCATACTGTGTAGAAACAATCCTTTGTGTGAGCTTGGAAGCATCCAGAAGAGGGAGGCTAGGATGGTAATCATCCTTAAGGGTGTCACCCCTAAGGTATCATCCTTAGGATATTCACTCTTAGGGATTAATCATGATAGGTTGAAAAAAATGAGAAGGATTCATGGGGAAAGGGGAAGAGTTGAGTGACACATGATAGTCATCTTAAAGTAATTGAGGGGCAATCACAATGGAGAGATTTTAGGTTTGTTCTGTTAGCACCCAAAGGATACAAATATAAGCAATGAGTGGAAGTTAGTAAGGACTGGACCTGTGATTTCAGTAACTGCCCAAGTGAGACTGACATCTTCTCTGGAGTTTATAGTATTAGAGAGTCATATAGTCAGTGTGTATCAGAGACAGGATTCAAACCCTGATCTTCCTGTCTTCAAATTCAGTTCTGTAGCCACTACACTACACTTCCACAGGGTCAATCACAGAGCTTAAGAAAACTTATATTGCCACTTGAAGCTGTCCAAAGTAGAATGTATATCTTCAAGGGGATAGTGTGTTCTCCCAATGGAATTGAGAAAATCATGGAAGTTGTTGTTGGGGGTGGGGCAGAGATAGGAGGGAAGTGGGTCAGTTACAGACTGAACTTGAACTTGATGGCCTCGAAGGTCTTTAACAGTTCTCAAATTCTGAGATTTTGTACTGGCTGAATCTCTTTTTTTGATCCTTAATAGCTTATGTCACTTTCTCCTCTTAAGTATTCCATATGTTTATTTTCCAAAAGCACTATTTCCAACTCTTATGAGTATTTCTTTTTTACTTATTTTGCTTTTTAATTTATGAAATAAAACAAACATTTCTACAGCATAATAGAATAAAAAAGATCATTGCACATAAACTGCAAATCTATTATGTATATCTTTCTAAGACAAATTGTGCCCCATACAACATTTCATCTCTGCTTTTAAACCTCTATACATGTTACCTTATCTCCCTTTCTCTCTGATGTCTGCACTATACTCTCTTCTCACTCTTTTATGTTATAATCCCTATCTTCCTTCAAAGTACAGTTCTGGTGCCACTTCCTCCATAAGGCCTTTCCTGATTCTCCTCACCCCACTGTTTACCCCTCCCCAAATTCCTTTGCATGTATTTTGCATTTACATGTCTGGGTATGCATTGTATCACCCCAGAAGAATGCAAACTCCTAGAGAGAGAGCTTGTTTCAATTTTGTCTCTTAATTCTCAGAACCCACCTAGCACAGCATCTGGCAAATGTTAGTGCTTAACCGCTGTTTGTTCAATAGTATGGTGGAAAGAGCATCATCCTGAAAGTTGGAAGAGCAGGTTCTAATCCCACTTCCAATTCCTACTACCTGGGTGATCTTTAAGAAGCAAATTAAAATTTCTTTGGCTTAAGCACCCACTTCCAGAAAAGAACCAGGGTTTAGACTACATGACCTTCAAGGTCCACTCAAATTCTAGATCTAAGATACTAAAAATCAGTAGTCGTTTCCCATCAGTCCACAGCTGTGGGGAATTACACTTGTGGTTTGGGTCTCCTCTTTACTTCCAGTCTGTGGTGATGTCTACCTTTACATTTATGTTATTATTGTGTGCAGTATATATTTTGTACACATAAGCAAGTACATAAGACATGCTGTCCTCCTTAATGTAAGGAAAGGTACTTGAAGACAGAGACTTTTATTTTTGTCTCTATAGCTCTAGTGCCTAGCACATAGTAGGTGTTTAATAAATGGTTGTTGGTCAATTGATTCATCCTTTGTTTTGAAAACATGGCCAAAACCTCCTGCATGTTCCCCCAACTGGGTGATTCCATAGTGTTATTATCAGGGACACCATAGAGAGGCAGCCTGGTTAAGAATCCTCTTGTCTGCTGCTGGATTTTTTATTTTTTTTTAAACCTGTGACCTGTGAGCCTCTCTGAATTCCAGTTTCCTCATCTATAAAACAAAAGTTTGATTAGATTATCTCTAAGGTCCCTTCTAGGGCTATATTCTATGATTCTATGGAGTAATGAGAAAATAGTCAGACCAAGAATCAGGAGATGTGTGTCCTAGACTGTGCTCTTTGTGACACAGGGCAAATCACTCAACCTTTCTGGACTCCACTTTGCTTAGAAAGAGAGATAATAATAATGTCACATACCTATAGAGCACTTTAAAGTTTGGGAAGCTTTTATGTGTGTTATCTAATTTGATCTTCACAGTAGCCCTATAAAGTAGGTGCTATTATTATCCCCATTTTACAGAAGAGGAAACTAATGTCAAGAGACAATAAGTGACCTGATCAGAGTGATACAACTTACAATGTTGGAGGCAGGATTTGAACTCAGGTCTTTTGAATTCCAAGTCTAGGACTCTAGCCACACCATCTAACTGCCTATATGATTGCAATGGTCCCTTTCCACTCCATAATTCTGTCAGAGAGTTTCTTGATGCAGCTTGCAACCTACTGAGATGGGAAAGCATCCCAAGAACCCTGGAAATGCAGTGAAATGCCAGCTTTCTGGATGCTTGCTGCAGCCTTAATTGTGGATGCCTAAAATAATACTAACCTGCCAAATAGCATGCCTCCAAATGCTGTGATTGGGAACAGAGTTGATAGGATGCCAGCTTTACCCTGATTGGCCTTATCATTCATTTCTAAACCCCCTCTGGATTGGCAGGCATTTCTCTGCTGAACTGAATATGACTCTGAGCTGCCAAGAGGTCCCATTGAAGGCTTTGGTGAGGCCCAGGAAGTGACATGAAATCTAAGAACATGCCATCTGTGAATCATTTCTGCATCTGATGAGTTCCAAGCATTCTACCTCCTGTGGCATATTTGTGCTTCCAGAGATGCAAGGTTGATTCCATTACATGGTGATAACCACCATGATAACAATTCAAACCCCCAAATATCCTTGAGAATTCCACAAATAAGCTGTCCTAGGACAGGAGTAGCACCACGGACAGAGCCTTTGCTCCAACCACCTGGACATAACATTTGCCAAAAGAAATTGAATACCATTTTTAATAACATCACTATACTGAACATACACAATCTTCAAAGGACATGAAATTAAAAGCTTTCAAAATGTAGAGATTTAGCAGAAGAAAATTCAACCATGTGGAACCAAGATGAGCTGCATGTGATCCCTAATATTCTCTCAGCACAGGACTTGTCCCAAAGATGCTTCCAAGTGAGTCCACACAAGATGAGCCTATATCCTTATTCTTTTATTCATAATAAAAAGCAGTGATATTATTGTTAATAGTCTGAAGAACATTAATAAAATAGGTTAATAGCAGGAAAGTGACATGATCCAGGACTGTCATCAAAAAAGATGAAAATAAGATAACAGTGATAACACTAATTTTAATGGCAAGAATAATACCAAGAATTATTATGGTGAGCCTCTGCATGGTGAAGAAGTATCTCATTGTTTTATTCAATTAAAATAAAAGTGGTTATTTTAGTCACATATACAATAATAGTTTGAAGAAAATTAATCATAAAAATAATAGATTAGAGCCTTGTCCTAAGACTCCTTTTATTTGAACTCTATCAAACAATGAAATTAGAACAAGCTAATAACTATACTACCAATAATAATAATAATAATAATCATAATCATAACTCACATTTATATACTGCTTTCCTCACTATCTGTAAGTTGGTGCACACATTATTATCCCCATTTTACAGATGAACAAATTGAGTCCCTGGAAAATTAAATAGCTTGACAATGACCAAGTACCCATTAAACTAGAGGTACTGAAACCCAGGTCTTCTGACTTCAAGACTAATATTCCTTCTGCTAGAGCACACTGTGCTTGGAACAGGATTTTTAAATTATTACTTGATACCAACAAAGAGACTTCAATTCATTCACAATTCAGTTCAATTCTATAAGCACTTCATCTGTAAGAACTCAAGCATTCATTTTTGGAGGCATGTCTATTCCTCTATATTAAGAAAAACAATGCACAAAACTGGAGTTTTATTATAGAATATTTAAAGACATTCTTTCAGGAAAGTGTTGGTTATTAAAAATATTTTACTGTGTTATAGAAATGTTTGTTTAATTCCATAAATTAAAAATAAAACAAAATATGTGTAGCTATGTGGATGTAATTTCTGAAAAAAATGTGGGACACAATCATGATAATCACAGAATCACAGTATCCAGGTTGGGAGGAATCTCAGAAGCATCAGGGCAAGACTGCTCCAGAGAAAAAACCTCTTTATAACAGAACAGAGGAATGGTCATCTATCCCTTTCTGGAAGATGTCCAATGAGTGGGAACTCACTGCCTCCCAACATAACTCATCCCATTTTTAAACAACTCTCACTATTAAGGATTTTCTTGACATTGAGCCTAAATTTGCCTCTCTGTGACTTCCATGTGTTCCTTCTAGGTTTGCCCTCCATGGCCAAATAAACCAAGGCTAAACCCCTTTTCCACGAGAAAGTCCTTCCATTACATGAAAATCTATATCCTATTCCTTCCTAAGTCCTTTCTTTTCTGGCCTTTTCCTACACAGTAACTTCAATGAACCCCAAACTCTTCCTCAATCTGTTTCTCCTTCTCTTGACTCTCTAATTTATCAGTAGAATGTGGGCAGAGTTCTCCAGATGTAGTCTGACCAGGGCAGAACAGTAACTGTGGCTTCCTGATTTCCCTTGCCTTAACTTTGAGGAAGTGTTGGGAGAAGTAGGGGTGCCTGTATGCATAGGGATGTGTGATTTGGACTGATTTTTCAATATTGGCTTACTATGTATGGATGCTGTGCCTGAGTGATACAGTCTGCCTGAGACTTGGGGTCAGTTTGCTTCTTCTTAATGAAATACTGTCATTAGAAATGGGTCATTTTGATAGAAGAAGAGAAATGTGTTCTGCGCTAGGTTTCTATTGTTTTCCATTGTTTTTTTAACCTTTTGTTTGATTGGCTGTGGACATCATGAAAACCACACAGAATATGCAGGTGTTTGTGCTATTAACAGGTAGTGCTAAATATAGCACACTATCCCCTCTACATTTGACTAAAGAGCCCACTTTAGGTGGTGGAATGAGTAGAGTGCTCAGCTTGCAACTGAGCTCAAATCTGGCCACAGACACTTACTAAGTGGGTCACCCTGGGCAAGTCACTTTACCTGTGTTTGTCTCAGTTCCCTTGTCTTTAAAATGAGGGGATTGGATTCTGATCTTAGGATGATGAAAATGTTTTGGATGAGCCCATCAGATTCATTCAAAATACGTTTCTGCCTTTTATTTCTGATCAAATCCCTGGCTTCCTTATGTTTGATTAGACTGAGCCCCGGTACTGCCGGGCACAAACTGATAGATGCCACTCAGCTCATACTGTTTGCTAATCCTAAAATGCCTCCACACTCACATACATGCTCTCTTTCCTACCTCCTAGAGTTACAATGAGAATCAAATGAGATATTCGAAAAATGCTTAGTACACTGCCCGAGTGCTGGCATACATTAAGTGCTAAATAAATGCTTGTTTCCTCCCTCATTCACTCACTCTCTTGTTCCGTTCCCTCTTTCCTTCCTTCCTTTAAAATCATGCTTAGTTGGAGCACTTATCTCTTTCAGGAAAACTTTCCTAAACCCTGACACACCAACCAAAAATTATTTCTCTCTCTTCTTAGTTCTCAAAATTCTGATGCTTAAAAATAAAAAAAAATCCCTCATTCATTTATTTTACCAGACCTGCTATTTCTTTGATATTGAAGTCTGCTACTGAGGGCCTTCCTCTATCTACATAGTTCTTTGATACTTAAAATCTTCTTGCCTGGGGCACCCAGAGGTTAAGTAACCTGCCCAGCTTAACAAGGCCAACACTTATCAGAGATAAGGCTTGATCTCGGATCTTCCTGAGTCTGAGGCTTTCCCTTTTCCTTGTGCATGGTAAGGTCTTCTTAATACTCCTTTTTGAGGATGACATGATATTGATTACATTAAACCCCAGATAATTATAGAAGCTATGAGATCATCAGTGAAGGGAATTTCCAGTGTGGAAACTTCCCAAATGAATGTAGATTAGTATTTTGCTGGCAATTTACAGTTTATAGTGTCTTTTGGGACCCTGAGAGATTAAATGACTTGCCCTGGGTCACATATTCAGTATTCATATAAATTTATGCATATATACAACACCATGTATATATAAATTCATACATGCATGTATGTATATGCAGGTATATGGGTGCACATATATTTAAGCACATGTATGTTTACACATGTGTGTGTGTGTGTGTGTGTGTGTGTGTGTTCATCAGGGGCAAGTTATACACCTAGGTCTTCCTCCATCCACTCTACCATGTTGCTTTTTTCAATACACTTACTAATTCAATGCATGTTGACTGAATATCCAGACTTACTATAAATAACACTGGAAATTCTAGCACTCATGAACTCCAACTTCTTAACTAATATAGGAATTTCTTCTTCAACATACCCAACAAATGACCATTCAGCCTCTCATTCAACATTTTTAGCTGAAGGGAAACTTACCTGCTATGTCATAAAGTATCTGCTTCCATTGGTAATAGCTCTGAGTTGTTTTCTATTTCTTAACCCAAAAGTTGAATGGAAGAAGCAGCACAGAATCGAGGTGGAGTCAGAGGACCACTTTATAGGACCTCAGATTCTCTGAAACATAAAGTGGAAGGGGGAGGGGGGGGGGTCACCTAGATATTCTCTAAGGATCCCTCCTGCTCCAAATCCTAGGAGTTTGGGGTTTATCAATAGCATAAAGGAGTTTTTGGTTTATCAACAGCATAAAGGGCTCTAATAGAATTGAGGACAACATGACTGTGATGGAAAAAGCTGAAGGTATCGAGTTTCTGGAAACCTGACCAAAAAAAAGACCCTGAAGACAAGTTTTGCTTATTTCCTTTTTCCCCAAGTCCCCTCCTAGCTTTAAAGGACTATTCGATTTCTTTCCATTTATGACACTTTCTGTCACTTTATCCTACATACTTGCAGACTCAGTCTTTAAAAGCGGTTTATACACCTCTCAAAAAATAGGCCTAAGCCTATAGTTTAGGTACACTGCCCCCCAGAGAGCAGTGTTTGTCATAGTCCAAGCTCTAGGGTATATGCTGTAGGAGTATTGAAGGAAGATCTCAAAGAAGTAGAATTGGGAAAGCACCTTAGAGATGATCTAATCCAACCACTCTTCCCCTTGGTAGAAGGAGAAACTGAAGCCAAGAGACAGGAAGTACTCCCTGGCCAACGGGACATAAATCATCGATTAGAGAAGCAGGTCTTGGGACTCACAAGACATGTTTCTTCCACTGTTGCAAAGAGTAGCATGCTTTCTCTGCCTTATCTTATTACCAAGAATGTAAGGCAAACTAAAACGACTTTACTCAGTAAAACAGATCATTCCAGGAGAGCAAGCTTACTAAAGAAAGAACACGTAGGGATCACTGGGCATTTTCTTTCACAGCTTTTTTAAACTTTTTCTTTTATCCACTCACCCTGAATCTTAGCTTGGAGTCCAAAGCCTTTCCCTGTAGTTGGTCCTGGATCTGCCGACTTGCTCAGCTTCAAAGCAACCCCTTGGGGAGTTTCTCTCTCTCTGTGGCTGGCTAGATGTCCTCGGTTACAGCCACAGGCAGTCTGAGCTTTTGGAGCTAATCAAAGGTAAGGCCTTAGTTTGCCTTCTCAACCTCCTTGCTCTAAACCAGACCCTACTTACTTTCTCAACGTGAAGTAAAAGCAAAGGAGACTTCACTAGGTTCTTTCCAATCACAAAAAGGTCTCTCAGCTAGTTTGCTTTGGGATCATCAGCTCAGAACTTTAGAGTTCAGTAGGTGCTCCTTCTCTTACAAAAGGGGACACTGTGGCACAAAGTCATTAAGTGTCTTCCACAGATAGTATGCCAAAGAGCCAGGATTCGAGTCCATGTCTTCTTGGTCTAACTCCAGTGTTCTTTCAAATATAACAGACCTGTGGCTTTGTTTTTTTTCATTTTGGTTTATGTTTAATTTTATATGCTATATTGTATTTTATATGATCATTTTCTATTGTTTAACCTTTCATTATTTCAAAGATTAAATACTGACTTTATGCGTTAATTCATAATTTCATTTTATTTTATTACAAATTTTATGCTTTTTTTCTGGTTATTCAAAATGTTAGATTTTATGTTTCTAAATTTTAGGTGGTAAATGTTTATATTAGGTTTCATCTTTTAGTTTTATTGTGTTGAAATATCAAGGTATGTTTTATATGTTCCTTTGGCTTTAGCTGTTGTTTTTATTTTAATTTTAAAATGAGTATTTGTCCTTAGTACCATGAGATACATATGTATGTATAAAGATATAATTATTATTAATTAAGCTATAATATAACAATATACTCTATTGTTGTATGACTATGAGATATGGAACCTGTTAATCTCTCAGAAAAACACAGAAGGTTATGGTTGTAGGGCTGGAAAGGACCATCTAGAGCAACCCCTACATTTTACCAATGAAGACACTGAGGCCCAGGGAAGAAAAGTGACTGGTCAAGGCCATGCAGGTAGTAAGCAGAAGCAGGATATGGATGCACCCAGGTCTTCTGACACCAGAGCCAGCTCTTTTGTAGGCTACCACACTGCTCCCTTCACCACTACTGCTTCTTTCCACCATGCCGCCTAAATGGGCCACAACGAAGGACAAATGAAGAATAATAGCAAAGAAGGTCATTAAGGAAATGAAGGAGAAGGAGAAAGAGAAGGAGAAGAAGAAGACAGCCTACTTATCTGTCAAGGGTCAGTGATGGCAGGAAACCAGGTGGATAGTCAAGTGCTATGCTGGTCACCTCAAGAGAGCAGGAGAAATCAGAGAAGACTACTAGCATATCAGGAGGAGCTCTTATTTCTGACTTATAGGAGGATATAGGCAAGAATCACATTGGATGGTATGGACAGAGACCAATTAGTTATTATCTGTATCATGGTAGGAAATACAGAAATTGATGACTCCATGGCTTCACTTTGATTATTTGAATTTCATTTCGGCATTTTCTGCTTTGTATTTTATTTCAGAATTTTGCTTATATATTATTCCTTTGTTCTTGGAAGCTAGGTCACACAATGGATAGAGTAATGACCTGGAGTCAGGAAAACTCCTCTTCCTGAGTTGAAATTTGGTCTTAAACACTTCCTAGCTATGTGATCCTGGGAAAGTCACTTAACCTTATTTGCCTCATCTATAAAATAAACTGGAGAATGGCAAACCATTCCAGTATCTTTGCCAAGAAAACCTCGTATGGGACCATGAAGCATTGGACACTATTGAAAAATAACCAAAAAATTCTTTGTTTTGTTTAACGTTCATTTTATAATTTATATTTAAATATTTTAATTTATCTATTTTATGTTTACTAATATTTAACCTCATCATTATATATACATTTGAAATTTTACATTGTTTTATTTTCTTTAATTTACATTGTTTCATAATGTTTTCATGTATTTTTAAAATAGCATTTAGGTTTGTTTTAATGTGTTACTTTACAATTTGTCTGGATTTTGCTTGTTTTCTATTTTTCACTTTATTATATCTCACTCTAATCCTCTCCTTCTACCCATTCCCAAGCCTTCTGCTCTTTCTTGATTTTTTTCATTCTCCTCTTGGCAACTGTTCACAAAACTGGCTCAGATAAAGCTTCTAGTAGCTGCTTTCTTAAAGGACTGATGATCCTTACATGGCACAACATTCTGGGTCCAAAAAGTTGGTGTCATTTCCCCATTGTTTACTGTGCATTATAATGCTCCTATATGAGCCCCAGCATCATCAGCATGAATGCCCTAAAAGTAAGATTGCTGTAGCTCCTCATTTGCAGCAACACCCAGATTCATGCAGATCTTAAAACTAATCAGCAAAACTTGATGCTGTTGACATTTTATTAAATTGGACTGTGAAATGATTCTAAATTGCTGCTATCCTTCTGTATTTCCCTCATCCTACAAGATGGCCAAATCCTACCCATTCCCAGACTGAAAGGAGCTCAGAGTTGGATGAGACTTCTGAACTCATTTGATTGGGAATTCACTCAGTAGCATAACTCAGAAGTAATGATGCAATGTCCATGTTCTTTGGGATGCATTGAAAATAAGACCAGATTTGGAATCAAGGGACTTGGATCTGAACTCTGGCTCTGTGACTCTTTTCCTGTGTGACTATGGGAAGGTTACATCACCTCTCTTGGCCTTATTTTTCTCATGCATAAAATGAAGGAGTTGGGATAGAGGATCTAAGACCTCTTTTAGTTTTAAAGACTATTATCTAAGACTCCCAGAGCAGAAGAGTTCACCACTTAGGTGGACGATCTATCCACTTTTCAACAACACTAATTTTTAAGATGATTTTCCTTCTTTGGAATTTTACTTCTTTATCATTTCTAACCGTCACCCCCAGCTCTGCCCTCTAGGACCAAGCAGAATAAGGCTAATCCATCTGCCCACGCTCATCCTTCAACTGCTTGAAAACATCTATCATATAACCCCTGAATCTTCTCAAGTTTCTTCAGATGAACGGCATGGCATGGCTTCTAACTCAATTCTGGATTCACTCTTCAGAATATGTTGCAGTTTGTCAGGGTCTTTACTAAAATGCAACTGAAATCAACACAATACTTTAGAATAGCAAAGTGGTACTATGGAACCTCTTTTTTTTTTCTAGACATGATGCTTCTAGGCTACTTAAAGATCATGTTATTTTTTTCTGGAAGCCATTTTATGTGACCTCAGACTAGATTATCAGTCCACTGATAACCAACCACTAGGCTGGTTGGTTGGTTGGTTGGTTTGAATGTTGATTTTGATGGAACTGTTTTCCAGTCATGTTTCCTGAATATATGTGATTGATTTCTTTCTAGCTCAAGTATATGGCTGCCTACTGGAATTTGGTAGAAATGTTTAGTCTTCCATCCCATATATTAACAATCTATATTCAGCTATGCCTTCTAGTTCTAAAACTTTTACTAAGCATGTCACCATCTATGCCATCCTCTAATTCATTGGGAAGGAATTTTTAGGAGAGCAGAGGCCCAGAATTTCCCAGCATACTACACTAGGAAACTTCTTCTGGGCTGATAGTAATCCATCCATCACAGTTCTTTGGTTCTATTTTCTCAACTGGTTGTGATTTTCCCTAATTTTACTCCTATTTGATCTATATCTCTGTGTCTTCTCCCAACAAATCTTTTAGAGATGTTGAATGCCTTGCCAAAATATTTGAATAAAATGAAGCTTCCATTAATCCTTTTCTGACTACTCCAAAATAAGAGCTCTCCCTCGACTCCTCTACCCCACCACCAAACTCTCCAAAGTCTTAGGATCATACAATTAGATTTAGAAGAGATTATTCAATGTTGTTGTTCAGTGATTTCTGTCATGACCTATTCTTCATGACCTCATTTATGATTTTCTTGGCAAAGATACTGGAGTGGTTTGCCATTTCTTTCTCCAGCTTATTTGACAAATGGGGAAACTGGGGCAAACAGGATTAAATGACTTGGCCAGGGTCACATATCTAGTATATGGCTGAGGTCAAATTTGAACTCAGGTCTTTCTGACTCTAGACCTGGAACTCTGTCCATTGAACCACCTACCTGCCTCAGAACATAAATTAGAAATCATTTAGTCTGACTTCTCATTTTATTGACAAGAAAACTAAGGCCTGATTGGTTAGTCTACCTTCCCAAAGTTCCCCAGCAAGTAAGTGGCAAAACCAGGTATTCAAACTCAAATCAGTCAGTCAATCAATCAATCAACAAGCGATTATTAAAGCCTTACTATATGCCAGGCAATGTGCTAGGCTCTGAAGCTATAAAGACAAATATTAAATGATTCCTGCCTTTAATGAGATTATCTTTTATCAAGGGAGATAACATTTATGCATATAAGAACATACAAAATATACTCAAAATAAATGCAAGGTGAATTTGGGGGAAGGACATTCCAACTCCAAATCTTGTGTTCTGCACCACAGTAACAAATGATTTCATCACTATTGCTTGTTTTTTCATATGTTGCTGTCTTGAACTATCATTGCACAACTTTTCCTATCCCTTGGAAAAAGTGCTGTCTCATCAATTGGGTGAAAAGCTCCTCAAGTACCAGGACCCTCTCTTGTGCCTATTTGTATTCACTCCTTGACCACAGGAAGCATTTAACTTAATTAAACAGTCAACAAGTATTTATTAAAGTTTCTTCCATGTCAAATGTTGTAGACACAAGGTTGATTGGCAGCTTGGATCAATAGAAAAAAAATCATTTTACTCAGGTTCCAATTTCATTTCGGCTACTGGCTACTTGTGGGATCTTCTCTAGGCTTTATTTGCTTCATGTATAGAATGAGAGAGTTGGATTAGATCACATCTCAGGTACTTTCTAGCTCCAAATCTATGATCAGAAAGGTCCTTAGGATGGGCCAACTATTGTCCTCTAAGAGCACGCTGAGGTAGTCAATATTTCTGTACCTCATGTTCCTTTATATCCCCTAAAATACTTCACTGTTACAGTCATACCATAAACCACCCTCTTTGAGGATCCCATTGGGCTTTCTTGGGGATATATACCCTCTGTCTTCCATGATTGCACCAATTTGGTATAGATTGATTATCCCTTGTAGTGCTGCTCCCTGACTTCTACTCAAATATAATTTCCCCCGGCATCAGAATTCCTACATTTCTATGATTCTATGAAAATTGGTTCAGTCCCTACATTTATAAAGTTTATTATCTACCAGAGTTCAGGTGGAGGTGATTCATTTGAGTATATCATTATAAAATGAATTAGACATAATGGGCACATAGGAGAGGTTTGACAGAGGATCTTGAGAAGTTCAGAGAGAGAGAACTCAGCTATGATCTGAGTTGTCTCAGAGACTCTGATTTTCCTTGATGAAGAAAACTACCTGAGCTGTTTAATATCATAGAAAGAGAACTTGTGTGCAAACGAGTCTATCATCCTGGCAGTCCCCCAAATCCCTCAAGAAATGCGTATTCAACATAGGTATGTGTGTGCCAAGCCCTGGAACAAACCAAAATGAAAGACACCTCAGCAGGCCCATCCTTTTATAAATGAATGAATGAAAAACTCATTTATTAATGCTTATAGAAGTAAGCTTCCCAATTTTTCCTTTTCCTTCTCTGTAAAATGGAGGTGGTCATAGGATATGTTTGGGAAACAGAGGGCATGTCTTGAACTCTGAGCTCTTTCCCAACTCTATACCCTGTAATGCTATCTGATACTGCCAAACTATTCCTCAATAATATTCAACTGATAGTTTGAACACTTGCCGAGTATTTTTTCCCACTCTGATATAACTGCTGGGGTAAATTTCAAATTGTCATATAATGTGACATTCAACAATATGTCTAACTAGTCATGTATGCTCATATATATATATATACACATATATATGTATGTACGTATGTATGTATGTATATATATATATATATATATATATGTATATATATATATATATATATATATGTACATTGTGACATAATGGAAGAGACAGGAGATTTGTGTACTGTAGTCACAACATTGCCACAATCTAGATATGTGATATCAAGCTGGTCCTCTGGACCTCAGTTTCCTCATCTGTGAAATGAGAAGTTTTCTCTAGATGATCACTAACTTACCTCTAGATATAAATTTCTATCATTCCTTCCCTTCTTTCCCATTTGTCACTCAGTCTTCCTTTCCTGAAATTACTCTGTATTTAGGAACATAGTTCTAGAGCTGAAAGGGACTCTTGAGAACATCTAGTCCATCCTACCCATTTCACAGATAAAGAAACTGAGACTTGGTATGGTAAAGTGACTTGTCCAGTCTCACAGGTAACAAGCATTTTGGATGGGATTTGAACCCATATCTTCTGACTCCAGGCCTAAAGTTCTTTCCACTATAGCATAATGTCTCTCATGTAATCATATATATTTTGTGTTTTCTTGTGTCTGTTGTATTCTTCAAGTAGAATGTGATCTCCCTATAGGTTGGGACTATTTCATTTCTACCTTTGTGTCCCCAGCACTTAGCACAGCTCCTGGCACATAGTAATTAGTAAGGCTTTGTTGATTGTGGTGAATTGAATCTAGAAGGCTAAGGCTGGGCCTGACAATTGGCTGTATGCTCTGGACCAGGTGAGGTGAAAATCCTCTATTATAAAGTTATAAAATATACGACTCAATGAGAATCACTGGCATCCTCGGCCTACTCTTGATAGCACAATCCATAAAAACCAGACTCTGTAGGAGTATAATAAAGGTTGTATAGGAGTATAATAAAAACTAGACACAAGTCTGAAAAATTCATTAGTTCCTGCCATTCCTAAAAGAATAACTGTCTAAGGAAGCCACTGACAACATTCCACTATGGTGATTCCCAGCTTATTGACAGGCAGGTTTATGGCCAAATGAAACCTTCTCATTACACTCCAATTTGGAATCTTTACACAATTCATCTTGACTATATACTCCCTCTTTTTTCTTATTCCCAAATCTTATATGTTGTATTTTTCTGGGAATATGGCCATGATTGGTTTCCTTACTTAAGCATTGTACCTTCATGTGTTTCAAACACAAAAACTTATCCTTTCCTTTGCTAAGGAAGTCCATTTTTAAGTGGATTTGAGTGATTCATAGGAGAAATTAAGTTAGCTATATGGAAACAGGATTTTTTTTCTGAAATTAAAAAGAATGAAAACATAGCCTCTGTCATATTGCTACACACACCAGTGCTCCAATGAGTGTGTGAGTTGCTAATTTGAAAGTCCCTTCCAACAATACTGATCTCAATGTATCCATGCCTTCCCATCCTGAGTCATTCCAATCCATGGCCTCCCATACATTCACCACAGGGGTCTTCCTAATGTATTGGAGTCTACAAAAGGCACAGAAAAAAGTTCTCCCCACCAAATTCTTTGGCTCCATTGATGGTTCAAGAAAAGAAACAAATATAATTTTATGACACTAAAGAAAATGCATTATCATCAGCATGAGGTTGGTAGGGCCAGGATCACAGAATTACACACCTGAACTGGAAGGGACCCCAAGGAACATCTAGTGCAATCTTGTAATTTTGTAGCTAAAGAAACTGATTCCAAAAGAGGTGAAGAGATTTACCCAAGGTCCCCCAAGTGTGAAATCAGAATACTGGGATCCTAATTCTGGCTCTGACACTCATGAGCTGTGTGACTCTGGGCACGTAACTTCAACATCAGTTTCCTATATCTCCCTCCATTTGGCATTTAAATCTCTTCACATGCTCATTTTCAACCAGCCTTATTCCATGTTATTCCCCTTCACATGAATTTCCATATAACCAGACTGACCTTTTTACTTTTTCTCACATAAAGCATTTCATCTTCCACCTCTTGGTCTTTGTGCAAGCTGCTTTCCCACTCCAATGGATGGAATTTATACCCTCCTCCTCTCTATATTTTGGTGTCTCTAATTGCTTTTGGAGACCAGCTCAAGCACCATCTCCTACGTGAAATATAATTCCTTTCCCCTCCCCCCCAAGTCACCTCGTGTTTGTGTTATATATCCTTATTTTGTGTGTGTACATGTTGTCTTCTCTACCTCCATTAGAATGTCTGCTTCTTGGAGACTAGGATTGTTTCAATTTGTATTGTATCCCTAGAGTCTAGAACAGTGTCTGGCTCGTAATAGATGCTTAAGTGCTTGTTGATTTATAGGTGATTGAATTTGTGTTGTTCTTGGATATAAATTCAATCTCTCTCCTCATCAAAATAGCATAGGAGCTCCTTGAGGGAAGGGACTCTTTTTTTTTCTTTTGTTTTTGTTCCATGACATTGACTTGAATGTCTGAGTTACCTGCCTCTCTGGATTGTTCTGGAAAAAGCACTCATAAATTCATTGCATACATATGAACTGTTATTATTTTTCTACAACATGTCTGCCCATGTTACTTCCCTTATGTAGAACCTCTGTTGCCTATTGCCTTCAGACTTAGAGACCCATCTGGTTGACATCAAAATCTCTCCAGCACCTTTTTCCAGTCTCTTTCTAGATTACGTACAGGATGCTCTTCACACACACTACGTCTACTTCAATTGGCCTGTTTGCTAATATTCCAGCTCCTGCCTCCATGTCTTTGTATAGGTTGCTATCATGGCTGACGCGTTCTCCTCTTCCTGACCTCTGCTTCTTGGAACATGTAGCTTTCTTCAACCATCCGTTCAATGGCTGTGTTTTGCTTGATTTCCCAAATCGTTGGATTCCCCCCTGCCTTGAATCCATTTGTTTCGTCATTTGTATCCTCATGGTATTCCTGAGTCTGTGTCTATATTGTCTGACCGCAGTGTTCAAATGCTAAGCTGATTTTTTTGTCTTTGAACCTCGGACAGCACTCAATAGTAGCCATTTTGTAAATACTTATTGAATTGTTGGATTATAGGTCCTGGTGGGTATGCACAGGCTTACACATATTATCAATAATAACTTTGCCACAGGAAATAGTAGCATCATGCATCAAGAAGAGGCATTAACATGTAGACATACTAAGTGCCATGCTGGTATCTGAGAAATGTGAAAAAATCTAGAAGCTCATTGGGCAGGTCCTTTATGAGAATCATGCATAGATATAGGAACACAGATTTAGAACTGGAGAATATTTGGGGATCCTCAGATCCCATTGCCTCACTTTACAAATGGTAAAACTGAGATACAGAGAGCTTGCCCAGGATCATATGTTGTAGATAAGAATAAGTTAGGAAGAGTAGATTAGCTATGATCTGTATCTACAGAAGTGCTATCCACACTGATGAGATTATGAGCCTACTCAACCGTGGAAAAACACTTTGAGCTCTTTAAAACAAGGGTTTCATTTAACCATGAGACATAAAGTCCTATTCTTCTCAGGCCTTTTAGAGTTGGTTTTAGGCAGACTTTTAGCAAGAGGAAAGGGTCAAGGAAGGAGAGGAGAGAGCCGCCCTGTTTGTGTGTAAGCAGCAGTGGACAGCAGACCACAGCTGAAGCTCATTGACCCTTCAGGAAGGCCATGGAGATGAAGAAAACCTGGACCAGAGAGTGCAAGCCCTATATTCTCTAAGGAAAGTTTCCTATGTCTGCCAACGTATAGATAGGTTCTCTTTGGGCACCAAACTCTAGCATATAGACAGGAAAAACAGAAACCTGTGCACAGGGTAATGGTTAATATTTATGCCCAGAAATGATGGCTCATATTGCTGATCTCTTCCTTGCTCACTGACAGGAGCACTTTATTCAAACTATTTTAAGAGCTGAGCTCATATCATTAATGATTCAGGTGCACTAATCAAATAGTAAACCCAAAATCCACATTGATTTCAGACTCCATTCAAAACACAAGGGAGAATAATCAGCACTTGCTGAAAGAGGAAAGAAAAATTGGAAAGGAAATAAACTTTGTTTTTCAGTCCCTTCAGAGTCTATCATGCAGGGAGGGAAATGACAAGTATTTAAGGTAATTGACAGTCCCTTTTAAAAAAATATGATCGATTTTAACATCACCAACAATCTTGCCAGAAAGTGTTCCTGGATTTCTGAAAAGTGAAAATAGATCATCTTTGAATTATTTTAAGATGGTCTCTTAATAATCATATTATTTATGATGTAGAAAGAGACCCATTTTCTCACAAGTGTCTGAAAATTGTTAGGTTTGATATTTTCATACACATTTTTTTAAGTGATACTAGAGCTACAGTATCTGATGGACTTTTTTCAGTCCTTCTCCTCTTTGTCTTCTCTGCAGTCTTTGACCCTATTGATAACCCTCTCCTTTTGTACTTCTGTCCTATCTGAGTTTTCCTGATACTACTCTGTCCTGATTCTCCTTCCTATCTGACTGCTTTGATCCTTTGATAGATCACAATTCAGATCACATACTCTTAACTGCAAATGTTAGCAAAGGGTTGTAATAGTAATTAGTTTAGCAGGATACTTAGCACTTAGTAGTGCTAAGTGCTAAGTGTGGAAGG
>CM053580.1:31101994-31128170 GCA_028627135.1 Pseudochirops cupreus | reverse complement strand
ATTGTGGCCACTGTAGTGAAAACTGTGTGGCCATTTAATGTTATAAGATGTAATGTTGTGAATATTATAATGTTTTGAATGTTTGTCTTGATTTGTAATGGAATAAACAGAGTGTTCACTCTATTTTGTAATCTGAACTCTAAAAGCTGTTCACAGTAGCATTCCTTTGGGAATCTGCTGGTGCATGGCATTACAAGGGTCTGTCCTGGGACTCTTTCTCTTCTCCCTCTATAGATATCACCTGGAGATTTCATCAGTTCTCATGGATTCAGATGCCATCAGTACACATTTTATTCCCAGCCCATATATCCAGACTTAATGTCTCTCCTGAGCTCCAGTCTTGCATCACATACTGCTTGTTGGGCATTTCTTATGGGATACCTTGTAGGCATCTCCAACTCAACATGTCAAAAACAAAACTCATTATCTTTCACTTGAAACCTATTTCTCTTCCAAACTTCCTATTACTGTCAAGGAGAGCACTTGCCAGACACCAACCAACATTCATAAACTTGTCAGAATTCTCAACTCCTTCCTTCACATGTTCAATAGATTGCCAGATTGTATCATTTCTATCTCCATCACACCTCTCACGTAAAATCCTCTGTCCACACTCATACAGTTACCACCCAAGTTGAAGTCTAGTCACTTCTCACCAGCACTATTGCAGTAATCTCCCAATTGGTTTCTCTGTCTGAAGAGTTTCCCCTGTCCCATTCCAACCACATAGTTACTAAAGTGAATTTTCTAAAGCATATATTTTGTCACTCTCCTTCTGAAGAAAATCACTTGCTCCCTATTGCCTCTAGAAGCAAATGTAAAATATTAAGTTAAGCATTTAAAACCATTTACAACTGATGTTATACATTATTTCCCTTCACCTATTCTATGATCCAGTCAAGCTGACCTTCTTACTGTTCCCAAAATATAATACTTTATTTCTCATCTCCATGCCTCTGTACTTACCCAGCACACACACCCTCCTGACCTCTGCCTCAAAAAATTCCTTTTGTTCTTTTAGACTCAACTCAAGCATCACTTTCTATATAAAGTCTTTCCGAATCAATTAGTGTCTTCATTCTTCAAATCTTCTTGTATCTGTCTTGCATGTAGCTATTTATTCATAAAGGTTGTTAGTATCTTCATCCTCCAAATCACCCTGTATTTATTTTTAATGTGCTCCATAGCAGATAGAAAGCCAAGTCAGGATTTGAACCCACTTCCTTTGACTCCAAATCTAGCACCTTTCTTACAATCCCATGCTGTCTCTTATGTTCAGCCTTCAAAGAATACAATCTATGTATATGGACATTTTCCCATTGTTCCGAATAAAAAGGTTGTGTCCTGGAATTCTGAAATAGGAAGAGAGCAACTGGGGTAGAAGGGAGGTATTATAAGAAGGGATACATTATGGTATCCAGCAAAGAGCTAGTTTTGGAAAAAGAAAATCAAAATTCAAAGCCCACCTCTAATATTTAATACCTATATGACTTTGAGTAATTCATTTGAACTACTGAATCCTCAGTTTTCTCCTTTATGAAATGAGAGGGGTGGACTTGTTGTTCAGTCCACTCAGCCATGTCTAATTCTTCTTGACCCCGTGGGTTTACTTGACCTCTAGAGGTACTGGATTTCTTTCTCTTATGAAGCTGAGTCTCAGTTTTCTCACCTGCAAAATGAGAGGGTTGGACTAGGTTACTCCTAACGTCCCATCTAATTCTATGAATCTGTTAGACTAGGGAGACATCCATTCCCTCCTTGCCTGAAGCACAAGTCCTCTCTATATTATCCTGGACTGGGGTGACTAGGTGGCACAGCGAATAGAGCAATGACCCTGGAGTCAGGAGGACCTGAGTTTGAATCCAGCCTCAGACATGTAACACAAAAAAACTAGCCATGTGACCTTGGGCAAGTCACTTAATCCCAATTGCCTTACCTTCCCCTCTCCAAAAAGCAAAAATGAAAATAAAAAATTTATATTATCCTGGACTGACCCATCTGATCTCTATTTAAATATCTTCAAAGCCAGAAGCTGATGACTGACTTCATGAGACAGAGCCTATTCTACTTTTAAACTGTTCTAATTCTTAGGAAGTTCTTCCTTCTTATGGGTCCAAATATTTATTCCTGTATCATTGCCACAATCCTCCATCAGCTCCCCTAAATCACCTGCCCTAGTCAGATCTTCCACATGCAAATATCAGAGGTATATCTATGAATGAGCTGAGGAAGTAAAAAAAAGCTTGCCCAAGGTCACATAGGGAATGTCAGGAGTGGAATATGAATCTCAATTTTGTGACTGCAGAAGCTAGTGCTCTGCGTAGGCTGGTGCTGAATAGAATTCTATCCTAGGAAAGATTTCAGCAAGAAAACCCAATTTTAAAAGACTGCTTGACACCAACAGCTGCAAGGTTCCCTAGCAGTTTGCAAAAGCCTGTCTGTTAGCTTTCTGAGGCCCATTGAGAGGAGGCCTTTGTGGCCTGATAGGCAAACAAATGACTGATCCATCCATGCTTTGTTAGGAAGTAGTAATGGTTGTGGCCAGGATTTCTGTCTGGAAACCAGGTGGGCCCACTGTCTAGCAGAGTGTCCCAGTATGAATGCAAACAACAGCCTATTTCATTCCCTAATCAAACACTGAGTAAAAAGCTATTAATACACGTCTGCATTGAGCTGAGTCTCCTGAATGATTTTCCACCTCTGTTGAATGAAGTTATGCTTTGGTGTGAGGATGGAAGTGGGATGACTTCTGACAATGGATATCTGAACTGATTTCCTGGCGAGTCTGGGTGGATAGACCCATTGTGCTATAATCTTTGAGGACCCAGGCTCCTGATCTCTTGCCATTAGACTTCCACTCTCACCATTAGCCTCTTGGTTATGCTCAGGACAAGAAACTCCATTTCCTCCACCAGGGTTGAGGGAGGGAAAGGAAATGATAATTCAATCTACATCACAGTTGGATTTTTTTTCGTATTAAAAGGGAGTTCATTCTTCAAATCAGGATAGTAAAGGTTTCCCTTACCTTAATTTATAACTGAATTTACCCAATTTTTCTGATCATTAGAGATGTCTCCCTTCCATGTGCTCCCAACTGACTCATTCCTCTATGACTCTTTGGACTTTGATTACCTTCCTGGTCTTCAGTTAGTGGCTCATTCCCATGATCATCCTCTTGTTGGCTTCTTGTGACCCTTGTAACCACTCAATGTCTAACCCCCATTCCTGCTGCCTCACCAGTTGGTCACATTGGTCAGGCAACCTACTCACCACAAAGTCAGAAATCTTCCCATCAAGTCAAGAATGTCTCAATCCTTACAAAAGTAGGTGTGTGGGACCTTGTTGAGTGTCAACTTGAATCATAACCCCACCAGGCTCAGAAATTGTATAGCAAAGTAAGACATAGTGGAGGAAATAGAATAGGCAAAAGGTGCTAGGCTGTCTAATCACCTTCCCCAATCCTATATATATTCTAATTGTTCTCTTTTTGTTTGTTTTACTGAAGTTATTTTAAAAATATTCAATTCAAAGTTGAATTTTGCATATTGTAATTTTGTGGTAGAGAGAAAATGAGATGGACAGAAAGAAGAATCACCCCAATTAACCACAGCAGAGGAAAGTCAGAAAAAAGGAAAATAATTAAGGACTGAGTTCAGAAAACAATGACTAAAATCAGAAAGGACTTGAGTCAACAGGGTCTGGAGAGAATATCTCAGGGAAGCTGACCAAGGCTGGATAGGTAGGAAGCAGTTTCTTTTTGTTTGGATCCATGATGTCATCCCTGTAGAGAACAGGAAGGATGTAGAGAAGATATAGGGTTAAGATGCTCTCTACCAGTCTAGATGAGCACCTACTTTGAAGTTTCTAGCCCTATTGAGTTGCCTTGGACACTGAGAAGTAAACTGACATGACCAGCATCACACTGCCAGTATGTGTCAGAGGTGGATCTTGAACCTAGGTCATCCTGACTTCAAGCTCAGTTCTGTATGCACTGTATTGGACTGCCTCTTCAGGAAACGTAGAAGAACATCTCCATTCTGGAATGAGAGAAAAAATACCACTGATCAGTCATGCAGATTGTAAAGGGCTTATGATAAGAACTTCACTATGAGGGGAATCAGTCAATCAATCAAAAAGCATTTATTAAGCTTATTAAGTGGAAAACACATGTCATATGTTGGTCACTGTGCTAGGCTCTTGAGATACAAAGACAAAAATGAAACAGTCCCTGCCTTTCAGGAGCTTATGTTCTATTGGAAGATATAATATGTGGGGCGATAAGAAGTTACATGACAATCATTCAATCAAGAAGCATTTCTTACCTGTATGTCAGGTACTATGATAGATGCTGGGGATAAAAATACAGAAACGTGTCCTGTCCTCAGGGAGCTTACATTCAGAGAAGAGGGAGGAAGAATCCCAAAATTTTGCAATATCAGCATTTTACCATAATCCTAATAAATATTCCTCATTCTTACTATCACTTTTTTATCTCAAGATCTCTGTCTACAAAACAAAAAATGTTTGATGTCTTAGTATTGAAAAATATCATTTTCATACCAAATGACAATAAGAAAAGTTCCTGGCTTGATTGATCTCTTTAAACTAAGAGTCCAGTTCTTTGCCCTAAAGTTAAATAGGGGGGGAAAAGAACAGGCAAAAAAAGCTTACATTTCCATCTCCTCACTATGCATTCTGTCATTTCCCCTCTATTAACTCTGTCCTAAGGTTGAAAAGAAGACTGTATTTCCTAAGCTCCCATTTACATCTTGCTCTGGAGCAGAGGTTGCAGCTTGTTAAATTTATTGACCCATAGTCCCTTGAGCTTCTAAGGACCATCTAGCTTACACTATATATCTTTTGAAAGATGTTACTTGGGATTCCATTCTAAATTATTTGCTTTCTTCTCTTTTCTCCCCATGACCAATTTATCTTACCTATTTTTCATTGTAAGAAATACTTCAATCTATGGGTATAGCATTTTTAAAGTACATAAACATACAGTAAAAGAAAAAATAACTTGTAGATGCTCCAGGGACACATTTGCTATGATATTCTCCAAGGGAACTCACCCAAGGTTATCAATTCTTCCTGATTATATTTGGCAACTGAAAGCTATGGCCTAGCACTGGCTGGTGGAGTCAGCACAAATTTGTCTCCTGAATCCCACAACATTTTCTTTCCTAAATGAAGGTCCTGGAGTTGGGAAGGTCAATCAACCTCAGCCATTGGATACTAATGTAATGAACTCAGAGGCATGTTGCTTGAAACAGAAGTGTTCTTCTCTAACACTGAATAATTCTTCAGAATGCACAATGATCATATTTGCATCTTCACCTTAGTCTAAGTCTGCAAACTTGCAGAATTTTCCCGCTCAACTCAGGCTGTCCCCTGAGATGTTGCATATTTGGGGATCACTCTCCTGAACTCTAGTTTTAATTAAAGCAAAAAAGCACAAGCCCTTTAACTCTGAGGCTCTGTCAACAGGAATGAATGATACAAGCCTTCCAGTCCAGCCTGGAGGTTTCAAGTGAAAAGACAATAAGAAAGGAGAGGGAGGAAGGATAAAAAAACATAAGGAACATAGAAGAAAGGAAGAGAACAAGCTGAGAAAGAAGAAAAAGGAAATGAAGCACCTAGAGGGTTTTGGAACATCAGAAAGGGTTGTACTGGCTGTTGTTTATTGGTGGAATTTACATAAGCCAAGGTAGAATGGAAAGGAAATTGAATTGAGCCACTCTGATAGATTCCTGGCCCTTTTGCTTCCTAAGGACCTTATGCAAGCTCTTCTACCTCTGGGGACTTCAGTTTCCTCATCCATAGAATGAGGAAGGTAGGCTAGATGATCTTTAAAGTCTCTTTCAGATTTGTATGATCCTATGACCAGATGTCCTTTGCCTCTGGAAATCCCTCTCATTTATATTTTACAAGCATCTTGTAGATATGTAGTTATTTATATATCTTCTTCCCATTAGAATAGAGGCTCCTTGAAGGCAGTATGGCATTTTGAAAAAGTTTGAGAGACATAATGTCTGGGTAATCATTTTCTTAATAAGGTCAGCACATTTCTTAATAAAAGGATGGTCATGTGGTCATTTCTCTCTTAGGCCAAAAAACCACTTGTAGTGGTGGGCTCATGGTTTATGTGATCTTCAAAGATGATGTGTTCCTGATGGGTGGCAATCAGCTGTAATTGGTTAACAATGAGAAAATGAATATTGAGAGGGTGAACTATATTATAATGAGTGTTTTGGGGTACCATGACTTGAGTCATTCAAATCTTGGTGAAAGAGATTTAACAATTTCCATGTCACTTGTCTGACAAAAGGGAGAATCAACACTTTCCCAGCCTGTCTGAGCAAACACAATAAGCAGGAATGCACCCATTAACCAGAACTTAGAATTTCTTTTATTATCTGATTAGATCTTGGCCAACATATATCTTTAAGAGAGATTTCCCACATTGGTTGGTTTCTGGATGAGGAATAGAAAAGAGGAAAAACCTTGGTCCTAATACAATAATTATTATTAGATATAAGAGGGAAATAATAATTTCTCACAGCAGGGACTGTGTTTTTGCCTTCTTTGTTGTGTCTCAAACATTTAGCCCAGGATCTGGTCCATAGTAGGTGTTTAATGAATGTTTGTTGGTAGAGTAAATGATGGTGCTGGTGTTTGAAAGAAGAATGTATCTCAGGTTGTGGATAATAATGCAACAAATGCTACTTTAGAGGGAGTCTGGAGTCTGATATTTGTTCAACATAGCAAGGCTTTCAGCCAGGTGCTTAGCAAGGTCACTTCCAATTCTCTCTCTCTCTCTCTTTTTTTTTTTGGACGGAGAAGATTGGGCAATTGGAGTTAAGTGACTTGCCCAAGGTCACACAGCTAGTAAGTGTATCAAGTGTCTGAGGTCACATTTGAACTCAGGTCCTCCTGACTCCAGGCCCAGTGCTCTATTCACTGTGCCACCCAGCTGCCACTGTAACTTCCAATTCTTACTCTATGATTTCAGACTGTTGCAAGGTTTTGCTCAATGTACTATTTTCCCACAATTCCTCCCCATCTCATAATTTTCCTTTTTTTCAACGCTTACATTTAACCATGGATGACCTTGGTCGCATCTCCAAGTCAAAGGTGAGATCCAGCTCTTGACCAGTTCTACTCCCTTGTGTACTGTCTTCTTTCTATGTATGCTTGGTTGTACCTTAAGGGCATAAGGGGAGATTTGGACAGGTAGCAATAATGAGGCAGGAACTCTAACTAGATTATACTGCCATTGCTTTGAGAAACCCCTAAAAAAAGCAGTGGGAACAAATGTCCTTGGAAAATGTCAATCATTCATTAACTTTGAGAAAGTGAGCTTAGAATGTTGAATACTGAATTTGGTTATATCATGTGGAAGTAGAGGTGTTTCTCTGGAGACATATTAAGCTTTAGTTTGAAGCAGCTTAAGAAAACAAGATTATCATTTGCATAGCTAGGTTAGCATATATATATATATAATGTTTTAAGGTTCACAAAATGCCTTACATAATCTGTCTCTTTTGGTCTTTACAACAAAGCTCTTTTAGGCAGGTGTTTTAATTATCTTCATTTTACAGTTGTGGAAATTGAGTCTAAGAGTGATTAACTCGCTTACCAAGGCAAGATTCAAACTCAGATCTCCCGAATTCTAAGTCCAGTAATCTGTCCATGGCACCATCTATCAGACACATTTTCCCCAAATGTGTTAATACTATCTTCAGAAAGAAGAAAGTTAAACAATTTGCCTTTACAGAGAATCTATGTGAATCTAATGAGTTCTAATGATCTAGAAAACAACCAAAAAAATGTTTAGGACCACATTTAGCTTATTGATATAAGCAATCCCTGTCATCATTTATGGGAACACACTCCAGTTTTTTCAAGATCCTTCTTTAAAATGGTGCCCCCAAATGACCAGAGGCTTTTTTCTGGTTTCTCTGGAATAGATTTCAATAGGATGTTGTTTATCTTCATTTAGGTAAAGCAATTCCGTTAACATTCAGTAAGATTGCATTACTGTGTACATTAGCAGCCAAACAAAAATATTGGTTCACATTGAGTAGCTGGTTAACTGAGATCATCAGACATTTTCACACATGAGCCACCATTAGTTCAGGTTTCTTAGATCCTGTTCTCATGAGAGTCATTGTTTAATCCTAAATGCTGCACTTTATACTTTCCCATTGTGAAATGCTGTGCGTGTCAAGTGTCATCATGAAGGCTTAGAATAACACTAGTAATCATTCTCACTATCGTCATTACCATGGCTTATATTATAGGTGCCTGACATTTGCTGTGTGACCCTGAGCAGGTCACTTCATGTTCCTGAGCCTATTTTGCCACATGAAATGATGAGGTTTGAAAGAATGACTTTTGAGATCTCTTTCAGTTCTTTTTTTTTCCCTAAGGGCAGAGCAATTGGGGTTAAGTGACTTGCTCAAGGTCACATGGCCAGTAAGTGTTAAGTGCCTGAGGCTGGATTTGAACTCAGGTCCTACTGACAGTGCTCTATTCACTGCACCACCTCCCCACCCCATTCTCTTCCAGTTCTGACTCTATGATCCTATGATTCCTATTTTTTTTGCCTCCATCTTGTTTGGAGTTATTTTCACGTTGACATCTCTCCCATTTGATCGTGAGTTCCTCAAGGATAAGGACTATCTCTCTTGCCTTTCTTTATATGCCCTGTGCTTAGCAGAGTGACTGGCACATAGTAGGTACTTAATAAATGGTTATTGACTGCTTGACTCTTTATAGTTTACTGATCTTTTTTTACTGGACTTTGAAAAATCCAATAAACTTTTATTAAGTATCTTCTTTGTGCCAGTCATTTGATTAGTTACTGGGGATCCAAGTCAAAAATGACACAGCACCGGCTTTAAAGTAATTCATATTCTTTTGGAGGGAAACAATGTTTCCCCAGATAAACAAATACAAAATATATTCAAAATAAATAAGCAATTGTGAAGGATAAAATTAACTAGGGAAAAAAAGACATCATAGGGATATAACATTTGAACTGAGCTTTTAAAGATCTAAAGATCAGGAAACCTGCTTTTCTACACTTTCCACCAATCGAAGGACAAAATCACCTTTGAGCTCCCTATCCAATCCCTGAGGAAGATAATCTACTCAACATCCCTGCTATCCTCCCCTTCTAGCATTCTTATCTCATTGTCCAAGTAGTCCTATCTATTACTAATGATGGCTAACATTTATAAAGTTTCTATTATGTGCTAGTCACTGTGCTAAGCATTTTGTAATTATCTCATTTGTTCCTTGAAACAACTCTGGAAGTAGGTACCATTATTAGCCTCATTTTAAAGATGAGGAAATTGAAGTAAACAGAGGTTAAGTGACTTGCCCAAGATCATACAACTAGTAAATGCCTATGAATGAACCACCCTTTCCATGCTGTATCAGCAATGCAGCATTCACAATGCCTACAGTAACTATAAGTATGCTGATATGGTTATTAATCACAAAATGTAACAGGCTGTCTCCATGAGAAATATAGCTAGAGCATTTATTTAAATACCAGAAAACTGAGTCCCAAAACCAGAAAGTCAAAGCCAACATAGTAGTTATGAAGTTGGCACATGTAGTTAAAGTAGTAAACACCCACATTCTCAAGACTTCAAAACAGGACAGGCTACCTCAGGCAAAGATCCTCCTATCCTCACTCAGGACAACTGCTCAGCATCCAGGCAGCTCGCTCCTAGCAGCTGTGGCGGGGACTCCCCCCAACCCCTGCAGTTCTCGTCCCAGGCAGTCCTCAGCAGGAGTTCTTAGCAGAGATTCTGGCAGGCTCAAAGAAAAAGGAGTTTGCACCACAACTGTAGCCACTGCCTCTGCCACCGCTTCCAGTCACCACTGCGCAGACGCTACCTTGGTTCTGGCATTCTCTTGCTCCACCCCTTCCTGCTATGTCAGCAAATTCAAGGGGCATGGAAGATTTTCAAATCCCAGTATCATTACACATGCCAAGCTACCAAAGAATTATTTTTATAGTGCTAGAAAAAATAGTAAGAAAAATCATCTGGAACATCAAAAGTTCAAAAAAATTAAGAGGAATCAACGCAAAGAATATGAAGGAAGGTGGCCTAGTCATACCGGATCTCAAAGTGTAATACCAAGTAGTAATCACCAAAACAATCTGGTCCTGGCTAAGAAATAGGTCAGTGGGATAGGTTAGGCTCACAATACGTAGCAGTAAATGACCACAGTAACTGAGTGTTCAATAAATGTAAAGATCCAAGCTTTGGAGAGAAGAACTCACGATTTTTTAAAAATTTATTTTCAATTTGTAGAACAAAACAAGCATTTCCATACACCAGTATGATGAAAAAGATGATTGCACACGAAACTGCAAATCTGCCCCTTACAATCTGCTACTCCATCCAAATATACAACCAAGTTATCTTGTAAATTTCTTTTTTCCTTTTCCCCCATATGTGTATATGTATGTGAATATATGTATATACACACATACATATATGTACATATACACACAAACATATATATACACATATAAACACACTTACACTTACATACACAAACATATGCTTAACTATCTGTAATCATACTTTTATCTAGTCCTATGCCCTCATATGCATCTCTGTAAGATTGTGCTAGACTTTGACCTCTGTTTCTCTGAAGGTCGATAACGTCAGTAATAACAGCCTTGTATGATGATCAGCTGTGAAAGACTTGGCTATTCTCGCAATACAATGATCCAAGACGATTCCCAGCGACTCACAACGAAAAATGCCTCCTCCAGAGACAGAACTGATGGAGTCCAAATGCAGCTCAAACAATAGGTTTTTAAAAAATCTTTATTTTTCTTGAGCTTTTTTTGTCTGTGTTTTCTTTCACAACATGACTACATCTGTAACCTATATCAAATTCCTTGCTGTCTTGGGAAGGAGAAAGGAGAGGGAAAGAGAGAATTTAGAACTCAAAATTTTAAAAAATGAATGTGAATTTTTTATATGTAATTGGAAAATAAAATATTTTTTAAAAAATGAATTGCCTTTTATATTGAACATGAGCCTTCTCCTTTGAAATGTCTGTCTCTTTGTCAGTCTGTCTATCTATGTATGTAATCATTCTATCTAATTGTACATTTTTGAGAGTAGGAATAGCCTCTTGCCTCTTTTGTATCATCAGCACCTAGCACAATGCCTGACACATAGTAGGACTATGTGTTCAATAAGTACTTGTTGATTGACTAAACTATCTGTCTAATTTTCTATTATATATTATATTATATATATATATATATATGTGTGTTGTCCCCCCCCAATTGAATTTACTCTTTTTGAACAAAGAGGCTATTTTTTCTTCATACCATCAAAATCTACTATAATATATATTTTTGCTACATATTAGGTGCTTAATAAATGTTTCTTTAATTTAATTGATTTTAACTCTCTCCTTGTCATATTTGTCCTAATCATTCCTGTTTAGAAATCAATGCCCTCATTGGAGAAGACAGAAGCAAACTAACAGTTGAGTAGTTCTACATGAACCCCAGTGTAACCTGAGAGTAGCCAATGAGAGTTCAGTCCTTATGTATATGTGCAGCATGTGCAGACCCAAGCAATAGGACTTTGGAGCATGCAGAGGTATCCTCTGACTTCTTCTGGTCCCCTTACTGTAGAGGCCTTTTTGCCAGGCTGCTGAGCCAGAATTGGATGTACATACAAAAGGCTCCCATGGGGCCAACTCAGCCTCTTTTCTGCATGGCTGTGTTTCAGTGAGGAGGCAATAATTGTTGTAAGACTCTGGGGAGAGAGATCATCAGTGGCCTATTCTCTCTACCCCAATGGATATAAAGCCATAAGCACATTGCCCTGCGTTTGCTTCTCTTGCTGTTCTGTCTCTTCTCCCTTATCTCAGGAGGTGTTTTGGAGATAGTATGACCTGGGAAACAAAACTTTGTGAGTTTTGAAAGCTTGAGAGAGCACCAGCTGTCCAGGAACTTGAGTCCATCACAGAAAATGGTGTGGAACAAAGCCCAGAATGGCTTCTTTGACCTACTCTAGCTGTGGAACAAAATTGAAGAAATATACTCTAAGCAAAAGAGGAATTTCATCCGTTGGCTCTGCCATGTTCAAGAGTGGGCTTGGTGTGGTGAATGCTTTTTATCAACCACTTTAAGATTATGCAAACTGTCCAGGGAACAAGATGGTATAGGGGAGAATGTTTCCCTGGTTTAGAAGGATTTTTTGTACTTCTGTTCTTGCTGTATCTTCAAGTAAATATTCCATCATAAAAGTTAAATGATAGTGAGGCACTAATAACCAGATCAATATAGGGAAAATATTAACTAAAATTACTAATTGATACTGTGGAAAACCCACTATGATATAGATTCAGTCTAATTACTTTTTTTTTGTTTTTTGTTTTTTGGAGGAGGGGGGAGGAAGGGCAATTAGGATTAAGTGACTTGAACAAGGTCACACAGCTAGTAAGTGGATCAAGTGTCTGAGGCCAGATTTGAACTCAGGTCCTTCTGACTCCAGGGCCAGTGCTCTATTCACTGCACCACCTACCCATCCCTCTAATTACTTTTTAAACTATGTTTTATTTATTTCATTAAATCTTTCCCAATCACATCCAAAACAATTAACATTCAATTTCTAAAATTTTGAGTTCCAAATTTTCTCCCTCACTCACTTCCCCCACCCTCTAATAAGGCACACAATTCGATATTGATTATACATATGAAGTTATGCAAAACATATTTCTGTACTAACCATGTTTCCAAGAAAAATACATACACAGGAAAACAAGGAAATAAAGTTTTAAAAATGTGTGCTTCAAAGTTCATTAGTTTTCTCTCTGGAGGTGGACAGCATTTTTCATCATGTTGGATCAGTCTGGTTACTTTTGAAAGAAGAATGTCCTCACTCTGAGGGGTATGCCCCAGATCCTAGCAGGAGGCATGGAGAGCCTTCTGGGGGACTCAGTTTGCCAGTGGGAATGGGAGCTAGGATAAGAACCCTTAAAGTCCTCCAAAGCAACATCAGAAAAAGCATATCCACTCTGTCCTCCTTTTTGCTCCAAATATTACTTAAAAAGTTATTTTCTATTGTCCTTGGCATTTCCATAAGTCTCAGATTATCCTGGGATTAAATCTTTCTAATTCTTTCTTTAGATTTTGTTTCCCTTTATATGTTCCTCCAATTATATGCCCCTTGTTCCATATTTAGCATCTTCCTTAAAAATCTGACTGCATGTGATTGATCTGTCATTCTGAAAAGCGATATAGAAATATGCCTCGCCCTCCAAATTAGTAAAAATGGGTCTGCTTTTTTAACCAGCAGTGCCACTGCTATGTCTAAACTCTCAAAGAAATCAAGGAAATAGGAAAATGTGTCCAAAAATAGGTTATAACAGCTCTTTTCATGGCAGTCAAAATTGGAATAAGGAAGTGGCCTCGCATTGGCAAATGGCTAAGCCAATTATATTACATAAATATAATTCTATTATTGTGCCTCAAAAAAGCTAATAAAATGGAAAATCAGAGAGAACACTGGGAATATCTTTATGAACTGATAGAGAGCAAAGTGAGTAGAACTAGGAAAGCCATTCATACAGTGATCACATTATAGAAGATAAAGGATTTTAGAACTCTAATCAACTCAGTGATAAACCACGAATTCCAAAGAATACAGATGGAAAGATACCACTCACCTCCGAGCAAAAAGATAATAAACTTAAAATTTAAAAAAGCTACCTAGATATTATATAGAGCCAGTGCAGGTGATTTGTTTTTATTTTTGCTCATTGGGAAAGAGATGAGTAGTGGAGAAATAGATACATTAAACAATAACAGAGGATACTTATGATTTGGAACATTTATTTCAATATAATTTATTACATGCAGCGCTATTGCTCCGGGGGCAAAAACAATCTCAGGTACTGAACCACACCACCAAAGAGGCATGATGAAAATCTACTCCATAATCTTGCTTAACAAAAGATTTTAATGTACTGCCTTAATCAGGTAGGATTATTATTGATATTAATTACTGGTGATGACTGGGAAATATTTATTAAAAATAATATAAAAGTACAGGATTTAAAGCAGACTCTCCTATTTCTAATATTTATATAGCTAAGATATATGCTATGTAACAAAATAAAAGTGAATAAATAAAATAAACCTGGGTTCATTAGAAAGGGTCCCTGGTACTGCCACAGTACTTTTTTTAGATTCCTTCTCTCTTTTATTTCTCATAGGATTAAAGAAATTAGTGTTGAGATTATTTTGTTCAACTACTTCATTTCACAGCTGAGAAGACAGGCCCCAAAACATTGTGACTCATCTGTTGGTAGAGTTACATAGGTGGGGGTTAGAATTTGAATTCAAATCCTATGAATAAAATCTAGCTTTCTTTCAATGAATTCAGTGCATGGCTCATAGTCTTTGTTTCTTCCTCAACTCATGCCCTCACACTGGGAGACTTCGATATACAAATTGATGCTCCCTCAAACTCCCCAACCTGTCAGTTCTTCCACCTACTCATTGACCACGGACTCCTCCACCTCACTTAATTTTACCAAACATGGTCATATCTTGATCTTGTCACTTTACCCACAAGTGTTTCACTTTAGTGTTCATGAACTACAAAATTCTTTTATATGATCATAATCATATGTCATTCCAATTTTCCCTCTCCTTAAAGATCCTAACTCTGTTCTTTGTTCTTACTATGATCTCTGGTCTCTCAATTTTTCCCTATTTCTTCACCACTATACTGGAGACACTTTGATTCTTTCTCCATCTTGATTCTTCGATGAACTAGTTCAACTCTACACTATCCTTTCCTTTGGTCCCTTGTCCCTTTATCCTGTTGTCAATCTTGCCCTGCAAAACACAAGCCTTGGTTTACTTCCACTGCCTTCACTCCTGTCTGTGTACTATTGAATAAAGCTAGGAAAAAAATCATGAAATATGCTGAGTACAGCACAAATGTACATTATATAATCTCAAATAGGGCTCTCTCTGTGGTAAGGCAATCATTTTACACTTATCTAGTTGATTCAATACCCACTCACCACAATAACTTTTGCAAATCTTTTTATTTCTCCTCAAACTTCTCATTGCTTTCCCTTTCCCCATCCTCTCAGGTGAAAAGCACCTCAGATTTAAAAAAAAAGTGAGACCATTCACTAGAGCTCCTTTTATCCTTTTTTCCCCATCCCACATCACCCAGAAGCCTTCTGCATGTACTCCTACCCATATCCCATGAAAAAGTGGTCTTTCTTCTCACTAAGACAAACATGTACACAAGCAAAAGTAATTCCATCCCATTTTTCCTGAAGATTTCCCCTTCTATCTCCAATCTCTCACTAATCTTTAATCTCTCCTCATCTATTGGCTACTTTCTTATTGCCCATAAACATGTTTATTACCTTTCTCATTCTCCACAAAAACATCACTTGGTCTGACCATCTCCTCTGACGATCATCCTATATCTCAATAAATTCCTTGAGTAGACAGCCTACTTCCTTTCCTTTCACTTTCTCGTTAACTCTTTGCAGTCTGATTTGTAACCCCATCATTTGACTTAGATTGCCCTCTCTAAATTTACTAATGATCTTTTGTATCCAGATTCTTTTTTTTTTTATCATAGTTTTTAGGCAGTCTGATTATTCTGGTTTTCTCTTCATCTATTCTCTAGAGCAATTGTTTTTTTTTTAATGAAATGTTTCACTTTCTCTTATTTTTTTTCATTCTTTATATTTTGTTTTGTTATTTCTTGGTTTCTTGTAACTTTGCTGGCTTCCCCTTGCCCAATTCTAATTTTCGAGGAGTCATTTTCTTCCTTAAGATTCTGTATCTAGAAGATCTAGTTCTTTTTTTCTATTTTTTTTCTATTTTTTTTTCTATATTCTTTTCTTAATATTTTTTGTTTTTCTTGGATTGTTCTTACTTTTTAAATTTTTCCTCAATCTCTCTCATTTGATTTTGAAAGTTTTTTTTAAGTTCTCTTATGAATCCTTTTTGGGCAGATGACCATCTGACATTACGCTTTGGGGTAGGAAAGGCTTTTTTGCCTCAATAGCTGAAGATGAACCCCACTAACTTCTATTCCCATGGTAATTTTCTACAATTGGGTTCTTTTTCCTTTGCCTCTTCATTTTTTAAAATTTATAGCAGCTTGTTATTGTAATCACCTCTAGTCCTTGGGTATGGGTGATGGTGTCTCTGTTCTCAGATCCAACTGAAGTTTTCCCTTCTGGTCTGCAATTGAAACCAAGAGCTCCACCCTCCTGGAAGGGTCCACAGCCAACAGTCTCCAATCTACTGCTTCTGCACTCAGTGGGAATGTGCTGGTTCCTTCTTGACCAGGGCAGTGTCTTGGCAGTAGAGCTGGACCTGGCATTCCTTATCAGGAGAGTTTTCTTCAGTCTTCCCCTGCTCAGACACCTGACTCCACATACTCTCTGGGAGGTGAAGATACCTGTGACTGGGGCCAAGGCCAACTCCCATCTAATGATCTTTTAATTGCAAGATCTCATGATGTTTTCTCAATTCTGATTCTTCTTGACTTCTCTACAGCCTTTGACATTGCCAACCATCCTTTTTTCCTTGATACTCTCTTCGGTCTAGTTTTCCATTACTGTTCTCTCCTGGTTCTTCTCCTCCTTGTCTCACTGTTCCTTCTCAATCTCCTTGCCTTCATCGTTATCCAGGACTCACCTGCTAGATATCAATATTACCAAAAGCTCTTTCCTGGGCTTCCTTCTCTTCTACTTCTATACTATTCTCTTTGGTGACCTTATTAGCTGCCATATACTCAATTATCATCTCTGTGCAGATAATTGTCAGATCTATTTACCCAGTCTTCCCTTCTGTTCTTACCTCCAGTCTGTCATCTCCAGTGGCTTATTAGGTATCTCAAACCATGTGTCCCAAAGACATCTTAAAATAAATATGTTCAAAACTGAAGTCATTATCTTCCCCCTAATGGTCTCCTCTCCCAAACTTCACTATTGTGGTGGAGGGCACCTCCATCCTTTCATTCAGCCAGGATTACATCATTGACTGCTTATTTTCTTTCACCCCACATATCCAATCTTTTGCCCATATCTTATTGATTCTACCTTTGTGTGTATGTGTGTGTGTGTGTGTGTACACATATCTGTGTGTAAATATAGACGTATATGTGTATATACACATACATGCATCCATGTATATATGTATATAGCCCCTTCTCTCCTCTGACACTGATACCACTCTTGTGTGCTCCCCCATTACTTCATGCCTAAACTATTACAGTAGCCTTGTAGCTGGCCTCCCTGCCTTGGGTCTTTCCCCTCTTCCACCCAACCATGACTCAGCTACAAAAGTGATCTTCCTACAGCACAGGTCTTAGCACTCACCTATTTGATAAACTACTATGGCTCCCTATTTGCCTCAAAGATCAAATATAAAATTACTTCCCTCTTAAAGTCCTTCATAACATGTTTCCTTTGTACCTTTTGAGTCTTCTTAAACTTTACTCCTCTTTACATACTCTGTGAACCAGTGACTCTGGCTTCCTTAATGGTCTTCACATAAGATACTCCACCTCCTGACTGGGCATTTTCACTAGCTGTCTCCCATGTCTCTAATCCTCCCTTCTCCTCTTCTCTCCCATCTCCTCATTTCCCTGGTTTCCTTCAAATCTCAGGTAAAATCCTACCTTTGCCAGAAGCCTTTCCCATTCCTCCTTAATGTTAGTGCCTTCCTTCTGAGATCATCCCCAGTCTATCCCAGGTATATGTTGTTTGTACATAGTCATTTGCATGTTGTCTTCCCCATTAGACTATGAGCCTCTTAATAGCAGGGACTGTTTTTGTCTCTCTTTTATCCCCAGCACTTAGCACAGGGCTTTGCACACAGCAAAGCACATCATAAATGCTTGTTGATGACTTGAATTTCCACCACACCAAGCACTAATATGTAGGAATTTTTTAATGACTCCCAGCTCTCTTGAGCTATCATCTCCTTTGTAAAGTCTCTGACTAAGAAACCATGACTTTCTTTTTTTTTTTTTTACAGACTTTTTTGAAATCTGCTTTCCTAAATTCTAGGGTAATATATTACAATGTCTGGCATCCCTTTTTTATTTCAGATTCTAAAATGACGTTTCCAGGTCCTTCAGTTGCTTGGCTAGGACTTCAAAGTTATTAGAAATACATTCAAGTTTTCTTTTGATGATATCATTTGCTCTTAGATGTATCTGCAGAAGCGGATAGCAGTCCCTGAATTTGATGAGCCTTGGCAAATTCTTTGTCATGTCTAAGATACATGTTCCATATCCCCTATTATCCATGACGACCAGGAGCCATTCTGTCTCTTCTCTTTAACAGGAAGTCACCAATCACTACTGCGTTTCTTTTTTGTCTTTAGCACAGAATCCCTTACATCTGTGAGTGCCTGAAAATCCTCCTTCTTGCATGGTTTGCTGTTGATTCTCGAGATTCACACTTTATGGCAAAACCCTCAGACTCACTACATGCATTGAGACATGGAAGGCTGATTATTCTGTTTCCCATTCTTCCCCTTGACAGCCTCTTGACACTGATTTTAATACCCTTCTGTCTCTTAATATATATTTTCTTCCTGACTTTCCTTGAATATATTTAATAGTCATAGATTTTCAGAATTTAAAGGAAGTTCAGAGACCATCTTATTCAAACCATAACTGAAAAAAAAAATTCTCATTCTAGATTCTGGATGAATAGCTGCCCAACTTTTGCTCTAAGACCTTTAATGAGATGGACATTCATTGTCTTGGGATAACCCATTCCACTATTATGTAGAAGTCTCCTAGTACTAAGGAGTTTTTTCCTAAATGTATAAAGCCTTAATTTATCTCTTTTAACTTCAACCCATTGCTTAGTGTTCTGCCCTCTTGAACAAATAGAAAATTCAATTTCTTATCCACATAAAAGTACCTTGAATACTTGAAGAAAACTATTACATCTCACCACAACCCCAGTAATCACTTCTCAAAACAACCCCAATTCCTTCCAACTATTACTTACAGGGAATAATGTCAGATATACATTCATACATACATACATACACACATATATACACACATACAACATTTAGTACACATATATAGTATATATACCATACACACACACATACATACACACACACACACACATATAAGTGTGAATATATGTCCTATATATAGGATCATAAATATTAGGATCATAGAGTCATAGACCTAAAGATAGAAAAGAACTCAGAGGTTCCTCAGTCCAGCACCCCTCATTTGGCAGATGCTGTAAAGTGATGATCAGATATGTGAAATGGATTAGGTTCATAGAACTAGAACTGAAATGGACGTTAGAGGCCGTCCAGTCTTGTCTCTTCATTTTACAGATAAAGAAGCCAAAACCAAGAAATGTGAAGTGCTTTGTCCCAGGTCACCCAGGTAGTAGCATCAGAATCATGATTGAAATCCAGGTCACCTGACTCCAGAGTCAATGACTTTTCTTTTGCACTGTGTTGGTTATTCTCCAGTTTATCAAATATTCTATCAAAAATACCTTCCTGTGCTGAGAACTATCACTTTCATAAACCAGATCATGGGCAGATCAGACCCCCCACTTTTTCTCTTCTAGCAGGAAGAGTAGCTTACAGTTAAAGAGAATAATGTTGAAACAGGGTCACCTGTCAACCTTTGAGTAATCAACAGAGTAGTCAATACTCTTTACTCTCACAGCCGCTATGTGGTTTTCTTTCCGTAGGCTTACCAATGTCCCTTGTTGACTTGAGAAGGAAGTCAAAAATCATAGCAACCCTTCCTTATCCTCACCAGAAGACCACAGTATCACAGTAAAGCTCTACCCAATGTGAGGTGATGGGGAGGCTCTGTCTACAGTGACATATGCCAAGGATACTTCAAATATTTGTAGTCTTCAAAGGTCCAGGCCTTATCACCTAACTAGCAAGAATAGTTACAATAGGAAGTTATCACACGACATAATCTCCTTGACCTCCTGCCCCTTCTAGTCATCCCAAAAGGAAGAATGCCTTCTCCAACCACCACATGTTAATGTCCCACACCATCTGCCAGCCATCAAGGAAGAGTGAAATTCATGCCATTTGCCACACAAATTTGTAATTCCAGCTCTAAGTCTGAGGCAGGAATATCAAACTCAACTAGAAATGAGAACCACTAAATTGTACATAAGGATCCCTTGGGACCACATATTAAATTAGAAAACCACACATTAACATTATTTATGTTTTATTGTATCTTTATCATATTAAATATTTCCCAATTACATTTTTATCAGGTTTCAAAACATTCAACAGTGTTATGGGTCACATGAAGCCCTGGATACATAGTTAACACCTTCAGTCTAGGGTATCTACCATGATAGATGAAAAAAGATTTTGGACTATAGAGTAAGGAGAGGATAAAAACGTTTGCCTTTCTCTCTGCCTGAACCAAGGTAAGTATTTTCTTAATCCTTAAAAAAGATTAATTTATCACTTACTCTACCCCCTGGAAAGAGGGACCAGAAACAGGGTTCTTTTATTTCTCCTTTTTTTTCCCTTTTGGAGAACACTTTCTTCATCTTCATTAAGGTAGAAATGGTGGGGTATATGCATTACAACTAACATATTTCATTTTAATTTGAAGGGATTCCAGTTTTCTTTGGTTGGCTCATTATTATTTATCATGTATGTGGCATGTTCTATTTTCAAAGCTCTTTACAACCATTTATTAGTTAATCTTCAAACAACCCTGTGAGACAGGTGGGTGGCAGACATTATATTACACTGTATTTCATAGGTATACTGTAAAATAAAAGGGTTGCTTAACGAAAAAATTTTTTTTCTTTCACTTTGGGGAAAAAATGTATCACAATGGAAATCACTTTAATCTACTTCGCAGGTTAGGGTGTAGGAACCATGCTGCTGAGAACTCCAGTTCTCAGCAAAATAATGTTGGCTTTCTACTCTACATTTTGCTCATGAGCACTTCAGCAAATGAGTTAATGAAACCTCAAGTGGTACTAGTGTGTAAGTATCCATCTACTTAACTGCATAATCTATATATTGGGGAGAACCTAGGATTATGACTGTTTGAACAAATTATATTGATTTTATATGTGGAATAATGAGAAAAAGAGAAATTAAGAGAATTAGCTATTCAATACCTAAGTGCAAAATGAATTGCTACCAAAGAGTAGAGTGAGTTTTCTAAGAAAAGTTATAGTATTTCAAAATAAGTATTTAGTTAAAAGTCTTTCTATCACTCTATGGGGAGAAAAAACCCTTCCTGATGCCAGAGATAGCTAGATTTGGCTCACTGTGGATCCATGTTGATCACAGAATATAGTTCTTAAAGTATTGATTTCAGTGATGAAGGGAGATTATATTACATGGACTTAAATATTAAGTGCTCTTCACACCCCCATGTGTATTGTAAGACAGAGTCATGGTCACATCAAGTTATTATAACCTGGTTACATCCTGATTTTTCAAGTCCACAAAGTTATTTTGAGATTATTGTCCATTGCGTGTATTTGATCAAGACATGAATCATCATTTAAAGCATTTGTGAACTCTCCAAGCAGGCTTTCCTTATTATCACCAATATGGGTGATTCCTGTAGACCCATAGATAGGGTAACCCAAACCCTCCTACAACCCAATGGCTATACAGTGTACTCAGGGAGGCAAGTGGTGAGACAGAAGAGGGTGACTTGGTGAGAAGCTTGTTAAACAAACAAGTTTCCTGGCTCACATGCAATCAAAAGACCAATCTCAAATGCTTCTCTTTAAGAACAGTAATGACTTATTCATCTCTTTCCCTCATATTGTGTAACACATACTGGGTAACTACTGAGTATTTGCTGAATTTATTATTATTTTTATCATTATATTACTACATATATTACTATATATATTCCTACAAATTATTATTTTTTCTTCAATCAACCAGTGTTTACTAAAGACGTACCATGTGCAAAGTACTATGTCAAAGATTATTTGGAGAAGACAAAAAAAGGCATGACTTTGCCTTCAATGAGCCTGCAACCTAGTTTTAACCCTATGATATAGTGAATACAGCGCTGGACCTGGAGACAGAAAAATCTCACTTTGAATCCTGCCCCAGCCTCATATAAACCGTGTGACTGAGTGGAAGTTAATTAACCTCTCTGATAAGTCTCAGTTTTCTTTGTCCATAGTGAAAGCATTTAATTTTTTTTTGTTTTAACATTTTCAAAAATTTTGAGTGACACCACCTCCCTCCTACCTTTCCCCTGCCTATTAAGAAGGCAAGCAATATGATGTCCATCATGCCTGTGAAACCATGCAAAAATTATCTCCATATTAGCTTTGCTGCCAAAAAACCAAGAAACGTAAAATGAAATAAAAAATGTGTCAATCTCTGCCCAGAGTTCACAGCTCAGTTTTCTCTGTAAAATGGGAATAATAATAATTAGAATTTCAAGAGCTAATACATATAAAACACTACACATTGTTATTATTTGGTGTTATTCTAAAGTTGCTTCTTTTCTGTGTGAACTTTGTTTTCCACCATGCTCCAAAGCAATGTTCTCCTACCCCTTCCTCCTGTCTCTTATGCCAACTGTCCTGTGCCTAGACAAGTCAGAGAAATTCAAGGCAAAAATATTTCCCTTTTTTCAGGATAATTTTTTCTTTTTAATTATATAGGAGGTAATTTTATACCATCTGCCCGAAAGATTCAGAATAATTGTGTCCCTTTGTTTTGCATTTTCTCCTCTGTAAATGATAATAGCCCAGCTTTTACTGTTGTCCCAGGTCAGATCTCTCAGCATTTCAAAAACTCCCAGTCTTTGATCAGCATTACAAATTTACTACTGCTTATAATTATTTGCTTTTTCTCCCAGAGAACAATTATGTATTTTAGAAATTCGAGAAGCTTTTGTTCCTGACTTTCTAGGAGTCACTGCAAAATGGTCTCTTTCTGGCACAATGAAAGTCCCTTTGTTAATCAAAATCTTTGGAGTATGGCTCTATCTACTATTAACCATATCTCTATGGTTTGTTACTACTTGGATTAATTATAATTATTGATGTACATGAAGAAATGTTGTTACCCATTGGGCTCTTACTTGATCATATGAGAACATTGACTCAAGAAATAGAATATTGGATAGCAGAAAGAGCATTGGACTTGGCATAGGAAGAAATCTGGGTTCAAATATTGCCTCTAACACTCCAGTTGGGTGGCCACAGAGAAGTTATGTAACTTTTTTCAGCCTCATAGTATTAATATAAGCACATCAGAAAGGTGGAATGGAGTAGGAGATAGAGAGCTGACTTTGGAATCAGAAAGACCCAGGTTCAAATTCTGCCTCTGACACAAACTGGCTGCATGACCCTGGGGAAGCTCCTCATCCTTTTTGTACCATATGTAGCTCTCCAAAATAGAAATTATTGGGAGTTGTGTGTTAGGGGAGATAGTTGTCACAATGAGAGTTCTTTATATCACAGAATTCATTGGTATCAACTCCATTTCCTATCCAAAATATAAAGTACCCAATTCACAGTATTTTTCTCAAGATCAAATGAAATAATGAAAGGAAAGTGCTTCATAATCTTAAAATGCTAAATGAAAAAGTTACTATTATTACTGAAGGCATCCAGATGGCTACAAAGATTAATGTACATGGTCACTAGTCTCTAGATTTTTGTAATCTGTTAAAGGAGATCAGATCTGTAAGGTCTAAAGCTCTATACCTTTAAAATGCATGTAACACAATTACAATACAAACCATATAGTATAAGTGGACTAAGGATGCCCAAGGGATAGTCACTTTTCTTCTGCTGAACCCTGTCTAGCATAGAAAGAACAAAATGAAACAAAAGCATGAGAAAACTTGGTCCTCCCACCTACCTTACATAGTTTGGAGATTTTGAATAAATATGAACGATGGAATACAATTTCTCCTGATTAATGCCAAAGATACAAATAGGCAAGACTAACCTGTCATCCCATAGCATTAATCAGTAACTGCAATGCTTGCCACTTACTATTTTAAAAAGTTGGAGAAACAATGCCATTATTTTCTATTGAAGAGAGAAAAAATATGTTGGATATTATACCTTTCAATGAGTAACATAGGCAATATGCTATACGGGCAACAAAAACAGCTTATGAGGATTTAAAAGCATAGTAACTGGAGATTATCAACATGTGGTCAGTCTATAAACATAATATAGACCAGACATGCTGGTAATAGGGTGACCCAAAAGGGTCAAAAGACAGCCCTTGCACTCAAAGAGCTTGCAACCTCATGAATTATGAACATGTAGGGAAGTGACTCAATGCCCTGGGCCTAGAGGCAGGAAGTCCAGCCTCAGACACTTACTAGCTATGTAATCCTGGGGACATCATTTAACTTCTGTTTGCCTTAATCTGCTGGAGGAGGAAATGGCAAACAACTCTAGCATCTTTGCCAAGAAAACCCCTCACAAGTCATGAAGAGTCACATATGACTGAACAATAGCAAGGGAAGTTGCCCTCAGCCTCCCACCCCACTGAAGTTTAGAAAAGCACATTGATGGGAGTCGGAGTCAAGATGTCAGTGTAGAAGCAGGAGCAGCAGCTTCCCCCATAACCACCTCAAATACCTATAAAATATGACTCTAAACAAATTTTAGAGCTCCAGGACCCATAAAATTACAGAAAAACACATCTCCCACTGAAGGCAGCCCAGCAGGCAGGACGGGAAGGGCTCAACACAGGAGCCGAGACCAGTGGCCACTTTGGCCCCAGGGTGGCCAGGACAAGCCTCATTGGAGCATTAGGGACAGTGGATCAGCAGCAGCTGTGGCAGTTTCCAGAATTATCAACCCATAAGAAACAAGGACAAAGTGAAAGGTCAGAGGAACTCAGTTAAACGAGGGGGAGAGAAGCAGGTTTGTCCATCTGCCCCCAGTGCAAGAAAGCAGCAGAAGCAGCGGCCCTGCAGCTGTCTCCACGTGGCTGCTTCAGAGCTCTCAGCCTACAGATTGCAGGGGATCATTCAGAGGATAAGTGCTCTTGCATTAACCTGCCTGGATCAGGATTGTGATCTTGGGTGGTGGTCCTGAGGTGTGTGACAGGTGAGCCAAAGTGGGTGGGGGCTGCAGAGACAGCAGTCCCCTAATAGCTCCAGCAGCTGCAAAAACCCCAGCAATTTGGGATAAAGCTCTCCCCCAGGGAAGCAGAGATCTGCTGTGGCTCAAAAATCAAGTTAATTGACTGACAGCATGAGCAGGAAAAGGAAGCAAACCAAGCTCAGCAATCCAACTTTAGATTCCTTTTGGGGGGACAAAATGGATCAAAGCATGGAACGGGAGGAACACAACACAGTCAGATCTCCCACACCAAAAGTTTCCAAGAAAAATATAAGCTGGTTACAAGCCAAAGAGGAGCTTAAGAAGGATTTGGAAACAAAATAAGAGGAGAAGTAAAGGAAAAATTGGGAAGAGAAATGAGAATGATGGAAGAAAATAATGAGAAGAGAGTCACCCACCTGACTGAAGAAAATAACACCTTAAAAAATAGATTAACTCAAATGGCAAAAGAGGCCCAAAAAGCCAATGAGGAGAAGAATACCTTAAAAAGTCGAATTTGCCCAATGGAAAAAGAATCTCAAAAGCTTGCTGAAGAGAATAATTCTTTCAGAATTAGAGTGGAGCAAATGGAAGCAAATGATTTTACAAGAAATCAAGATACTATTAAACAGATCGAAAGAAATGAAAAAATAGAAGGCAATATGAAATATCTCCTTGAAAAAACCTCTGACCTGGAAAATAGATCCAGGAGAGACAATTTTAAAATTATTGGACTACCTGAAAGCCATGATCAGAAAAAGAACCTAGAAAGTATCCTTCAAGAAATTCTCAAGGAAAATTGCCCTGATATTTTAGAACCAGAGGGCAAGATAAAACTTGAAAGAATTCACTAATCACCTCTTGAAAAAGATCCCCAAAAGAAAACTCCTAAGAATGTTTTAGCCAGGTTCCGGAGTTCCCAGATCAAGGAGAAAATATTACAAGCTGCCAAGAAGAAACAATTTGAATATTGTGAAAACACAATTAGGATAACCCAGGATCTAGCAGCTTCTAACATTAAGGGATC
>CM053580.1:31057742-31101494 GCA_028627135.1 Pseudochirops cupreus | reverse complement strand
TTTGCTTCTTATGCTTATTCTTACTCATGGTTGGTCAGTCCATGATTTTTTTTTAAAATCTCTGTGGGGCTCTGCTTCCAGAAGGGAAAGCTCTGTCCCAAATTGCTGGGGTCCTCCTGGCTGCTGTAGCTCTCAGGAAGGTGCTGGGTCCCTTTCCTACTTACTTCCGGCTCACTGGGTAATGAAGACTCCAGGACCGAAAGCCCAAGACTGTGATCCGGATCCAGGCCGCTCAATGCGAGAGCACTGGCCTCTGAACAATCACTTAGTCCCCCTGCTGTCTGCAGGCCACGGGTGCAGCAGCTGCAATGCTGAGGCGGGTGCAAAACCTCTGCCTTTCGCTTTCCCACCCTGGAGGCGTTTTCAGCCAGATGCTTTTCTCTCCAGATTTTGCACGTCCCACTGACCTAGTTCTGAACGCTGCTCACAGCTGCCACTAATCTGAGGCTCCTCTGCTGCTCCCGTCCAGCTGCCCCCAGGGCTCAGCCAGGGCTTCAGGCCAGGCTGGTTTAAGTTCACAGTGCTGATATGGTTCCTCCTATCTGAGCTGACTTTAGTGGAAAATATATTTGTGTACATTTTGGAGTTCTAGGATTAGTTTAGAGTCATATTTTATGGGTATTTTGCGGTGGGTATGTGAGAGCTGCAATATGTTGCTGCTGCTATGCCGCCATCTTGGCTCCACCCCCTGAAGATAACCTTCTAAACCAATTTTCTTCCTAGTTACACACTGGGACTTGTGTGTCCTTTTCTAAACTGTGTAGGCTTTATCCTCTCTTCCTTATCTTATTTAGTGTTCCAATAGTCTCCTTAGTAGAGGAGTGGGGTAAGTACAGGAAATGAAGCACAATCCATGGTGGCTTCTGAGAAAAATGATTATTAAATAACCAATTGTTAAGGAGGTCTAGGGTTTTTCCCTTCCTACTTCCTTGTTCTCTATTAGGTCAAGCCTGCATCTGAAGGACATTACTGATAATGAGATTGGATTGACTTTTTGCTCAATCTTGTTCAGACCTCACCCAAGTAGGGAAGCCCATCATGTTCTACTCAGGCATGGGTGCTGGGTAGATCCTTTCTCTAGATTGCCTGGGTTGGGGGTGGTCTTGGGGCAAGAGTGATCAGAGACCTGTCCTGTCCCCCAGCTCTTCGTTGGAATAGGTCTACCTCTCATTATAATATTTATTCTCTCACTAGTTATTAACCAATCAGGATTGTTTGCCACCTATTGGAAACACCCACTCTTCCAAAGGCATAAAGGTGTTGAGTGGAGAGGGGCAGAGCCAAGGTGGCAGAGTAGAAGCACAAACTTGGCATGAGCTCCCACTCCAATCACTTCCAACACATGTAAAAAAAATGACTCGAAACAAACTTTAGAGCTACAGAACTCACAAAGTGAGAGAGATAAACAAATCTCCCACTGAAGGAAGCCTGGCAGACTGACAGGAAGGGTCTACTGCACTGAACTCGGAGGCAAGCACTGTCCTGTGTGAGCTACGAGGTTCTGGCCTTAGGGCGGCCCCAACCAGCAGCGGCTAGAGCAGACTTCAGGAGAATGAATTACAAGCAACTGTGGTGGCTTCCAGACTTCTCAACCTATAAACGCTAAAAATAAAGTAAAAGGTCAGTGGTGAACTCTGTTGGAATGGGGGAGGGGATGGAAGAGCATGGTCCAGCCCCTGCCCATGGGGCGAGAAGTGGCAGAGGTGTGGTGGCTGTGCAGCTACTGCTGCATGGCTGATTACAGAGCTCCTGGCCTGCAGATTGTAGATGAACCAAGCAACCATTCAGAGGGTAATCACTCTTGCTTTAACCTGCTCCCATCTGGATCACAGTCTTCGGTGGTAGTCCCAGGGTGTGTGGCCAGTGAGCCAGAGCTCATGGTGGCTATAGAGATGGCACCCTCCTAATAGCTCCAGCAGCTGCAAAAACCCCAGTGATTTGGGACAAAGCTCTCTCCATTCTGGAAGCAGAGTTTTACTGTGGTAAAGAGCTCAAAAGTCAAGTAATTGGCTGGCAATATGAGCAAGCACAGGAAGCACAAACAGACCATAGAATCCTTTTTGGGGGACAAAAAGGATCAAGGCATGGAGCAGTAGGAAGACAACAAAGTCAGAACTCCTGCATCAAAAGCCTCCAAGAAAAATATGACTTGGTTTCAGGCCATGGAGGAGCTCAAGAAGGATTTTGAAAATCAAGTAAGAAAAGTGGAGGAAAAATTGGGAAGACAAATGAGAATGATGCAAGAAAATCATGAAAAGCAAGTCAACAGCCTGCTAAAGGAGACCCAAAAACACACTGAAGAAAATAACACCTTAAAAAATTGACTAACTCAAATGGCAAAAGAGGCCCAAAAAGCCAATGAGGAGAAGAATGCCTTAAAAAGCCAAATTTGCCAGATGGAAAAAGGAATTTCAAACACTCACTGAAGAGACTAAGTGCTTCAAAGTTAAATTGGAGCAATTGGAAGCTAATGACTTTATGAGAAATCAAAATACTACAAAACAGATCCAAACAAATGAAAAAAATAGAAAGCAATGTGAAATATCTCATTGGGAAAACCTGTGACCTGGAAAATAGAAGCAGGAGAGATAATTTAAAAGTTATTGGACTACCTGAAAGCCATGATGAAAAAAAGAGCCTAGACACCATTTTCCCAGAAATTATCAAACAAAATTGCCCTGATATTCTAGAGCCAGAGGGCAAAATAGAAATTGAGTGGGTTCTATGAGGGGTCTTTGGTTGATGGGATAGAGCCAAATGACATCCTTTTATTAATTACTCAATAATTATTCATTCCAGTAGATTGCTTCCTTTCTTCTTTCCTTTTATTGACATTTCAATCATGGAGTATTGCATAGAATGTTAAAAGAAAGTGGTCTTACTTAGGGCACATGGATTTGTTTCAATCCATAGCCAAAAAGATGGATTTGATTAACACCCTATGGAATTCATGCTATTTCTTCACTCACCTGCTTGTATGCCATGGTCAGGCATTGACAGAGACTAATGAGAGATGGATACCTTCCACGTTGCTGCCACAGGGACTGAAGCCCTCCAACTTGATCCTATACTATGCTGTTGAAAGTCTGATTATCAGCATTCCAACTCTCAGAGTTGATTTCTGCATGGGGAAAAGGTGCTCATGTTTCATTAAATACTATTACATTCATGTTTTTCTGCATTTCAAAGAGATAGGCTATTGTGTTATGTTCCCAGTCCCAAGAACATTGAAACCTTTTGTGTGAATTATTCTGCAGGATGCCATTCTCTCCAGTGAAAGCCTCAAACCTTGAGTGCTACTCAGCTAAAGCTGGGGATTTATTTCTATGTCCCCTATTCTTTTATCACACGTGTACAGAGATGAAGGAGGAAAAGCCAAGAGAGTTTGCATCTGCCTCAAGCATCCCCAGGTATATTCCTAGGAGCGCAGACTATGATAAATGGTATGCCCATAATAAATGCCTACTGATTGATGAATTGATTACCAATTTAAAGACAAACAAAATTATTACTTTTCAAATTACCAGGCTGTATGAAGCTGGTGGAGTAGTGAGTAGAGCACTGGGTCTGAAGTCAAGAAGACATGAGTTCAAATCTGGCCACAGACATTTACTGGCTATGTGATCCTGGGCAAGTCACTTAACTTCTGTTTGCTTCTGCTTCCTCAACAGTAAAATGGGAATAATAATTGTACCTACTTGCCAGGTTGTTGTTGTGAGAATCAAATGAGATCATATTTGTAAAAATACTTAGCACAGTGCCTGGCACATAATAGAGACTATATAAATGCTTATTCCTTTCTTCTTTCTTTGGTTACTAAAGGAGAAATGCAGAGTTAAGCAAGGGAAAACTTTGTCACTTCTCATGCATTGTTCTCTTCAAAGTGCTCTCCAACTACATCATCAGCCTCTATGTTTAATCCACATTTGGCCAGTGGACTTCAGAACTCTACCAATTCTGACATGCAGGGATACTCAGCGGAAGCAGAAATACTTTCAAATCAGCTTTTCTAATAAAACTCAACTGAACATGGTTCCTAGAGATGAAGAACTCACACACTGGGACCCACATCCTCCATGGAGGTGAGAAACTGCAGAATGCAAGAAGGAAGTAAATGATTGTTGATATATTGATGTGACAGAGACAGGCTATGGTCTATGTGGACAGAGATGCTCTCAGAAAGTCAATGAACATTTAGTCAATGCTCCAATGTGTCAGGCACTATGTCTAAGAGCTGGAAATACAAAGAAAGAAAGAAAAAAAGTAACTACCCTCAAGGAGCTTGCATTGTAATGGGGAAAATAACATGTAAATGACTAAGCAGCTACAAGATATGCCCAAAATAAGTAGAAAGAAATCTGGGGGGAGCTGGTGGCACAGTGAATACAGCACTGACCCTGGAGTAAGGAGGACCTGAGTTCAAATCCAGCCTCAGACACTTGACACACTTACTAGCTGTGTGACCTGGGGCAAGTCATTTCACCCCAATTGCCCTGCCTTCCCCCCTCCAAAAAGACAAAAAAAAAAGAAATTTGGGAAGGAAAGGCACTGGTGGGTTTGGAGAACAGGAATGGCATCCTGCAAAATGTAAGACTTGAACTGCGTTTTGAAAGAAGTCAGGGAAACTGAGAAGTGGAGGTGAGTCAGCAGAGCATTTCAAACATGGGGAACCACCAATGTGAAAACAGATGGGAAATGAAGCATCATGTTCAAGGATTATAATATTTTTGTTGTGGGGTAAAATTTAAAAAAAAACTAGAAAGTTAGAAAGGGAATGCAGTTATCTAAATTTTGAAGGAAAAATGGAGAACTTCATATTTGATATCAGAGGTGAAAGGGAAACAATCAACCTCATTAGAGAATGGGTTGACATGGTCAGACATTGGAATAGGAAATAACTTGAGGTAGGCAGACCAGTTAGAAGGCTGGGTCAGAGGTGATAAAGACCTGAAATACATGGTGGCCATGTGAAGTCATACCTGAGAGCTGTTGTGAAGGCAAAACTGGAGAGATGTATTAATGGATTGGATATATCAACAGATTGGTGAGTAAGAGCAAAGGTGAGGATGCCACTAAGGTTGTAGGTCTGAGTAATTGGGAGGTTGGTGTCACTCGCAATAGTAATATGAAAGTCCAGAAAAGGAGAGGGTCTCAAATGGACAGACAGGAAGGACAATCAGTTCTATTTTGGATATTGTGAGCTTCAAAAGGTAGTCGGCGATGCATGCTTGAGAGACTAGGATATATAGATCTCAAAATTGTTTTCATAGAGATAATCATTAGGCCATTTGGAACTAATGAGAGCATGCATCAAGATAGTATAGAATAAAAAGAAAGCAAGATTCAATGCAGAGTTTCAAGGGCCAGTCACAGTCAGAAAGCATGATGTGGATAAAGAACCAGATAAAGTGTGTGATGAGTGGTCAGACAAAGGAAGAAAATCAGGAGAGAGAGTGCCATGGAAACCAAGAGAGCAAAGTGCGTCAAGTAGGAGAAGGTGATCATCAGGGTCAAAGAAAGATGAAGGGTAAGAAAAGCCATTAGATTTGGCAATTAAGAGATGATGGTAATTTGGACAGGACATTTCAGTTGAATTAGGAGGTCAGAAAACAGATTGTAGAGGGTTTAAAAGAGAGTAAGTGGAGAGAAAGTAGAAGAGAAAACCATTAATGCTTTTATTTCTTGGAGTTTAGCCAGAAAGGGGAGTGTGTGTGTGTGTGTGTGTGTGTGTGTATGTGTGTGTGTGCGCGTGTGTGTATACATATATATGTATTGCATATGTGTGCATATATATATATATATGTATATATATATATATATTTTGATAACTAGTGGATATGAAAGAATCTAGTGAGGAACTTTCTTTTTTGTTGTTTGTTTTTTGGAGGGAGAAAGCAGGACAATTGGGGTTAAGTGACTTGCCCAAAGTCACACAGTTGGTAAGTGTTAAGTGTCTGAGACTGCAACTGAACTCAGGTCCTCCTGACTCCAGGGCCAGTGCTCTATTCACTGCACCACCTAGCCTCCCCTAATGAGGGACTTTTAAAGAATTAGACTACTAATGGGAAATCCATCAGTTGAGGTGAGCATTGAAATGATAGGTCCAGGTTTAGGAAGAACTTATCTGGAACAGGGCTACCAGGAAGTAAGTCTTCCGATATCTACCTGTTTTAACTGCTTACCTAGATAGAAAAGTAAGTTGTTTCTATTTTCTGAAAGAATACAAAAGCTCTCATTATCTCCTGGTGTTAATCATCCCCTGGGCCAGAACCTAAAATGTCCTACCTTAGTTACTTTTATGGTGGGCCTAGAAAAATATTTTTTGCATTTCCTAAAGTCATTTAACCTCTATATGCCTTTGTGTAAGACATAAATAATATTGTTCTAGAATAAGGATCTTCTAGGGCAGCTAGATGGCACAATGGATAGACCACCAGGCCTGGAGTCAGGAAGACCTAAGTTCAAATCCAGTATCAGACACTCACTTTCTGTGAGACTGTAAGCAAGTCACTTAACCCTGTTAGCCTCAGTTTCCTCATCTGTAAAAGGAGCTAAAGTAGGAAATGGCAAAGCACTCCAGTATGTTTGCCAAGAAAACTCAAAAGGGGGTCATGAAGAGTTGGACATAACTGAAATGACTGAACAAAAGCAACAGGATCTTCTATTGTGGCAAAGGAAGCAAAAACTTAAGACTGAAAGGAGGCTGAAAAAGATAGAAAATCTCTCTCTGTGATTGGTGCATAAATAGCTTTATACGCAGTAATTAATACAATTCTTGGATGGAAGACTTTCTAAAAAATAAGATTAGTGTTTGAAAAACAAATCAGAGGTAGAAGATTTTCCTTTTCTACACTTGTTTGGTCACAGAGCTAGTATCTGAGGTCAAATTTGAACTCAGGTCTTCTTGATTCTAGGTCTAGCACTCTATCCACTGTGCCACCTAGCTGCCCTTTATCTGTAGTTCAAGTGACCAATGTGATTCTTATAAAGGAAAATATCTTTACCCAAAGAGGGAGAATCTCTCACATTCTCTTGGATATATTGATGTATTTTAACGTTGTATCCTATTGGAGGCAAGCTGCTTGAGAACAGGATTGGTTTTCATTATGTGTTGTGTCCCTGGTTTCTAGCACAGGGCTTGGCACCTAGTAGGCACGTAATAAATGCTCACTGTATTTGGACTGAATTTAAATAATGTTCTTGCTACAGCAGTAATTATCAGAGATACACTCTTTAAGCAAACATGCTTTAAGATCATGTCTATGTTCCACCAAGTCAACAGGGTAAAAGTAGCCTCTATGTGTGCCTGCAAAAGTTTGTTTTACTGGGACTTTTTTTTCCTACTGTTAAGTAGTTGTGTTGGCAGAGGGTACACACAGCCACAGAGGGTTGATGATTATCAATCATTTTAAAGAACACACAACTGCTTTGAAAACCATATTTTAGAGGCAAGTATTCTGTGGGTGTAAGACAGAAAGCTGTGGCCCGTCTTCTGATACTTAAACAGAACCCAGCTGAGATCAAGGTGTGGCCACCCATTGACTTGTCTACACACATTATGGTTTAGTTGGAGCCAATCCTTCAGCATCTGTGACTTCACGCCTGCCAAAAACTGTCCTTACAATGGGTAAGTTCCCAGTTTAGTTGGCTGCTTGCCTCTGGTTCTGAAAACATGGGAGATCATTTGCACCTGCAGTGAGGATGGAGGGAAGTACAAAAAGAGAAAATTTTAACGATTCTATTTTGGTGTATGACACATCTTTTGTCAGAGGAGAAAAAATGTGGCTATGCAGGGGAGTGAAGAGAAGATAGACGATAATAAATTCATGATTTTATTTAGTTGCTTCTTTAATGTAAAATAATGGGAGGATTTTGTCCTTGTCAGCAGCTCACAGAAATTTAAACTAAAATTAAATGGTTTTTTCCTATAAGTTAGAAATGGAAAATTGTTGGCAAGCCCACTTCACTGCAATAACTGGCAAAACACTAGAAGAAATAATCATTCTTTGAAAAGACTCAGAATATGATAGCCTGTGTTTTGACCTCATGGCTAAAGTCGGAATAAAGATGCATAAGTAGGTCAACCTCCCAGTAAACATATACTTGCTGGAAAAAAAAATGATTGCTTTTCTCTGGTAAATAGAACTTAAATTCCCTTAATATTCTCAACACTTCCTTTCATCCACTTGACTTTTGCACCAGTTCAAACTAGTCTACTTTGTAGCTTTCATTGTGGCACTAGAATGTCATTGATTTTTCAAGCAATGTACTTATGGCTATATGATCTAACTCTAACTTTTAAAAAGTGCATTAGCATCTCAGGCAAAGTATTGCATAAAACTTTTCCATCATTCAATTCAAACACAACTTTTAGGATTTTGATATCAAGTGGGGAAGTCAGGAGATGTATGTGAAACCCATCATTCAATTCAAACACAACTTTTAGGATTTTGATATCAAGTGGGGAAGTCAGGAGATGTATGTGAAACCTAAGGTACTTTAGTCATTGTTCCTTTGACAAGGTTTATTCAGAAACATAAGCCAATTTTTAAGGATGGCCACTCAAGAGGATTGTAGAAGGAGAGATGTATAGCCAAGTAAACTAAGGGACTCTTTCCAAGGTATTTTCTCTTTCCTCTCTCATTTGATTAAACTGGCTCCTTGTCTTGGCATATTAAATATTAAGATGCATCTGTGATCTCATCAGAGGTAATATGCCTTTCAAAGACATGTATAGCGATCCTTTTATGACTTCACATCATGGGCAATTCTTGTCTGTGCCCTCTTCTAAATCCTTGAAGGGATTTCCACCCAAAATGTCAGGACCCTTTCTATTGATATTCTTTGGGCTTTAGTGTAGTATACAAGGTCTCTATTGTTCATCTCTCACTCTTGCTATATGACTAGCCAGCCTCTTTTTCCATTTATATGTCTTATTGAGGATAAACTAAACTTGTAGTTCATACTTCATGATATGAGGTGGCCTAATCGAGTCAACAAATATTTATAAAACACCTACTATATGCCAGGATTGCCTACCATACTTTTGTCCAATATTCTTTGGGTGACCATGAACAAATCTCTCATCAGTGATTGTAGTATGGAGATTTAAATATATAAAGGAGGCATGGAACAGTGCATAGAAAGTTGACCATAGGGACAGGAGATGTGAGCTCAAGCCCCATCTTTGACACATATGGGTTGTGGAACTTTGTCCAGGCAAGTCACTAAGTCTCTTGTAGCCTCTGTTTCCTCATTTGTAAAGTAAAGGTAATCATGGCATCTATCTCACAGAGCTGTCGTGATGAATTAATGAGATTATGTAGAACATAAGTTACAAATAAATTGCCCATCTTCTCTTCATTGATGGGGGGCAGGTGTTTCTCTATCAATGAAATCCCTTCTCTAGAATATATATTTGTTGATTTTCTAGTTCTGAGGGGCATACTCAGTTCAGTCCATTAATCTCTCTTTTTATATTTTGTTAGTAAGATGCATATGTGTACGTATGTATGTGTATGTACTCATGTGTGTTGTGTGTATGAGAAAGAGAGACAGAGAGAGACAGAGACAGAGACAGACAGAGAGAGAGAGAGGAAAGGAGGGGGGAGGGAGGGAGGGAGAGGGAGACGGAGAGGGAGAGGGAGAGGGAAGGGGAGAGAGAGAGAGAGAGAGAGAGAGAGAGAGAGAGAGAGAGAGAGAGAGAGATATCTTTTTTGGTTATAAAAACTGAGTAGTGTCTGATGCACAGAGGTAGCAGTATGTCACAAATCCACAAATCCTTGGAGATCAGTTGTAGGATGAATTGTGTAGACATAATGCATTGTACATGAGTATGTTTAGTAAATATTGAACATTTGCAAACACCACAAAGGAATGGAACAATATTAATAGTTCACATTTTATAGTGCATTAAGATTTATAAACAACTCTGGGTATCAGGTAGGTGATGGGATTTTCAAAAAAAGAATACCCATACAACACTAGTGCTCTTTCTATCTTTCCCTTTTGTTCCTTATACTTACATGCTTCTACAATTTCCACACTGTTTTGAAATATGTGGTATAAGCTTAGGAATATTAGGAACCATCATAATAAGTCTAATAATAAAAAAAGACTGGAAAATGAATAGTGACCCAAAAAGACTGTGCAGTAATTAGCCTTTCCTGTACATGAAGAGAAGGGGGGAAAGCCAGAGATGAATTGGTCAAGGAGCACTGGAACCCTTCCTACTAAGCTCAGTTATGATTTTTAACTGTGTTGTACATGAACCAAAGGATACAGATAATCACTGATATGACCTCCACCAAAGGACAGAGATAGAATGGTTGCCCGTTAGAAAGAAAGCTTTGTAAGTAAAGAAGACTGTTATAACAGTTAAAATAGAGAGTTATATTTTCTTAAATGGATAATCAATATGGGATAGACATATGGGATGTTTTATATAAAGGGTCTACAATTTTTTAAGTGAGAAAATTTTAAATTTAATTTCTGTATGGGAATCATAGATTTTGAGCTAGAAGGGGATCTCAGAAGCCATTGAATCCAGGTCCTTCACTTATAAATGAGGACACTCAGTTTTAAGTGATTTACCTAGGGTCACACAGCTATTAAATGTTTGAGGTAAGGTTTGAACTCAAGTTTTCTTGACTCAAAGTCCAGGGCTGTATCCATTAAACCATGCTAGCTCAAGTTGAAAAGATGAAAGCTCTTATTCTCTTCCAATTACTATGAGATCAAGTTGTCATAAAATTATAGAATCATGTATTAGTGTTAGAGGATCCCTGAGTTCAAATTCTGATTCTGCCATTTGCTAATCATCTGACTTTAGGCAAGTCATTTAAGGTTTCTGAGTCTCTTTTTCTTAACTGTTGAATTAAGCAGTTAGCCTAGATAATTTCGGAATGCATTTCTAGTTCTGATATCCCACAATACTTCAATGTAGCCTATGACTGTATCAATGGGAGATACAATTTCTACCAATGAAGATCACAAACCATTCATTCTAATTTCATTTGAAATCTTGGAAGGCATTAATAATTCTGTTTCTGGGGTGGCTAGGTGGTGCAGTGAATAGAGCACTGGCCCTGGAGTTAGGAGGACCTGAGTTCAAATCCAGCCTCAGACACTTAACACTTACTAGCCATGTGACCTTGGGCAAGTCACTTAACCCCAATTGCCCTGTCCTCCAAAAAGCAAAAAAAAAAAAAAACCTTAAAAAATATAATTCTGTTTCTAAAAATATGTGGTGCCATGACTGGAATGCTAAGTTAACACCTCCCCCCCCATACATTTGTTGTTTTTCTTCCTCAATTACTCATATTGATGTATTTGTGAGTCTTGGAACATAATCTACTCTCCAAATAATTGAAAGTGAGGATCGTCCAAAGGTCAATGGAGAGGGGCATGGTGGGTAGGGCCAGGATGTATCCCACTACAAATAAATAGTGGCTCAGAAGTGGTGGTAAGGATATCAAAGCAAGGTAGGAGCTCACCAAAATTGGGTTTGTCACGTGATGGGGAGAAAGTAATCATAAATGAATAACACACATGATCCATTGCTATCATTTCAAGGTCAAGATAAAATGAGAAAAGTCCTCAGAACATTGTGTGGACCCCTATGTGTACATTTAGGAGTTCATGGATTAGGCTGGACAGACACAAATAGGTTGGATCTGCATTCTGAAGAGCATACCAATATTAATGACATCACAAATCAGTTGGAATATTGGAGCACTTTTCTAATGCACATTGCAAATACCTTAAGGGCAGGGATTAATTTGTCTTGTCTATTTAAAAATGGACAGTGTATTGTAATGTATAAAATGCTAGACTTGGAATAAGGAAGACCTAAGTCCAAATCTCACTTCAGTCATGTATTAGTTATGTAAATGTGGACAAATCATTAAACATGTCCAAGCCTCTCTTCCATCATCTGTATAATGAGGGGGTTGCAAGGTCTTCAAGGTTCTTTCCAGCTCCAGGTATGTGATCTTATTATCCTATGATCCCTGAATGTATCCATGATGTCAGCAGTGTGGATATCCCCTCCACTGGTGCACATTGCAGCTTATCTATGTCTTTTCATCCTATGCAAATAATATCCATGTTCCATAGTATAACACATAATATACCACAGTTCCTCCATAGAAGAGTTATCCTCAAATTTAAGAGACCTGCCTATAGATCTTTGTATGATTATTGATTGCCAATTCATCAAACAAATTGTCATTTCCCTTAATCTTACTGTATGACCAGCTCTCCTCTTTTTTATTATATATTTTCTCAATAATGTCTGATATCAGTTTTTGAGCAGAAGTCATCAATGGAGATATACTGGACCCTCATCACACCACTTTTTGTTTTTTTGGAGCGTTCTAGTATGACTCACAACCAGACAGAATCACTGGGAGAACATCTATGTGTTAAAGATCACCTTTGCCCTGGGGAGTATCTTGGGAAGGACCACTAAAAAAACACTGTGTAGTTTCCCAAGGACAATTCCGACCTCTACTTTGTTCTTCATCAACAACAAGCATTTATCAGGCATTCACTCTATGCACTGTGCCAAGTTCTGGGCATCAGAATAATTCAATGCTGGTTTTTCTTGGGTTTAATGAAGAACATGGACAAAAGTAGCACAGAATGGTCAAGCATGGATGGATAGGTCAGGCGTAGATGAAGGAAGCAACTACCTCACTAAGTTCTAAGACTTATTTGAATATTATTTGTCTTTTTATGCATTGCTGAGCTTAGATCCTTGGATATACTCTATGTGAGGTATTCTGCAAATGCTAACACATTATGTAAATGATGGATGTCATCACAGATTATAGTCTTCATTTCTACTGAAAAATCATGGATTTCAATGTGTGAGTTCTTTAATATTCTTAATATTTAATATCAACTCCATATGCTATGTAAATAGGAGCAGATAAGGACCCCCTCCTCATCTGGGCTATTCCTCTGCTATACCATGGTTTTGTTGACCCCCTAAACAGTTATCTTTCCTAGTAAAGCAGACCCAAGAACCTGTGCTAGCAGCATCCTGGGTGTGCCCAAGTGGTTGCTGCTACACTGGTACATAGTAGGACCTTAGTAAATACTTGTTGACTTGACTAGAAGGAAGATGCATTTCACTCTGATTGCTTGTTGGTTCTCCATATCAACACTTTGTTACATTCCTATACATTATTTTTCTCATCATTCTCTTCAGCTCTCATCAAACAAATCTGTTAAATGTTTGAAGCTTGAAAATGAACACCACCACCGACACCATCCCATCCTGACATACACATATGGGACACAACCAGTCCATAAGTAACTCTTCATTTGACTGAACATGGAGGGTACTTTATCTCTGAAGTGTATCACTTGTTACAGTACCTCCTGGCCCTTTCCAGGATCATTTGATTAAAGGAGGAAATCAGAGGTTCTAAGTCCTCTGCTCTACCTCAGAGAGTTGATTGACTAAGTTTTCAATCAAGTTGTGTGACTATCTTAACAAGTATTTTTTGGCTAACACAGTTTCTAGAAAATGAGTACTTTTTTCATTCAAAAGCTACTCTGGGGCATTTGTAACATAATATATACTTCTTTCTTGATGCATTTCCATCAAGAAACTATGGATGAATAATTAAAAACATGGGTACCACTATAAACCAGTAGCAATGAGACTATTCAGGCTAATTAATTGTGTGATGAGATTAGAAATGGGATGCTCCTCAGTCAGGGAATCTGAAGAACCTCCCAGATTTTGAGTGACAAAAGAATTGGGTTCTGGTTCTGCCTCTGGTCTTAACTGGCTGGTTCAGTTTTCTTATCTACAAAGTCAGATGCAGGCTCATAAATTGAAAAGTCATGGAAAGATTATGGCCTAAATCTTTGGAGTCAACACTGTTATTAATGAAAACAAGGATTGATTGAAATAAAAAAGTAAGGTAAGCTCCATGAGATCTAATACAATGTGAATCTGGGCAATCAAATCAATACTTATTAGGGTCTGTTATGTTCCAAACTCTGTGGTAAGTGTTGAGAATACAAAAAGAGGCATACAACAGCCTTTGCCCTCAAGGAGCTTATATTCTAATGGGAGAGAGAACCAGCAAACAAATATATAGAAAGATATAGATAGATAGATAGATAGATAGATAGATAGATAGATAGATGTAGATATAGATATATAGATATATATATAGATTTTATATATATATATATATATATATCTTTCTATATATTTGCTGGTTTTGTATGTTTGTTTTGCTGATATGTATATATATAATATACATATATATTATATTATACTCACACACACACACACATATATAGGATAAATAGGAAATAATTAGAAAAAGTGGTGGAATTAAGAGGAGTTAGGGAAGGCTTCTTATAATAGGTGGGATATTAGTTGGGACTTAAAAGAAGCTAGAGAGGTCAGTAGTTAGAGTGGAGGAGGGAGAGCATTACAAGCCTGGGAGATGGCAAGCAAGAATGCCCAAAGTTGAGAGGTGGAGTGTCTTATTTGTGGAACAGCCAGGAGTTCAGTATCACTAGATTGAAGAGTATATGTTGGGGAGTAAAGTAAAAGAAGACTGGAAAGGTAGGAAGGATGTAGCTTATATAGGGCTTGGAACACAAAACTGCACTTTTTGAGTCAGTTTACTTCCCTGGTCCTCAGTTTCCTCATCTGTAAAGTGAAGGATTGGATTAAATGATCTCCAAGGTTCTTTACAGCTTTGAATCTGTTATCTATATCAAATGTGTACTCTTAAAGGACCCAGTTATATCATTTCTGATTTTATACCTCCAGCGATTGGCAAATAGTCAGCATTTAATAGATGTTGGTTCATTGACTGAATATGAAGGTCATGTAGCACAAGAGATAAAGTGCTGGATTTAGAGTTAAGAAGACCTATGTCTGACACATTAGCTGTGTAATCCTGGGCAATTTATTTCACCACTCTAAGTCTCAGCTTCCTCATTTCCTGCACAAAGTCTATGATTAACTGGTCTGATTGTCTCTAAGGTCCCTCTAAGTTCTGACACTATATAAGGTTTGGATCATGTGGTGTCTGTTTATATGAATCCATTATTGGGGAAGAAGAACAAGTATTCAGGTCATGGACTTGAGTAGGTTGAATGTATCTGATTGAGCCAGCTTGAAGTTGTGGTTGAAACTGTAATGTAATAGTTCTGTGATGAAGTGATTAGATATAGCTGTGTCCTAATAATAGTTTTGATTTGAGGAGTTTGCTAATAAAGTAATAAATGTAGGACTATTTCACTATTCTCTTAACTCCTCCTTATTCATATGAATTCTTTAAATTCACTCTCTTTTCCTCACTGTATATGACCTTTCCCTCCACTAGTTGGTATATATGAAAGTTGTTAAAAATGTGTCATCAAATGTGATATAGATTATTCTAGAATGCCAAATGCTATCACCATGATTCTAAAAAATGTCGTCAAGTACATGTGGTCCATGAATGATGGGTAAAAAACACATGAGATGGAGATGCAATGGTGATAAAGTAGAAAGAGAACACAATTTGGGGTCCAGAGACCTGTAGTCCCAGCTCTACTTATCAGTTATCCAACTTTGGGCAAGTCAATTCTTTCTGAGTCTGAGTTTCCTTATCTATAAAATGGGGACAGTTAAGCATGTTTTGCTGACTTCATTGCCTTGTTGTGAGGATCAAATGCTGAAAGACATGTGTTGCTGTTTGTAAACTTTCATGTGCTCCAGTTATTAGCATATGATGCCTATTAATTTATACAAATCAGCTGATCACTAATAAGTGTTCTAATATAGCTTCAATGTTTTAATATGAACTTAATAATAAATGAACAAAAAGCAGTATCTTCATGAAATTGTAAGCTTATAAAGCTTTAAGTATATGTTAAGTTTAACCAGGTACTAACAAAATTGCTCTATTTTCTCATATACATATTTCCAACACAAAGAACTCCTAATATAACTTGTTCATTTTGAGCTTGTCCTTAGCCTGGAATTCTAGGAAACATATTGTAGTGGAAAGGGGTGTGGATTTAGAGTCAGAAGTAAAGAGTTCAAATTGCCCTAATGTTTCTAATGTTTGCTCCAGGGGTGACCTTAGACAAGGCACTGAACATCCCTAGGCCTCTGTTTCCTCATCAGTAAAACGAAGAGATTAGACAAGTGTGCCTCTGAGATCCCTTTCTACATTATCTATGACCCTAGGATCCTAAGATCCTGTACACCCTGATCTTAGCTGACTTTTCTGATCTCATAGATCACAATTTCCTAGGCAGTCTTTGTGTTTTATAGTTGCTAATTGGCACCTTTGGGATCCACCTGCTGCTCAATTCAGAGTAGCAAGAAGTTGTCATGCCCTATAGCATGATCAGTCCCCTAGAAACTCTTTTGCTTGCAAGTGTCATCTGAAGGGATGAGGTCATTCTCCTGGCTAAATTTATTTGCAAGTTGAAATGATGCAAGTGGCATCACTTGACCTGGCTTACTGCTCAGCCATTCATCTTTTTCATCGGTGGAATTGCTTTGGAGCCCTTTAGGCCATATGCATTCTTTGGTAAACAATGAGCCATTGCCCCTATTTTGTCCAAATGTCAAAGGACAAGTTTCATTGTGCCTAACTGGTTTATAAAAATTTGAATATGATTTATAAAATTTGCCTGTGCAAAGAGATCTGGATTTGGAGATGGAAGATTTGGTAATGCATGACCATGGATCAATAACTCTCCCTGAGCCTCAGTTCTTTCATCCACAAAAAAGGAGATATCATTTTTACTATCTACTTCATATGGCTGTTGTGAAGAGAACAATTTTTAAAACATAAAATGCTCTAAACGTGTGCAAGCTATTACTCTCCCATGGTGAATGTACAAGTTGAGTAGGTGTTTAACAGCTCAGCAACAAAGTTGCCAATTGGAATGCATTGGAATCGAAGAGAGATACCTGATCATTGAACTTCCTGTGATGAGTCTATCTAGTAATATGCTCGAGAGATACATAATACTTCTGAAAAATGAACCTTAGAATCCTGGTAAATGCCCCTGTGGAACTTTACGTTTCTTTGTAAATCAATTCCATCTTCATAAAAACAGAAACTCATATAATTAGATTACTTCATCAATATTTTGGCTCAATTCTTAACATTTTCAGTTAGGTAATGTATTATATAGTCACTTAAAAAATTAATCTAGCTTATTGGGATCATAATATCCTCCCCAAATGTTGTTTATTGATTTGCATCAAAATGAAGTCCTTTAAATATACAGGCAGAGACTGAAATCTCTCAGTGTAATTGTGTTGGTTACTTAAGGTAAATACATTTGGGGACTTGCTGTAGTTTAAAAAATAAGATCAATTAAAATATCAAAGGCCTCATTTCTGAGCTGGGGAATATAACAGGGACTTCCTGGAAGCTACTCTTACAAATGCATAGTGGAAAATCAGGTTACTCTTTTCTAATGCCTACTGGTTTCTTTCCTGGAGAGGGTTGATCAAATTATTTAGAATGAAGTTTAGAGTCCAAGCATCCTTATCAGAGTCCATTTGTGAACATACCTACAATGCACTTTTAAATAGTATTTCATAAGAGCAAATAATCTCTTAAACTGGAAGTGTTTCTGTCATCCTATTGTAACTGACAAATAAATTGGATTAGCTTCTCTACTTTGGAAGAAGGGTGGGGAAAAGATCTATTACTTAACCTAAATCATTTTCTTAAAGAGGGAAAAAGAAAACAACTCCTTGGCTGTTCTTTCTCAGTTCAATATGTAAACACAAAATGAATCAGCATTGGCATCACAGGGAAATTAATTTGCATTTTAGATTCATCTTTTTTCATTCAGATGTGTGAAAGACCAACTAAACTTGCAGGGGTAGGTGAGGGAAGCCTAGGACTAGGGATAAGGAGAAGGGGCTTAATACATTGAATTGTACTATTTAAATTTATTTTAATTTCATATCATCCAGGTTTGCAAGGGGAGAAATCTAGATGAGACAGAGACAAAGAGAGACAAAGAGAGAAAGAGAGAGAAAGAAAGAGAGTGAGAGAGAGAGAAATGGAGGCAGAGACAGAGAGAGAGACTGACAGAGAGGACATTCTTGGGTACCTTTGGGGAAAATAATGCTAAATTCAGTGTGTTGATGGACAATTAAGAAAAGATGGTTTCTGGGTGTGTACCAATATGAACCCAGCCTAGATTTCAAGGTATCAATATAGAGTCTCATGATGAGTTGCTCTAACTATAGGAATTATTAATACAACATAGAAAACGTTCTAGCCCATCAAAGTATGTGTATTGAGGATGTACCAGTGAGGCCATCTCACTGCTATCCAGGGTCCTGATATGGGTTTTCATACTGAGAAATGAAATAGCACAAATTATAGTACCAGGAAATTCATTCTGCCTCAGACTTTTCATGCTAATTCCAGGTGGAGGAAGGTCTAGGGGATTTTAAACTGAAGTAAAAAAGGAGAAGTAGAGCATTTTACAAATGCACTGTTTTAAAGTAAGCAGATGTCATGTATCTTAGAATACATCAATATGATGACAAACTCAGGAACTGGTAAAGTTCTTTTGGTGTCAGTGACTATACCGAATGGACTCATAAAGCATTCTGTTTCTTTATTTGCCCCATACCCTCCTAGGGCAAGAGATCTAGTTTAGCCAAGTTGCATCAAGGTTATTTAATTTTAAGAATAACATTTTCTGCTGGCAGAAGACTTAGAAATTAATGAATGAATGTATGGACTAATCTAAAGCAGTGGTCTCTAAGCTTTCTTGATGATAAACCTTTGTCAGGAAAATTTGGGGGTTCATATGCCCCCAATATGTGCATATCCATGCACTTATAAATCATATACATAAATGGCTATGGTAATAATGAACACATTATAGAATTTATACAAAAGTAGATTTTAAAAAAGATGAAATATTATTTGATCCTAGATTTTAAAAAGGGAGTTACTAGAATTTATTTCATAGGAGGACATAGCAAGAAGTGAATCTTAGGCATACCTCTTGGCAGCTGAGTGGATGATAGATTAGAGTGTTTGCAAGACTTCAGGCATTGGTGGGGGAGGATCAACTAGGAGGCTATTGTAATAATGATAAAAGCCTGGAATAGGAAGGAAACTGTGTGAGAGGAGAGAAGGGGAACAAATGTGAACTTGTGAACCTAGGTGACTAGAAGGATAGTGATGCTCTTGAAAAATTAGGGAAAGAGGAAGAGGAAGGATTGAGATGAAAAGATGAAGTAATAAGATATGACAAAGACATTGTCTTCAGGTGTAAGTTTTTAATACATTTTGACAATCCCTATGTTATTAAGCACCTATTATGTCCAGAGCACTGTGTTGGATGTTGTGAATATATGGATAAAAGTCAAGCAGTCTCTATTCTTTAGCAACTTAGTACATCCATCCTTTTAGGGGTGTACAGGTGTTCTAAAAATAAATGTACAAGTATTCCATAGTTTCCATCTTAAAAAGGAAAGGGAAGAGGCCATGTGGTGAAAGGGAAAAGATTTTATATTGAGTACCTATCATTTTCAGAATTCTCTATACAACATTGGTTCCACTACTTACTATCTATATAATTTTAAACAAAATACCCTTTTTGGCTTCAGTTTCCTGATCTGTAAAAAGAAAATGCTGACCTAGAAGACTGAGAAGCAGTGTGGGGCATTAGAAAGGACACTAGATTTGGAGTTGAGCACCTACTTCAAATCTCACCTTATCTATCTTATACTATCTGCTAGCATGTGGCCTTAGGCAAATCACTTCATGTTTCTGGGCTTCAGATTTCTCATCTATAAAATGAAGGTCTTAGATTATTTCTACTCTAAAGTCATTCCTGGCTCTCAATCTATCACCCTATGATGTAAAATATATGGATAAGTTAGAGCCCCTGTCCTCAATGAACTTATGGTCTGATGGGGCAGTTGACACGTACCCAAGTAGGTATAACAAAACATTATAGTTTCAGTAGAGAGCAACATATTGATTTGTGATATCCTTAATAACCCATGAACTTTATGATAAAATCTAAAATGTTTCTACATTCTGTGCACTATCATCTTCTTACTGGCAGAAAGGCTCTGGTACATTAGGAAAAAAATATCTATAACATGTGCTGAATGTCAATTCCAAAACAGTAAACTCATTTTGGCTCTTCCTTGCAATCATCAATGGCAGCCAGAGAAAACATGTTGTAGGGCAAAGGTTTCCTTTGAAGAAATGTTACTCTAGCACTTTGGGAAGAAATCATTCTTTGCTGGACAGCAAAGTCAGTGGCTTTTCATATACATTTCTTATCAAAATGTGCTATCAGTAAGTAAAAAAATTTCTTTCCTGACCAGTTCTTGTATGACAGAATATTATTGCCCTGGACACAAGGCAGAAGAATTTGGATCAGAATTGCACTGGCAACACAGAGAAAAAAGAGTTTATTACCTTCCTCGATTCAAATCATTCACTCCCATAAGTGGTTATTGTCTATGAGATTAGAGTCATTTTGCTGGGTGCTGACCAACAAAAAAATTAGCATTTTTACCAAACTTATCTCTGCATTTGTATGTATGTGGATGATTCTCTATGTGTAGAGAAAGTGTGAGATAACACATATGTAATTAATTTTACATGTATATTAACTTTTGGTACATATGTATGTGATCTATGTATATATAATGTGTGTATATATACAGACATTATATACATGTGTATGTTAGTATTGTGTGTGGTGAGAATCACATCTTCTTTTCACAGTATCCTGGTTATACTATTGGGTTGATTATAATTATTCTATAAATAAAGGAATTGAGACTTGATGAATTTAGGTGACTCACAGGAGTTCATATGACTTATAAGTATCAGAAGTGGGATATGAACCTTGGTCTTCCTGCTTTAATTAAATTCAACTTACCTTAGCACCATTTTGGAGGACTCTGAGATTTTTAAAATAATATTTTATTTAGTTAGTTATTAAGTATTTATTTCCTCTCCTTGCCACATCTCCTGATGCTGAAAAATAATTAATGTTAGGAACTCTATTATCTTTTGTCAGAAATGAGAAATTAAAAGACTTACAGTCTACCATCCTCTTTGTAGGTATAGAATTCCCACCTCCATTTGACTGATTAATTGGTCTCTTAGACTGACCAAATGAATTAAACAGCCTCAACCTCCTAACAGGAAGCTGGGTGGCACAGTGGATAGAGTGCTGAGCTTGGAATCAGAAAGAGTCATCTTTCAAAGTTCAGATCTGACCTCAGAAACTTCTGAGATTTGTGTCCCTTAGCAAGTCACCAAACCCCATTTGCCTCAGTTTCCTCATATGTCAAATGAACTGGAGAAGAAAATGGCAAACCACTCCAGTGCCTTTGCCAAGAAAACCCAAAATGGGGTCACAAAGAGTCAGATACAACTGAAAATGACTCAGCAACAACAATCCCCCAATGAATACTGTTTCCCATAAGTCCTCATCTCTAAAGAAAGAGGACCAGTGATATGTGACCTGAACTTAGAATAAAATCCTAAGTAAATCTTGGTCAGGACCATCTCTAAGGTGAGCTGATTGGAACTTTTGTCACTGGACAAAGAATTTAGAGAATATTGACTGTGTTAGAATGCTCTCTACATAATAGGAACAACTAAAGATGGTGATTAATAAACAAAGACATAGAAGGTATTTGACTACCCTGAATGAGAGTTCGTTGGGATGCTTGTCCCAGATTTGGTTTGTGTTACTTGCCTATGGCACAAAATCCTCTAATTATGGTTCCAAATACTGTGGACTTCAAGCTATTGGTTGAGCTTCCAAAGACCATGACACCATTCAAAGGTGTTGAGGATTCATGGTTAGGACTTTTTAAAAACAGTTCATTGAGTAGTAACATATAACTGGACCTGGAAGAGATTTCAGAGGCCAGATAATCCAATGTACTTATTTTAACAGAAGAGAAAACTGAGGCTTAAGGAGAGTAAGTTATTTGTTCAAGGTGATCATGGTTAGCAAATATCAGGAGGAGGACATGAGCCTATTTCCACTCATTAAAGAGGTCTTTCTATACTACATTTGCCTCTTAAAATTAATTTAAGCTCTATTGATTATTTGTCAAATGTTGATAGCCATTGTCCCCAATTTATATTTTTTTTCTTACTAGAAATGTATAAATGTCATTCTTTCAGCATTTATTGAGTGCCCAAATTGGACTCTTTTGACTAAGGGTGGGTTGGTCTAGGGAAGAAGTACAAGACTTAGTCCCTTGTCATCAAGAATTTGTATCCTTATAAAGATATACTGTCATAACAAAAACAATTTGCACCGTAGATGGGGTTGTATTATTGGTATGCACAATCATTAATCCCTGGAAATTCTGACAAGAAAAAATGTTACAGATGTGTAAATGACTGTTTCATTAACTGGAAAACTTGAGACTGTAACAACTCTGAAACAGCATCTGGTTTCTTAGCAGGTGACAAATTCCCACTCAGAAAATGAGAAGTCAGACAGAGGTGACTTTCACTGAAGCCCAACATTCCTTTAGGGTTTCCAATAAACCAAAATATTCTGATCATTTTAAAAAATATTTGTAATGAATCCAGCATGAGTGAAACATTTCTTTTTTTGCCATTTATCCCTCACCAACTGCATGATATATTTGTTGTACTTTTTATTCAGTTTTTAAAAAATGCTTCATCCATGCATGGAAACTATGTGGAGTTGAAATGGACCACAGAAACACACTGTCTAATAATTAAAATATCAATTGGCAAATAGTCTTTATCATGGGCTGATCAATTTAGAAGCCAAATGAGCCTTCATATTACCTATAATGAAATGGAGACATTGAGAAATTAGTTGATTTGCCCTTGGTCACACAGTTAATAAAGGAGAGTTGATATTTGAAAACAGGACCTCAGACTTCAGTGTAAAAACTTTCATTGCCCCATGATGCTTCCCCAATCCAGCTTAGACTAAATGTACATGGAACTAATGGAACAAATGTTTAATCTCCATTCAGCCAATCTACTGGTCAATTTGGCAGATTTTTTTCTTTCTACCGAATTGATGTGAATTGTTGTTTTGACACTTTAAAAAAAGGTGGATGCCCATCAAATAATCCATAAATTCTTTGGAAGTGGACAAAGTGGTAGTGGGTGATCTAGTTCTCAAGCTATCTAGAAGGATCATTCAACACTGCAACCATTCCAGAACATTTAGAGGCAGTGCCCTAATTTGAGGTATAATTAAAAGAGCGCATATAATGGAATCAGAAGATCTGGTTTCAAATCCCACCTCTGAAGCTTACCATTTCTGTGACCCTGAGCAAGTCACCTTACTTTTCTATTCCTCAATTTCTTCACCTGTGATATGAAAAGCTTGGATTGTATAGCCTCTAAGGTCACTTATAGCACTATATCTATGATCCTATGACCTTGATTTTAAGTCAATAAATCTTTTTACATCTAAACCAATAAATCTTTTTTTCTGTCTAAAATCATATTAGTAAAAAAAAAAAAAAATCCCGTCTAGAAAAAATACCTCAGAGTCTTATAGCACTATCACAAATTGCATTCCTATAAATAACCTGAGGCAGGTAGTGAATTTATTATTATCTCTATCTGTAAAATGAACCTTATAGATGAGATATTGAAGATCAGAGGAGTGAAATGACTTGTAAAGAGTTGCACAGCTAGTAAATGTTAGAGGCAGAATTTGAACCCAGTTTCCTTGAAACTCTAAGATTTTATTTCTTTACCCTGATTCACACAGGCAATTATCCTCAGTTTTTGCCTCAAATGACATTGATTCTATGTAGCATCAAATCATGTTTCCACAGTCTTTCCCCACACCTCCCTCAGTCACAGCTAAAATGTGTCACTGTCCCGGGTCCTGAAATCGCACAACGTACCACTGCCTAATACTTTGACATTCCCCACGAGAACAAACTTAGTTATACTAGATTATAAGTGATTTACAGGTTCATCATGTACCCCCACACACCGCCCACCTTTAAATATCAGGATAAAGATACAATACAATATAGCTTATGAGAAGATAGTATGCAATAATCTATTTGGAAAGATAAATTATGATAAATAATTTAATTTTTCAATTCTGTGTAGGTAAGCATCTTGTCATGTCTGGCAGATGACACTGAGACAAAAAGAGTGGCTTATTTAAAAACGTGATAATAGTTATTGGCAAAATCTATATCTCTAGACTCTTGTAGTGCATTTTTTTTCTTTAGGGCACACTGCCTGAAACTATACCAACACTGCTAGTCATATCATAGTTTTTGTGATTATTCTAAATATTCAGACCAAGAATGATACCTAGACATTCTCCACCAAAACCATTCAACTTAAATTTGAAATTTTCCCTAACATGAGAATCAGGATGTAAAGAAGGTTAGGGAATAGACACCTCAGAGAAAGGCATTCTTGCATCTTAGGGTTCTGGGAAGATGCTATCTGTAGTATTTTGGGTGGTTTTAGGTGCCACAATTTAGGAAGGGCATTGCTGAACTGAAGTATACAATAAATCAGGATGGTGAAGTTAGTTGAAGGGACTTATGATGTTTATCTAGCAGAATAAAAGAGTTGTGGTGATGAGAGGAGGGAGAGAATGATAGAAACTTCCAATTATTTGAAGTTCTGTCACATGAAAAAGGATTATCCTTTTTTAACTTCATCCCAAAGGACCAAACCAAGAATAATGGGTAGAAATTGCAGGGAGACAAATTTAGTTTTCATATAAAGAAAAGCTTCCTAATAAGAAGAATCATCCCAAAGTGAAAGGGGCTTCCTTGACAGTTAGTGGGCTCCCACTCACTGGAATTTTTTTAAAATTTAATTTTATTTATTTATTTTTAGTTTTTAACATTCACTTTCATTAAGATTTTGAGTTCCAAATTTTCTCCCCATTTCTCCCCTTATGCACCCCAAGATTGCATATATTCTGATTACCCCTTCCCCCAGTGTTCCCTCCCTTCTATACCTCACTTCTCTTATTCTCTTCCCCTTCTATTTTCCTATAGGCTAAGATAGAGTTCTATACCCCATTTCCAGTGTATCTTATTTCCCAGCTGCATGTAAAAACAACTTTTAACATTTGTTTTTAAAATTTTGAGTTCCAAATTCTCTCCTTTCCTCCCTCCCCACCCACTCTCATTGAGAAGGCAAGCAATTCAATATAGGTTATACATGCGTAGTCATGCAAAACACTTCCATAGTAGTCATGTTGTGAAAGACTAAGTATATTTCCCTTCTTCTTATCCTTCCCCCATTTATTCTATTCTCTCCTTTGATTCTGTCCCTCCTCAAAAGTGTTTGCTTCCGATCACCTGTCCCCCATTCTGCTCTCCCTTCTGTCACCCCCCTCTCTTATCCTCTTCCCACCACTTTCCTGTGGGGTAAGATAGATTCCCATCCTCAGCTGAGTGTGTATGTTATTGCCTCCTTAAACCAATTCTGATGAGAGTATGGTTCACTCATTCCTTTTTATCTCCCACCCTTCCCCTCCACTGTAAAAGCTTTTTCTTGCTTCTTTTTTGTGAGATAATTTACCCCATTCTACTTCTCCCTTCCTCCTTCTCCGAATACATACCTCTCTCACTGCCTAATTTGATTTTTTAGATATCATTCCTTCATATTCAAGTCATCCTATGCCCTCTATCTATCTATCTATCTATGTAACTATGTATCTATGTATCTATCTATCTATAGCTATAGCTATATTCTTTCCAACTACCCTAATAAAGAGAAAGGTCTCATGAATTACAAATATCATCTTTCCATGTAGGAACATAAACAGTTCAACTTTAATAAATCTCTTATGATTTTTCTTTCCTGTTTACCATTTCATGCTTCTCTTGAGTCTTGTATTTGAAAGTCAGTTTTTCTATTTAGCTCTCATTTTCCTCAAGAATGCATTAAATTCCTCTATGTCTGTAAATGTCGATTTTTCCCCTTCATTGATTACACTCAGCTTTGCTGGGTAGGTGATTCTTGGTTTTAATTCTGGTTTCTTGGCCCTCTAGAATGTCACATTTCAAACCCTCTGATCCCTTAATGCAGAAGCTGCTGAATCTCATGTTATCATGAGTACTCCCTAATACTTGAATTGTTTCTTTCTGGCTGCTTACAATATTTTCTCCTTGACCTGGGAGCTCTGGAATTTGTCTATAATATTCCTGGAAGTTTTATTTTGGGGATCTCTTTCAGGAGGTTATCAGTAGATTCCTTCAACCTCTCTTTTACTTTCTGGTTCTGGAATACTAGGGCAGTTTTCTGTGACAATGTCTTGAAATTTGATGTCTAGGCTCTTTTTTTAATCATGGTTTTCTGGTAGCCCAATAATTTTAAAATTATCTCTCCTGGATCTATTTTCCAGGTCAGTTGTTTTTCCAATGAGACATTTCACATTGTTTTCTATTTTTCATTCTTTTGGTTTTGTTTTATAATTCCTTTACTTCTTATAGAGTCATTAGCTTCCATCTGCTCCATTCTAATTTTTAAGGAATTATTTTCTTCAGTGAGCTTTTGGACCTCCTTTCCCATTTGGCCAATTCTGCTTTTTAAAGCATTCTCCTCCTCATTGGCTTTTTGAGCCTCTTTTGCCATTTAGTCTAGTCTATTTTTTAGTGTTGTTTTCCTCAGCATTTTTGTCTCTCCTTTAACAAGCTGTTGACTGATATTTAACAATTTTCTTGCATCACTCTCATTTCTCTTCCCAATTTTTCCTCTACTTTTCTTACTTGATTTTCAAAATCCATTTTGTGCTTTTCCATAGCCTGGTACCAATTTATATTTTTCCTGGAAGCTTTTGATGTAGGAACTTTGACTTTGTTGTCTTCTTCTGAATGTATGTTTTTATCTTCCTTGTTACCAAAGTAAGTTTCTATAGTCTGAGTTCATTTTCCCAGTCTATTATTTGACTTCTCAACTCTTTGTTAAGGTAGGTCTCTGCTTCCAGTGTGGAGGGCATATTGTCCCAGACTTAAGGGGTTTTATACATCTGTTTTCAGAGATATTTCTAGGGACCTGTAAGTTTTCAGTTATTTCAAGGTGGTATGATCTAAGGAGAAGTGTTTATTCCTCTCCTGGCGTGTGCTCTGGTCTGTGAGTGACCCCAAGTACTGTTTTCTGCCCTGGAACTGTGAGGAGGGCTCTCCACTGCTGTCACAAGTTCTGCTCTGCCAGTGTTCCTCCTTGCCATAGGATTGCCACCCAGATTCTAGTATGGACAAAGCAACAGAATCCTACCTCAGCAAAGTGACTCCTGTAATCTCCTTCTGATCAGTTGTTACCTCTTACCATCTGTGGGCTAAGAGCTCCAGAAGCAGCCACTGTTGCCACTGCCTCTGGCACTGCCACTACTACTGCAACTGCTGCCACAGCTGCTACCACCACCATCCCAAGGCTATGCTGGGGTTTGATAGTTTCAACAGACCTTTCCTACTGACTAAGTTGTCTTTGGTTTTTGTGGTTTGAGAAGTCTGGAAACCACCACAGCTGCCTGCAATTCAGTCCCCTCAGGCCTTCTCTGGGTTCTCTGGGGCCCAGTTTGTGCTAGTGTGGCTTGTGTTGAACTATGTTCCTCTCCCAACCCAGTATAGCAAACCTTTCCTTTCAACCTTCCAGGTTGTCTTGGACTAGAATTTATTTCACTCTGTCTTTTTGTGCATTTTGCTGCCCTAGAATTTGTTTAGAGTCAATTTCCATAGATAGGGGTTTAGGGAAGATCTCAGGCAAGTCTGTCTCTTTATTCCACCATCTTGGCTCTGCCTCACTGGAAATTTTTAAACAGAAGCTGTATGACTGGGTATGGGTATGTTGCAGTGACAATTTGGGGGGAGGGTATAAAATAGATGGACATAGAAGACTCTTCAAATTATGAAGAGACTTAATTATGCATGACTGATTCCAGTTTTCAGGAGACTAGAATGCTGCAGTCCTGGCAGGTGAGACAGATGAATGATCTCAAGATGCAATGAGTTCCCCCTCCTTGGACAGCTTGGTCAGAGTACACTTGCCCATTTCCTGTGTATATTATAGTGAGGATTTATTTCAGGCATAAGGTGGCCTAGATGGTTAATTAAGTACTTCCAACTCTTAAGTTTTGTGATTTCAAAAGTCTGTAAGAATTTCTCCCCCAAATCTTTTTGTTGTGGTTACCATTATAAGGGGGACAGATCAGCTGAAATTCTGCAGAAATTACTTGAAGGATCAGGAAGTAGGCATAAATTTGACTTTGAGATGTTTGGAACTTAATCTGAGGGCTATCAGTTGGGGCATTATGAAAGGAAGGTAAGCAATTTTGTGAACATCTGCATAAGACATTGAGAGGTGGAGAAAAGGCAGAGCTGGGAAGCCAAAGCCTAAGAGAGAGCATGTGAGACATTGCCTGAAAATAGAAAAGAGTAACAAAGCATAGAGACAGCAGTTACCATGAGTTTCTAAGGCTTATTGCCTAGATGCTAATGCTGCCACCACCAAACATACAGTCTAGACCCATATTGAATGAGTGATGATAACCTCAAGTTTTGAGATTTTCTAGCATAATTTAACTGTGTCATAACCACTATAGTTTCTGTTCTTGAAAAAGAGTGCCTGGCAAGGAGGCATTGGACAAACTAACCCCGGCATCCCTGGAAACATTAACTCTTGCTTCCCATACTCTCCATATCACACCATGAAAAACCTACGTTTATCTTTATATCTCTGTGTTCTGACACAGTACTTGGTACATAATAAGGTTTAAAATACTTTTTTCTCATAAATTCACAGGTTTAAGTTTTTTTTTCCCTTATGTTTCCTTTTACAGCCTCACATAATGTAAATAGTACAATTTCATTTGAACACAGCAAATGAAAATTGTTTATTGTTGATGATTTATATTTCAGGAGAATGCATGAGCCTATTTGTTAGTAAATCTTAGGACTGTTAAATAACTACATAGTTATTTTCACCATACTTATCAAAGGAAGGATAGAAAAAAGGGCATTAGATTTAGAGTCTGAAGACTTGGGATCAGATATTGGCCCTGATACATTTTACCTCTGTGATCACAGGCAAATTACTCAACCTCTTTCAACCTCAATTTCCTCATCTATAACATGAGGGTGCTGGGCTTCATGACCTCAGTTAGCCCTTTCCCATCCAAGTCTAAGATTCTAAATAGATTAGAATTTTTAAAATCATGTTAATTTGTAATTTAAGACACCTGAAGGGGGAAACTTACACACAGTTTCTGGAAGATGTTTCCTGAGGATGCTTTGTGGAAATGATTTATTAAAAAGATGAATAAGTTCCTCTGCTAAGCAATGCACTTATTTTCTTTGAGTGGAGAATTTTTCATCATTTTGGGAATATTATAAATGAAACCAAAGAGAGAACACTGACACAAAGATTCCTGGTCACTATGCAAATTATAGAAAGTCTCAGTGACAAATTACTGTTCTTTTTCTCAAAATGATTTCTTCCCAAGATGAAACAAATGAACCACACTGATGGCACCCTTCAGGGAAATAACATCATGTTCATTTCCATTAGAATGCCATCAGGAACACAGTACAGCACAAAAATAACTACTGTTCTCTATAGCAAAGTGATTTCATACATGGACCAAATGTTGAATTGTTACAGAATAGTCTTGAGAAATGATGGGAAAGGGGGCTTACTAATTTTGAATCCTTTCAGTTGTGGAGGTATCCTTGAAAGAATAAGAGATGTTTGAGCATCTTTCTTTAGAAATTAATGGATATGTAAAACATCACTCTTGTTGCTCTTAGGAGATATTTATATGGGATAGAAAATGCACCATGGTTTCTTTGAAAAGGTTGCAAGATTTTATTTTATTTTGCAATAAGATTCCATCATTTATGTTTAGAGATAGAAAAATATCGTAGGTAGAGATAGAGATGATATTGATGAAAGAATCCTCCAAGTGTTTTTTTTTTCAACAGAGTAGCTGAGAGGGGAATATGTCATTGGGTATTTCCTAAAGACAACTGAAATGGTGTGTCCTTTTTCTAGTGTTACTGACTGAACTTAAGTCTCAGAGTGCCTAAAGAGAGTTGACACAGTTGCCCATGAATATGTCTAAAGTGTGAATGTGTTCTGTACTCATGCCTACGTCCTTGTCTACCCCCTTCAACTTGTGGGGTGTAGGTTAAAGGAATCTACATTTACTACAAAGAGACTACTTTCAATCTTGGTCAACTCAAATTCCAGGAGACACCAGGACCACTGACATGATTTTGGTTCTACTCGGTAGTCTCCAATTTGCTCAGTTGGAAGAAGGGAAAGAAAAAGAATAAGCTTTATATAGCACTTACTATATGTCAGGTGATGGGCTAAGCACTTTTTATAAATATCATCTCATTTGATATACTCATTTGCATGTCCTAGATCCGGTCTTTTTTTTTTTTCTTTTTCGAGGAGGGAAGGTAGGGCAATTGGGGTTAAGTGACTTCCCAAGGTCACATGGCTAGTTTTGTGTTAAGTGTCTGAGACTGGATTTGAACTCAGGTCCTCCTGACTCCAGGGCCGGTGCTCTATTCACTGCACAACCTAGCCACCCCAGGTTATATTTTTAAAGATGGTCCACTGGTGTCCTTCTATCTACAAACTACCTAAACACTTTTGCCCCAACTATCAATTCCATTATATTTAATAAACATTTATTAAGTGTCTACTATATACTAAGCATTGTGATAGGAGCAAGAAATACAGACAATAATGAAACAGTTCCTGCCCCCAGAGAACTTTCATTCTACTCTGAAGAAATAACATTTAAACTAATGAGTAAATGAAAAAAAATTTAATAGGCAGCAATTACAATAGTTATGGTGAAAAGGGAAAACACTAAGCAGATCAGAAAAGTCTTCCCTGACATAAGCCTTAGAGGGAACTAGGGATTCTCAATATGAAGGAGGATAGGAGAGTACTACAGGCATGAACCACAGCTTATGTAAAGGTTGAATATCAAAGAAATGCAATGTGTGGGGGGAGCATGAAAGATCAGTTTGGCTAGAATCTAGATTGTATGACAGCAGGTAATGTATAATCATCCTAGAAGGCTGAGATGGAGCTATATTGTGAAGAATTTCAAACGACTATAAGGGAATTTTGTGTTTTTATTCTAAAGACAACAGGAAATCACTGAGCAAGGAGGGGATATTATTAGACTTGTGTTTTAAAAATAATTTTTGGCAACTGTATGTAGGGATTGGAGAAGAGAGAGACTTGAGACAACGAGACCAATTAGGAGTCCAACAGTCTAGGCAAGAGATGGTAAGGACCTGAGCCAGAATGATGGCTACATAACCAAGAAAAGGATGGGTGAAAAAGTTCTTTAGGTCAGAGCTCCTTCTTGGTCTGTCTCCTGATTTCATAAGGCATACAAAAATCCTTAGTAAGGCTTCTTCTTCTTCTTCTGAGAGAGAGAATCATTCGCAATACAAGTGCATGTGATCACACAAACCCCTCCACTTCATTACACTCCTATAGCCTTTCCTTCCTGATCTGTTTGTTGTATCAAGGTCCTATTAATTCTGACCACCACCTGCCTGCCTGACCTGAGCCTATATAGGAATCTGGCTGGATCCTCATCTCCTACCCCAGACCCTCTAATAAATACCACCCATCTTTCTTCTAGACTTTTATTTCTTGCCTATATCTCAAAAAGAATGGTCTCATTGTACTTTCTTCCATAATACAAAATGAAAGTATCTTTGAAGGGAGTGGGAGAGGGAGAAGTCATGACAAGAGACTTTACCCTTCAAATTTCAAGATCTTTTGAGAAGGTAACAATTAAAACTGCATTGGAGACAAGAGGCACACAACACCCGAGTAAAGAACATCACCATCTCCCTTGCTTCTCTTTCTGTCCCCTCTCCCTTGATGCTGACATCACAATCAGAAGCTTCCTAAATGCCTGCATAGATAGAATGAAGCAATCTAAGGACCCAACTTCTTCTAGTGCTGACTCATTTGAGTTCAGAGTAGAGGAATCAATTTGAAAATAATAGCACTCCCAAACCTAATCCTCTTTAGCCCAAGCTGACAAACTGTGCTCTCCTTCCAAGAACCAGAAGATAGATGAGAGGGTTTTTTTTTTTAATTTGCTGTGTGTTTTTGCTTTAGGTTCCATGGGGCACTCATTAAATTCTAAAGATAGAGAAAGCCCCATCTTCAGGGTCTAGCACTCCCCATAGTACCTGTCATCCTGTTTAAGGGCCAATCCTTTAGCTCATTGAATCCTGATGCAAAATCCTTATTCTCAAAGTAGGGCAAGTAAAGTTTTGATCCATTTCAGAAGGAACAAAATTTCAGAAATCTAGATTAATGAAAATTATCCAAACAACTCAATTTGCTTGAAAGATGGATGCTGTACACTTTTTGTGGTATCAAGGAACTATAAACAAAATGAGTACTGATTGATTAAGGTACTGGCCAAATAAACTTTGGTATGCACATGGAGGACAGTCTCACTATGCATGAAGAAATGAATTCAGAGAAATATGGAAGATTTGCCTTAACTGATGTAGAAGGAAGAAAACAGAACTAAAAGAACTACATTGACAATGGCTTACAATAATGTAAATGAGAAACCTAGAAAGAAACCAAATTTTGAGTAGCTATAATGACTAATTATGATTCCAGGGATCTCTGGGATCAGTTACATTAGCAGTCTAGCAATTATACCACAATAACTTTCCTTGAAAAGGGATAAGGGGTAGACTTGTGATTCTGTTAGTATAAAAAGCTTCTTATAGGAAACTTCTTTTACCAAAGCAGACCAGCAAATTACCACCTTCTTATAGGCATGGAAAATTGCCTAGAGCACTAATAGATTAAACGACCAGGTCTTCCTGCCTTCAGGATCAATTCTCTAGTCACTAACCCATGCTGTTTCTGAGCTTCTCATTCATATTTTTATTAATTAATATAATAAACATACACATGTATAAATAAAAATATCTATAATATTTCTGAATATATATTATATATAATTATATAGAATATATGTAAATATATAATATAAATATAAATTAACAATTAATTGTTGTAAAATCAAAGTATAATCACAGCTTTGGCAACTGTAGTAAGTAATCCCATGCCTCAGAGATCCTCCTTGAAAGCTCTGGAACTTGTCCACTCCTTACTAGAAGGAAGTAGAAGAGGAAGAGGGCAGCCTGGCCATTCTACCATGAGCCATCAAAGAATGCTTTTTAGAATTTTGTTCCTAGTATCTATTAAAAACTCTAGTAAAGACTTTCCTAGATATACTGTTATCATATAAGTCAGTTGAGGAGAAAGAAGTATGGTATAATTGAAAGAAGAGTAATTTTAGAGTCACAGGACCTGAGTTCAAATTCTGCTTCTTTTACTTACTATGTGACCTTGGGTAAATGATACATTGGTGTTACAGTGGACAATGCAGTGTACTTCCTAATTAGGAATACCAGAGTTCAAATTTCCCTCTGTCACCCATGAACTATGACTATGGACAGGTCACTTCACCTCCTCATTTCCTCCTCTATAAAATAGTCATTAGAATATCACCACCTCACTGAGTCATCAAGAGAATAAGATGAGATCATAAAGGTATTTTGCAATATATGTGAGATTCTACTAAGTCATCTCTCATCTCTGGGTTTCTTCATCTGTAAAATGAGAGGATTGAATCAGATTCCTATGACTCAATGAAATGATCAGTGTTGGATGGGAATATTAGATATAAGAAGAATTTACCCTGCTGACCTAGTTTTCTATGCGCCATGTAAACAAGTAACACAAAAGCAGAAGAGCTAACACTCATTTGAAGACAAATACTCGTCTGTGGAAAGAAATTGGCCACACTGCTAGAGATATATAAAAGCTAGAAGTATCTTTTATCTTTTGATTCCTTTTGATCCCAACACACATTCTTAATTCCAATCTAAAATTGATTTGCTTTTAAAAGGAATCCATAGATAGAGGTGTGGTGAGCACATTGCTGAAAGTGGAAATTAATTACAGTAAGTTACTACTTTGAAAGTGTGTCAGTTCCCAGAAAAACAAAGAGATTCCTATAATGGGGGCCAGAGGGCAATTGAGAATGCTTTCTCAACCCTCAAAAAAAAAATGGGAGGTGTTTAATAAGCCCCAGGCTAAGAAAAGAGTATCCACAGGAAAAGAGATATTAACTTCAATAATCTTAAACGAACAGGAGGAGACTCAGAAATAACAGGGAGTCTTTGCAATGAAAGTCTGTATATTTTTGTCACAAGGCCATTATATGATAAAAGGCCTGCACAGTTCTGTATTTTAAATCCCAGCTGTCCATAAAAATACTGTAAAATATGGTATTTGAAAATCCAAGGACACATTAGTGTGTGACCTAGGAACAAAAGCAAAAAGTGGGGAAGGGGGCAAGGTAGAGAATTCTATCTATTTGCTCTATTTATGAGATGACTATTGTCTTTCCCATGTTTTTTTTTATGAACCCCATTCCCACCCCTACTCACACCCATGGAGACTATTGGCATTGTTTTAACCAATCAGGTAGGAAGTTTCTTTTTTTTTTTTACTGGAGGATTTTCTGATTTAAAAAAAAAATGAATTTAATAACACAGAAAATGTGCTAATAAGACAATATAAAGTCAATAAGTAGTTTCAGCAATCCCATTCCCCTCCCCCAAGATGTGCACAGCCTAGACACTTGCTTATTAAAATATAGAAGTTATCATGTGTTAAAGGAAAAACAATTGCCCACCCATCTCCTTGAATTCTCAGAATTTCAGGCCTTTGTTCAGACCTCTCTCCTGCACTTCCATTCTTCTTTGCATTCTAAATACTCTTGTTTGTGAGTTTCTTGCATTCTAAATTCTCTCTGATAGTGACCTGAGGTTCCTTAAGGACTAAGACGGGGTCTGATTCAGATGGAGAATCCTAGGATAGATTTTGTACTTGTTTTCAATGCTCCAAGATTTCCATGTCTGGAAAAAGACCTGGATTAGACCAAATAGAAATAGAAAAAAATGTAAAGGGATCCATGGCTGGAGCTTTTAAGAAATTTAAAAGAGAACTAAATTCCAAACGAAAGATATTTTGGCTCCCCAAAACACAACTAAGAAGATGTTATCAACCACTATCTCATATGACTTTCTCTTTTCTCTGACATTTTGATGAGAACAATGTGTGTGAAATGCTTGATGGAAATAAGAAAAGGGGACATTGAATCTTTTGTACCTTATTTTCTAATCAAACATGTTTTTATAGTCATAAAACTGCCTAAGAGTCTATACAGAGAGGGTTTAGGCTTCACTTTTGTTGTTTTCTTCCTTTCACTTAGTAAAATGAAATGCAATTTCTAAAGGCTCTCCTTGGACATGACTCCCACATAGATCTTAAAATTATACAACATCATATGATAGTTGCTGCCATGGAGATGACTTTGTTCAATGACCCACTGAGCGTTAACATCAAGTCAGGCAGAAAATGGGGGGAGTGTATACTTAGGGAAGATATTTGCCAGTGTCATGGAAGAGGGCCGAGGAGGAGTCTAAACCCAAGGAAGACTCCTGAGCAGTGATTAGGTTCTCCAAGAGCTCTGCTCACCAGACACTGGGCCCCACCATGGTATAAATGCTATAGGACCTTACCAGTAAAATCCAGCAGGAAAGCATGGTATGGTCTAAGATACAGGGCTGGCATTAGGTGTAATGGTAAGGGAATTTGAAGATCTTCCTTCCCCTTTAATGGGCCTAACATGGAGCCCAACAAAAGAAGCTCAATTAGGGAGTTGTTTTTCAGGAAGGCTCGCACCTTCTGTTACTTTGTAATTAGGCAGTGGGTCATGAAGGTTGTGATGTCCTCTGAGCCTGAAAAAGACTTTATTAACTCTGAGGTGAGGTTTTGCTTTGGGGCTAACTTATAGGAAGAATCGTGTGATTTGGCCATATGAGACTCTGGGCAGCCCTTGAGCCCCCTAGCTTTAAAAACCCAGATATTGGTGCTTCTCCCTCTGGTTACTAACACTCTATGTATGTAATGGTCAGATAGCCAGAGGCCCTGTCTGTCAGTCTGTTGAATTGTGCTATTTTCTCTGTCTGTACTTTTTGTCTACCTGTAATTTTTTATTGTATTTTCTGAAGTTCAGGGTACTGACTTTTTTTCCCTCAACTAAGTGAATGATATACATGTTTGATTAAAGGAAGCTTGTTAATCCCTTTTGAGTTGCTTTCCTTTAGAAAAGCAGATCAAAGAACATGTGCTAACAGACGTCCTGGGTATGCTAGGGTGCTTGCTGTTATATTGGGTAATCTGGGTGACTAAATTTCCTGGAGAATTAAAATATTTGGGTCTTAGAGAGTGCAGTTTTCTGATATTAAAAATGTGTACCTTTTTTTAAATAGTTTTTTTTCCTTAGGGGCTGCCTATTTTGCCTACTTCTGGGAATGGCTATGGTTTTATTAATAAATTAATTGACTAATTATAATTAGCAACTAACATTTACATAGTTCTTTACAGCTGAAAAGTTATTTTCAACCATTTAAGTTGCATTTGCTATTTCCTTTGATCCTTGAAACAAACCTAGGTAGGCACTATTACTATCCACATTTCACAGATGAGGAAACGGTGTCTGAGTGGTTAAATAACTTGTCCAGGAATACACAATTGGTAAGCATCTGAGGCAGCATTTAATCTTTGCTCTTCTTGACTCCAAGGGCAGTGCCATAACCACTCTACCACTAACTGCCTAACAAACATATTACTTAAGAATAATCCTAGCGTCAATTTTATTCTATTGGTCCTATATATAGAGTGTTGGAATTAGAGTCAGAAGGAATTGAATTGATTCCTGCCTCAGATATTTGCTAGCTGTATGACCCTGGATAAGTCACTTCGTTTCACATTCCTCAACTGAAAAATGCAGATAATAATAGGATATACCATTCAGGGTCGTAAATAAATGAATGGGTGAATGAAAAAGCTTTTATTAGTGTTTACTATGTGGAAAGTACTATGATAAGCACTGAAGATGCAAAAAGAAAAAGCAAAGACGTCCCTTTGCTCAAGGAGGTCACATTGAGCTGCAAGTCAGATGGAAAGTCCAGTGGTCCTTGGGGTGCTGCAGCAAAAATGATGATGCTATATCTTTAATTTCATTTCCACTGATAACATCATATCTATTTCTGATGTAAACCATTTGACAGTAAAAGGAACTTTGACCAAACATGGGTCAGGACCAAGAACTTTCTTTTCTAGTGTCTCAGTAGCTGAGGATGTTGAGAGCACAGCAGAAGCAATTACCCTATCTTTATAAGAGTTGATACCTTGGACCTTAGCTGGTAGCTGGGTTTATAATGAGAGTTTTTGTGAGGATAAAATGAAAGAATTTTTGTAAAACATTAAAATGCTGTATAAACACAATTACTATTATAAGAATAATTTTCCCGAATACTAACTAATTCTATGATTCAGTTGCAGATCAAGTACATTGGATTAGATTGATGGACAGAAAACTTGATTCATTCACAGAGTTGCTCAAAATAATTAGGCTAGGAATCATCAGTTTAGGTATTTCTGTCACATTAGCTAAGATTTTTCTGTATATGTGTTAGTGAAGTAACATAAATGCTAGCTGTCATCATCATCATCATCATCATCATCATCGTCATCATATGGTGACAGGATATATTGTTTAAAACTTTGTGATATCGAAAGGAAACAGTTTGTGTTGGGTTGGTCATGATGGTTATTTGGATAGTTTTGTTAGAAACCTGAGGCTGCACAGTATGACTCAGAAGTTCATCTCAAACACTGTGTGGTTAACAGAGTATATAATAGCTTTGACCAAGAAAGAAAAGGCTGTAAGTATGAATCAGGTGGTAGACTTATTGTCTTTTCATCACAAGCCTAAGCAAGGTGAGTTCAGAGAGGTTTGTTACCAACAGACATTTTAGGACTATTATTTCAGCCCCTGCAACTCATAAAGATCATCTGTTAAGGCAGTGAATGGATTGTAATTTCCTAATCACAGATCTGGAAATATTAAATAATTTTTGTAGCTGTCTTTTAAAATTCTTCATTCTGCCTGTGTATGTATACATATAAACATTTTTCTCAGTTGTAAAATATAGATAACAATAATATCTATCATTCAAGGTTATGGATGAATGAATGTTTTTACTATGTGGACAGCACTGTGCTTCCCTGGAAATAGAAATAGGCGATAAATATATATGTGCATGTGTGTGTATATACATATATACTCTCTAAGGTCTTTTCCAGTTTCTAAATATGTAGATATGTATTTTCCCATAATATATATTTATATTCATATCATATGAATATAATTCAAATATATTAATATTATACATGTATATAAATTACACAGTACTTTAAATGAACCTCTTCCATCAAATGAAAACTCATTGTTTTAATGTTAATATTTTTCCAACCTCTTCCATCAAGTGAAAACTCATTGTTTTAATGTTAATATTTTTCCAGTGATGCTACATGACTATAAGGCATAAATACCACATTCTTAAAACATACACAAACATATATATGTATATACATACATACACACATTTACACATATAATATATACATGCACACATACATATACATAGACATATAACACATATATACACATACACACATATATAATACACACATACACACATAAATTTATATATTTTTGTATGTATATATCCTTCAACCCTTGATGGTCTCTGAATTGGTCATTACATAGTTCAAGTAGACTTCTTTTTTTTTTTTTAGTTGGGAGGAGCAGAAATTCATTGAATGGTGAATAACCAAATCGTGTATATATATATATATATGTGTATATATATGTATGTGGATGTGGATAGAGATGATAGATAGATAGATAGATAGATAGATAGATAGATAGATAGATAAAAGGGGACAATTTCAGAAAAATTAGGGAAAATTTGCATGAAGTGGTACAGAGTCAAATGAGTTGAACAAGGAGAAGAAATTATAAAAACAAACTTATAAAGCACAATTTTGAAAGACTTAAGAATTCTGGCCAACAGAAATAGTAACCAGGATTTCCCAGTTCTGGTGATGAAGCATGCTGCCAACCTCCAGGCAGAGAGGTGAGAGACACAATCAATATGCTGAATAAAATTACAATTTTATTGCAAAGAAATGTACATTTTTAAACATGGCCAATGTAAGAATTTGTTTTGCTTGACTACACATATTTCTTATGGTTTTTTTCTCTTTTTTCCAATGGAGAATGGGGGAAGTGGGAAAGAGGAAAATCAATTCTTGTTAATTAAAAAAAAAATAAACTATACTAAAAATAAAATTCATAACCTCTCCAAAACAATTCAGCTACTTATCCACTGAGGAAAAACAAAAGAGATATTGTTCATTGTTTAGGCAGTCATAGCAATTAGATGGACAATACACAGAGCTGATCTATTAAGTACATAGCCCTTTGAGAAATATGTCTTGAGTAACAAGTCAGATCCAAAATTGAACACGGAGAGGAGAATAAGCTGAATTACCCTTGGGAAATCACACAGTACTGTAAATGACTCCAAACTTTTCCATCAAATGAAGACCCATTGTTTTAATGCTAATATTCTTCCATTGGTGCTACATAACTATAAGGCATAACTACCACAGTTTTAAAAAAAAATAAAATTTAAGTTCACAAAAAAGGACCCTGGAAAGGCATGTGATGGGTCTCCACAGTTGGCAACACAGTACAAATGAAATGTAGCTCTTTATTCTAAAAACAAATATTTCTCTTTTATTTTTCATTCTGGCTCACTCCTAATTTCATACTTTCTCCTAATGTGAAGGTGGAGAAGTTTTAAATCCTATTGATGGAAATGTGCAGTCACAAGACTTAGAGAAGCTCTCCATTGTATGCTCTCCCCTGTGTATTCAAGAAACATAGTGCAAAGAAGTATGATCTAAATTCTTCTCCTCCATCTCCTTCCTCTCTCTCTTCTTTTTCCTCCTCCTCCCCCTCCTCTTTCATATTCTCTTCTTTCTTCTTCTTCTTCATCATTATCAACAGTTACATGAAGATCAGACTTTAACAGAAAAATTTCACAGATAAATAACTTGTGCATAGGATCATTGATTTAGAATTGGAAAAGACCTTAGAAACCACAGAGTCAAACCTCAGTTTTTGCATGAGGAAGTTGAGCCTCACAAAAGTTAAGTGACTGGCCCAAAATCACGATAGGAAAAATAATAGAGCTAGAATTTGAAATTTGAACCCAGGTCCCAGGTCCTCTCACTCCAAATCCAGTGTTCTTACTATCACTCCATGCTACTTCATCATTGATGTAAAAGAAGTCACAGTAGTGGCAAGGTTTCTCTCACTACTGTGTTTTCTCTGGTTCTATGAAGCAAATGAAAAGGGCAGGTGGTGAGAGAAAAAAAAGTTAAGAAGAAAATGAGGTAATATGTCAAGAAAGAAGAGAAATAAAAGGTCCCAACCTTAGGTTTCCTTTTTTTTTTAAAGAAATATCACAATATTTAGCAGATATGTATGCATGTTTATAATGAACACACACACACACAAACACACACACACATACACACACACACACTTTTCACAAGTAAATGAAAGATATTTTGTAACCTAAACAAGTTTCCTCTGCTGTTCCACAGTAAGTGTTGTTGCTTTGATACCCAAGGACTCATTCACACCAATGTAGAGCCTCATCTGATGAGCATTTATATTTTCTTGTCAATAAATACAATATGTGAATTAGATAATATTTCACGGTGATGTTAATCCTAAGTGTTAGTCCCTGCTTTGTATTTCTGGCCTTGATAAGATAATGAATTTTAATCTACTACATGAAGAGAAATTCTAGCATTTTCCTACCCACCACAATTTGACAAAAACATGGGCATGGAAATTGTGTAAAGAAATCATTCAATGAGGTCAAGACTGCCTTTGAAAGGTAATAGAAATCAATGGTGTTTGTTAACTACTTACTTCAAATGTTCCCAATTGCCACAATTCTGCTTGACTTGTACTGTAGTTAACTAGAACTTAGCAGGGAAAAACTCTTGAAAAAAGCACATTTACAATGCTGGTGAACTTCAATTGTTTGTATTTCTGATTTTACCTTGGTGGCAGTTGGAAATATTTCTTATGTAAAATGGTCAAACTTAGGGGAAAATGACACTGGGATTATTCTTACTCCTCTGCCTCCTCAAAGTATTGAGGTCTCTAGACACTAGCATGGTTGTTCTGATGATCTAAGCTGCCTTGATAATAAAATCCAATGAACAAGTAATCAATATGGTATAATAATGGGCCATTGCTTTTGAAGATGGCCTGAGAAAATGGCTCCTGTTCTATTGTTGGATGTGCCTTCAACCCTTGATAGTCTCTGAAATGGCTATTTCACTATTCAAGGAAACATTTTTCAGTTTGAGAGAGTTCAGAATTATATTGAATATATATATATATATTGATAAAATATTTGATGTTTGGCTGTTTTTTAGGCTGAAATAATCTATAGGATCAATAAATGCACAAATATTTGCTTCTATTTCCAGTACTATTACTCTCTATTAGCATTTTTCTATTTTTAAGTGAAACAGGATGGAAACAGAAAGACAAAATAGAAATATTCTCTTTCCTGGAGTCAGAAGACCAGGACTCAAATCCCATCTTTGTTCCAAACAATTGGTGGGATCTTGGAACAATCACTTCTCCGTGGGCTTCTTTTCTTCAGATGTAAAAATGATGAGGCTGGGCTCTAAAATTCCTTCCAACCCTAAATTCGTGGTCTTATGTCAAAAATATATAGTGGTGCTATACATACATAAGCGAATGACATTATGTTATATCCAAGAATCACAGAGTAGGCATCACCTAACCTGGGTTCAAGTCTCAGCTTTGTTATTTACTCACTGTGTGACCCTGAGTCTTAACTTGCTCATCTAAAAAATAAGAGTAACAAACCTTGCATTTTCTCCTTTACAGGGTTGGTGTTGAGGCATGTGTTTTATAACCCTTAAAAGCATTCTATAAATGGGTGATGTTATTATATGTTTGAAATATGGGTAGTTGATTTTTATGGCATTAGATTTCTAGATTTTATTCTATATTGTGATAATGAAAACTGGAAGGATGAAGGACTTTCAGTGTAGTTAAGAATGTGCTGGAAAATGCACAGCATATGTTTAAGTTTAGTCTACATTATTAACATTTTATCCATCACTTCCATTTGTCTAGACAATCAAAAAAGCAATTAAAAAACTATGGTATGTAGGACTTGCCCTAATCTGCTCTTGAGAGCTAGTTTGAGCTGCCTCCAGCATCCCCTCCTGACTACACTGCTCATTAAAGATGCTAATCAACCAGCAAATATGAGCATATTGGCTAGCTGAGTTGAGCTCAACTCAAGAAACATGGATGATGTGCCCCCTTTCTGTAAGAAACTGGGCTAATAAGATCCCTAAGGAAATAATAATATTGGGGTATTCTTTGGGTCTATGATCCTGTCATATGGATATTCCCATTAACAATACAGATTGCAGTCAACCCAAGCCTACCCATTTTATACAATACGCTCAAGAACACCTGTTGATAAATCATTGCTTGGCATTTTAGTGAATAGGTAATGTACACATGGAAATCATACCCACTGTGAATGCTTCCAATGTTCTTTAAGTGACCTATACCTTTGCTTTTTTTGGAAATACTGGGATTCCAAGATTTAGAGACATTTATCATCAATGGAAGCACTGTGAAATTATCCAACCGTAACACAGTCTTCTCTCCTTTTCCTGTTCAATTTTGGACCCAGGATATTTTCTTTCTATTATGTTTGTTTGAGACTTGAGTACCAATCTGTGAACTATGGCAAACTAAATATCAAACTGCAGATCACTATCTGGAAAAATATATAGTCATTCTTCATTCACTTAATTTTTCCTATGTGGATTATTAGGTTGACTTCTTTTGAACAATTATGAGATTAATTTAGGAAGCTCGGGGGGCAGAGCCAAGATGGCAGCGTAGCAGCAGCAACATATTGCAGCTCTCACATAGCCACCCCAAAATACCCATCAAATAGGACTCTAAACCAATCCTAGAACTCCAAAATGCCCACAAAGATACTTCCCACTAAAGTCAGCTCGGCTACAAGGAACCATATCAGCACTGCAAACCGAAACCAGCCTGGCCTGAAGCTGCGGCTATGCCCCAGGGGCGGCTGGATTGGAGGAGCAGAGGAGCCTCTCTGGTGAGCAGATTAGCGGCAGCTGTGAGCAGCACTCAGCACTAGGTCAGTGGGCATTGTGAAAGGGAGAGAAAAGCAGTCCGGCCAAAAGGCCTCCAGAGCAGAAAAGCGAAAGGCAGAGGTTTTGCACCTGCCTCTGCTTGTAGCTTCCCGCCCACAGCCTGCAGACAGCAGGGGGACTAAGTGATTGTTCTGAGGCCAGTGTTCTCGCGTTGAGCAGCCTGGATCCGGATTGCCATCTTGGGCCTCAGTCTTGGAGTCTTCATTATCCAGTCAGCCAGAAGTAAGTAGGAAGAGTCCCAGCATCTTCCTGAGAGCTACAGCAGCCGGGAGGACCCCAGCGATTTGGGACAGAGCTTTCCCTTCTGAAAGCAGAGCCTCACAGAGATTTTAAAACAAATCACAGTCTGAACAACCATGAGTAAGAATAAGCATAAGAAGCAAAGTAAGAACAGCTCCCAAACCCTAGATTCCTTCTTTGGGGA